>CALYLX010000149.1:0-600000 GCA_944990035.1 Clitopilus passeckerianus
TTGTACTTCGTTCAGTTACGTATTGCTAAGGTTAATTGCGTCCTGTTACGAGAACTCATCAGCACCTAAACCTAAACCTAAACCTAAACCCTAAACCCTAAACCCTAAACCCTAAACCCTAAACCCTAAACCCTAAACCCTAAACCCTAAACCCTAAACCCTAAACCCTAAACCCTAAACCCTAAACCCTAAACCCTAAACCCTAAACCCTAACCCTAAACCGTACGTGGTTCATCGAGATTCTCTGGTAGATGAACTATTACTTACTTGTGTTCACCGTTAGCTAAACCTAAACCGGCTAAAACGGTAAGAACTATCGCGAACTCCGGACTGATCCCCCCATAAGGGGAACGACTCGGCAGGCTTTAGACCTCAACATACCATACAAATGCGTCGAGTATGACACGACGATGTCTAGTTGACATCCGTTTACGCACGCGTCTAGGTAACAACCGAACACTAACACTGGATTTGATTACTTCAGTCCAACGCTTGATCGCTAACGAGTAGTTTTGATGGATATCGTCAAGATAGCCGTTAGTATGGATGATGCAATGCGCCTTGGGCAGTTCCGCTACATCCACTCGTCGAGATGATCGAACTCACCGCTCCACTGGTTTCTCCGTGCCACAGGGGAAATGTCTAGAAGGTGCAGAATCGATCGTGGCCTCACGAGGACCCGAGTTCAGCTGTTTCGTTACATCTCGTTATGTTCGCATTTCGTCATGTTAACGTTTCGCCGTTCCATCGCGTCTCGGACTTTAGCAAGTCAACAACGAAAATAGCGCGCCAAGCTAAGTAAGTATAACACATGATAAGGAGTCCCGCACGGTTGCACGACGGCGCACCGTGTGGTGTCAGGTAAACACATGTCGACGGACTGATGAGCTGTATATAAACAGCGAAAGTTCTGGCCAGGTGGTTTCATCAACCTCTGGGACTTTCCAGACATCGCATCTGCCTTACACGCCTACTCCCAAGCTTCCAGACCTACGCTTCGCTCCGGCCTTCCAGCAAGGTCGTGAAACTCTACTACCCCAAATCCAGACATCGCATTCGCCTTACACGCCTACTCTACTACCCTGTGCCCCATCTCGACAACTTCATCTTAGCGTGACAAGCCGGCTACTGATGCGGCCCGGTGTGCGCCACGTTGATCTTTGTGAACGCGTCGTCAATGAGGGTTGGCGTCCATACTGGGCCTTAATGATGTCACGTTCTCATGTACTCGCTTCGTTTCTTGGTGTAATTAATTTTATTTCAATTTAAATGATATTATACGACACATGAGAACTGTAACTAAGCGAGGCGAAGTGGTCAATGGGTGGGCTTAGGGATCCGCTCGCGAGGTGCTGAGTCCACTTCTGAGAGGACCGGATCCAACTTTTCGAAGGTCTGGGGGTTTCTCAAAAATAAAATTGAAGTTACCGAGTCTCTGAAAGTAATAAATAACTCATGGAATTTGTATCAACCTCGTAGTGCTTGGATCCTCATCGCTTCAAAAATTTCAAAGGTAGGTAACATGTCGCCGGTTGAGGAAGCCTCACAATGACGAAGTGCATGAGAAATTGTATGCGTCATGGCCAAAGCGCTGGCTCCATAGCTAATTGACCGAGCCGCTGCATAGAAGCCATAAATTATTCGCGCAATTCTCCTTGCAATTCTCTGAGCTTAAACATTACTGCATTTACTGTAGGCCGTACCAGACTAAATCCATATACCGAGATACGCCGCCAAATGCCCTCTACTACTCTGGATCTAGTGCGTCAGCCCTCAAGCCCTGGCTGCACCCACTCGTCCCGAAACAGGTCATCAGGTGTGGGCCTTCCGGCCGGATCCAGAGTTATACACCTCTGAACGAACTTGACAATTCCGGGAATTTCGTTCGCCGCGACGACACCGCTAGAGGAAATGTCATTTTCCATCGTTGCTTTAGGAATCTCAAGTTTGAATACTCCTGTGAGGCAATTAACACCCGTAAGAACATACGATGCAGTATACCCGACGTACCATTCTCGTCGAAGTATTCGTCCTTTAGCTTGGATCGAATAGCCATTCCGGGTGGGATCGAACTCCCAGACATAGCCATCATCCATGCAAGTACAAGGCCGTCGTCAGCTACTTTGTCCTCAGAAACGAGTGGCTTCCCGGTTAGCATGTGATACACCTAAAGAGAGAAATGAAACAGTGATATGTAGTGAATGCATCAAAACCTACTGAACAGCCAAGCATCCAAGTATCGACCTTCGAAGAATAAGACAGCCCTAGGATAATCTCGGGCGGGCGAAGCGATTTATCCATACTAGATTTCTCCCAGGTTGGGTTTCCTTTCGCTTTTTGGGCTATAATAAGTGTGGTAGTTAGAAAGTCGCACATGAATGCGTTCATGGAAACAGATACCATGTCCAAGATTTATCAAATTAATAATTTGTCTGTTGACGTTGGCCCATGAGCTATTCCACAGAATCCCATTCGGGATACGGTGCGAGCGGAGGACAGGATACTGGACACCGCTGACAGTGATCGTTCTTTCAATCGTGCAAGGCGGTAATTTATTCAGTTCTTGGTCGAGGGTATCCCGGCTTGCTTCAATATCAAAGACGGTATTTCCAGCGGTAACGGCTAGTTTTATGTGACGCTAAATACGCGGGGACAACGATAGAAGCCTGGAATACTTACCCCCATGGATAAGGCCACACTTGTGTAGCTTTTCGAGCTCTTCCGTCACGCAGGCAGCTGCTCGTTGGACGACATAGCTAGGCAAGGAGGTGGTGGGTGACATCAACCTGAGATCCTCGAGGGAAGGTCCGACAAGGTCGAGCACTAGGCATAGGTGTGATCCGTGAGGACTGGTCTCGTTGAAGCTTTCGTATAGGTTGATGTACCCTTTTCGCCCGGCGATGGTCAGAGCATCAAGCTCTAGTGATGGTGCGAGGATTGTTTCGTGGGCTGTCAGTATTTTGAGAGCGAAGTATTCGTCGTTCCTGTAGATATCGTTGAACACATTGTTCATTCTAGATGATAGGCGTACTTTGAGTCGGTTGCCATCCACACGGACGACCTAGGTCCATATCCAAGTTTTCGAACGATGTTGTACCGGTTGTTGTTTAGATTTAGGCCTGGATAACCGGGAAAATATCCGAAGCCGTCGTTAGAAGATAACTCGAGCGACTCTTCTGGGAATTGGGACATTCGGAGATGACGGAAACACGAAGTAGAGAGCCGGGAGGACAAGCGAAGAGAGTATCTGGCAGCGTATTAGATAAGAAGTTGTCGAAGACACCGCCTTCCACACGACCATACGCACTACCTATAATGGCGAAGTTAGACGCTCGTGCCAATGTCACCCGATCGAAACTGATGTTGAGAAGTGTCACTCCGATTTTGACAGTTGCCAACTGTTGGATAACTTAGAAGGCGTTGCAAATGATGATCAGCTACTCAACGCGGTAGAACACAGGTTTGTGCCAGCACCTTTGCTATACAATACCAGATGTCGAACTTGGACAAGACTAGAGCTGGCCTCTTCCTCCAACCTCTTACGTCTCTACGCGCGGGCCGCTAAGAAACACTGAGACAATATTCATGCGGGTGAAAAACCTTCTAATCGTTACATCCATCTTTCTCTCCTTCGTCCTTGCTTTTCCCGTGGCTAGACTAAAGGGTCTCTCGAGCTCCCTGTTCGTGTCTTTCTATTCAGTCAGAACGCGATACCAACTTGGATACAGGTCAGAGTGCAACCACGAGGTCAAGGATGATCTTGTAACCTCTCTTTCTCGCCATTTCGACCAGGATGAATTCGACGATTTACTTAAGCGGGGAATCTCCGAGCTCTTCGAACGTGCAACGGGAAAGAGACGCCAGCCAAGAAGATCCAAACGCAAAGGGCCCCAACCTCACCCGACAAAAATCACTTTCGGTAAAGCAGCCCGGAAAGACCTCAATGATCTCGGCTCACACGGAAAGGCGAGGAAGAAGGCGAAAACTTACCACAGGAAAATCGTCAAGGAGCATATGACCACAGTTCCTGGGGCTCATACGGCAGATGTAGCGTAAGTCTTGGGCTTGTATGGTAGATTGTGGCTTCCCTGAATTACTCAATAAGTCGCATCGCGCATGTAGGAGGTACCACGCCGGATGACCCATTTCACGCAACGGTTGCCTATCGCAAAAAACCACCCCCACTAGCCCCAGGGGAAACGATGTCCAAAAGTGCCCAGAAGAAGCTCCTCGTCGGAAGCACTTACGTAGATGACGCTGGAGTTACCAAGAAGGGAGGTTTGCACCACGTTTATCCAGACCAAGCGAGACATAAGATACCATCCGAATATGCTGATGCAGAAAGAGCACGTCTTGGATATGCTCCTAACGCCCCTATCCCACATAAGCCCTAGTGTCCTGATTTTAAGGACCCTGTTTTGAGCTGTTCATGGCGTAGCGCTGGGGGAGAGTTCCATACAGGCCCGCTACAGCATTTGCAAGGTTAACCTTCACACGGATGAAATGTGGAATTACGACCTGTTCATCGGTAACGTAGCTGATATCGTAGGCGTTCCGATACATATTATGCATTCCAAGAAGATAATGTACTCGCTCGCTCTATGTACCTAATGTCCCAAAAGCCCGAGTAACAAGTAAATAAGAATGTAAATAGGTAGCAAAACTACGACCGGTCCACTTGCTTCCCTTTCGAAACCGATGCCCGTTCGTCCAGCAGCTCTAATAGGCGCTGTAGCATGACGCCTTGAGATTCGACCGTCGCTCGGAGGTCGTCAATTTGACGACTAAGCTCCGTCTGGTTCTGAGCCAGCTTGCGGTTCGTCAAATCCCCAGATCCAGCTCCCGGCGTCAATGGATATCCAAATGGTATTGACGAGTCCACTGGTGATTCGGGCTCATGGTGCTCCTCGCGTTGCTGAAGATGTTGTCAGTGGAGTTGATGCAACAAGTGACGTTAGGGCTTACCAGCCGACTGGTCATCTGTTCCCAGACGATACTGAACTCTCGACCAAGCACGAAACTTGGCAATGTAATCAGCAGCAGCCCGCATACCAGTATGGGTAGCGTGACCAGCCGACCGAGGAATGACCGCGGCGTTATCTCCCCATAACCAACGGTCGTGATTGCTGTGGAGGACGTTAGTCGAGAGCGGGGATGAGAGAGGTAGGATAGCACGTACTAACGAGGACAAACCAGCCAGCTGCGGGAATGGACTAAAATTCGGTTAGAAACAGGGATGGTATGATATGCAGAGGTAGCTCACCGAAAACTGGGTTGGGTCGCCTTCAGCGTTGACGAAAGTCTCGAGCATTGGGTCCCAGGTTCCTCGTTCGGCAAAGTAGCTAGACAGAGACATCAGTATAGGCGGGAGGCAGAGGTGGAAGAGACCTACAGGAGAGTGCTGAATATTGTCAAGATCATGACGACGAAGAACCCGATGGCAAATAGGGCGTGTTGGGATCGCCTGACAGAGACGTACATGACCTCGATCGTACTAGGAGTAGGATATCAGAGAAGGATAGGAGAAGCCAAGGAGGAATAAGACGTACAGGAGTACGGTGTGGTTGTATCGGAATGGTTTGAAGACCCTCAGCAGCCGGAACATGCGCAGGATTGAGAATCTGAAAAGAACGGACTACGACCATGAGCTTTGGGGGCAGAAGTATAGTGAAAGCATGCTTACCGTATCCTGGTGTAGGATAAGTTCGATGTAATAAGGAACGACGGAGAGTAGGTCTATGATCCCAAACCATGCTAGGTGAAGAAATGAGCGAGTATTCGGCATCAAGTGCAGGAACAAACTTACATGTCATCCATCCGAGCAGACCCAGCCATGTGGTGCTCCAAGCAAAGCAGCGAGCAACGTATTCCACAGTGAATATCGCGACCAAGCTCGTCTCTATTCCGAACCACGCCCTGTTTGAAATGGTATGGAATGCCGGCACCGTTTCTAGGGCCGTTACGAGGGCCGAGAGTAGGATAAGAAAAAGCATCGTCATGTGGATGAGGAAAGCTGCTGGCGATGTTTTTGGCTGCTCCAAGAGCGCGTAGAGGTTTCGTCTCCATCGTGGCCGGACTTCAGAAAGCGCAGCGTCGTCGACCGAATGTGAGGTCGTAAGACCATTGCCTGCTACATCTTGCTGACTTGACGAAGGACTGTCTTCTGTTAGGAATCTTGAGTATGTGGACGAGTTGAGCCGCGAGAGCTCGATGGAGGACGGCCGGGTGGCCAGCATTTGGCGAGAAGGAGTGGTTAGGAAGTAAAGATTGGCATCAAATTGCCACGTGCTGCAACGACTCCGATGAAATACTCCGGTCCGGAACTTCCGAGGAACCACTCGCATAAATTGCTTCGCCAAGATATGTCAGCCACACAGGGAACGAATAGATTTATTTTGGGAGGTATACAGAACTACAGAGCTACGGTAAAAATCCTAGCCACCCACATGGGTACCATTCTTATCAGCGCATTGCCACCAGACGCTGCAAGCCGGATAAAGCCCGGACGGCTCATCGCCAGCATCGTTCAGCAAGAGTGCAACGACACCGTGAGCTGGAACGTTCTTGGCCGTGAAGGTACGAACAGCAGTGCCATTATCTGTGTGAGTCCAGAGGTCCTAGGGGTTTTAGTCAGTCGGTTACTTAGTGATAATAAGCATGTGGAGGACGTACCCTGACGGAGTATTGGCGGCCAGCTCGAATCCAAGGTGATTCGGTAAGGTTGAAGGACAAGGTCGAAGGTTCGTTTAGCGTGTTGAGCTAGACGGATCCAGTTTGAGTCTCGAATTATTTGCAAATCAAAAGACGTACAAGCATGAATACGGTTCCGTATTTTGACGGGCCACTCCAGTATTGTGCTGGATGAGTGCTATTACTCGTAAAATCGGGCTGAAATCGTTCAATGAGACCAGTATCTGGTCGAGTAAGGTAAAGACGTACGTTGATTCCCCAACGGAAGGGTGAGATACTCTTTCCAACAACGTCGTCTTGGTTGATAGCGAGGATCTCCCGGTTCTTAACAATTCCGAGGATATCTGGCGTAATTGCAGACAGCTGAAAAGGCTTATGAGCAACCGCGATATTGGTCGAAGAAGCGTCAGCGTACATTGGTTCCAATCTGGAGGGTATATCAGCTATGATTAAAAGGTGAGTATGGTTGAAAAGAACGTACGAGAAGAGGCGACTTCATAAGTGCCCATGCCGTGAAATGCGACTTGGCTTCGTCGTAGGTAAGGCCCCCGTTTCCCCTGATCACTAGGTTAATGGGGGAAATGTCACAACAACATATGGCTCTCACAATTGGAGCTGAACAAACGAGGTCAGGAGGGTACCAATAGAACGTTACGGGCGATACTCACCATATCCAGGTCGTTCCTGCCGTAGAAGTCGGTGGCCTGGGTAAGGAACGAGTTGCTGGAAAACAATCAGTTTCGCTATCGAGGAATACGTAAGACGACCTTACAAGTTAATGATATTGGCGAGGGAGTCCCATTTAGGGCCGATATCGCCAGTGGTCTACATGTTCTTCGGTGAGTTACCGACATCCAGAATACTACCAACACTTACCCTCCAGCTCTGGCCGAGTTGAGCTCCCCAGCTGAGTTGGCGTGCATTAGGTCGGGCTCGTATCGGTCACACACTTGATATACTTACAGCCAGACTTGACTCTATCGGATCTATTAGCTCATTGAAAGGGAAGTACGAAGCTCAGGTTCGACTCACCCATCCCCATTCACAGAGGGAATAGACCAACGGCGGCTTTCCGGACTTTTTCGCGAGAGTGGCGATTGCATCCGCCATTCTTTCGTACTCTGCCAATCGAGAGTGAGGCCATAATATGAGGAAGAACAAGCATGAACTTACTGCCGATGATACCTTGACGAGTGATGCTGTCATACGGGACTGTAATGCAGTGTCAGGCGTCGTATATGAAACGCAGCTCGGTGATGCCATACTATAGCAATTATCGAACTTGAGGTAGCTAAATCCCCAGTTCTGGAAAGTGGTTGCATCCTGAAGCTCGTGTTGGAAGGAACCAGGATATCCTCCGCAGGTGAACCAACCAGAGTCGGAATACTGACGACTTCGGTGAGAATCGGCGTTTTGGGATGAGAACATGGGATACTAACGATACCAGTTTTGCTACGGAAATTATCAGATTTTGAATCATTGAGTGAGTTAAAGCGATAACTCACAATCCGAGCGCATGAACCTTGTCATTCAGCGCCTTCATTCCACTTTTGAAACGAACTCGATCTAGGTTAAGGGGTTAGGCATAAGCAAGGTGTAGTAGAAGTTTGGACATTACCTGCGATAAGTTCCCCAGTGGAAGACCTATTCTTTTCAGCGTAACAGTCGTCGATATTGACCCAGTTGTATCCGGCAGCCTGTATCATTCGTCAAAGGCGGTTTAGGTTACAACGAAGTTCAAAAGCGTACCTGAAGCCCAAGCGATTTCATGAGTTGAGCGGTTTGGAGAATCAAATCTTCGTCGATATTGCACTGGGGGAGAGTTCTACTCAGAACGAAAACAGAGGCCTCCTGTGAGGAGACGTACCTGGAAAGCGTTCCATGCTTCGAATAATGTAAGTATGTATCTTCAAATTCGAGTAAAGCGTACCCACTGTTATATCCCAGAACTGTGTATTTGTATTAGCTTCAGCCGAGTAGTCATAATCCATCAGACACGTACCCGGAAGACGAGCAACACCATTATTCAAGGCATTCACCCCGGAATTTTGGAAGGTAGGAAATAGAATCGCCCCAGCAAGAGCAAGAGCGTTCGTACGAGAGAGCATCGCAGAGGTTGGCTTGACTGCGTGGGCGCCCATCTCTCCTCGGCCTTTATACCTCTGTCGACAATGAAAGTCAGAACACCTGCTCCACGATCAAATAACGCGAAAACCGTGGAAAGCTCACCTACGCAGATATTTTCAACTCTGCCCACCGAGATATACCCGAATACAGGAAATGGTGCGACTTCACGGCTCGTTCTTGGGCGAAGTGTTCAGTCTCGAGAACGATAGAAAGAACACATGATGTTCGTTTGACGTTACTCAGTACCGAATGCACATGGGCAAACCGACTCAACCCTTTCTAGAAGACCGTGCGGGTCGTTGAAGGCGGGAAACCCGCCCGGGCCATTCGATCCCGCTATGGATTCGTTGCAGGAAGATGGTGTCGAGGTGACCTATGCTTTGCTTCTTGATTGCGGTAGAGCTAGGTCTAACGCTGCGCGTCGGCTTAGCCAATTGACACGTATAGTTGAACGAAGGAATGTAATGACATATTAGGGAGAACGAAGTCAAGGCGGGAAAGGCGGTCCGTGGTCGACCAGAACGGCAAAGTGGCGGGCCTTCACAATGTCGAGAAACCCGACGGCGGCAATAGAGGAAACCTCGGAAGAATCACAGGCATTTAATGTCAGTTAAGCGTCTCGAAGATCAGAAACCTAGCCTTGGTGAGAAGGATTTTGAATCCGCTGGATTAGGATCGCCTTGAGTGGATGAGAAGAGCATGACGGTCGAGCTGATGTTGCGCCTTCGGAAATGCCCGATCTTTGAAATCAAGCAGAGGCAAACAAAAAAATCGCTGGACCTCAGGTTCAGATTTGCTCAAGCACATCCCGCATGGCTCACGCTCACTACGAGTCGAATCAGAAACATGCAAGGAAGGTCCACAATCACGCTGGGATACGCAAACTCGTAAGCATTGGACTCATGCATTCGTGATAGGCGAATTCTATGATGGGGCACACTCTGAATTTGCTTTACCGCACCGAGGCATTCAATTGGTGCGGATCCGTGACATTTCCCCCCGGGTGGAGGATCGGCATTATAGCTCCGGAGGGCTCGAGAGTTGAATATTGAATCGTCGCTTGATGGCATGATCTAGGTCTACTGTAAAGTTCAGCGTTCGGAATGTGGAAAATTTTGCCTTTATCGATGTCGTTTGCAACGATTTCATGTGCCCACCGTAAGGGTTAAACGTTTCGAGAAAATCTCAGGTGCAACGTGCTGCTGGACCTTGTTCTCAGCTTGGAGCTTAGTCAAGGAAGCGAAGAGCCTGCGGATTTCGGCTTGAGATTGCCAGAACGAAATAAGGATTGAAAGAATACTTTCTGTGGCAACGCACGGCCACTTTACAGCCTGCCTTCGTCAACCTGAGGCCCCGCCGACAACGACGGTATATGGAAGTCACTCGTTTGACAGGCCAGCGTAAGGTTCTTGATCAGTATGAGTTAAGACTATTAAGTTGCCGATTCGGCTGGTGTGCGGCAACATGAAAGTCCCATGGACACAGCGCCCCGTGTCCGTCAATACCTGATTGCGTTTTCTATGACACAACCTGGCGCCTCCACCAATTTAAGGCCCCGGCCCAAGAATGCCCCAATAGAACGGGAGCACCCCACCCAATTTCATCCGGAGTCGCGAGGTGCCCAAATCGTTTGTAAAGTCAACCCTACCAGAGCTCGCCAAATAGACATGGCGCCCGAATGACAGAGCGGTGATAATGAAATCACGGCTAGATGGCGAGCCACGCGATGATGACGACGGCGGCATGAAACCGCAGCTTGATCGAAGTGGTGTGCATCAGCTCATAGCCACAAGCGGCAATTTGCGATCACCGTCTCCTTAACCACTCCCCGTCAACGTCTGCAGCGACATTGTCAACAACCTTTGCTTTCTTCCTCCTTTCATCGCCGTCGCCGTCGTGAACGATGGCGCCAGCAGCTAAGTTCAAGAGAGCTCTCAAATCTGCAGCCAGATTACCGATTCGTGTCGCTGGAAAATCTCATTCCAGCAACCATGGCTTCAATCCTCAGCCCAACGAGGTGCCTATCGTCACCATTCGAGTCCAGGTCTTGGGCTGCAGCAACCTACTGGCGAAGGATAAGAATGGATCTAGCGACCCTTTCGTTGTCGTATCTGTTCTAAACTCGAGGCAGCAAACCCCTGTCATCAAGAGAACCGTCAATCCGACATACGCGCCCAAGGATTCTACCTTCGATTTCCCGATCTACGCTTCACTGGCGGATAAACTGGGTGCTGTGGAGCTTATCGTGTGGGATAAGGATATGGTTGGGAAGGATTACCTCGGAGAGGTCGCGATTCCTCTGGATGCGTGGTTTGGAGAGGACAGGCCGTTAGGATTTGAGGATGGCGCCAATCAGGTATATTTCATACATCGTTATCAATATTCTTATACTCATGATACCTTTTCAGGCTAGGAGCGTCGACCTCGTCTCCTCTAGGAGCGATACCCCTGTTCGCGGCACTATTCAAGTCAAGATTGGATTCGTGGCCCAGGCTTCATCTAACGCCGACTTTGACGAGATCCTCGCAGAGTTGGTCAAGAGATCTCGCCCGTCTCTCGTTTCCGTTCCTCCGGTACGTTTCTGTTGTATTTTAACACATGCTGTATACTCACAACCACCTAGACCGAAGGTGTCGGTACCATCCGCTCCACCAACAACGACGGTCGCCCAACCCTGCACCTCGCATTCGAAGACGATGGTGGTCTGTCTTCTGATGAGGACGACGACGACGACGCTTCCGAAGCCGAGGATGACGACACTATCCAGGCTCGGGAAACCCGTCACGGCCCTCTCTCAGCGTCACCTAAGGAAATTTCGTATTTCCCTCAAGACCATCAAGGTCCTTCCAAGTTACCACCTCCACCCGAACTCAACCTCCAGCCTGCGTCTCCTATCAGGGATAACGATACCCCTACCCAAGCACAGACTTTTTCGGCCATCACGCCGACTAGTGGTGCTTCCACCGTCGGAGGTCCCACTCCCGTCGCTTCTCCCGCTGCTGCTGCACCTCCCTCTCCATCCCAACCGAAGACCACTCCCAAGAAGCTATTCTCCATCCCCATTCCTCGCCGCCTCTCCGGCCTAACCTCATCATCATCGTCATCACCATCCTTAGCTCCATCATCTCCCAACGTGGCTGCTGAAGCAATCAAGGACCCCATCACTGGAGAAGTTGCTCCCGGAACCCCGGCTCCGTTGACTCCCAATAGCGAGAAGAGCAGGAAGCAGAAGATGGGAGAGAAGATTCGTCGTAGCTGGGGTGGAGGCTCGACACCTGGTACACCGAATCCGGCTGAGAGCGGATTTGACGAGGCAGCCCTTTCGGGTACTGAGGGAGGGAAGATGAGGAGGAAAGGGAAGAGCGGGAGGGCGTATAGCTTGGAATCCGCGAATGACATTCTGGGAATCGTCATGTTGGAGATTTTGAAGGCGGAGGACTTGCCTAAGTTGAAGAACAGTAAGTATTTTCAATTTCGAAAAATTTTCACCCTTACTCATGATTCCTTTTAGTGACGAGGACTGGTTGGGATATGGATCCCTTCATCGTGTGTTCGTTTGGAAAGAAGGTTTTCCGGACTCGCGTCATTCGCCATTCGCTCAACCCCAACTGGGACGAGAAGCTTCTCTTCCACGTCAGGAAGTACGAAACCACCTTCCGCGTCAATATGAGCGTCCACGACTGGGATAAGATGAGCAGCAACGATTATATTGGCGACGCCAGTTTCGAGGTATGTGGTATATCCATTCATTATAAGACGACGCTAATTGATGATATTAGGTTCGGGAACTCATCGCCAAAGCTCCCCAGAAGGATCCTGAAACCGGGCTCTACGCTAAAGAAGAAACTGGAGAACACGATATGACAGAGTTCAAGTTACCAGTCGAGGCCAAGGAAACTTCGGCTGAATGGGAAGCTAAACATCAGCCAGTCGTCTATGTTCGGTATGTACATCTCGTCATTCCTTTGCAGCATCTCACTGACGCTCTCCATAGCGCCAAGTATCAGCCATACGAACTTCTGCGCCAAAAGTTCTGGCGTCAGTATCTCAAGCAGTACGATACTGACGACACCGGCAAGATATCATATGTAGAGCTTTCGGCAATGCTCGACTCTCTCGGCTCGACGTTGACCAGAGAGACTGTGGAAGGCTTCTGGGCGGTGCGAAGCAAAAGCCCTCATCAGGACGAGCTCTCATTCGACGACCTCATCATCTCACTGGAGGAAGCTCTCGGGAAGCCGGATAGCGAGAGGAGAAGGATTGATGAAGGAGGAACGAGCACTGCCCCCACCCCGTCTAACCTTGCTCAAGCTGCTGCTGCAGACAAGCCCCTCGACCTCGAGAAGATGGACTTCTCTGGCCCTCAGCATATTCCCGAGTCGGAAACGACTGACCCTTCCGTCATGCCTATCAACATTCCGCACAGCAACAGTAGCTCTGCGTATTCAAGCAGTTACTCTAGCGACGATAACGACCTTGAAGACGACTCGACCATCCCTAGTAATCCCCCTCTCACCCCGTCGGCTGCTGGAATACCTCCTCCCAATGCTCCTTTGGATGCCACGCCGAAGAAGAAGTCCAAGTTCAAGCGTCGTATCAGAAAGGCGAAGAAAGAAGCATCTAACGGTTCCTCTGATGGCTCAGACGACACCGTTGAACGTGTCATCAACGTCAAGAACTGTCCCTTCTGCCACCGACCCCGGCTCAACTCGAAGGCTGAAGTCGACATTATCACCCACCTCGCCGTCTGCGCCAGCGCCGATTGGAACAAGGTCGACCAGATTATGGTCGGAAACTTCGTCACTGCCAACCAAGCTCAACGCAAATGGTATACGAAGATTATTGGCAAGGTCTCGAGTGGCGATTATCGTCTAGGCGCGGTACGTTTCGTCGTCCATATCTGCGTTTTTGCAATTCAAACTTACCTTCATCCCAGAACTCGGCAAACATCATTGTCCAAAATCGTATGACGGGGCAACTTGAGGAAGAGAAGATGCAAGTGTACGTGCGTCTTGGAATTCGCCTCCTGTACAAGGTATGTCCCCGCCTATGACTTAGGTATGTCACCTAATAATGGACTACGTTCAGGGCGCAACCAGTCGAATGGAAGGTGGCCGTGGTGAGTACATGGGGTATAACCCCAGAATCCGATCTAACTGCTTTTCTAGCTCGACGTCTCCTAAAGTCGATGTCCGTCAAGCAAGGCGTCAAGTACGACTCGCCTGCATCCGCTGTTGCGATTGTGCCTTTCATTCAATTCCATAATCTCAACATGGCGGAGGTGCTCGATCCTCTGGACTCGTTCAGTAAGTTATTATTGGTTAATAGTTGATATCACTATGTTGACGAACGTCCCAACAGAAACATTCAATGAGTTCTTCTACCGGTATGTCTCCCTTCCGTAAGGTACCGCTAGGTACTGATATACACGTTTTCAGAAAACTGAAGCCTGAAGCTCGCCCTGCTGAACAGCCTGACAATCCGTATCGATTGGTCAGTGCAGCTGACTGTCGCTTGATAGCGTTCTCCACCGTCGACGAAGCTACTCGCCTCTGGATTAAGGGCCGAGACTTTACTGTCTCTCGACTGCTTGGTGACGTTTACAAGCACGAGGCTGAGAGGTACATCGGAGGCGCTCTTGTCATTTTCCGACTCGCCCCACAAGACTATCACCGTTTCCATTCCCCCGTGGACGGCAAGATTGGCCCCATGACCTACATTGCTGGAGAGTACTACACCGTCAACGTACGTATATATCTGTCGTCATTTCCCTGCTTTTCTCGCTGACGTCTTACTAGCCCCAAGCTATCAGGAGCTCGCTCGATGTTTACGGAGAGAACGCCCGTAAAATTGTACCTATCGACAGCCCTCATTTCGGTCGTGTCATGGCAGTTTGCATTGGCGCGATGATGGTCGGCAGCATCAAAACGACGGTGCAAGAAGGTCAGGAAATCAAACGCGGAGAGGAGTTTGGTTACTTCGCCTTCGGTAAGTTTGGTTGTTCCGTGATACCTTTGTCGCTTGACTCACGCCATTTTAGGTGGCTCTACCATTGTTTGTTTGTTCGAGAAAGGTGCCGTGGAGTGGGATGAGGATCTTCTCGTCAACGGTAGGGCTTCTTTGGAAACATTAGTACGTGTAGGAATGGGGATTGGAACAGGTAGGAAGGAAAGGGAGGCGTAGAAACCCCTGTAACATTCATGATGTATCGTATAGGGAACTGATCTAGCCAGGTGCATTGTAATATCATTTCTGCCAAGTTTTCGGCCGTAGGAACTTCAGTAAGAGTCTGGACATGGTAGTCACCTCGCCCTCGACCCACACGACAACTTGGGGCGCTTCCACTTTGTCTCGAATCTTCAAAGGGCATACCCATCCTGGAACCAACGTGATAGAAAGAGAGAGGAACGAACAAGTCTCGATGTGGGGTAGCTGGCCGAAGCGATACAAGTGGTAATGCGGAATTTGGTAGTTACCCTGCTGGGTGTAGAGTCTAGTCACATGTCATTCATGTTACTTATGAATACCGAATAATGAAACAGTTGTGTCCATCTTAATTGCGCCCTCCTTAGTGACCCTCTGCCCTCGCGGTATCTTTTCTGTAGGCGAGAGAGTGAGACTATTGACTTCCCACTTTTACCACTATCACACACTTTATCCGCAAACAGCGTACGCATTCAAATCCTTAACTCTGACGCTATTATCTTTTCGGTTCAAGAACTGCAAATGGCTCCTAATTCGTCGAACAAAGGCAACACACAGACGCTCAGAGTTGCCATCTTCGACAATGTAATCGCAGGTTTCAGAGATAGAAACACAGCCCTCATGGATATCGGAGAAGGACTCCGCCTCGCACTGAGGACGTACGGGGAAATGAAACCTGGCGGAATTTATCATGGGTGTACTTGGCTAATTGTGTAAGCCTTCATCATATCCCGACCCAAGAGCTGCAACTCACGGAAACATGCTGACTGCAGCGCCGGTATGCACCCAGGGTTCCCAACCTGCGACTTGGTCAAACATTACACAGCTCGAGCGTTGGACGCTCAAAATCATCCCTGCGGAACATTACATCTGTACCCTGTGGAGATGACGACTGACAATAACGGCACAATTAAGCGCGTGGTACCCATGCCTAGCCTGCATTGCGACGGTGGGGTGCATCACGCCAGAAGGTACACAGGTGGTATCACCTATGTCAGCATACCTGAAGACTGAGCTCTTGATGCTAGCTTGTGCGCTCTGCCCTTTCCATGTCAGATGTACCATATCCGACTCTCGGTGATGCGGTTCGCTGAGGACGATTCCGCATTTCTCAATTTCTGGTGTCCCGCTCTTCCCTTACAATTCATCAACCCGTATGTTCCGATTTTTCCTCCCAGTGTAACGTATTCCTTTCCCCGACAATTTTCGTTGATTTTCTTGGATCGTGTTTCATATCATGTTATTCTTGTACCTATATACATGTATCTTGCTCCCTACGTCGACCGCTCGTCACTGGCTGAACCTAGCCAGTGACGAGCGGTCGATGTGATGTCATTGCCCGCATAGACAAAATAGGCAGATAGGTGAGCCAACATGTGTGTTTTCGCCACTGAGTTTGTGAGTGGCTTATGACATCAGGTGATTATCCCTCGAACGATTCCATCAGGGTACTGGAAAGGAAGCCTTCCGTATTGTAATCAGAGGCGAGGATTTCTGAGTTCGATGCTTGAACACAAACAGGTATTCATGACTGAGCAATAATCTTTAGATGGGATTTCGAGACTGGATGTTTCTTCGGTGCCCAAGACAATTACATTTTAGAGACCGATGTATTCGAGTCAAGAAACAAATTTGGTGGTTATCCCACTAGGAGCAGTGGGGTTTCGCTCATATTTCAGAGTCACAATCTCATGACCGTACCTATGTATATTATTATTTGGTTCCTCGCATCGTTTCACTTCCTGGCGAACGCCCAGTATGGTCCAAACGATAATGACGAGAAGCGCACTTTCTCCCTGTGTGTGTAGAAAGGCATGATACTACTACAGAACGAGGTAGTTTATAAGTCCCATCGATTCTGCCTTAATTACTTCGTACTCTGTGGTTACCGGGGAATATTTATGTAAATACCAGAAGGAGGATCTTTCTTCGGCAGTAATTTGACCGTGGGGGTTTTCATGACGTCAAGCCCCTCGTTACCAAAGTAGCGTTGACTCTCAAAATGCCACCAATGATTTCCCGTTACCCACGTCGCCATTCCATCAATATACTGACGAAGTTCTGAATCAATCGAGCCACCAAATGAAGGGACATGTTCTCTAGCCGTTAGGAAAGTCGCTGCCACTCGATCGTGATATCTTCCAAGGTAATCGATAGCCTCTTGGAGAGTTAGACCTTCCTGATGCATGATGACCGTAACCGAGTTATGCAAGTCATCACCGCGAGCTTGCTCGACATTATATGAGGCCAGATCCTACAAATGTGGTTGATGGTGAGAAAGAGCATCAATAGGGTAGTACGTTTCAACTCACGTTCGTAATAAGAATCATATCGGTGGCACAGATCCTGAGAAGCTCTACGATTGGATGATCGGATGCTTCATCTGGGATACTCATATGCATTTCGATATTGGTAAACACAGGAATAGCGCCGATTGTGTAGCGCCGAAGTCTAAGATATTCCGGAAATGCCTGTATCTTCCCTTCCTGCCTGTATTTCGCTTGGGCGGCGACAGCATCAATGTACCTTGAAAACTCTCGCACCAGCCGCCGTTGGGTTATTGGAGTAGATGCATTCAACGTTGCCTCAAATGTCCTGAGGAGAGTCGTTAAAGGAATATTGTCAGGGTTTAGGATGGCGTAACTCACTGGCGTGCAATTTCCCCACCAATCCACTCGCCCTCAGGCCGTGGTTTTTGTGGATTGAAAAGTGTATCTTTTACGACTACTCCCTTTGCCACGGCTCCCGACTCATCCTCTGCATCCGTAAACATATCATATACAAAGAACATGTTCATCATATAGCAAGCGGCTCTTGCGGCATCTAGGGTGGTTGAGAACATATCAAGAAGGAAGGGGCTGTGCCCGACCTTTATTAACCTTAGGTGCGCCGCGAAGGGCTAGCCGGGCTATAGAGGGGGAAATTAACTTGTTTGCGAAGGGTGGATGCAGTCAGACGATTATATCTCACCGAAGTCGCAGGATGTGAATGCATTTTGTATCCCAGGTGGGAATGCTTTGAAAGAAACCAACCATCTGTCGGTCTCCAGCGCTAGAGTGTCGTAATGCGGGTCTGAAACGGCGTTAGTGTCGATGGTGAGGACTGCAAGTATCAAATCGTACGGAGCTCTGGCGGATACGGCCAAGAGTGCAAGAGATCAGGGATGGTGAACTCCTCCGTAATAGGTTTTGATTTCATCCAAGCGCGGAGGCGACCCCGTAGAGCGTCGAATGAGTGCATTTGTCAATATGTTCAAAATATAAGAGAGGGTCGACTACGAGGAAAGAGGAAGGGGCAAGTTTGGTAATTTGGACCATCGTTTCTAATATTTGGACATTGCCCACGCCCAGGAAAGGTGCGAAGAATGCAGCGCCTCCGGTTTGGAGGGGTGTGGAGTATGGGAAGCTTTAGCGAAGAAGCGACCGAATAGCGATGGAATTAAGGGTAGTAACCACCTGGCCTGGTAACTTGAATCTTGGGTTAGCCAGGGTCTGCCAGAATTGCTGAATCTCGCCAAGAAACATTTATCCAATCGTTCGCTGAGGGTGGTCTCTACGTTCTGGACAAGGATTCCCTTTTCACTGGCCCTCCCACGTGGTTGAGCGGTAAGTTGGGCATGCGGGGGGTTTCTTTGCGGTAGTGTTGCATTTCTCCTTTGCTGGTTGGGTTTTCTCGACAGCGTCGGATTTCTCAGTATCCCGTGCTCGTTGTTTACCCTCAGATTTGCTCAATAATTTCATTGATCTACGCGAAATGACTGCACAGAATGGATCCGTCCATGCTTTCGAAGGTTAGTCCAGTCTGATGAATACACGTGTTTTGTCGGTCACTACACCTTTTCCAGTGATAAAATGCAGAGATAATCAATGGAACAATCTAAAAAGGAAATAAAACCTGTAATCGACGCTTATCAATAAAAAAAAATAGAACGAACCCCTTCCACAAGGCTGGCACACTCCAATCCCTTAGACAGGGCTGGCGGCCATACTCCACCATTTCCTCTTAGCCGCCGCCACCACCAATGTCCACCACCCCATTCTATTTTTCTTATGCTAAGTTTCGTGTCAGATTCACTTCTAACGGCGTTCAATTGGACGCACATACGTGCATCAAACAGACCGTCCTATCATATGCGACTTCTTCATTCTACTCTCGCTTAGCTTTCCTTAACACCAGTGCTAGGCCGTCCAACACCAATACAATACGCAGTGGCACTGACCAGCTTAATGTCGGCAGGCTAATCGTCTCTCCCCGTGATGGTTGAATCCCAGGGTCATGCCGCAGGGTCTTTAGAGCTACTGGACGGAACGGGCGGAAAGGGTTATATAATTTCCATTTCGCTTTACCTGTTAGACAATCTGGTACATAGTTCAGCGAGCACGATACTTTCACAGAATACACGGCGTGTATCAGAACATCCACGAAAGCAGGAACATTAGTCGTGTACAGATCATAATTTATACCTCGTTCATTCTAAAATACGACTCTTACATGTGCAGCGTATACAGTATACCGTACAGTAGAGGAATTACAACGGTAGAGAAGGCAGCCTATGTGAACAACGTATCGCAAGAGTGGTCAAGAATGTCCATAAGTACTCCATGTCCCTCGATAGAAAGCCCCCAATTTCGAGCCACCCCAAGCATCATCGTGCAGTTCACCACGGATAGCGACCAGACGTGAAATCAATGCCTTTCCCCGCATGGTGCCCAGATTGGGAGACGTATTAGCACTAGCCTACGCCGCCGGCGTACCGGCTGGGGCTGGACTTGGACCGCGGCGAATACAGCTCCCCCATCTCCTGGTAACCACCTTATCAGGCTCGTTGGTCCTGGCCGGTATGGAGCGAGCTACATGTCTGAGCAAAAACGGCGAGGTTACCGCGTCCAGGACCTAAGAAGAAAAGATAAGTATCCGTACGTTTTAGCCCCGGCGAACAAAAACCGACATGTTTGTTCCAGGATGGAATACTGGTGGTGTCCACGGCCTAAACCCATCCTTGAGCCTTGCCAACGGTTTCGCATTGTGTTGAATCTGTCAGAATGCGTGAGCATTATGTCAAATAGTCCGTTTTTGACAGACCTGAGACATTTCTTGCAATCTTGCCCTAAGCTTCGCAAAGGATAAGTCCCAAGAGGTTTCAAGTCACTTGGGATGTTGAGGTATGGCCCTTAATGCACGAGCGTGGACTCTTGGCGCGACACAGTCATATCCTCCAACTAAGATTCGCCTATGAGGGTCCAGGATTGCTGCATAGTATTACCGAAAGTATACAGTCGGTTCCTGACGTGCTTCCGAAGGATACGTTGAGTTCAGCAGGCTACAAGACGCCGGGTTAAGAGCTGCAATGACGAGGAAAACCATCTTGACAGACGTACCCGTATTACTTCCATCATACAAGACGCTCCAGGATGTTGATACGATAACGCCAGAGGCTCCATGGTGTCGTTTTCGGCGAAATTGGGGAGATCTGGAAGAGTCGTTGTGAACACCAAACGCAAATCCGGAAGATACAATTCCTTACCTTTCGCCGCCGTACTCTAGGGTTCAGGAAGCACATTCAATAAAAGAACTATTTGGACCTGAAAAAGCAGCTTGTAGTCTTCGCCACGGTGCCAATGGAGGAATTGTATGTGGTTGGGGATGATGGCGAAAGAATAAGTCCTGTTCCGAACTCCGACATTTACCTCCGTCCTCGTCCTCAGACCTCAACCCATCGTGATCAATCTGCGTCTGGCCAACACCTTGCTTGCAAGTTTCAGTGAACGATACTCTCACATTATATCTCTAGGCATCAAGGATGAGAAAACCCTCTTTTCTCATCACCTGCTGGTATTAGGGAGGTCTAACGAAGGATCAGGCCATCGCAATCAACCATCTGCACTCGTTTTCCACCAAACCCCAGATCACACTCATTCGTCGTACACGTTTCCTCAATGCCTACTACAACACATCTGCCTACGGTGCCCAGGAAAAGCTTGCTCCAGAGGAGCTCGGGGCTCCAGACTCCACACGCTAGTCGGCACTTCCAAGATTCTGGACGCGTCGTTGTTCTAATCACTTCATGTAGCTGTCTGGGTGACATCCTCTGATTTGGAAGCACTGGATATACCCCCACCCCTCAGGATGTTCTTCGTAGCTTGACGAATAACGCGGATACCCAAAGGGTTGAAGGTTCCCTGTTAAGTTTCTCCGATTGCTCGTATGTGATGGTATATTTTCCATAAGTCGCCAATGATCACACATGCATCAACTAGACATACGACTACCCTATCCTCGGCGACGCCTTCTCTCCCCACCTCCACCTGCCCAGTCTCCCCCATCACACCGTTTTTCAATACCACATATTCTCCGGAGACTGCCGCCTGGGCAGGTTCTGCGCCGAGCACCCCGTACCTCCCTTCGTCGCCTCATCTTGCGTCAGGATCAACCACCACGAGGGGAGACTTGTTAGAGTCGTCTCGGCGCCAGCTTGCGTGATCGCCATATTTGGTGAAGCTGGACAGTGACCGCAGAGAATGCTGGCCGCCTCATGCCCGTAGCATCATCTCGTCGTACTCGCTGACCATAACCAGCACGAAGCAAGCTACATGGCCGAACAAAGAGAGCGAGAATCCCTTGGGCAGGGCCTGTGAAAGGAGTGATCAGTTTACGGTGGAGTTTAGGGCACACGACCAAGCACTTACATACTCGTTCCTGTACATTTCTTGGATCGCCTCCAGGATCTCCTACCGAATAAACCCGAACGGTATCAGGTGCGGATATGGCACCCAAGGCTGAGAGGACAGCAAGTGGACTATCACCGCAATCGACGTGAAGGGGTTCCCCAGAATCAGGGTTTATGCATCATGTATGGCCAGGAGGGAGACGCTGGTGTACCACCAAAAGATTGGCCATATAGCCCGATGGGGGAGCCGGAGAAAGGCTAGGGGTTCCAATCTGGTGGGCATGCTCGTGGTAAGGCGATAGGTGACGTAGGAATCGTGGACGTTGGTAGCGATGCGAATGTGGGGAAGGCATGGTTCTGTGGTGACATGTGTCGCCGGTAAAGGGGGAGGAATCCATGGGGAAACTTGGGTCCAAATTCTCGAGATAAACAAATACATCTTCTTCACCCCGCTTGCAGCTCTCCTTGGCATGGGACCAACCCTCCTGGTTATGAGCCCAGCTCCAAGATGGTAGGGGCGAAGAATTTGATCCCATCTTCCCCGGTGAAAAGATATTCGTCCAAGAGAACCGACTCCGCTGCGGAACCTGCTCGTAAGTTCGAGGAGGAGTTGGTGTGTAGGAAGCACCAGCGGAGGCGGTGCTAGAGGGTTGGGTATGGACGGCCTAAGTGAAGAGAAAAGCTGGCGGCGTGGAATTCGTTCTAAGCAAAGCGCAGCGACGACGCATCTCCCATCACTTGACGTTGCTTGACTCTTCCAGAGAGTTTCTACTCGTGACGAGTCTGTGAAGGTTGACGTGAGCATCAATTGAAACGGTCCGAATTGAAAGAACGAACATATCTGCAATGTTTCCTACAAAGGCCTTTTTCGAGGAGTAGGCCTGGAGAAATCCCCACAGCTTGAGGGAGAAGAGGTCCAGGTCCAGGATACATAGTCATGGGCTCCAGGAGCACGTTGAAACGGCGGCGGTAAAACCGACATATCCTCCAGGAAAGATTGTCCCTTGTGGGCCCAAGCTCACTGTGTCCTATCAAATGTTTGTATCTGGAGGCGTGGAGTTGCGTTCTTGCGGTGTTTCCGAAAGATGAGTGGGTAATTGGAAGCCTGCAAGACACCAAATTAGGAATTACAACGACGAGAAAAACCAGGTTAGGGGTCATGCCTGTACTACCTCCGCCTTCCCGTATATACCAACCACCCAATCTGTGAGCATTAGAGGCTCCCTGGTGCGATTCTTGACGATATTGGAGTCGAGCTAAAAAGAGCAATTTGAGCAACAACTGGCTATCCAGGCGATATGAATGCTTACCTTCCGTCATAGTAGCGATAGGGTTCGCCCAACACATTCAGCAGTAGGTCTTCAAGATCCAGATAAAGCAGAGCTTGGTTTCCGGTATGGGCATAACGAAGGGAGTAGACGGTCTACGATGATGAAGAAAGGACAAGTCCGTTCCGAACTCCGACGTTTACTTCCGTTCTCAAGCCATCACGATCAAACTGAGATTGGCTTCGGATTGACCAACATCTTGTGCTGCTACGATATTCTCGTAACTTCATGTGTGTACGCTACTTACAGTAGTACCATGTCCTTCGGAGTCGAACACTTAGCAGATACCCATCCTTGGACCTATGGCTTCTCTTTGACCAAACTCACGACGACAACGCACTGTATCCGCGACACACACGGAGGTGCTGGGCAATGTGACCTATCTGTCTGGGCCACTTCAACTTCTCGTACGTAACTCTGCTTACAGCTGGTCTTCTAGAAACTGGAGCCAGGCATTCCGTCATTGCCTTCTCCCATGCGGTGCCCAAGGCAAGAGTCTTATCAGTGTCGCCGTATTCGTTGAAGCTGGGCTTACGGCCGCGGAGAATAATGCCTTCCCATGCCTCAACATACCGTCTTGTATTCGTTCAACATACCAAGCATGGAGGGTGCGACCTGTCTGGGCAGCTACGTTGAGATTTCCTCCCCTTGAGCTGGGAGGAGATGTTAAATCGGTGTACACTTTTGCGTCTGTGAACACTCTGCAGAGCCGTCCGAGCCCACATCCCACCGATCAAGCAGAACGGCGTCAGGTACCGATATGGCACCCAACGACTTAGCTTCTGTCATTTTAACTCGCCTTCCGCCAGTAAAATGTCCAAACGCCATCGTTCTCCGATGAAGGCCTGTCATCGGAATCATTCAACCCTTCCAGAATACGAGGCCCATGCGTTCAAGTTCTTCTAAGGTTGAGACTCAGTTTGAATTAATGTCGGGGGGACTCTGATCGAGGGTATAAGTAGTGGCCCACCAAACCAGGTTTACGAGCAAGCCATCGTCCTAACACACATCTATTCGTCGACCTAACCCAATGCCTACCATCCCTAACGGCACATACAGCATTCGTCTCGAAAGAGAGGATCGTCTGTATGCCAGGTACCAAGGAAACAACCAGATTATCCGGGTTGTTGACGATATTAGCTCCACCGCAGAACCCATGAACAAAGTTAGTTTTCGGCTCTTTCCCGATAGACCAAGAACTGATTATTTCCCGCAATACAGTGGTATGTTGAGACAACAAGCGACGGGCGTTATCGCATAGGAAAGCATTCTGGGGTCTTGGACTCCATGCGTATATTCTACTGGGATCTTCCCGATATGGCCAATTCGAGGGACCTGGTCACCACTACTTCCACTGGCACGGAGTGGATAATTGAAACCAAGCAGGTCAATGGAAAGCTACTTGCAAGGTGAGCTGACTAGCGGAGTCCATATTGCCTTATTCCATACACACACGCTGACTAACCTGCTATTAGAATCAGATATGACGAACCTCCCGCTCCCAAAGTTTACGTGATTGGCGTGAACGGCAATGATCAGGTATGAGAACCGTTGAAACAAACAGGTTGATCTTGATCGCTGATACATCCTTACAGCTTTGTATTAGAGTATTTGAGACTGACGGCCAGGATCTCGACTCTCTTTCCCCCGAAGTAGTACCCTATTGGATCTTTGAACCGAACAACTATGGCGTAGGAATACCTCAGTGATACTACTGGTTTGACCGTAGTTTGATTTACAACCTGTAGTTATCCGTCTACAAGAGTGTATCATAGAAAGACCGTCTTCTTGCCGCTTTGGTTAATGAACGCCGACATTCTGAAGATTCAGAGTGGCGCATTTCAGTGTGATTTCACGTGTTTCCGTAGTAATTGCCTCTTTGAACCATCAAACCTACTAGAATACTAGATCTACATCGATGAACGCACTAGATAACATCCCGCTCGTAAGAAAGGTAGACCAAAAGACGTTCGTGACCAAGCATCTTCTCAAAACCGGTCATCCCAAGAGTTCGAGTATTTACGGCGGCGTGTTAAGAGTGGGCTGCCGCTCCCATGTATGCAGTCATTTCCTTTTCGAACTCTAAACTGGCGTTGGATTCCCGATGTAATACAACGTACATGAAGCCGCCTTGGCTAGCTACCTGTCTATTCTTTACAGCGTCTCTACATGTGTAACATATACGATAGACGACACTAGGGGAATGAAATGGTAGGTAGGGCTGCCAGGCACCATGAATGAACGGCATGTCGTAAGGGTACTCGAGAACGTCCGTAATGACCGCAGGTGTCTCGAAAGAGCCTCCCACCCCATGTCCATTCCAACTCATTGTCGTGCAGTGCACCATGGATGGTGACCAGACGTGCTGTCTATCCCTTCCGCTTCACAAAGCCCAAGGCAGGAGTAGGGTGGGCGATGACCTGCGGTGTCAACATGATTGCAGAAGCTAGACCAATGGCCTCGGAGAACAATACCCCTTCCATACTCCTTGGCACGACCTCGGCGTACAAGCACGGAACGGGATGCAAGTCTGGGCAATGTCAGTGATGTCCCCGTGTACGCGTAATGTAAGCTCCCGTAACCTAGAAAGTGGTAATCAGTTTCTGAGGGTATTTAGATCGCAGAACGAGCACCTACAGATTCGATCGAATATGCACCCTGAATCGCCTCCAGCACTAATACGAACGGTCAGGTATTGATACAGCACCCAAAGCTGGGGATGTAGCTTGTGGACCGTTTCGCAATCGACTTGTAAGGTTCGTGACCACTCTCCGCGAATGTGGCATCTTAGGATGCTCCCCATGCTCGACCGGGAGACAGACGCTGCTGCTGCAACTCCCAAAGGATATCCATATACCACGATGCGGGAGCTGGGGAAAGGTTGGGGTCCCGATCTAGCAGATCTGCTCCAGAATGCGATAGGAGCGAGGTGTGACACATCTGTGGTCGTCGTGAACGAACGTGATATCGATGACGGAGGGATGTCCCTGCCGAGGGCGGGCGGAGGTATGAGATGTTGGAGGTGGCATGCTCCAGGGCGTATGAGTTGCAAACGTCGGTGGGGATGCGTATGCGGGGGAAAGACATAGACGTCAAGGACGACGTGCGACGATGGTAGAGGGAGATGAGTGGTGGGGAAACTGCGTCCAAAGTCTCGAGGTAAACAAATCCGCTTTCATCGTCCTATTTGCAGCCATATCCTGCACCTGTTGGCATGCTCCAACCTCCCGCACACGACTCGGGCTCGAAGATACTAGGAGCGAGGAACTAGACATGACGTCCACCAGTGAATGACGGTGGTCCAGTAAAGCGAGCTAGGGGTGTGGGTGCAGCTCAGGAACAAGTTTGACGAAGAGGTGGTGCGGTGTAGGGGTATTGATGGCGAGAACGGTAGGATATGGATACCAGCGAGATGGAATGCTGGTGCGCAATCACAGCGGGGCCACGTTCCTTGAGGTCCTTGAGCTTTTCCACTGGTGCCAGGTCTGTCGGGAATGGTGTGAGCATTAAGAAGATGGCACGATTTAAGAGAACAGACATACCCGCGAGGTTTCCTACTGGAGCTCTTTGTGAAGCGAATGTCTCGAGAGATTGAGACAGAGGAACCCCAGCTCATTCATGCAGTAGCGTGGACTCTTGGCCTATGCTGAAACGACGAGCAACTGTCATATCCTCCAACAAAGATGATCCCGGGTGCGTTCAGGCCTCCTGCATCTCCTGCATCTTGAACCTGTAGGTATGCAGCCGCGTTCCTGGAGTGCCTTGAAGGATGCACAGATTCGTCAAAGGCTGCACGACAGAAGATTAACCTCAACCGTGAGGAGAAAACATAGCTGGACGAACATACCTGTACTAGAGTACTTCTGTCATTCTGTATACATCAGCATGCCAACACCCTGGCGTCAGAGGTTTCATGCTGTCGTGTTGGTCGATATCGGGTTCAGGCTGCAAGGGTTGCTGTCAACGACTGGCAATCCAGCACGGACAAATTATTTACCTTCTGTCTATGTATCCCGTAGAGGCTACCCAGCATGGTTGACGGTAGGCCTTCATGGTCCACTTGAAGCGGATTTAGACCTCAGTGGCGGAAAACGAAGAGAGAAGACGGTTGACAATGATGGAGAGAGTGAGAGTCCTTTTCCGAACTCCGACGCTTCCCTCCGTTCTCAAGCCATCAGGATCAAGCTGAGTTTTCTTACGCCCTCATAACCTTCTCGTTTATAGTCACCGTAGGCATCTTACGCTACGACCAATCTGCTCTGGAGCTAAGCGCTAAATGCTTGAAGGAAAGCTGTGCTCTGAAATCTGGCTTCTCTTTGATCGAGCTTGCCATAATAACCCTCCACATCAACGATATCCACGGAGGTGCTGGGCTCTCTGGCGCATTCGTCTACACTGCTCTGAAACTTCCATTTGATCCCCAAGAGATTCGGGTTGGTTTGTTGGGCTGACACCTCCAAACCAAACAGACACGTCGCGTTCAAACAATTGGCCGCCATCGATCATCACCGAGGATACCAGATTTAAACGTTCGCAGGAGGATCAAATCCAAAGCACAGTAAATAGGACATGCGAATCTGTAGTCTTGTTGGGCCAATTTTTACCACCGACCAGCGAAGACAGAATGTAAGATTTGCGATGGATACTAAGAACAGCGCGATAAAGGACTGCCAAGATTAACCGGCTAAATACACGGACTCATGCAACCTTTTTAAACCACCATGAGCCCGCAAAATCGGGATATAGGTACATCTGCAAAATCAGTTGAATGGGTTAACGCGTCCTTAAATAGGGACTACAGAACGGGCGCACCTCAAGTTCGCCAATAGGGACTTGTCTACTCTCAAGCTCCCGGCGTCCAAGAACAAGGTAGAACCAGCCTGCGGACTTGTCTGGGAGCCAGACACTGAGGCGAATCGTCAACATTAAACAATATTTCTTAGAGCGGAAAGAATAGCATACGCGAACTGGCTGTTGGCGCCTATAATGGGTCCAGCACCAGACCAGTCGACGAGCGCCCATGCAAAAGGCGTTGAGGAGGGTCGGATCCATATATCGTCGGGGGCGAGGTACGATCCGTTTATCTTGATATAATATTGGTTTGCAGTGACCTTTTCAACCGTGAACTGTGCACCAGAGGAACCTGTGAGGGTGGCTCATGGAATTTGAGAAACGAAAGCTTACCCTCTCAGGGTTTGAGCCTTCAGGGAGTTCGACGAGTTTAGGCGGGGTTCCATACAAACTATCCAGCCCAAATGGTTTTTTATACTCGCTCGTCGTGTAGTAGATTTCATAGACGCCGTCGGGAGGTCCACGGTCAGTCATATTTGCAGAAGAAAGATGTCTGCCCGACGTGATCTGGCGAGGGACTCTTTATACGGTGAAGATCGCTTACAGACCAGCGATTATGGGGAGCACTGAACAAGCGTGAGCCAAGCAAACCAGGGATTCTGTCGGACTCATGATGCTTACCAGGCCTTGGCATTCGGACTGTAGATGGAGGAGGGCATGGACGCCTAGCTACTTCGTCTACGATTGGGCGAGAGCATGAGAACCTTGTGATCAGTAGAGGGTATGAATCAGTCTGCCCAGAGTCGATGGTATGCAAGCGGTGATCAGAGCGAGGTAACCTCTGTAGGCGGAATACTTATATTTAGCCTTGTTTGACCACCCCAGGCAGAATGGCTGCTACTTTCCAGACATTTTCATCATGGTTTTTCGGTGAAATAACGAGGGCTATTAATTCTCAAATAGAAAGACAAACATTGTCTCGCCAAACCTGGTTAAGCCTGGCGTAATGTTGTATTACTCTGGAAGGAGGTAAGCATCGAGGGCCTGCTACGAGTCTATTCTTACTTTGGCATCAATCTACTCGGAATCTTTGAAGCATGACGAATCCTGCTTCACGATGGCACATGTCGTTCACCATTTGGGTCTATGCCGACAAGTTTCGCAGCCTGTTTAGCTGAAGCACCGTTCTCTTCGGATTTTTGTACGAGCACCCGAGACGTTACACCTAGGGGCCTTGCAGCTAAAAATACAGGCCCCGAAATTGAAAGGGTCTCCACAGTGGACAAAAGCTCTCATCTCCGACGGGGCCACCCAACCGCGCCCCCCAGTGTCTGAGAATTCTTGTAGCTTTGCCCATGCCTCTGGCAACGTCTCTGGGTTTGAATTTTAATCGCACTCCTGAATGCCAATGGCACCGTGCCGGATTGGAACTCCCTGAGACTATGGTCTTGGTGACTATAATTATTGGGCTTTCGGATTTTACTTCCACGTATGAACGAGCTAAGATTCGGCGTAAATTGAACCCGTTTAATTGGTGTTACGTGGTAGGGTAATGAAGAGGCGTGTACCGAAGCGTCCGCGAGGTGATTAAAAGGCCATAATACAAATAAGAGCAACATATTGAACAGAGTAAAAAAATCCGGAACACGCATGAATGATAGGTAGCAGGAGAAGTGCGTCAGTGGTGTGGTAGTAGTCAATAAAGAGTCCGTGTCAAGTATGAAGCCAAAGTCCAGTAAGACCCTGAAAGTCGACAACCTCTCTCAACGACTGCCAAGCTGGCGCCGAACCCAACGGGAAATGGTGGAAGTGAATGGGAAGACGGGGACGACGGTGAAGTCAGGCTGCCATCCAGATCCCGGACCCTTAGATGGAACCTCGTCCGAGCAAAAGTACTCCACCAGCGACGGTTGGGAGCTTGGGTATGCTCTGCGTATCCTCAGGTGTCGCTGGCAAGAAAGGAACGCTGGTATGTTCGCTCATCAACCGTTCCTTCCCCTTCCCAATTCCGCTCTCATTATCCCAACATCACTGGTGCCAAACTCCTCCAAACGTCGATCTTCCATCTCCAGCCTGTCTTAGAGACGACGAGCAAAACGGGATGACCAGCGGGTTTAGAGAAGGGCGGGAGGTGGACGTAGAGGAATGGTTGTTGGAGTAGGAGGCTCGGAGCGGGATAAGGTGGCATGAGGTGGAGGGTGTGGATACAAATAACACGACGACCACGATGACGAAGACGGCTGGATCGGCTGAGCCTGGTGTACCACTTGGCAGGGTCACGGATAAAGAGAGGACAGTGATCGGTGTTCCTTGTAAAAGCAGCTTCTTCATTCCGTCTTCAGCATGACGAGCTGCATCAGGAGTCAGGATTACCCGACTCGTTGGAGTCGTCGCGTTTCTTCTTTCCCCTGACTCTCCACCTCGCCTCTTTTCTCTTTTCCCCTTTCCCGTTCCCGCATCTTTTCTCTCCTCCTCCTACCCAACCCAAGCCCTTCCTCCTCCCATCTCGGAAATCCTCAATCCTCAACATCCCTCCTTGAGTCCTACGCCAACCAAATCCCATCCCCTCATCTCGACAGCCAGAAGCCCGAGGAGCAATGCCGGCGGCGGCATGAACGCCAGCTTCGTTCGAAGATCGAATTTCCTCTAATTTGAAGGAGTCGTTGACGGTCCGGAGAGGACGTGCTTGTGGCAGTGCCAGAAGCCTAGCAAGGAAAAGGAGAAGCAGACGGTTCCCTCGGTCCCGGCGTACCAGCGTTGAGTAAATCGAGGCAGGTAGGGACACAGCTCGTCGGGTCGTCCGCAGCGGCTGGGTGAGAGCTGCCCTAGACAGATATCCAGCTCGGGTTACTGGCGGGAAAGGTATCCGACGACGTGTATAGCGCTACCTCACACCCTGGTGCTGTTAAGGAATGGAGAGATGGTGGTGCTCGTATTGGGTATCGGGTGGAAGCAGTTTTGTCGCCAAAAGGAATGTCGATCATCATCAGGACCTCCCCACGTGTAGCGTTTCCTTCTTGACCAAACCCTCCGCCGAAGCTAGCGCTGATACAGTCTCCCTCCAGGATTATTGAGGCGGCACCATTATCTCGTTCCCCTTCCCCTTCCTGTCCTTCCCAATCCCACTCCCGCTCTTGTCTCATCTCGTCTACCACCCTCGAGACCGCCACCAAAATCCCCTCCTACGGCCCCAACAGACACAGAGGCTGAGGCTGCCATCGTTCCTCCAGCCTCTAGTGTGAGGGCTCGAAAACCCGATGAGCGAACGCAGGTGCTTGGCGTCTGGTCCTCGTAATGCCTTTTAAACGGAGGGCAAACAAGTGGTGGAGCCATTCGTCCCGGGGAGAAGAGACGGCGGGAATAGTACCCCTGACTAGCGATCGAGGTGGTGGTGGTATGAGATGGACGACATGAGCATAGTGATTTGCCAGCTCAGGCTTGGCCCAGAAGCCCTGGCCTGGGCCTGGCCTACATAGGCTCAGGCCTCTCTACTGGCAGTAACCCGACGAGGACGCCCATGACAGGTTCGGGGGTGGCCGGTGACGACCGATAGATAGAGATAAAACCCGCTGTCGCGGTCCTGCTGCAAACAAAGAGAGAACGAATGTTGACGTTGATCTTCTTTGTGGCGGTGGTATAATCGTCTCGCCCCTCTGCACGTCCAGGCATGATGGTGATGAAGGAATTCGTTCCGGGCAAATCCAGAGTAGGAACTGTTTTCTCCGCTGCTCATGTAGTCGGCGACGGCGGAAGCGTGACTTGGAAAGCCCGCGCGGGGAGATTCGAACGAAAATGTTGACTTTAGTACGGTTACGGCGAGTAAGGAAGACGGGAGCCGTAACAGCGGAGGGGAGCGGAGGGGTGATTTCTGGTACACCGGACCAGCAGCTGCATCCGCTCCATGGATACACCTATCGCGGCCCGTATAAGCACCAAGTCACTCCTCGCAAAGTTGAAGAATGCAGACATACGAACTAGCGTATTTCCGTAGACCTAGAGAACATACGTTCCCAGAAGCATTCTCAGGAATAAGTTGGGCATTCACTGATGTACAATGTTACTTCATGGTGAGAGATGTGCACAAAGGCGTCGAGAGAACAGGGCAGCTCGTAGCAATTCTCATCGAGGAGGGACTGAGGAGGGAAAGGACAGAAGCCACATGACAACATGCACAAACAAGTAGTTAGACGAATTTGATCGTGATTTGAGTTTGATTCGAGGTTTATTTGTTCAATTTCATCCTTCCTTAGAACTACCTATCGGAAAATCTCTAGCCGTCAACTAAAGACCCCAAGCCCGGGCAACCTGCTTACGAGTGTAGAACGAGTGCAAGTGACTACAAAGTTACGCCTACGAACATAAAAAGGGTGTATCAGTATCACCAGGTCTTCAACGTATGCAGCAGCCAAGAGGTGGCCCCATGATCTCGCAACAATTTCGCAATCTGGGGGTTATCGGCTTTACTGAGAGCACTCTCTCCAATAAACCCAGCGTAGTTCCGTGCATTGACGTCAACGTCACCATGGCCTAGCAACAATCGCACAATATCTACATGTCCGTTCCAAGAGGCGACCATAAGCGGTGTCCGGCCAAGCCGATCCCGCGCATTGATGTTACTGCCCCCATGATCGAGCAACAATCGTACAATATCCGTGGCTCCCATAGCGGAGGCACGAGTCAGCGGTGTTATGTGCCAGCTATCCTCCATATTCATGTCGATGCTGCCGCCACCGCCATAGTTGAGCATCAACCGTACAACCTCCGTGTACCCTGAAGCTATCGCAACATGGAGCGCCGTATCTCTACGCTGATTGCGCGCCTGGACATTCAGATTGATACCAGGATTATCCAGCACTAAGGTCGCAATCCTGCCACCATCTTTAAGCCGCGACGCGAGGAGAATGGCCGTTTCGTTCGAGCTGTTTTTGACGTCTAGGTCGATTAGCGGGTGTTCGAAAAGCATCTCCGCGATTTCGGTGCAGCCTGCCTTTAGTGCGAGAAGCAGAGCCGTGTTGTTCTGATCAGAGGCGTCCATCCAGTTGATAGCCTCGGAATTGAAGTGATCGGATTGAAGAAGCTCCCGAGCGCGGTCGATGTTCTTTTCGCGACAGGCATCGAGCTACATATGGGCCGCGAGGGCGTATTTAGAGAAATATAAGGATTAATAGCGTGGAGACTACGCACCAGTCGACGGTGCAACACCGCCCAATCGAAATAACTCTGTTTTGGGTGGGCACCTGCAAGTTACTCGGTCAAATGTAATCGCTCTTCCCAGTGACGGCTGGACTCTCTTACTAGTGACAGTGATATTGACGCTATCTCCCGCAAAGATCTCATTCCCAATAATGTTAGTCAAAGCCATGGCTATATTTCATTACAGAATACGTCGGTCATTCGTTCCTCGGCTATACAAGGGAGAACCTTACCTCGTTCGCTGGATTTACTTTCCAGAGTGAATTCTCAGAATCCTAGAGAGGGAGACGCGAGGTCTGGTAGAGGGGCTTGAATGTGTGATGACCAGTTTGTGAGGGGAGATCGTGGACGTTCTTTAGGAAGTGGGGAGCGTTTATCAACATGCCTCATGTATGCTTCGTGTCACAAAACCCGTGTTCGCCGTGTGTTGATTTGCACGGAACTCGTGGCGGTGTACGATGATCTACTCCGAAATTCCGACGAACGACGGTACTGACTATCCTGAAGCCTTTCCCCTCATGATCGAGTCTCTGAAGTGGTTATAACTCTAATAATGCCATGTGCTCCCTGATGTCCTCTCCAAGTCTCGACCCGAGGGTCCTCCCGGCGTCCCTGCGTCACTTACAATCAATCATGATAACGAGGACAAAGGAGCACGCTTCAAAGTGAGCTGCGCAGACAAGGCTACAATTGCAACCTTGAAGGAGAGGGTTGAGGGAAAGGAGATGCCCGAGCGTGACAGGCTCGCTACTGACGGGCTCGTCATATGGTACGCACGGGCATCGAAGACGAACTTCGGGGGATCAGCATGATTGACTTCTTCGACAAGATGGAATCCTAATTAATTTTGTATTCTACATTTGACAGTAGCTACTCGGGAATATTCATGTAAAGGCCCGAAGGAGGATGTATCTTCGGCAGCAACTTGACTGTGCGGTTGTTCATCACCTCAAGCCCTTTGCTACCAAGGTACCGTGTACTCTCGAAACTCCACCAATAATTTCCCGTTACCCACGTGCCCATTCCATCAATATATTGACGGAGTTCGGCGTCAATCGAATCACCAAACGAAGGGACGTGGTCTCTAGCCGTTAGGAAAGTCGCTGCCACTCGATTGTTATATCTCTCAAGGTAACCAATAGCATCTTGGAGAGTGAGGCGTTCCTGTCGCATGATGACTGTCACCGAGTTATGCAAGTCATCACCACGAGCTTGTTCGACATTATATGATAAAAGATCCTACGCACGAGGATGATATTAGGAGACGAAACAACAGAGTAGTATGATTCAACATACGTTCGTAATGATCACCATATCGGTGGCACAGATCCTGAGAAGCTGTACAATTGGATGATCGGAGGCTTCGTCTGGGATACTCATATGCATTTCGATGTTAGTAAACACCGGGATCGCGCCTATGGTGTAGCGCCGATTTCTCAGAAACTCCGCAAAAGAGGGTATCCTCCCTTCTTGCCTGTATTTTGCCTGGGCGACAAGAGAATCAAGGAACAATGAATACTCTCGCAGTAACCGCCGTTGGGTTGTGGGAGTAGATGCGTTAGATGTTGCCTCGAATGTTCTTAGGAGCATAGTTAAAGGAAGGAAACATAGTCACGGATGTCGAAACTCACTGGCGTGCAACTTCTCCCCCAATCCACTCTCCCTCTGGCCGCGATTTTGTTGGATTGAAAAGTACATCTTTTACGACTGCTACTTTCGAAAGTGCTCCCGACTCATCTTCTGCATCTGTAAACTCATCGACAAAGAAAAACAGATTCATCAAATAGCAAGCGGCTCTCGCGGCATCTGGGGCAATTGAGAAGATATCAAGAAAGCAGGGCCACTATCACTAACCTTTATTAGCTTTAGGTATGCCACGAAGTGCTATCAGGGCTACAGAAGGGGAGAATATCTCGTCGGCGAAGGGTGAATACGGTCAGGCGATTATATCTCACCGAAGTCGCAGGATGTGAATGCTCTTTGCATCTCGGGTGTAAATGCATTGAAAGAAAGCAACCATTTGTCGGTCTCGGGTGCTAAAACGCCGTAATGAGGGTCTACCAGAGTGTTAGGGGGAAGATAGCGAGAGCTTCGAGTATAAAATCCTACTAAGCTGTGGCGGATACGGCCAAGAGTGCAAGAGATCAGGGATGGTGAACTCCTCTGCGATAGGTTTCGATCTCAACCAAGCGTTGAGTCGACTCCATAGAGTGCCGAAAGAGCGCATTCGTCTATATGTTCGAGATATGAGAGCAGAGTGACTACAAGGGGAGAGCCAGGGACAACGGTCTTATCGTAATGGTTTGGACCGTCGTTCTTATATCTGGAGAGAACCCATGGCCAGGAAGGGCATGGAGAATGCCGCACCTATCGCCTCCGTATGTAATCGAATAACAAATTGAAGTATAGTGCTTGACAGGATATATGGTTCTTCATCCAAGCGTTGAAATTTAATAACGGCAATGACTCTCTACAGAGCTAAGGGATTTGCTATCGCCAAACGAGGTTGCGGTGGGCACCCGAATTGGCAGCCTCGTTCGGAAGCCTACCACCGATGCATCGCTGATCAGTCAGATGACAGGTTATATGGTGGCATTCACCCCGAACTTTTGCTTCAACTGGCGTGCTTCATTCATCATTCATGCGCACTGTCATCCCAACATGGAGCGGTCCCTGACATCGTTCATCTCCTCATCGGTCTACTTCCGACATCCTCTCGTGCATATGGAATACTACTCAGCCATCCCGAGATTAAGCGTGGGGGCGTCGACCTGTTGTGGCAGCTCAGGCGCTCTCAGATAACTCTTAGTGGAAGCCGAAAGGTCATAATTCATTGGCAGAAGGCAGCGGTAAGGAGAATATAACGAGGTTGCCGAATCCCCTACGTCATCCGGCTCCATCCCTCCCAAACATGGTACGATTCTTTCACTGATCACTCCAATCCGTCCCGTTCATCTACTCCGCATCATTTTCGAGCTTTTCGAGCCCACTTCTCCTTGCTTCTTCGCTATCGTGGTCTCCGTCCCCATCCGCACTTTCATCGCACCCGGTGGGTCATACCATTGTCTTCATCCGGCAGAAGTTCCTCTTTCTCCTTCTTTCGTCGTGGACAGCTGCATTTCCGGGCGAGCCACCGATACCTGACTCCCATCTATGCAGTCACGAAGCCCCTCTTGATGTTAACACCTGCTTCGGCCATCTATTTCATCTTCATGGGCTTAGGTTGAAGAGCATCTAGACGAGCCTCGAGCTTGGGATGTAGCGTACTGAGGATGCACTGGGAAGATGCAGCCAGATTTTCGCCGTTCCGTGATAAAGAGGTTCCACCAAATGAGGGGTGCCGTGATGAAGTGCCATATGTGAGTTGACTGGGTCCTCATCGCCACTGTCTTCGGATAGAGTGGATAGGGTGGATTTCGCGGAGGCAGGGGTAGAGAGGGAGACAGAACCCTTACGATGACCTGGGTGTTGAGGTGGCTGGCTGCAATGGACTCAAATTAGCAGCTGAAAGGCGCAACGAGCTGGCTGAGCCTACCTTGAACGAAGGCAAGGTACCGGTCGAGTGCTTTGCCCATTCTGGACGTGGACGACGAGCCGCAGCGGGGCGAAAACCTGGCTTCCAGATAAGGGATCTTTTGGGATCTTTTGGGCTCAAAGTTGGTGAGAAAAACTTCAAGATCTTGAAATAATTGGTCAATGACATACACAGCCGATAGAGTAGAACATACCGAGTCCAAAGTTCCGGGAGGTTTTGCGACTATCTTCCCCACAACCAGCCTCGCAGCTCGCTAACATCGACCTGCACTGGCAGGTTCTCATATGTGCGCCGTTGCGAGCCGCTTCTTGAGCGTCGCCGTCAGTCCAAGCGAGGTCTCGTAGCTGCCTGAGACATGGCCATTGTATGATCTGCCGCGCTCAACGTTCGGCGCTAGTAATGAGACGCGTGTCGTGGCCTGAGATGCTGGCGTGTGAAATGGGTTATTCCTCCTGCCAGGATACGGTCGTACGTGCTCGCAAGTGCAGCAGGAAGTGGCCTCTTGACGTCTGAAAGAGCCGGATCAAGTTAGTAAAGTCGAAGCTGGAGGAGATCAAGACGTACGAGGTAGGACTCGTTACCAGCTCCTACTTCAGAAGATGGAAGATAGAAGAGGAATATGTGGCTAAACGACGGCGTTGGTTGAGGAAAATAAGGCAACAGAGGACGACAGAATCCGCTTGCAGTTGAAATCCAATAAAACATTAGCTCATTTCACCTGTTCGCATCCACCTTCCCAAGATCGCATAAGGACCGATTCTCATCGTTGAGCGACGCGGTGGGTGAACGTATGAATGTTTGAACAATCAGAAAGGCGAGGTGAGGATTTTATCGGCTTCTCCCTTGCGGACACCGGATCCCAGCAAGTCCCATCACGTGTCGGTTTAGGGGAGGTCCAACCGCGTCGCCTCGCGTCGTTCACCACTCTAATAATGTTACTGGACCAGCTGTTCCGTTCGCTGTCCAAGGAAACACGCCGAAATTATATCAACACGCAGATTATATTATACCTAGGATAAAGCCGTACATCTAAGGTAGAAGACCAGGAATTAGTCACAGAGGACGTCCTGAACGTCCCAGACACCCCATTTCCCATCCTTGCCCTAAAACGTTATTAGAAAAATGCATTGACAAGTATTGGAGAAGGAGGAAGGAGGAATCAACCTACCCGGTCAAGGCACATGAGCGGATGTCTGAAGTACTGGTGCAGGATGGTCACAGGCGTGGTATAGCAGAGAGCTTCCCAGTCCTGCTCGGAGTGCACTCCCCCTAATTTGGCCCGGAATCGCTTGAGAGGTTTAGTATAAGTATCTCGGTGACATACTGAGCTGGGTACGATGAAGCACTCACCCGAGTTTCGGAACCAGGAGCGGTACATCCCTTCGAAGGAGCCAAGTCAGACGGTCAGACATATCCAAGAATCAAGCGTAGCTCGGTACCTTGTCCTCGTACCCAGCCTCCCAGTACGCCTTGCATTTATATTCTCCAGTAGCTTTCCAATGTCCATATATCACGTCCTCTCCCTATTTTCAATTCCCAACCTCAGAAAAATCGAGAACCTATAGAATGAGCTACTCACCAACACCTCGCAATGGTCTGGAGACTCATACACCTTGCCATGGATCGTAATGGGCGTCGTCTTGCACGCAAGTAGCTCATCCACCCCCGGGAGTAGATTGGCCAAACGAGCGGTATATTCAACGGTATCGTGACTCAGACACCTCCCAGCCGCCTTCACATCTGCCCAATACAACCGCATCCTCCTCCTTTCCTCCTTCTCCCGCTGCCAGCCCAGCCATTCCTTCTTTAACTCTTTGTTCAGCTTCCGTTGCTCCTCGACTCTCCTAGCACCGTCCGAGATCTCTCTCTGTATTTTGTGGATCCGGTCCAGCAGATCGGACTCCTCGGCGAGGTAGTTGTCGATGGTCTTCCTCCACTTGAATATTTCTCTTGCTCGGAGATTACGGTCGATGTGAACGGCGAGGAAGCCGGTTGCAACGGCGACAAGGATGGCGGTGAAGATGGAGAGGATGACAAGAGAGACTTGTAGCCTTGAAGATGAGTGTCGACGTCGTGTTGGCCGGGCACTGGGTAGAAGAGATGCAGTCTCCCTAATGGAAATGAGCTTTCCACGAACACGAAGAAGCTAAAGAAATGTGGCATTACCTTGAATGATTTCGAGTTGCACGAACCACAGCATCGTACGATGGAGGAGAGGAATCAGGGGGCCTGTGATACGGGCAACATCAGCGTAAGTAGCAGCAATGAATAACGCACAGCTCACTGCCGTGTTCGCACCATGATGAGAGTAGGGTAGCGGCTGGGTTGCAGTTGCGGGGAGGCGTTTATACCCTGGCAGGCATTATGTGGCGATCCCCATCATCCATTGACGACGTCAACGCAGAGAAGGCTTGATTTGGCGACCACCGCGCCGCAATCGATTATCTAAACATCACGAAGCATCCCGAAGATTGGTCCCAAGATCCGTTGTTCATCAAGCTAACAACCCTCAATTGAACGCCCTAACCTACCAAGCTATCACATACGTGGTCACACGAGTAGATAAAGACTCGAGAAGGGATTGTGTCGTCGGTTGACGTGGTCCGGCATAACCGGTCCTGGTTTGCCCTGATGTGCCTCAGAAGACTGAGCATGGGCATGGCTTGGCGCGTGCTCGACGATCGACGGTAATATCATAACCTTAGACAGCAGAAATGAAATTGCGCAGAGTTTACAATTTAGATCAAATATCTTGGATGTATCTACCAGTTTCCTTGGACCAAACAACGATGCCAGACAAATATGCTTGGAGACTCGCGACATAGCGCCTCATCATCTCCCCCTCTCGGCAGTATCTCCTTTAGAGTCTACCTCCTCGTACAGTTCTACCCTCCACAACACGAACTTCTTCTTCTACCGCTCTCAACCTCCCAGCAGCCTGCCAGATTGCCTCATCTTCGGAAGCATCGTTCACTCTCATCATTACAGCCACGACGTTCTCGATATAAATCGGAGACTCAGACTTGCGCCGAGCCTCCATCACCGCTTTGCGATAAGAAAACATGCCGTTTAAGAGGACCATATGCAGATTCGCTAGATAAGGGATTCGATGAATTGATGGGTTGGGAGAAAAGAACAAAAGGCTAAACCCAACTACTCGACGTACAAAAGGGTACATTTCACGTAGCATGTCGACGACACCTTCTCCCCACACCACCAGGATGAATTTAAACTCGAATTGAGGATTACTGAAAACGTCACCAATGGCAATAGGTATCAGTGGTAGGGCTATGCTTGCTGCATTGGCCGATCTTGGGTAGTCGTCGGTGCTCGGTATAGAGGGATGAATCGATGAAGCTCGACTCCGATTTCCCCTCTAGGACCTTAACCCATTGCCTCGCCTCACCAGCTCCCTCTCCCATCATCGCATAGCACTTCACCCTCCTCCGCCTTATCTACGGTGACCCGGTATATCAACTCCCCAATGACTCGAATAGGGATCCTAAAAAAAGTAGAACCGACACAACCTTTTCCTTCCTTGAATACAATGTAGAGCGGAGCTGAGCTTTGCCTCTCCAGAAAGGCTCCCGGCTGGCCGACTCTTAACTCATATAATTGCCCCTTACAATCGCAGGGAAATGGCTGAGTGGCGGTAAGGCGTTAGCTCATGGGATCCAACAGCTAGGTATTCGTTTTAGAAGGCCTAAAGGGCCGAGAGTGAGTCGTCTTTCAATTCATCTCCTGAAGGAATCGCCTTCGTTGGAAGACTCAATGGCCGAGAATGTAAGGAATTGATATGTCAATATCGCGGTCAATGCCTGGATTAAACTAACCAATGAAATCCTGACTATTAGTTCATTCCATATTAGTAAAGGCTTTTAGACTCTCAAAATGCATCCGGACATTCTCATTCCAGTAGCCATCGCCGTCCAATCGTTGCCAGAGTACAAACGCCTCTTCTTCCACGGACTTACGCCAAAATTGTAACATGGCTTTTGTGATCAATCTTTGGTAAAATGGCTGGTCCCGTTCGTCGTTGCATTTCTTTGCGAAAGTCAGAGAAAGATCGAAATGGAGGGAATAATGAAATGCGTACACTGAGATATTGGATCATCTCCCTCTTGCCAGATGTTGGGATAACTTCTAGATTACGGCGTGGCTCTAGATGGTCCATGTCGATGCTCTTGAGGTACTCGTAATAATGCTTCTCTTCGGGCTGAATTACTGCCAGGACCCCTCGTTCGAGTGCTTCGTCTGCCTTAGCTAACTTGAGGCTGCACGAAAGGTCTCCGGGCATCCGTTCGGGGGAGGTGTATGATGCGAATATTTCACCGGGAGGAAGTGTCAACCGCACAAAAAGATGTTTGAGATATAGAAGCGAAGCGCGAGCATGGACATGCCCGTTGTCCAGGTGAAACGAACCCGCTCGGGATGGATCGGTGACAAAGTCAAGAAAGGATTTGTGATTGGTTAGGGGGAAATGGTTTTCGTCCGTCTTGATAACGGAGTGCAACCCCCGCAAGCGTCCATCCCGCTCCGAATCGTCGAGAAAAAGCAGTTTGTCCAAGGGGAAAACAGCGGGATTCTCCCAGTAATACCACGGTTGGCAGTCCCCGTAAGGACCGCACGTGCAGGTACGGACCTGTTGTGAACATTGTTGCACACTGAGTATATGTGCCAGGACATCCTTCGCTGTCTCCAACGTTGAATTCGATAATGACGATAGGATTTGCTTGTACATCGCGTCCAGCGCCCCAAACGGATTGTGAATGCTGGCTGGGTTGGTTTTGACTTCCATGACGACGTCTAGCAGTTTATCCGGTCTGGTGTCTTGGCCGGTGAGGTAGTCCATAACTACTGATGCATAGACGAATAAACCAGCTGCTCGTTCTACAAGAGTTGGGATCACGTCAGAAGCTGGCCAGGATTGTTTCGTTGGCCATGAATAGTCTGTGTTCTCCTTGATTGAGGAGAACCTGTCGTGGAGGTATACTTCAATATCTCTATCGACATCCTGGCGTTCATTGAGGTCGAAGCGTGCCGTGGAGGCGAAGAAGTTAGGTAGGTCGAACACTGATGATATGTGTGGCTCCGGTCTACTAGTAACCAGAAGACGAAGGGGGAGTGATTGTTGGAGAATTGCGGAGCCAAGTGTGTTCAGTAGTTCTGTCTGCTGCTCGGGCTTTACGATCTCATCCAATCCATCAATGATAACGAGTTTGATATTAGCGGATGTTGGTGTATAGTCGTATAGGTCCTCGAGGGGTCTCGAGATGAGGAGAGCTAGTTGCGCCTGTAATGACTTATGAAAAATCAAAGGATCTTTCCGGAGAGCTTCATTAATGCCGGTCTCAAGCTCGGGAAAGGACTGTAGTAGCTGGTATGCGATTGTCGAGATGACAAAGGACTTTTCGTTCCGACGTGGAATTGACCGCGAAAAGAAGAAGCTAGCAGCAAGTTTCCCTTCATGATGCCAAAGCTCAGCCAAAGTCTGTGCGATGGCAGATTTACCGGTCCCAGCTGACCCGTGTAGCCACAGGATAGGTGGCGGTGGAGGTGGTAGAGGCGACCCAAGTAAGAGATGGATTGGGGAGAAGGAAGGTAAGGCATTTCCCGCCCATTCTTTGATCTCCTCGAGAATGACAACTCTGGTCTCCGGATGGCACCTTGGTGGATCGAAACGGTCTCCAGAGTTATGTAAGGCGCTGGTGACAGTATAGTTTAGGAGAGTCGTCAAATCATCTAGAAGGTTTTGAGTCTGAGACTAAACCAAGGAGATTATCGCTGGCTTGTGAAGTATCTCACCTGTGGGATGCTCGACACCCATTCTGATGGTTGGGGACGCGAAGTAACCGTGAAAGGCAAATGCGCATGATATGACCACGATGAGGAGACAGACGCCAGCAATACCTAGCAACTCATTAGAATAAATTCGAGTCGACCCAAACTCCCAGACATCACGTACTAAGTCCTTTGTAAAAGTTCCGGATTTCGTTTTTCTCGTGGTAGCGCTCCGAAGTGATAATTCGACCAGTTGAATCGGCGGCGGGCCCGGACCCTTGCAGGTGGTTATTTTCAAAATATTCCCCCGACATAATATATTTGTCGCCTGAGACCACAGTGCCGGCCAAGGTTGGCGTCGTCTCGTTGTATATCTTGGCTTGAGTGAATTTGCCACCATAGACAGAGACCGAAGGTGCGTCTTGAGGCTCAGCCATTGGGGGAGTGTGCAATGAGTGGGTACTAGTGTCGTTTGGAACCCAGTGGTCCAGTGGGTGTATATTGGTAGCCACGAGGAATCAGCGTGCTCGGGACACACTTGATAGATTAAAGAAGGGGAGAGATAGGCGCTTGCCCTGCACCATGCTGTGTTCGAAGCGAGGTTTCATCCCCACGTGTTCCTTCATCTCGTTGGTCGATCCTGTCAATTTCAATCTACATCGACAGGAGAGAAGGCTCGGGTTCGCTCGACAATAGTCACTGCAAGTCATATGGTCGGGAGAAGGTAGTACTTGTCTCAGAATCTAATGGGACGGGCGGATAATGAGTCGAATTCATTGTAGTTCTGTGCCAATTATGGAATGAGCAATCTATGAACTTCTCCTTCGTCTTTCAGAACTTCCTTACCCCATCCTTCGACTCCCTAATAACGCATCACTGGCACCTTCATGCACGGTTCTGCTACAACGGTTTGCAATCTGTCTTGTCTGATGACAGACGGTGCGAAGATGCTCTTTGAATAATGTATGATCCCACGTGTCTGGGTCGAAACATCAGTATCCCGCTGTTCCCCTCTCCTCCTCCGACCCGTCTGTCCACTTCGTCAGCCCCCAATTTCTTCAGATCTCCCTCTTCAATCTTCCTGAGACGACCCAACCGTGACAAGTTTGGTAACGCCAACTCGTCACCTTCAGCAACATCTCACGCAACGGGCAGCTTGAGGCAGCCAGGGGAGTTCGACCTGTACCGCAATTGATAATTGCTCGTGCTCGTAGGTATACGGAGGTTGACACGGCCAGGAGGTTTGGAGGCATATCAGCTTCGGATGATGATAGTGGATGCGTCGCGGTTGGGGTATGCTTCATTTTCTCCATCTCCTCCTTAGCGCTCATCGAAGATCGACGTTGAGGGAGGTGGGATGGTAGATGCTCTTCACGACTCATCTCCCTTCCTTACTCCTTCACCTCCTCCTCCTCCTCCCACTCGTCTCCCCCTTTCCTCCAGAGGATAATCGCTAATGGTGGCAGGGTCACCCACGGCGCCAGGCGCTGATATGGACGTGGGTGGCAGCGGAGGAAAGGCAATGGAATGGTGTATTCAGAGCCTTGTTCTTCGTTCTTCGTTCTTCGTCTCATTTCGACCAGACCCCTCACACCTTCTCTTCCCTCCCCTCCCCTTTCCTTCCAATCCCAATCCCAACTCCAATCTCCTCCTCTTTTCCACCACCTCACCAACCTTTCCCTCGTTCTCCGAAACCCAAAGTCATTGAGATCGAGCGGGAGGGAGGGTGGGGTACGTCAGTGGGCTTTGAGCCTCCTACAGGTCCAGACTCAAAGCAGTCGGGGCTGGGAGGAACGACATTTCTTTTCCGTGTACACGGACATAGTGCTGCCCAGCCCAGCAAGAATCGGCAGGATGATGTCTAGAAAAGTTTGATAGGGTTAGTCGGGTCGTTTTCATAGCAGGGAGGAGAGAATCAGACGTACGGGAGACAGGGATTACAGTCCCAGAAATTCCTCCGGGGATGCAACCAGCACTTCTTCATACCTTTGATATTCTTTCTACCCAAGACCCTAACATCTTCGAGGTGATATGCTAACGTGGTAACTTGCGATGGTGGGAATGCTGATGCGGCAGGCGCACACCAACTTCAGAAGATGAACCTCGAAGAAATGGACCTGATGGGGAATGGTGAATGGGGTGGCGTATTCGGAGTCTCTTCTCGGGTGACCTTCCTTGCAGCGACAGCTAGCAGCAGGGTTATCGACCATCTCTTCGAAGACGCCAGTGGGGAGGTAGTCGTAGTCGTAGTCGCTGGTTGTAGGCAGACTGACGTACATCTAACAACAGCTGCAACGGGGAGGGTAGGGGCCACAGATGGTGGTGGAACGTGAGTCAGGTAGATTGGATGCGAGCTTCGGGCAACGCGACGGCTGACACATCCAGACGGCCCGTTCACGACTAAGATGGCAGGACCTGCTTCTGCATCCCCCACAGCCTCTGCTGCTGCCGTAGAAGCCGCAGAAGCAAAGGTGCTTGGCGACAGTCGACATTGAGGTGGGTTAGATCTTCTTCACGAGTTCCTCTCTCCGTCATGCCCGCCTGCTCCCACTTATCTTCCTCTTCCCTCTCGTGGTCCCATTTCTCCTCCAACCTCTCCCGATCTCAACTCCCGACTCCTCTGGCCTTTACGCCTATGCGCTTCAGAGGATGATCAATGATGTTGAAGGTGTTGTTCTGTTCCTAGCACTTACATCCGTGTTCAAGAAAACGGGAAGTATGAGGAGGCGTGTCATGGCCTGGGATCAGGAGAACTAGGAGGGAAGATATTTCTAGTGAGAGTGTACAGCCGTAGTTGCTCTCCAACACAGGAAGAAGTGGTCGTATAGTGTCTGAAAGAGTTCGATTAGGCTGATCAAGTCGTAGTAGGAAGAGAGCCGGACGTACTTCCTCAGAGCGGAAAAGGATAACATACGCATAGTGGCTATTGGCGCCTATAATGACGCCATCAGGATTAGACCAGTCTTCGAGCACCCATGCAAAAGGTGTCGAGGAGGGTCGGATCCATATATCGTCGGGGGCGAGATACGATCCGTTTATCTTGATATAAAATTGGTTTGAAGAGACCCTTTCAACGGTGAACTGGGCACTTGTGAGGGGTGGCTCATGGAATTTGAGAACGAAAGGCTTACCCTGTCAGGCATTGCACCTTGAGGGCGTTGCACGAGTTTAGGTGGTGTTCCATAGAGACTGTCAAGCCCAAAAGGTTGGGTCTTGTCGCGCGTCGTGTAGTAGATCTCGTAGATGCCGTCACGAAGGTTTTTGGGAGGAGCTGCCATATTCGCAGAGGAGAGATGCTGACCTGACTTGATCTGGCAAGGGAGTCTTTTATACGGTGAAGATCGCTTACAGACCGAGCCAAGCAAACCAGGGGATGTAGTCAGGCTCGGGATGATTACCAGACCTTGGCATTCGGTCTGTAGATGGAGGGCATGGACGCCTCGCTACCCTGCCTACGACTGGACGAGAGCATGGGGACCTTGTGATCAGTAGAGGGTATGAATCAGTCTGCCCAGAGTCGATGGTATCAAGTGGTGAACAGAACGAGGTAACCTCAGTGCGCGGAATACTAATGTTTAGCCTTGTTCAACCATCTGCTGCTTTCCAGGCATTTTTCATCATGGTTTTCGGTGAAATAACGAGGGCTATTAATTCTCAAATAAAAGGCCAAGCGTCGTCTCCCCAAACGTGGTCGAGCATGGCGTAATGTTGTCGTCTTACTCTGGAAGGTGGTAAGCATCGAGGGCTGCTATGAATCTATCCTTACTTTGGCATCAATCTACTCGGAATCTTTGACACATGACGAATCCTAGTTCACGATGGTGCATGTCGTTCACCATTTGGGTCCATGTTTACGAGTTTCACAGAGTGTTGGAACATTCGTTGGAGTTTAGATAGTAGGAGACTACATAAGTTCACTAGACGACAACGACTACAGACTGGCCTTGAGAGCAGCGGCATGTGTAGGGGAGGAGAGACTAGGCCTCCGTATCCGGGTAGATACTAAACGGGTCATCCACAAAGATGTCACTAATAGAGAGGTGCGATGCAGTCTGGACACCAGGCACTGGATAATGCTCGCCGTTCTACAGAGCGTAAGGGAGGACGCAGACTCCGCGCTCACGGTAGCGATACCGCAACAGTGGGTACGCCCGTACGTCTCCATGAAAGAGAGTGTAGAGGCGACAAACGATAGGTCGTCGTTGTAAAAGGTGGATACGGGTGATGAGGAAAGGTAGAGCAGCATCTCGACTCGCAGCCTCCACAGGGTCCGGGGCACGGGGAATCAGGGCATCCTCCGTAGGGGTACGTTGAGATCCCTAGACGGGAGTATCGGTCAAAGCGACATAAAAGCGAGGACGCGTGTCATAGCCCGAGGCCTATAGAAATATGGCAAGGGATACTCCTTGTGCCATCTACACCATTGTATAGCCTTAAGACGCCCTGGAAGAGTTGGGTTGGGTCAGTCAAGTCGGAGCAGGAAGAGATAATCACGTACGAGATGGGCTGAGCTCCAGCGAGTCATGCGAGAGGCGGAAGAGGAATGCGTTCCTAGGAGAACAACTGAAGCGCCGAAGGCGTTAGATGAGGAAAATAGGATGACGACGACGACAGAACTTGCTTACCCTCCAAACTCAACGATCCAGTTACCCCCCTGCCTTGAGATTGACCAGATCGTCCCCACTACACATACGTGCACACCTGCGTAGCGCATTAGTAGACACCCACAGAGATAGGCAGTCGACATACCAGAAGATGTGTTGTGGTCGTCATTGAGAGAGCCATGGTGGATGGTGAATACTGAACAATCGCGATAGTTCGTATCCTTGCGCCAGTGCAGCAACAGCAGCGGCAGCGGCATCAGGTATCTCCCCTCCCCTCCCCTTCGCTTCTCTTTATTCCCCACTCCTACTCCCTCCTCGTCCCCTTCCCCTCCCCAATCTTCTCCTCGTTCCCCAAATCCGAATTGGTCGACATGGCTGATCCCATGGTTTACGCCACCGAGAGGTAGATCGGAGGGTGGACGTTCGTGGAGTCCGTGGAGAGGTAGTCATCGGGTCGTGCACGCTGATACAGATTCAATTAAGGATCGGCGACGGTGGGGGTTGTCGAAGAGACGTGCAATCATTTATGGTGCTGGTGGAGGATAGTATACGTTGTGGCTCATTGAGGGGATTATTGCGCAAGGCGACGGGAACTGTGAGGACCACTATCCTGACCTGACGCCTGAGAGGTGAGCGTCGTGGGATAGGCTCTGAACCCGGTGGATGGAGGGTACGTTGAGGTCCTTTGGACCGATTCGCAATAAGACAGCATGTAGTGTGGTTCGTGACCTGAGGAGGTGTGGGATAGGATGCTCCTTGCGCCAGTGCACGGTCGTAGGTGCTCGCCAGCACAGCAAGAAGTGGCCGCATGACGTCTGAGAGAGATGGATTAGACGGTCAAGTCGTAGTAGGAAGAGATTGAGACGTACCAGACGGGGCTTAGCGTCAGCTGCCACCTCCGAAAGTGTGAGAGGAGCAAGTTCATGAGAGAATAGCTGGTGCATCGAAGGCGTTAGATGAAGAAAAGGTAGGATGACGACAAAAGTTGCTTACCCTCCAAACTCAACAATCTTGTCACCTTCCGTCGCCTAGATTCAGCAAATCGCCTCCACCTGCTCAAAACCCGTCTAAGCACCATTTTACGTTCGTGGAGGTGGGCAGTCGACATACCGGAAGACGTACCATAGTATGAGCAGGTGAACAATCTGGTTTTCGAGAAAGAAAGAATACCGTGACTCGTCACTCCTTGTGACATCAGTCAAGGTCGGGCACAGCCACCCGGTCGTCCTTTCCTCGAGTTATCGTGATTACACATACAGTAATCTCAACTCGCCTAGGCAGGTTACACACAATCCTCTCGCAAATCGTCGACGCATCAAGCTCAAGCGCAACACTACACTTCCAGCCATGATATATATATACAAATGGCTCACCCGACCCAACCCGTCACTGTATCATTGCCAGTGTCTAATCCTTATTCATGATTGCTAGATGATTGAGGCGCATAACGATAACAGTTGTCATGCTCGCAATCCTCACCAACGACATCTATCTTTGCATTATCTGCTCCGAGGCTTCCTGTACCGCGTCCCATGACGTTGTCATTTGCGGAGGTCTATCGTGGCAGAACAGGAAGGGGGAGATGATCATTGATCAAAATATTATTATCGCTGGTCAAGCATAAGATGAGTTTAACGAACCATATCTCTTTGTATCTCCACTTCCGTCTCCGTCGCCTTCCTCTGTACACCGGGTTGGCTCATCGTAGGAGCGGCATTGGCCAGTTGAGATACCGAAAAGAGCGCAGTGATTATCAGAGGGATGAGGTTGACCATGGTTTGAACGTTTGACGTCGAGTCTTAGAGTCACTAGGATAGCAGGATAGTAGAAAATCTCCTGCCAGTGTACAGAACCCGACACGAACTTCTTCCCTATTTATATACGGTCAAAGATGGCATATTTCGGATCAGAGGGCGCCCAACGTCAGAATTAGCCTCTGAGCGAGCTGTCACTCTCAGAAGTGATATCACGTTGAGGTGAGTCACAGTGGTGAGAGGGTTCGTCGAAAGGAGCAATTAGGGTAGAGAGGAGCGGGAGGAGTTGAGATAGAGTTGACAATGAAACCGAGCCGAAGGAAAGGCTGATCGTGGCTGTGCACAGCCTACTTGGACTGACGTCACGGAAGAGTGACCGGTGTGACTCATCGCTAAAATCCTTTCGCAAAACCAGATTGTTCACCCGACTATGTCTCTCTCAACAACGATGGTATGTCGACTGTTTATCTCCGCGGGTGTTAAATGGTGCTTAGATGAGTTTTGGATAGGTATATGCGTGTAGTGGAGGCGATCTGCTTGATTTAGGGAACACGAGCTGAATTTGGAGGGTAAGCAAGTTCTGTCGTCATTCTATATTTCTCTCAACTGACGCATTGGTGGTCCAGCAGTTCGTTTAGGAGCCTCGTACGTCTGGCTCTCTTCCTGCTACGACTTGAGCTTGATCAACCTAATCCAACTCTTTCAGACGTCATACGGCCACTTCTACCTGTACTGGCGAGCAACCATGACCGTACACTGTCACCACTTCTCCCCTACGTCCCCTGATCTCAGGCCACGACACGCATCCTCAAATCTCCCGTTCCACTGACCTACCATAACTCCTCTCAAACGACTCCTACCCTACCTCCACCAATCCCGCTGCCACAAGAAGCGACTCCTCTCCTCTGCTAGTGCTACGTCCCTCCACCGCCGCTAAACCTTGCGTCCCGTCCCGTGCCCGTCGTGAATAGACGTCAATCTGCACCGATCCTATGGCCGCCTCTCCACCCACGTGCTGGCAACAATCCACGGCGCTACAGCCGCCCCTCCCTCCTTTGAGAAGATTTGAGAGGAGAAGGAACGAAGAAGCGGAAAAATGGGGGAACATGGAATGGGGAGGAATATTTGGCTTCGGCTGCAGCAGAAGCAGCAGCAAGGGATGGATGAGGAAACTCAGAAAGATCCCACCACCACAACCCCAACACAGTGTACCGTACCAGCCACCATCAGCACCGGAGACATTACGAAATTTGAGATGGGAAGAGGCGGAGAAGAAGAAATGGTGGAGGCGAATGAAGAGGAATATTTGGTTGCGATGATGATGGTGCGGGGGCGGGGGCGGGCAGTGAGGCTGAGGCTGAGATGAAGGATGAAGGATGAAGCGTCGGGGATATGTCTCCATTCCCGTTTCCCGTCTGCTGCTTCCTATTTCTTGTTTCCATTCCACACTCCCTCGACATTCAATCGTTCAAGCCTCACGCCTCAACATGATCATCCACCCACGAACCGGCGCCTAAGAGGACGTCTCCACCATCATCACATCATCGATCCTCCACCATCCGTCGTCATTGAGTTCAGAGTTGGATATGGATATCCACCCACGCCGCATACCTCCTCCCTGTACTACGGGTGGGCGGCTCAGAACCACGGTCCAGGTCGAACTTGCCAGCTGTAACTTCTCGTACTGGCTCGAGTGGTCCATGGTGGGACGGGACGCCGTTGAGGATGCCGGTGAGGGCTCGAGAAGTAACGAAGTGAAGAAACATCGGGTTCTGGGGTCACCTAGGTCATGGTTGGAACTTGGGGTTTGGAGCGTCTGGGTAACTCGAGATTGTAGAGCGGGATTGGGATACGAAGACGCTTCTTCATCTCCAAAAACCAGCCCTCGCCGTGTCAAAGTGGTATACGTACGTGTACGTCCTGCGACTTTGTCGAGGTCTTTGGTATTTCGACACGAATCTCATTCTCATTCTCCTTGTCACAGCTGCCGCCTACGCTACGTCCAGAGCTCGGTCTCGACTTGATCCAGGCTCTCATTTGTATGCCCCCGGCGAGAGGTTCGTTTCAAGTCGTTCTCGGTTTCCAACCTCGCTAACTCTTGTCTCCCATCTAACGCTTCGGCACTCGTAACTCCCTGTCACCACGCCATGTTTTGGTTCAGGTCTAACGTCTCGGGATCCTCGTCAGCAAGGGAAGCTTGGAGCATACTGAGGAGAATACGGTGTGTATATATATGTTCTCGTGCTCTCAGCTCTTTCCGCTCCCCCGTGGATGGCCTATTTCTACCTCTCTTCGAACCTTCTGTTTCCATCCCATCTGTGCTCTTTCTAACGCTCCTCTTCCAGGTTCCCCGATTCCGTTTCTGTAAAATGCCGACTCCTTGCAGCGCTGTAGGCTGTAGCCAGGGAGGACTATGGTTTCATTGCGTTCAACGCGGAGATGGAAGGAGGTTTGAGGCGGTTGAAACGGGAAATATTCTTAGGGTTGAGTCGAGGGTGGAAGAGACGAGAGAGGGCCAGAAAGGTAGTCATATCGACCTCGCACATCACGTACTAATCTGATTGAATTCAGGTCCCTTTTCGACCCATGATTAGGGGGTTGCAGGATTCGCCTCCCCTTCGAATCGGATGCTTCTTTCGCGAATTTCCTCCCCGCCACGAGTCTTGTAATCATTTTCTCTACCAATGTCCCTGCTTTCTTAATCGATACATATGTTGATCTCGCCTTTCCGATCTCTGCAATCAACTTGGTATAATGAATTCCACCCGTCAAGTTTTCAAGTCCCGCAGATCTGACAGGCTGCTTGGTATCACGCATTGACAACATTCTCTGTCATGATCAACGTACATTCTCCTTCTCACTGTGAACGTTGGCCCAGGATTAATCTCGCTTTTTGGCTTCAATTTACCTATGGAAACTATGGAAACTATTGACTCGACTGCTACTTCGGCACCTGGAAGATAAATCTACAATTGGGCTGGCACGAAAGCTACAGCCCTTCACATTCCTTTGCACCCAGGCTCGGACATGCAATCACTTCTTTTATGATTCGTAAAACACCGAAGTGGACACCCTTGCGACAGGAAATGTAGATCCAGTTTCCTTGGTAGAAATCAGTTCCGAGGTTCGATGTTATCCATTGAGGCGATGAGCTAGAAGCCCTGGGCATCGATTATGGCGATCGTCATTTGACTACGGATTTCACGATTTCACGGCAGACATTCTATCTGGAAGCCACATGGCGTGATGCCTCGTAAATATGATGTGCTGAACACGTTCGATTCTTCAGACAGTTGGCTTGTGGCGACGCCACCCAAGGCCTTCTGCTCCATGGTTCAACACAGAAACTCTAATGAATGCCCACTTCAATATCGTTGTACTCCAAGGCCTCCGGCGTTCGAAATCGCCGGAAGACATGGTGCAATCATCTTATTTTATTTTTTCCTGAACGGCGGTGATTGTCCTTTGTCCGAGTCGAGCACGAAGAAATTCCTCTGGTATTTAAGCCTTCATGTTTGAGCAAGTCTAAGCAGCATCTGCTAACGACATCTCTCCACCTCTAATCTTCCGCACCATCAGTCACCACCTTACATTGAATCATGAGCAACATCGTTGTCCCCTTCACGACCAAGTACCGCTGGGAGCTGGTCTTCGATTACGACAACAGCGGTAATGACGGTATGTACACGTGCTGGTACGGTTGGTCGGTACCTCACCTCTCAGAATCGCAGGTACCATCACGCAAGAGGTATCCTACACCAAATCGTCGACGTACAACTCCAAGTCGTTCATCCAGGCCGTCAGCTCTGAAACCAAGAAGTTAGTTTCGAGCCACTCTGTTGAGGCCGAGGCAGGCTTTTCCTGGGGTCCGGTCAGCGCATCGGTCAAAGCTGGCTACTCGGCAAGCAAGGACGTCACCAACATGCTCGAGAACACGTCTAACAATGAGGTCGAGGACATCATGTCGTACACCGAGAAGGAGAAACGTACTTGTACGTGAATGGTAAAACATCGTGATGGGCTAAATGGCACCGGAGTATTGACCCCTCACTTCTCAGATACGATCGGGGCGAGAAGCAGGTTGTGTCTCTATCAGCGCGTGTACGATGGTCCTGGAATGACTATTCGAGAGCCGGTGCTACGTACCACGCCTGCTCCTTTGAAGCGCGAGGAGCTGGAAGAGCCCATTCCTATTGAACTCACGTTGGCGCCGAAGCGGTTCCTCAAAGGCATTAAGGTATGTCGTTGCTTTCCAGTGCCCGTGGCCCACGAGTCTCAGATGCACATTTCAGGTTGTAACCTCGTCCAGAGGGGTTGACGCTCCTTCAGATCGCATTCGGGACGTTACTCACAAGAGCGATGACATCAATAATGGATACAAGGATAGCAAGTGGGCGTCCGGGGCTGGCATCATCTAACAGTGATTGATTCATTGATAACCAGATTCGTATGGCTTGTTCCGGAGCTAACGAGCAAGCTCTCTGAGGCGTTGACCGACCTCGATCTGGTCATCACAGGCAATGCGGACAGGCGATACGATGACCTTGCCGCAGGCGCGGGTGGCGACTGGCGCTACCTTGTCCCTCAAAGGAACCCTAACTCCCAGTTCTACATAACCGACTCGCTCGTCTTGCGCCGTTCGAGGGAGAAACTGAGCGTCAAATTCCCAGTCAAGTCGTCTGGGGATATTAACAGCGACAGAGGTGGCGACTGGTTGTACCTAGAGTGGGCGGTCGAGAGGGCAATTGCCGTGTAGATATTGTCTTTGAACGCTGCTCAAATTTTTCCCTGCGATAATATCCACCTGTACAAATTACGCTTCCATCGTTATCAAATATAGTTTGTCCGATACTTCACGGGGACACCCTCTGAGTTTCTTCGTTTCGTGAATTTGAACGTAGAGGATTAGTTGAGGACTTAGAATCCGATTCATCACAGGCACCAAGCTGACGAACTTATGCTTCTTCCTACCTCGTTTCCTTATTATCTAGTAGTTTACCCACACGCCCGGTTCTTTTAGTCCTTAATCCCAAAGTTTATATATTCCAGCTACTGCGGATATTCGAAACACGAAGAATCGTACACAGAACGCACACCAGAAGCCAACAAGAGTCCAGGCCACCTAGCTCAAGTATGGTAGTTAGAACCCCATGTTCGTGGGTAGGTCGACACAACCTGCACTGGGGAGAGCGTACGACCAAACCCGAATTCGCAGAATATAGGGATGGATAGAGGGCGACAACGGGGACGTTGTTCCAGGCCTTGACGCCTAAAGAGGTAGGTGAGTGCATGCATTGGCCGTTAGTATGAGAACGTGTAAGGTATGCAGCCTGAAGCTAGGACCTGCTTCTGCTGTTGTGGCCGAAATCCTAGGTGTTTGTTGAGCCTTGGAAGACGACGGACATGTGTTCGTTGACGTCGAGGAAGGTGGGATGATGGATGGAGAATGTTCTTCCCTCCTCCTCCTCCTTCTCGTCTCTCCATATCTAACACCTTATCATACTTCTTCGCCTCATCTCCTGCTCACGACCTGGACACCTCATATGCTAATATGCAGGCCCGCCCCCTTCAACCAATCATCGTATCACGTCGTGAATAGCTCGAGCCAGGACGGGACGCTAGCAAGTTCCATTTCCGTGATGCACTCGAAGTATCGGTAGGAGTGGTAGGGACGGAAGCGGTATGGGCAGTGAGGGTACGCCGGAGAGAGGAAGAGACGTAGAATGGGCTCTGGTGGTTGAGGGCGGTAGGGTACATTGAGATCGTTCGAGACTTTGACCGTAGTGCCGGTCGAAGTAACAGGGCCTTTAAGGAGGTGTATTGAGACTAGGACGTGTGAGAGGCTCGTCGATGGTTATGGTATCACTAGACCCACTCATACCTCTCTGCGCAACTGATCCAGGAGAAATATCAAGCATGACGCCATGTTGTCTGTATGATCCAGGACAAAGAAGACTTGACCTGCTTTCATAACTCCTCCCCATGCCTCTGATTGAATTCAGGCTCGACCTGGGACCCAACCTGACTGCCGGCTACGCTACCACTTGACCAAATGGTAATGATACCATTCGCCACCAATTGTCTGAACTTCATGAGCATCTGTGTCGCTGGCTGGCTTGCTCATCTACTCTACGCCTCTGCTGGGCATCAAGTCTAGAGAGCACCCTGCCTCAGTACTCGACGACATTTACAGCAGTCGTATGGTACTTAGGTATCACTTCCGGGAGACTGAACGAAGCTACTACGTATTCGCTGGGAAGGTAGCCACGGCGCGCCCACTAGAGGCCCCGTACAAAAAACGGCTAGACGATCGACATTAATGGGAATCGCGTAAGCCTTACATTTCAGATGACATATCTACCAGTTTCCTTGGACCAAGCAATAGTACCAGCCAAATACGCTTGGAGGTTCTCAACGTACCGCTTCATCATTTCTCCCTCGGCGCTATCTCCTCTAGAATCTGCCTCATCGTACAATCTGTCCCCCAATGTACGGATTTCTTCCTCTACTATTCTCAGCCTCTCAGCCGCCTCCCGGAATGCTTCATCCTCAGAAACATCGCTCATCTTCATCATTGCAGAGACTACGTTCTCGACATAAACCGAAGACTTCTGATCCCCCTCGTCGCTGTCACAGGATACACGTGATGAAGACTTGCACGCCTCATTCACCTCTTTCCGGTAAGAAAACATATCGTTCACGAGAATAATGTGCATATTTGCCAGGTAATGGACTCGATTAATTCGTGACGTGGGATCCTCGAAGGCGGATGCAGGCAGGAAAACACTATTGGCCCAACGAAGAGCGTGCCAAAGAGTCCTAACACAATAAAACCAGTGAGCACACTCAGGTACGTGAATAAATAAAACATAAATCCACGCCAAGAAGCGGCGCTCACCATCCTGCACTCGTCACCATCCTCCGCTCGATCATACCCTCCGTAGTCTCAATGCGTTTTGCACCCTCCGGAGAAGCAGCGTATTTGAACGTTTCTACCACCCACTTCGCCATCTCCTGGAGGTGAACACGGCCCGCTTCTCTGGATTCCTCATCCTCGGTGTTCAGAAAGGCTTGATGGACGTCGTACGTGATGGTTTCTACTGGCGATGTCGGGTCTGGTAAGATCTTCCCCAATATCAACCCTGCGTATCGCCCGATTTGCGTCTACAGCAAATCGCGTAGCCACTGTTAAATAACTCAAGCGAGCATGAGGAGGGTAATTATATCACGACATACCTTCTTATCCACACCCCCAGTAGTCGGCAACTCGTTGATCTCCAGCATATCGTCAAAAAGGAATCCCCAGGCATACCAGCGGGCTACAACCTCCACCCTCTCCCTGAGCGCGAACGGGAGTGTTAGAGCCCCGGATCTCTCGATACGGGAGTTGATGAATGCGTCCTTTTCAGCTTCAGATCTCCAGGGCCAATTTGCGAGGAAGTAGGACTGGGCATTGAACACGACTATGTCAACCTCGGGGTGGCAGTAGGAGGCGAAGATAGATGTATAGGATAGAGCTGGCGGGGAGGGGAGAATCGGGTGAGTAGGTGAGATTGGTGGTGAAATAGACATGGTGGGTTACGATTGGATCCTCTAAGGGATGAGTTCCCCGCACTCTTATGTAGGTAACCCAACGATAGATGGCATGTATGACGATTAGTTGATCTTGATATCATCTCCGGTGCTGTTCGGTAGGAATACCAACCGAAGCGAGTACGAACAGGGCCGTATACTAGGAAAGAAGACGGTATCTCTTTTTAAATGAATTCTCATCTCAATTCTGGAATGACGCAGAAACGAACACAAAAGCCTGGGGTTGATATGCCTATTTCAGACGTGATGCGATCGAGAAGGGCAGGTGCCACACAAAAGATAGCCTTCGCCAGGCGAGATTGCTTAAGAGGGTTTTGCCAGATCCTCAGGAGGAGGTCACCAGCGGTACAGCGACGACGTCATGGACTCGGAGAGCAAGAACTAATTCCGAAATCAGATGGATCACTTCCGCGTCAAGCATTGGCACGAACTCTGCAATATGACACTCTCGTCTTATCAAAACCTCTTTTCGAGAATCAAAATACCGCATCTCAGAATGTTATAATTTCCATCTGTCTTGGTTACAAAGAAAAGAACAAGGCTAAACCTAACTGCTTGGCGTGAACCAAGGCGTCTCCTCCGGCTATTTCTAGTATGATAGCCTGTGCTCATAGGTAGGTGGGCGCAGCCAAGGGGGAATACCACGAATCCTGATGCTGCTAGGACGAGCCAAGACTCGGGAGAGCGGGGCCGCTTCAGGGGGTGCGTATGGGACGTCGTTCCGGGAGCTGATGTGCATGTGTTGGGTGACGTTGAATCTTGAATATTGGAGCCTCAGGTGAACGAACGAGGATGGGACATGGGAAATGGGCCGGCATATCCAGAGCTTCGTTTTTCTCTCTTCGATCTTCGTCCGGGCTGAACTTCTCGCAGCTGGCCACAGGATCACCTGCCATCTCCACTTCCACCTCTTTCTCATCCCGTCTCCTCTCTCCGACCTTTCTCTCGCGCCCAAAATCCAAAGTGGCCAACATAAGGCCAACCGCGTGCTCAACGCCGGGGGCGAACCAGACCCTCGGAAGGGAAGAAGACGGGGGTGGAGAGGTAATCGTAGAATCGTGTGCAAGTTGACGTCGATCCTTCCTGCCACTTCTTCTTCCGCCTGGTCCTCGCCCTCCTTAGCCACCCTCCCCCTCCAACCACGAATCCCGACTTCGCTAGAATAGGCCAGAACTCGGGAGAAAAGGCATAGCCTTATACGAATCCGCTTCAGGAGAGGGCAGCAGGGACTTCGCTCCAAACACTGATGTGCACGTATTGGTGGACGGTGAAGCCTGAAGCTTGGTCCTCGAATCCTGCCATGGGGATGGAATTGGTGAATCTGGGGCTGGGTTCTTCGTCTCGACTCATGCCCCTGCAACCGTCAGCCGGGAGCAGGATCCTATTCATCTTCCCTTCCATCGTCTCGCAATCTCACTTCATCCGCCTCGTTTCCAAAATGTCCGAACCGCCAACGCCACCAACGCCATCACGAACGAAAAATAGAGTTGCAGAGTGTAAACTGGATGTTGGTGGGAGAGTAGGTGTTGTGAGGCTCCAGCATCTCAAAGCCGTTGTTATAGGTCGACTTGTAGGCGGGTTGGAGCACATTTGATGACGACCGCGGGCAGGAACGCAGGATTCGGCGGGGTGGAGGCTTGTATGAGACATGGAGAACGTAGGATCGGCCGTGGTATGAGCGGAGGGTATGATAGGTTTGGGTCTTTCGAGAGGAGTATCGCTCAGAGCGTCAGGGGCGGGTTTTCGGGCCGAGGGTGCTAATGCGAATGCGCCGTCGTAGGTGCTTATTAGTATAGCACGTTAAGGTAGCCCCCTGATGCCAGAAAGAATTTGCTTGACTGGTTCGCAGCTCTGTGCGCCAATTATGAGTTATGAGGACGCGAATGTGTGGTTGCGCCGGTGGGGAAGCAAGAGGCCACCGGTCAAGGACCGTGTGGAATAGGATGCAGCTCGCGCAAATCCAAATGCATGATCGTAATTGTTGCTAGCACAGCAAGAAGTAACCTCCACACGCCTGAAAGAGTTGGATTAGGTGAGTCGAGTCGTCGCAGGATGAGATTTAGACATACGAGATGGGATCCGGGAGTTGGTGCCAGTTACGCTACTCCTTCGGAAGATGGAAAAGTAATAGGTTCCTGAAAGAACTGCTGGAATACCAAGGTATTAGTTGAGGGAAAATGTAGGATGACGACAGAACCTGCTTACCCTCCAAACACAACAAGATATTTAGATTCAACAGATCGCCTCCACTACCCACAGATGCACCTCACACCTACGAGGCGCCATACCAGAAGTCGTGCTGTCGTGCTGTCATTGGGAGACACAGGAGGCGAACAACCTGGCTCTGCAAAAACTTAAGAAAAGAGTTTGGTGATGGGTCACGTTTTGGCCGTAACATGAGTCACACGTTCACAGCCATGATCATCCTTTCTCTTGTCATCTCCACATTGTTTGCGAAGAACCTCGTCTTTGCCTCTCCTTGTTATGCCTCTCACTCGTTAGTCCTCGTGGTTCAACTACCATAACTATTAGGTCTATACGGAGAGAAATCTTACGCAATACTAGACTCTCGCCCCTATATCTGGCTTCCTCATGGTCAGCTTTCCAAGGAGCCAGAAAAAACGCATGGCATGCTGCGACGGATGCAAATCCCGACCCAGACTATACCATTAACAGGCGATAGCACATACTCTGAAGCTCCTCGAGATCAAAATGACCTCACAGGGCTCAGGAGTATTCGACTTTTTACTTGGGATCATGCTGTTGCGATCACTGTATCTGTATCTGTATCGTGGTATCTTGCCCACAAAAGCTGCTGCAAATATACGCAGCCATATGGTGCTCTCCTCATATGATCTCTTCACACTCGGTCAATGCACTCGGTCGCTCGTCCTGTGACAAGGTCTATATTCGCCTTCTCTCGGGACGTGTTATCGTCCCTTTACCTGTAGTAGGTGAGAACCATATAAAAGGGATGTGGTGACTCGCTAAAACGCTCACTCCAGTCTCCCTGAACTCGAGCCGCCTACCACCCCCACCACCACCAACAACAGCATAGTCATGAAGCTCTCCCTTGCTCTCCTCCAACTCTCGCTCTTCGCCATCTCTGTATTCGGTGCTCCCGTCGCCAGTGAGGCTGGTACTGCCGTCGCAGGTATGCTGCCCTCGTAGAGTTTAATTGGCCTTCTAAACGTTCTGACAACATTTCATCTCTGTAGACACAGACCAGGCGTACTCGTATAACCCTGCCGCTGGTGGATGGATCGGGCCGCCTAGGAAGTGAACCCACCTAGGGAGGACAGAAGGCTAGTTTTTGAGGGCGTAGGTGTACGAACCACCTACCCTATCCTATACGAGTACTTATATTTTCTATTCAGCCTCCGAAGAATCGACCAGTAGGTTGTAGAGTGATATCCACGCCCACGTCGTAGATGTATCAGCGCCTGTGTGTCAATGTATCACGGTTATCAATCGCCAATTGTCGCTGCTCGTACACGCTTTACCCTGACTGAAGTCTACTCTTTTCTTCCTCGAAGGACACACTGAACGCCTTCCGTAGTACATGTCGTGGTATACGTTCAAACCTCTCGAGATACGGCGTATTTGCGAATTCGTATTCCAGAACATTGCCTCTTCCCCTCCTGCGCTTTAATCTCCGAAAGAGCACCCTGTCAGTGTCGCGTCAAAGCAGAAGGAGGGACGGGTGGCCGTCACGGTCTTGCTAGCTGTTCAATGAGCGCAAAACTTCCGTATATAACAAAGTTATTTCCACAGACTTGCTAAGACGTAAAGTGAAATTTGTCTGAAGCAACACCCTGCCCCAGTTCTGTACGTGGCCAACTTGTGTACACTAAACCAGTGCAGATATGCGCAGGGAGTGTACTCGTGACGGGGGTTAAAGAGGGTGATAGAGTACGAATAGTTAGAACTGGAAAACAATTCACAGAGGTGAAGGGGAAACCCGACGTTCGAAGATCGATGATGACCGTTCGTCGAGATGCCTGACGCGTCTGAGGGGCAAAGTGCGTCTCTTGGACCTGATTGCTAACAAAGTTCTGAGCAAAGCGACTGACGATCAGGCTAACACAGGGTGTAACGAGCGAGATGGATGACCAAAATTTCCGGGACGGGGGAAGTTACATTTGAAATCGCGAGTATTCAGTACTTATATGTCCAAAATCGTGAGGAGAGTGAGAAGAATGAGAGAGAAAGAATACCATACGAATAAAGAACGACTTCGACCGGAAATAGTAGCAAAATTACATTTCGTTTATCTCGAGGGTCCTGAACTCTGTCCTTCAAATAATAACGTGAGGCTTACGCAATGGAGCGAGATTATTGGCCATCCAGATGCGCAGGCGAAAAGTCTGATAAGAATTGCGAGTCTTGCCGCGAATGCTGAGAGAGCTAAATCTATAGCAGTGGAATCTTGAGTAACCAGCGGTTCTTCTTCATCAGCACATTTCCGTGTGTCCACAGTCCCTGCTACACCTGCACGGGAACGGCTTGTGGCCCCAGAAGGGCTACACAAGGAATCCCTCCCCTAGGAGCGACATTACGCTCTTGGGATCAATCCTTCGCTTAATCTGCCTCATCCTCTCCAAGCTCTGGCCAAATACAAGTTCCAAGGCGGTCCCAGGGATCGCATAATTCGGATACTTCACGTCGCTCCACCTTCCCTGACCTTCCCTCACCACTACTCTCTGTAAATCCTTACTCGCTTTCTCAATAGCCGCATAAAAGTACTCATAATCCGCTGCGTCGGTGTAATCGAATCAGAAGGGAGACGGCGTGACGGGGTTCGATGGAGAGTGAGGATACGCAGCGGGAAAGGTTGAATGTGCGAAATGGTTATGGAACGGCTCTGCGAACCAGATCGTGTTTCCAACGGATCGGTTAGAAGCCATAGCGGCGGCACGAGCGGCCTCTACAATCGATCGGCCGGCTTGTAAGATTGGCATCGCGTAATGGAGGATTGGGACACCGTTGAGCAAGCAGCCGACGCCACTTCGTCATATGATGTCAGATTTCAAAATCGATTGAATGTAATGCGGGCAGGGGACATACGGAGGCAGAGCACCCTCTTTGATGAATTGACTGTGTCTCGTGATCTTCGTAGTATCGACCACTGTGGGGATAGATAGGAATTTTTGGAAAGGTGCTGGTGCTGGATTCGGCGCGTCGTAAAAGAAGAAGATTAACCATGCAGGCTGAAGAAGGAGTAATATGTCAGCATTTGCACTAAACCAAATTTACCGAGCTGAATGTACTCACCCCGTCGGGTGTGATAGCGTAACCTGCATTTATCTGAGCTTTCTCATCTTTGTTGTTGATGCTGAAGTCCTCAAGGGCCTTCATTACTTCATCGCTATGGTCCACAGTGAACGTCCTGCTACCGGCCTAAATAATATGAATGGTGAATAATGCACCCAAATTAGACCATGGCGAGAATTTCTTTGACGCACCCAGACGACCCCTGTTGGCTAAGTCTTGACTGTGGCGCTCGTGATGATCCCAAAGTTATTCAACCCGCCACGAAGTCCGAAGAAGAGATCCGGCTGATCTTTCTCGGTCACATTCACATATGTCCCGTCCGGCAAGAAAAGATCAAATGCGACGACATTGTCGATCCCCAGACCGTACTGGTTGGTATACCATGAGTACCCACCTCCGTAGAGAAATCCCATTCCTATTAAGTAAGATATGTATCAGTCTAAGCGAATTCTATACCCAGAATCACGCAGATATCTCACCAATTCCCTCAATCCTCGTGCCCACCACAGTCCTATTATATGGCTCGAGCATGTCATAGACCTTATCCGACGTCCAACCGGAGCCTAGTTTCACAGTTTGGGCCTGTGGATCATACTCAAAGTCGAGGAAACTGTGCAGAGAGATTTGAACACCTGGAGTCGATGAGAAACCCGGATTCATGATGTGGCCACCGGATTTGATCTGGTTGAAGTGAGACGGTCAGGTGGATGGTCCGTCAATGAAAGGAAAGAGGAGAAGAGACAACATACTGCGAATGGAGAGCGAATGTCATCCCTTCCGACAATTTTTATCTATAAACAGAGGTGGAAACTTAGTCTGCTGCCAAATCTGGCGAATCTGGATTCCTAGCGTTCTTACTGCAGTCTGAACCTCGGCAATAGTTGTTGGGGCTACCCCGCAAGTTGAGTTCTGGGAAGACACCGATTCATAGTGCTGGATGGTAACTCGATACTCGGGAGTATCTTGTCCCAAATTTCAAATCTATTAGCTATACCTTCAATGTCCAGGAATGCTCTGACCTGGAAAATGCACGATAGAGGGGAGTTGCTGATGAAGTTCCCGGCATGCCTTTGCAGCGTTTCGATCGGTAGGTGTACCATTGACACATGCTTGAACGAAAGCGAGTAGAGTAACCAGTGAGGTAGGTAGTAGCAAAAGTGGCTTTGAGAGGAAACCCATTGGCGGTATAGACAAATTGGCGAAGCGCTGAGGTAAAACAACGACACGACGGCACCTTTCCGGTCTATATAGTGCATGCGTGCGTGCGTGTGTGTAAACCGCACAAGGTCCCTCAACAGGAACGGCGGGTTCCATGATCACTTCTTTCATTACGAACGCACTATGGGTGCAACCAACTCTAGAGCCGCTGTGACGTGAGATGGTCGATCTCATTTACTCGCTCTCCGTTCGTCCACGGCTGTCACTTGAACTACCCCCTCCATATGGCAACTAGTCGGCCGGAATCAGCCCCAAAGCCTCGGATTGCGCTAACCAATCTCACACCGTGTCTAACACGGCCGTTAAGATCTATTCTACGTCTGTGTGCTCGGGAACAAGCTGCTCTTGACTCCCCTAGCCACGTTTGCTCAGGATATGGTGAATAATCCGGCTCGCAAACTATGCCGTGACGAGTCGCTTTGGTCACTTTGACCATGACATTGGTCTCGGCCGCACCGATTCACGACAATTTAATCACTTCTCTCCTCTTAAAGTCCATCTCAACTCATCATGGTGTCATGGTCATATAAATTTGCCACCCGACGAATGAATGCTACCATTTTCGACCAATAACCTCGTGATCATTTTTGTCTGTGGCAGCACTGCCGCAGCAGGTTCATTCACCTGCCAAGCATGGCACTCAGTCTCCGTCGGCCAGGTTCTAACGATGGATCTCTGCCTTGATTGATGCCTCGTATTGTGACATCCACTCCGTCTGCCGAGAACAACTGAAAAACGAGGCTACTACTTCTCTCCGAAATCTGATGATGACTTCCACGTCAAGACTTGGGACAAATCTCGATCTGTACAACAAACATGTAGTCTCAAAGAAAATAATTCAAAACACCATATAACAATAACTATATTCCCTTCTATCTTATTTACAAAGGAGAGAAGGTAATCTGAACCCGACGCTCAACGTAATCCAGAGTACATTTCCTGCCGCATCCTGACCAGAACTCCCGCTACCCAATCTCGCTAACGCTTGGTCAGTTCGATGGGAGGTTTGAAAACCGTATGTTACCGGCACCAATGACGAGGGCGATGGCGATGACTGCCCCATATGTGTTCCGTATCTCGCGAACTCGAGGTAAAGGAGTGGTCACTGGTGGTCGGTCGTCTCGCTGTGGCGGAACTTCGCCACATGTCTGGACCTTCCTGACATTAGAAGGCGATGGTGAGGATGCCGTGTGTGTGTGGGTGGATGGATGTTGAACCATGAACATCAAGGGGTCGGGAAATGGGGAGATATATTCTGCGCACCGCACCCTGGCTCAACTGAACTTCTCGCAGCTGGCAGTAGGATCATCGACCATCACCGCTTCCCCTCGGTTCTCCTCTCCTAGCCCCACCTCATGCTCGTCCCAGCCTGCAAAGTTGCCAACACGGCCAAGCCCGGTGCTTGACGCCACGGGGACGCAGTACCCAGAGCAGAAGCTGGACGTCGCCGGAGAGGTTTTATGAGCTCCAGCTTTACATTTTCCTGTTCCGAGGTCGACTCGGAGGGAAGTAGCCACAGACCATGAATGGTCGTGTATAGAGTATGGTGCACCAAGAGCCCAAGTGTTGGCGGCAGTGGAGGGCAGTAGGAGAGACGTGTCATCGGCTCTGGCACTGGCGTAGGGTCCTACGAATGGAGTGTCGGTCAAAGCGACAGAAACTTCGAGGATGCGTGTCGAGGTCTGGGCGGAGGAGGTAAGTAGGGGATATTGCTTGTGCCTGTGCAAGGTCGTAGTTGCTTGCCAGTACAACAAGACAGGGCCGTACGAGTTGGGGCTTAATACCAGCAACTCCTTCGGTAGATGAAGTATGAATAGGCTTTTAGGAAAGAGACTAGTGCATCGAAGGTGTTAATCGAGGAACATGCAAGATGGCGACGGAACGTGTTCACATTGAGAGTCACAGGTCAAAAAGTCAACGACCTCCCGTCTCTAGATTCAGCGGATCGCCTCCATTATACACGTGCAAACTCCAAAGCTCATAGAAAGTCAAATACCAGACGACGTGCTGTCACATCGTCTTGCGAGACATGCGCACGGTCGGTTGAACTTGATAGTAGATGAACAAGCTGAATCGTTCTGGCAAAAGATTCTAAAGAATTGCTGGAACGAGTTACGCTGGTCACATGTGCCGTCACATTGGTCTAGACCATGCACAGCCACGATCAGCTTTTCAAGGTTCCTGTCCGAGTCGTTCCCTCATTCCTTCTCCGCCTTCTACGGACCTCATCCCTACCTCCTTCCACCCCGCACTCCAGGACTCTTCTCTCATCCCCCGCCCGAACGCCACTACCTACCTCCGAATCAAGTGCGACGCTACTTTTCGGTTTGCCCACATGGATCGTCCCGCCGAAGGAAGGCTGATATAAGCCCAGCCACGAAGATGAATGTGAGTTCCCGATCTTCAACATGTATTTGCATTGCATGATATTTCGTTCGAGATTTGTTCGAGATCTAGCTATTTTCTACGAGGCCAGACCGGGTGGGGACTGCTTATATGTCCTCTCTAGGTCAGGGTCCATGAGTACGATTGCCAAACAGAAGAGAGAAGTGACTATGGCATAAGGTGGCCCCTTGAGTACTGGGCAGGAGGCATATGTGCCGTTTAAAGCTGTCTGCACCTCCTACTCATTGAGTCCCATCGCCAGCCCCTCACGCGGCGGTGTTGACCCACCTAACCACTGCCAACCAACTCTGCTCCCCCACCCGTCGCATCCCCATCCACTCGAATGTGGGCGTGGTTGTATAACGTGACCCTCTCCCGGCAGCGACGTTCCCCTCCATGCCCCACAAGCGCTCTCAATGAAATCTAAGGCTCACGCTCCCAATCTTCGCTGTGCTGCCCGATGCTGGAGATGAAACAACAGAGAGGAGATGATGGGTCGCAAATTGGCGGGAGGAAATGGAATGAGTGTTGCTGAAAGGGAGCTTTGACGTCTCCTCGACATCACCGCTGATACGAGATAATGCATTTCTATCAGGCCGCAGCCCTTGACGTCGGCCACTGCCTCTCGTCAGTCCTGGATTTCATTTCTCCCCTGTTCTCGTCACGTCTCCTCTCAACCCTCCACTATCGGCCTCATCATCGGCATGTTACACATTGTCGTCATTTCCACTGCATGCCCGTCTCGAAGATAGGCACCACGCCTCGGATTAAACGACGCCAGTCAGGCTAGTGGTTATAAACCAAATGCACCAGCTCCCAACATAGCATAAAGTCCACCCTCGAAGTTCCGGAGAGACCTGAGCAACGACGTCAACGAAGGGAGTAGATTCTGGATCTCGGAGTCGACCATATCGTGATAACGGAGAGAGAGGAAGAAATTCGACCGAGCAATCTACTACCTCGAGGAGTCGCGACTCAAACGGCATTCAACCTCCATCTCTTGCCATTTCAGCACGTCCATCGTCGCCAGTGGCATCCTCGTTACCCTCAATTGGAGCAGGATCGTCGCCACCACTCGATTCACTTCGTTCTCGGCTACGACAGTGCTTTCTCTTGCTTCGTTTTCCCAAATAGCTTGCCGCACTCGAAGAAGGTTGGTATCATCTCAATCACGAACGTGAATGTGAGTCAGCAATGATCTTTATTCATGGGCATCGTATGATAACAATTTCCAGAAATCGTCTATTTCTACAAAGCGGGGCTAGGTACAGACTGCTTGCATGTTCTCTTCGCGGGCAACGTGCACCAGCCTGGGTAAACAAAAAGTGGGGGAAATAGGATATAGCGCCGCACGTCAGGCAGTATCATTGTCGACGGCGTCTCCTCTGTCGGCAGCGGCAAGGGGAATAGGCCCGAGGTGAGCGACGGTGATCTTATGACAACATACTATTAGAACATTGTAATGTCTCCAGCAGAATAGACATAGATGTACCTTGCCGAGGATGATGTGTCTCTTCCTCTGGGATCACGATTGGGAGAGTAGTAACCTCATGCTCAGTTGCCGTGAAACGACCGCCTTCGATTCGAACGTTTTTGGCGCCTTTGAATAGTTCGATAGAATCTAATGTAACATGTGACAATAATGAGATTGTCTGAACCCCGTCCAGTGAAGGAAAACGTACGTGTCTGAAGGAATCCAATCTGGGCAGTGAAGTTCAGGAGACTGTTGGTGGAGACGGTCTTCACTTTGACGGCGGAGAAGCTTCCGCCGATGATCTCGATGCCGTCCGCGTCGGAAAACATGCTTATCTTCGGGTGTTCCAGAGTGCTCATGTTGAACAAGGTTGTGTATCGGGCTTGGTTTTAAAAGGCCGGAGAGGTAGTTAGAGTAATGAGTTGGATGGGTAGTAAGTATACTCGAGTTTAAGTGCAGTTTGCATTTTCGGCAAGTGAGGCCTCACCTCGCGGCAAGTTTTCAAGCCAACTCTGTGTACTCAGACAAGTACTGTACATATTGATGGCCCTGATTAATTTCTCCTTCGGTAATCAGTGGCTGTGGCTAGTTTACACCAGACAAGGATTACCCCAGGTGACGATGACGCAATTCAATGTCCACGCTTTCTTCTTCCCCTTCTCGAAATTCCATAGAGACATGGGGATCAACGACGGGATATTGCTATCTCGAGGAGTGGCCCCAAATGGCGCTTAGCGACAGGTTCCTCCCGTTCCAACACGTCCATCAAGCAGGATCTCGCCCACGACGTATGCTCCGAGTCACGAAGATCAATATGAGATCCTAATAGTCTATATTCACCGGCATCACATGCTAATAACTTTCAAGATTTGGCTATTTCTACAATGCAAGACGGCGGGCACCAACCTGGGTGCCAGAAGGAGTAGGAGAAAATAATCTGCGACGCGAGAGTTCTGTACTCATTGTATCATCGTCGAGGGTGCCTCCGTTGACGACAGCGACAAGAGGAAGAGGTTCGAGGAGCACGACGACGACCTTAGAGCAATACCGTATTAGGATCGCATCTAGTCTTCAGCAGGATAGGCATAGTCGTACCTTGGGCAGGAAAATCCGCGTCTTCTGTCGCAATCGAGAGAGCAATAATCTCAAGCTCGGTCGCTGCGAATTGGACGTTTTTGATTTGTATGTTTTTGGCACCGTTGAATAGTTCGATGGAGGCTAGGGCAAAACAAGGCCCCAAGATAGTTCAGACGCGGTGAAAACGAGGAGTGAGATGTACGGGTGTAAGGAGACGCCGATGCGGCCTCAGCCCCGTCCGAGAAATCGCCGTTGTACATGGTCTTGATTTTCAAGGCAGAAAAACTTGCACCATTTATCACAATGCCGTCGGCGTTCGAGAACATGGTTATTTTTGGTAGTTCCATGGTGCTGAGGCCAGTCGAGATTGCGAATTTGTTCTAGGGCCAAAGGGTGTGTGTGGTAGGCAGAGGAGGGAGCTGGAGCAGCATTTTATAACAGGAAGATTGACGCACACAACCAGGGGATTCTTCAAGGACGCTGTATGATGGCCTCATATTTACTCCGGGTTGGGGACCCTTCGCCTTCTTTTTGGTTTTAAATTCTCCAGTTGAGTCAAAACGACGGCAAAGGGCGGACCCTGATACAAGATCACATGTCCAAGAACACTTGATATCACCCTTTAAAGTTAGAGTGGCTCGTTTGTTACATTGTCAGTCACGGTGGCTGAGTTCTTTCACTGCTTGTTGTCTCGTAACCACTTTTCGCGCCATGCCCCTCCATGTCTTCATCGGGCATATCTCATATCACAAATAGCCGCTCTACTGCCTTGTGTTGGGAATGAGACAGAACGACGCCGGTTACGCCTCCAAGCGCATCAAAAAGGGTACGACTGCGGGTCGGTCCACTCTTTACGATCTTGCGGATATCGACTTGGTGCTTATACAAGCTTGGACAGTTCTATAATGACGTCTGCCTCCAGCCCATCCCACCGCTCACTCTGAATTTGAACGAAGATGAAGCACCATCGGTCTCCTAATTTGGCCCTACCTTCTCCCTCGTCGTGACCTGTGAGAGTACAACCGACATCGTCGGCAATACAATACTTCAAGCTTCAAAGCTTCATCCTTCGCACACCACGGCTCGTATGCCTGCTCTCTACCAAATCCACATGCTTTCCCCGCTCATATACGCCAGCCTTGCACCTGTGCACCTTCGTCCTCCCAAGCTCGGGCTAAATTGCCACGAATCCTAAACCTCTCGCTCTTGGCGGCGTCGACCTACCCAAATACCACCAGCCCTTTCCCACCAGCGTTCGCACCTTCATCCTCCCGAGTTTGGGCGAAGTTACCTTCCGCCACAACCCTCTCGCTCTCTTGGCTTCGTTGGGTCAAATGCCTGCGATTGTGACCACAGCTGGTCATTTATGCTCCAGGTGTACAGCTCGTTGCCCTACACGCTCTCTCTGCTGGTTCTCGGCCCTCTGGAATTACTTCGGGCCTTGCTGCAACCGGTTGAAGCCTGAAGGAACCTTTACCACCGGATCCACATCGAGACGAGATGCTGCGTTAGCAGCCCATCACGGGGGTTTCAAGAAGAATGTTAACCACTACTCGCTCTCGCCTATCCTTGCTCCTATATCCGGTTTCGCCTGTCGCCAACAATAGCAACAGCGTTAACATCAGTCGTTCCTCCTTCCCCCGCATCCTACATCCTCGCAGCTCAACCCTCAAACCTCATCGTCTCAAACTCGATCATGGACCCTCCCATGGACTCGACTGGGAGTCATTTGGTCGTTAGCCTGAACTGGGCCGATGTTTCGTTCTACGGTTCTACTCGGCATCCCAAAGATCCACCTGCGAGGTAGCATCATAAGAGCCGGAGTTAGAGGTCGTCCTTCCCCTTCCCTTCATCCTTCCTTCCACTGTCGTACTTCGCACTTCGTACTACCCGTAATCGAGCCACCATCAAGCTCGAGGACCACCAAGCGCACGCACATGCGGTCATGTGGTCCTATCCAAGCGTACTGGTCGGATGTCCTAGACATTATCGTCGTCTTCTGCACCAGCATCAGCACCGGCGGGAGTATGAGTACGAACACATGCCATACCCGCTTCTCAACCGTAGACCGCGATGCGTCAGATGGACTGTCGTTTGTTCCACCTTGACCTTTATCGTGGCCATCCCAATCCCCCCCCTCCCTCAACGTGCACCCCAGCTCATCCGACATTGGGCTCCACCCGCCGTCATGGATACTATGGAAACGGTCATGCTCGTCCGCCATTTGTGTGTCTGGCTGGATGTCAGTGACGTTCTCTACGTCAGCGTCACCTAGGATTGTGGAAACGGGAATGGAATGGGGAGTTGAAGGAGGAGGAGGCGGGGGGAGGAGGTGTCGAAGTGAGGAGTGCGAAAATGGGAAGTTCGAGAGGAAGAGGAAGGGAAGAAGCAGAACAGGCGAATGTCGCTCTCCAACGACGAACCACGAGGAGCATGAAGGCCGATCGTCCCTTCCACCACTCCTTGATGACAGCCTTGTCTTCCGTTCTTTCAATGGAGGCTCCCGACAGCGCTCTCTCGGTGTCCACTTTTCTCCTCCAATCTCACCTACCGCCCTCGCGTCCGCCAGTGAATGTTCCGGGCTGTAGCCGTTTCTGACACCCATTTCCCATTCCCATCTCGGAATCGACCATTATACTACATTTCTCTACTGAAATTCAGCCACGCCAACCATCCTTGCACTTTTTGCCCCGTTTATTCGTTGAGGCTTGACGGACATATACGCACTGGTTGTGGACGAAATGTACCGGCTCCAGTCCCATCGAGTCGTCGTTGGCATGGAAGATTGGTAGACGTGCCTACCCTGCTACCTTGCGTCTAGACCTTCCGGAGACACGTGGGCGACGGGTGCAGGGTCTTCCCAATCTTAGAATTGGGGGTCGTCGGATATTCATATACGGGAGGGGAAGGAGAACCGGAGCGGGAGTCGACCAAGAGATTTTCCATTTCAGAAGTTGCGACAATCAATAGTCGGATCCCGTTTCGTTCTGTCTTTTGCTATCGTCGAGACTAGAGTAGACGTATTCATTTTTATGCGACAAGATAATTGAGCCACAATCTATCTGATTCTTGTTGGAGGGCAATGTCTAGCTTATTCTTCTCACACTACGAGTACAGAGCATAAGACTGGATTACTTGCAAGCCAATAAGATTTGTAACTAGAACTTTGTGCCGCAGCTTCGTCCAAGAAAATCAAGAAATTTCCTTTTGCTCCTGACCAAAACCTAACTCAACACCAAACCCATCTCCCAAACCCCCCACAGCGTAACGAAATTCAACCCAGCTTCCTCACTGAATTTCACAAACACCTCCAGTCGTCTCTGCTTCGCTGATCGCCCCAACGCCGAAGTTACTCTGGCTTGATCGAGGTATTAATCCAGGGCACGCAGAAGATATGTCGGGATGATGAATGAGGCTATACCGTATCCATTAATAAGACTGACGACACCAGGTGGAACACCAGCCTCATTCAAAAAATCGCATAGACGGAGGGCAGTCAGAGGTGTGACTTCGGAAGGCTGAGACCGCGTCAATTGCACAGGCGACGTGCTCAGCGCAAAGAACAACACACCTTCAAAACGACCACGTTTCCTGTGGCGAGAGCAGGTGCAAGTTTTGTCATCGCAAACATCTATAGGCTCCTTTCAGGACATTTCCAATGAGTATGAACATGAAGCTCGTACCAGAGGGAAGTTCCATGGAATGATCGCCCCCTAACGAAGAATGAGTCTTGGTCACAGTAACGGACGGACCGAACACACCACAACTCCATAGGGTTCATGACGGCTGTACGCGAACTTTGCCTCGGTGGTCTGCCAAACGGGACCAAACGGGGATCGTCAGCTCACCATGAGGTCGGAAAGTCAGGAACCTTGGACTGACCTCCATCGTTTTTCCATGGACTTTGTCGGCCCATCCAGCGTAGTACCGAGTCATTGTAATAGCGGTGGTGATATCAACCGTCCTGGCGAACGGGAAGTTCTTGCCTTCGGAACGTGAGTTCACCTTGTGAGGGGTTCCTATTTTTATGAGTGCTTACCGACGTTCAAGGTTTCAAGAGCAGCAAGTTCATCAGCGTGTTGCTCAATGAGATCTGCCAACTTATACAGGATCCTCCCTCGCTCTGCGCCGGGAACTTTGAGTCCCCACGAAGTTTTATATGCCTTTCAATGGGGTCAGAGCGAGACTAGGATGGCCAGAGTGAAAGACATCGCCTACTTTACGCGCGGCTTCAACTGCTATGTCAACGTCCTTTGAGGAACCAGCGAGGACGCTTGTGATCTTGAATCCGTTGGCTAAGGGACAAATGTGAGATGTTGATGGTAATCAATATTACCGGCGAAGATCTTGCCTGGGTTGATGATGCTACAAGGCCAATTGCGTGAATAATAGATGGACAACAGATGAAAACTTGAAGATTGTATCTTACTCAATCTCAGAACGCTCCACGGGATCAACCCACTGTCCTCCAATGAACAGACTTAGCTCATCGTCGGATGGCATTCATGACAGTAAAGGACGAAACTGACCCAGTATTGAAAGTGGATTTGCCTTTGAAGACGGGGGTATCGAAGTTATAGGTGAAGCTGGAAGGCATGGCGAAAATAATATTTGAGGTAACGATAGGGGCACAGGACTAGGTGCGTAGGCTTTTAAACCCTGACGAGGAATCTTCTTCTGATGCGAAGGTTCGATAACATCAGCATGTTGTGACCTCAAAAAATCGGATGCAGTGTTCGAACGATGGATGATAAGTAAGCACTAGTGCTTCGAGTGGTCATACATGGAGTCTGCTTACTTCGAATATCCTCGTCGGATAAAGAGCCGAACCGAGCATGGCTGCCTCTTGCTAATCACTGCTCCTGGGCGGCGAGAGATGACTTGCAGGACAGAAAATCGGTTGGATTTGTGCGATCCGGCACGGATGTTCCAGTATGCTTACTAATACATAGATCACTTTCGTATGCTGGAGGACTCACTGTACACCATACAGATTGCTCCGTGGTAACACCTACGGTAATTAGCTATTCAAAATGATCATTTTGTTCTACACTGTGAATGGTCCCTACATGAGCTTCGGCAAAAGGACTACACTCCTTAGTAAGGGCAAGCATGAAGTACCTATCAGGGACCTTCGCTGGCAAGACTGAATAACTGTGGTTATGAGGAAAGGAGAGCGGGAATTTGTGCATCGTACGGTGGAGTAATCGAAGACATGGTAGCAAGAATTAGGGTTTTCTAGGCCGACTCAGAATTCAATTTATATCTTGATGGCTACCATCGGGGTTGTGGGATTTTGGAAGAGTGGTACTGACCAGGTGGACATCGTTCTGTGTACCTATGACCAGTTAATTGATGGCATAGATATGCCTATTCCCCAATAATTACGGTGCCGATGCTTCACCGAAGTAGATAAGATCATTTTGAATCGACTCTTGGAGAACAACCATCAATTCGGGACGGTATGAATGCGGAGGTAGGCGCCATTGAAGAGTGCTCATATCAGACCAAACAATCGAAACATGAAGCCACAGGGATTGGAGTTCATATGTTGTCGTAGAGAATACAAGGCATCCAACATAAACTAACAAACGAGAGCCGGGAAGGAGATTAAAGGGTGATCGGGACATCCACTGGGTATGTCCAAGATGCTTTAGAATCCATGAAGGAACGAAACAAGGAGAGGATCCCAACCTTTATGGTTGAGTCCGCGGCAAAACCGATGGATCCTCGCAGATCGGCGTGGTCCGACCTGCGATACGACCGTACTTGTCCGGAGTATTTTACTCTGAGACGTCCCATGACACCTTGAAACGGTGCGGCGCGGTAATCAGGCCCTTACGTTCGAATAGTTGGAATGCATGTCACACCACCATCACGTCCCAGCGATTTCTCGACATTGTGTTGAGGTCAAGCACTCTTTCGATTATCAGGAGTATAACTAGCCAGCGTGACTCCTTTCTATGGTGTTGAGGATGCTGAGCGACTGGGCTTCTGGGTAGATCGACTGGATGCTTATGAACAGTGATATGAGGGCTGGGTATAATCCCTGATACGATCGTAAGAAAACACGATGAAGGCAAACCATCACGGAACTTACAGAAACTAAACTGAAAATCGTCTGGAATACGTAATTGAGCGTTTTCGTTCGCTCTCTGTCGGGCTTGAATGCGTTCCAGGTCATGATAATAATGTATGCAACCTGGAGAATCGGGTATATTGAGTGGCGTGTCCATTCATGACTGCTTCCAAACGCACCTGGATGACACAATAAATCGAGCCGGACTCTATCAACAGCACGAGAACCTTCTGCGAGCGCGACCTTCTCAGCTTCCTGAGCCCCAGATCGACCCTTATGAATCTCCAGTGATTCCTAAATGGCGAATTCAGTATCCAAGGAAGGTGAAGTTGTGTGTGTGAACAAACCATAGCCGCAAGCCAGTTGCCGCAGTTGCGATGAGGTTACAACAGGTTGACGAAAGGATGAAAGCATAAGAGATGCAGTTAAAAGAATAGGACCAGGGATCTGGGTGACGACCATGTATAACCGCGGCTGCCAGTGCAATGCCTGATTTTCTACCGATCAGCTCTGGAGAACAGCGAAGAGATGGGTGAGAACAGTTGCGTACATAGTGTCGTGGCCCATGTCGTCCATAAGACCTTGGTAAGAATACGGTTGCGAACGATCTTCATTGTTCGGTGCACGATAATACCGTCACTGAGAAGAGGCTACAGGGTCTCCGTGAGTACATTACGTGGTGAATTTGGAAGGAAGCACATACCAGACCGAGCTGAAGAATTGCCGTTATATCCCTCATAGCTGGCGATGCATCCGCATCAAACCCCCAATTCTTAGAACATATCCCGCCGTCATTTCTCCCATTGACCTCCATGTACTTCGAGCAGAGGGCAACGTAGGCGTTCTGCATTGCAAAGCCATGGGATCCGACTACCTCGACCAGGGAGAACCCGACAGCTCCCACGAAAGCCAATGATGTGAATGTGAACAGGGACCATGACACGCGGTTACGCTGCTTTCGCTTGCTAAGCTGACGGGTTAACGGAATAAATATATAAATCGAGCAACGGAATACTGACCAGAACAAGTAGATAGAGAAGCCAAATAATCCACCGATTAAGCCTGACGTCAAGTTTAGTTGAATTCGAAGTTAGTTTGCGTCATCAACTCGCCTATGAGTGTCGCAAACGCAGTGAGCAGGAGAGCCCCAATAATGGGTAAATGTCCCCAGCTATCGCTGAGGTGCGCTAGCTGGGGCTCAGGCCAGAATGGCATGCTGCTTAGGTGGTGAGAGGGTGTCCAACACGGCGCAGCACATGGGAGATGGCATTTCTTAGGCTCTATTCATAGCAATCGAATAATTGAATACTTGTGGAATTCCGGGTAACCACAGGCACCATTCACGCGGGCACTGATGTCTCGTATCGAGGTTGACAGATGGCCGCTTGCATCCTATACTAGGATCTGTTGACCCGAGCAGCGATCATCGCAGAATTGCCCATCGGTTTGGCACGAGACCTTGAGCAGATGAAGAGGAGGCGGGGAAGGGATTCGGGAGGAGCCCTAGAGTCGAGAGAGCAACAGTGGCACCGAATACAATGTACTCGCACCACATGGAGTCCATCAGCGAGTGAATGATCGCATGATACTGACCTAAGTAAGAACCTGCTGAGAACAAATGGTGAGTGACATGAGAGCAAAGAAAACTTACGACTCGGCGTCATAAGGCCATTACAATTGGCGATTTGGTCGGGATAAGACCTGAGGCCGGAGGTCTGATGCTTCGGAAAGGTCGGCGTCTGCCTGTGTTGGTCGCGTAACATGTTTGGATGAGGGGCGAAAATCAAAAGCCGCAACGTGTCGATCAGTGACGGCTCCGACTGAGTCGGTCCCATGGGGACATAACTGGGATTCTTTCGGATCTTATCGCCGGCTTACCCATCCGGCTGGACACACTGAACATTGCAAGGCGATCAAGTTGATGCTTGTACAATGGAAGGCCGTTCATTCTCCTTCACAGCACATTGATGACTCGCAACGTGCTATCAATTAAAGCTTTATGCATATCTACTTATAAGTTTACCCCTAGTCTGTCCATCTTATTTCTGGCTCTACATAAGCCAAGCTCGACGGAGCCGGGGAAGCCTTCGGTTTGTATGGATGGCACAATAGGTAAAATGGGTGGGTTCGCGAAAATCAGTCGGCGAACGGCAGTTTCAAACTCTTTGGATGATGAGTATGCGTAGAAATTAGAACGACGTAGACCCCTCCCTACAGGAAATACAAAAATACACCGACTTGAAAGATGTTGATTCCGATCCCAACTACACACACTGGCTTCGACTTTTTTGCCCACTATCTCCAACTTTTACACATTGGCTCTAACAATCTCTACAAATCTCTCGGTCCATGTATGAGAAGTCAGGTGTACCTGACTCAATGTGTTAGCATCGGTTGAAATACAACGACTTGGAGCAAAGCTCACGTTGTAATAGTAACTATCTTCACTCGGAAATACCGGTAGAGCACAACTTGGACCATCGATGGGTGCGAGGATTCGCTGTGGGGGTTAACGTAATGAACGAATTTCAAATTAGAAAGGTGGATGGCATTCACCTGAGGTACTATCTGGTGTTTCTCACGACGCTTGAGTCCTGACTTTCTGAGGGCGTGCTCAAACTTTTGCTGGGATAGATATTGGTTGAATGGCTTTGATGTGTCGAGATGGGCATCAACTTCCGTCATGGTTTGCGGTGGCAGGGATAATATCAATTCTGCCAAACCAAGCATAAGCATAGGATGTCCGCCCATTCAGGAAGTGGTTCAACTCACGCATCATAGCGAGCTTGTTCGTCGGGATATCGCGGCTTTTCAGCGAGAGAATCTAACACTCACTATGTTAGAGTTCTCGGAAATAGCTATGACGTTACCTCACCTTTCCGTCTCGAATCATCTGAAGAAGTGCGGGGATCGTCTGATCGCTATCTGCCGAAGTTAGACTGCCCCCCGGTAGAGAGCGAGACCAATTCATAAAATAGCCCAGAATTGCGGCGTGATGACTGTTCGATAGTAATGGGGCCCACGCTGAAAGGACGCCATTGATCCCCAGGTAGTTTATATCCATGATGTTCGAAACATGAATGCGATCAAATTTGAGGGTGGGTGGCATACCCATCCAAGAGAGTTCGTTCGACAAGATCAACCTCGGAATATCGAGTGCATCCATGCTGCAGATCTTGAACGATATCCGGAACTTCCGTAATCGTTCAGCAAATATCCTGAGCTGCTCAGTGGCCATGAAATAGAAACAGCCGTATATATCTTCAGGGCTTGCGCCATGTCGTTTTCCCGCTTCAATTACGTTGTCCATGCTGGTAACAATCGGTTAATACCGTTATACATAACAGCGGAATTGCTTACTTCCAGCCCTCAATAGGATCTGCGTAGTCTGTTTGGAACCATTCTCCGTTGGGGGTAAACAGGGAGGGATTTGCATAGTTGAAATGTGCATGAATCGCACCATGAGGAAGGATTATCCCAAATCGGCGGTATTGGTGGAACGCCACGCGATGCGACGGGCGAAGACCCGAATACATCGCGTCTCGATATTGTTGCCTCGAAGGTGCAAACCGAACTCGATTATATTCTGCTTGAACCTTTTCCACATCTAACGTCTCGGTGACGTATTGACGGCAGGCTTTAAACACTTCTTGAGAGACGTAGAACGAGGCAGAACATTTATTGACCAATCCCGTCGTTGGGTGATCCCTCGTGGGACCCGAGGTCAGCTCGTATATCCAGGTGGAGATGAGGGTGATATACTGCAATCGGTATTCGCTAGGGATGAAGACCGAATACCAGAAGTGCAACGCAATGTCGACCGCGATTGATAGGTCCGGAATACGTGTTAAAATGAGAAGGATGCAAATGTTGCGGGATACGATCCAAGGGGCACGATCGTTTAGCAGAATGGCTAAGTTTCCCGAGTAATGTTCTGGGAGGGCGTTGACTGTAGCAATGACATGCCTCATATCTCCAGATGCTAGTGATCTGCTCAGAGACACAGTATAGCCGAGCGAAAGTGACGGACGGACCTGCGAAGGCGAGAGAGAAGTCGCGGTTTCCGTCTCCTTCATTCCCCTGAAGATTCAAGATATCGGTCGCTGGGACGTTACCCCACCTACGAATGCCCGTATTAGTAACGGCTCTATGGTCAAATGGATGGAAACATACAAAGGAACGGAGAAACTGAGACGCTCAGACATCCAATCCGAATCGTCCTGGTTATGCATCGCAGACAGGAATGTTGCGGGCTGCTCCGGTTTCCAGTCAGTAGATCGCAGATAACTCTTGCAATCTATGTATACTAAGATGTGTGCACCGAAGACATATCGGGTCTGCCTACCTCCTTTGTGGTGTACCCAGTGAGCATGCTGACATTCCTGTTCAAAATTTCAATCAGACAAACTCGTGTTAACTGCTCGGGATCCCACCTTCGAACAGTACGATACTAGCTTACACGCGCTACATGCAGATCTCCCCGGCTTGGGGCAAGCCCAGTGCTTACGTACCTGCACATTCGCGCATGGTAGGACCTTCGGAGGAAGAAAAGCTGGCTTGAGATTTTGGACAAGCTTTCCAAGGACGTCCGTATTCAGATCCTTCGCGTCGGTTTTCCTTAGAGATTCGATGAGGTCGGAGTAGTTCGTTTCTGAAGCCGGATCCGCGCGTATTCCTTGTAGATTACGCATGTTTACAAGTGCCTCTGGTGTCAAGTCTGAGGGGCGCGCGCTAGATAGGGCTGCACGAAGGTCGTCAAGAGCTTTCTCCATGATGCAGTGGGTGAACTGGGTGAAGAAGGAGAGTGGGGATGCAATCAGATCGTCAGAGGGTCCTTATATGTAATCGTCTTTCGATAGGCGCCAGAGCCAGTACAGACCTTTTCCGGAGCCAGGGATCGAACCGACTCGAAATCCTTACACGTTCAGGTCACTCCGTCTATACGAGTTCTGTTGAAACATTGTTTCGCAGCCATAATCATCCTACAAGGCAGAGAACTAGGCAGGGTCTGAGACATTTGCCTCTTCCGTAGACGATGACGAGCATCCCCTCTCAGATGACCAAGGTGGCGGTCTAGAAAAAGGCTCGAAATTGGGCTCAGCCTCCTGGAAGAATCCACCGGGGGTTCTTGACCTTTTAGAAGCACAAATAGACCGATGAACTCCGCCGCATCTGTCAGTTGATCACTCAGGCCATCTCGAATAAGTGTTTGTAGGTCCATACCTTGTGGTGTCTTACGTCCAAGGTACGTTCAGAACCCGACGATCATCGGAAAAGGCAGAACATGAGGCAACCCTAGAAAGTTACGTCCAAAGCGGGTGCAAACCAAGCGTGACGGACCCTTTTTTGAGCTATAGAGAGAGATATCTCTCAAATATCCACCAGCTAACGAGTAGGCCCAGCCACAAAACATCTAGACATGGTCCTGGTTGTCGAGGAGAAAGGCTGGATTGCCGTTTGGGCCTGTTATTAGTCATTGTGATCGGGAAAACGGACCGCTCCAGGATTTGCTGCGCTTCAGTGCCGGCTTAGTCATCGCTTCCAATTCGCTGCACGAACCACAGGCCTTCTTGAATCCCAAGGACCTACAGCTCATGCACATGTTGTGAGCTATACTCTTGAAAGGCTAGAGTATCTCTACCTCCATCCTACGGCAGGCTCCCTTCTTTCCCCGGATCCCAAAGAATCGCCTTTCACCTGGACCAACGCCCTGTCAAGGCCCACAGCAATAGCGCTCAAGGCGTCTATCGAACACATCTTTGGCAACGAACAGGTTCCTTGGTTCTTCCTTTCTTCCCACCACCACCAGCATGTGTCCCAACCAGTAAGTCTTCACCCTCTCTTCCCTGGCACCCAGCCCAATGACATTTGACCAGAAGAGGGCAAGCACCACCTCCTTACACCACGGAAGATCCAGTCCCGTCAGCTAGACCACCTCGATCTCATGCATCGGGACGCTACGCAATGGATGGTAGGGAAACTTACGATGCTCCAAGAAGCTCTCCCCAGGCTTCCCGTCCCGCCGTAGACGAACAAACACCCTTGCTGCAAATCCGCATCAACTCCGTGACCTCACCCAAGCCTCCCTCTCGCACTTCTACGAAAGTCTTCTTCCTGACCTTACTCGCTCTTGCTGGAGTAATCCTTGCCATCGGAGCTGGCGTCTATGTCGATAGGTCGCTCAATCAAGATCCTGCCGATCCTCGTGTTCGCCATCGGATTCGCAAAGAATGGGAAGCAGAGGAACGTTCCTGGGTTTCCAAAATCCAGGAATACAAGGCCCAAGCATCTGACGCCCTTCGGCGCTTATGGAAATATGAACAGGACCTAGAGATTAGGAAAGCTCAAGCGGCTAGGAGGGCGGCTGCGTTGAAGTTGTATTGGAGCGAGGTCCCGCCTGGAGATCGGTGTGTTGGCAATGGAGCGAAGATCTATTCTGCGAAGTTGGAGAATTTCGATTGGTCTATCGATGCGTTTACTGCTTGCAGGGCGACGCGTATCGTGATTAATGGTATCACGTACGAGAAGCCAGATCGTTGCGAGGTTAAGGTGAGGAGGCTGAATTTTGTCGGATTTTGGCGATGGTGCTGACGCTACTTCAATCTAGGGAAGGTATGGAGGCGTATTCGGCGTCTGGAATGCGAAAGGAGTACCCGAATGCTCAGCATACTGGGAGGGGATGAAAGACGCTGTATGTTGCACTCTTCACCTTTCTTGAATCTCTGTTTACGTTGGTCATATAGGGCTGTACTGGCCCAGGTTCTCGAGCTCGGGTATGTCTACACCTCACTCCTTGTCTACGCGTCATAGTTAACCCCGTTTCTCCAGCGATTTGAAGCGCATCTCTCAGGTGTCTGGCCAAAGGACGAAGCTGAAGCTATGGCCATCTGCTTCTCCACGCCCATGACTATACAAAATCAGGTCTACGAAAGACCCGCCTCGTGCCCTCATTTCGTGAGTTGAAACATGAACCCTTATACTCTATTGACGCTGACCGTGTTGCAACGCTCAGGTATTCGCTGGTTATTATGGCATTTGGGAGGTTCCTGATTTGAGCTGCACCTAGCGTTCGAATGTTACCTCTCTGAACGCTGTAACTTACCCCCTGAACATCACGTCATTGTATTTTTCTGTATCATTACTACTAGTATGTGTTTGTCTCTCGAATGCTATGTATTCGTTCTTGCCCAACCCGACATGCGACGCAGAGGGGAGTGACCGCGTATTCAACCTTCAAGAGTGGACGCGGTCTTTGCTCATGTTGTCGTGTGGCTTCTTCGATTCTCCCTCTCGCCTCTCATCGGACAAAACGGCCTAAGCTGCTGCTCTCCCTCTGCTATCGATGTTACTGGTCTCTGAACAAATCTATTGCTGAAATGTTCCGGGTTCTCATACGGGCGAAATCCCCAATGTATACCCGTCCACGTTTCTGGGAGGGGTGCGCCCCACTGGTCCAGGTGTAGTCTCCTCAAGCTGACCTGCATGTAGCAAGCCTTACACCTGCCAGTCCAGTTGTGCCAAAACCCAATGGTATGTATGCCTTCGTTCGTCATCTTTCAGGCTAACGACCTGTGCTTATACCAATTGGAATATGCGTATGTATAGAGTGGAGGTATCTGCTTATTCACCACGTCTACGATCGACAGTCAGCTGGAACCTCGGTAAAAACAGCACCTTCCATGCACCTGCACGACCTCGAAATAGCGGACAAGCAAGACGTCGCCTTCACGCTTGCATACCATTGGCACTACGAGGCGGTCTTATGCGTGGAGCGAAGGGCACAGTTCGCATGAGACGAGAAGATGATGGGCAATCCAAAACCCTCCACGACTACCTAGCACCAGTCTCTCCCAATCTCACTAGCAACCTCGACAGCTGACGTTTGCTAGGCCACATGCGGTGTACCTTCACCATTGCTTCCAACCCCTGGAGAGTGCATACCAACCTTAAACCATGGACAAGCAAGTTTCAGCGCTCCTGTCGAGTTAAGGACGCACATGCCATTCCAACTTGGTGGCCCATGTCGGTCAAATTTTCCTACCATAATCCCTGGTGATGTTCCATCAACGACGGTAGCTCGCGTGCTTGCTATCGACGGCCATCCATCCTAAATCATGGCTCATCATCCGAATTAACGCTCTGCCTGTCGCAGGTATGCGCTAGCGGTGCTGAAGCTGGAAAGCTTGATGACTTCCGGCCGTGACTCAAGAGGGCTTTGCCTTCGGCTCTCGTAGAGCTCTTCAGCGGCGACGGGAGGAATGCCGAGATTCCATTTTGGTATTCTGAAGAGGGGAAGACGTCAGATGTTGAGAGTGGGCAAAGAAGCGAGGTGGGGAGTCCGGCGCAGGAAGAAATGGGAGGCGGCCCTCATGCTCCCAGCGCTCACTACGCCGGAAATGAAAGTACTTCGGCGAGGAACGCCCGTTCTTTCTGTATCTCCAGCAGGATAGCAAGGTATTCTAATCCTGGTTCTGCTCATTTGTTCAGCCGGCGCAACCGACCCAGTCGTCGTCGTCGGGGTAGAGACGCAATCTCGCTTGACTTGCAGATCATGGAGCGTCAATGATGGGGTCGATTGGAGGAGAAGCTGAGATGGATTGATACGACGGAGTCTCTTTGGTTCAACCCAAGGCTTGAATTCAATCTTTGTTATTAATAAGTACAGTACCGAGGAATACAAATGCTTTCATATCATCCCTGGTCGCCGAGACAAGAGTTTCATGAGAAAGAAATGAGGTGGTGACCGTTTAGGTCTAGCGGAAGCCTTGTCGGATCTCGGAAGTATTTCTTCTTTCATCCATCATGTCGTCGACTGCACCCGCCTACTGGAGGATTTCAAATCATTGCCTTACGGTGGGGTTATCAGCCATGCAGCATGAGCTGCGCAGTGAACGCTTGAACATCGGCCTTGGTACAGACTGAGGTTGCCGAACTCAAGGGTACCACCGTTCTGGGACACGCATGCTCACATTTCAACTCCCTCCTTTCCTCGGCAAGTTCTACCTCGTGTCCCTATCACAATCCCTTGCTAGTGTACTTCAATGGAGCATATTCTCAGGTCTGGAACTAACTTGTCTCCATGTCAATTCAGCTCGATTAAATATGAGCCAACCTGTGGGGTTCTGGTTGTTCATTGTCAGACTGCGGAAATGAACTCACGTGTGGTACCGCACATGTTTCCAGTACCAATTGCCTCTATTGAACGTCTGGCCCCATTCTTACCTTTTTATGGGTACACGCTTGTATTCTCACTATCTCCCATTGTCGATCTTCTCAAGGCATGAACCGGATCAAATGCAACAGCACATGCCAGCGACGTATTCATGACCTGTTCCCGAGATCTTCAAGCGAACGTAATCTGAATGGGAAGCACTAATAGCCAACCAATCCCAGCTCTTGGCTTATTCTACCATGCTTTGTCATGTTCCGTATGCTGTTCTGCGGTATCTCTCGTGTTTCCATGTGTATCTTGTAAAAGATGTACATAACAACATTTAAACACTAGAATACCTACTCGGGAATAACGAACTTGGTGAACAGAGTTGACTAATTGTCACAATCAGTTGGAAACTTTATGGTTCTGGGCCACTTGGCGCACTTGGACTACACGACAGCCAACGGCAGGGTCAACTTGCCAGCCTATAGCGCTTATCTCTTTAGTCTCTTCAGTACTTACCAAGGCCCGGGTCCGATTCGGGTTGTGATGTCTTCCCGCTCAGTATTGTTATTCACAGGCCCACTCTGAAAATCGCAATCAGCACGCCGACTATTGATTACCTTGATGATTGGCGGAGAATAGGCACCCGTGCTTTGGAGTACTTTTCCCTCGGTAGCTACGCGGATATCTTGGCGGTCGCCGACCTTCCGACTTGTCAATGTAGTGCCGCGTGCACAGGGCCTCCAAAACGTTCAGACCTATGCCTGGGAGTCTTTCAAAGACTGAACGCGAACTGAACAAGATACGATATGACATAGCCGGTTAAATTTCTTGGAGCCTCCGCATGTGCCGCAGAGAGCCTGCCCAGCTGAGTTCGGCTACTAATTGACTCGGAGGAGCTAGGTCACTGACTACTATGAATTCAGAAAATTAGCCTTGCCGGAGGGCCCGTTGATGTCCTGTGGGTCAGTCTATTGCTTGGATTGTATCCAACCCTGCCAATTTGTGGGCGCAACGCCAGGGTTCGAACTTGCCATTCACACCCAGTTCCTTGCCCTGTTTGCTAACGATAAGCGTCGACCTCTTGTGATACGCGTGGCTCTGCCCAGGCTGATTGATCACCTGAATTCGGCGCAAGAAATGGACATCGCTCGCTCTATGTCTCTCCGTCAAGGCATAAGTCAGATGGTATAAAAGCTGGGGTGTTTTTGCCTTAGCCCTTCACCAATTCTCTACATCGGTACCGACAATGGTTTTCTTATCGAAGCCACTATTACTGCTACCCACGTCATTAGTCACTCTCCTTTCTGCCCTCCAAGCCAGGGTCAATGCTGCGCCTAACCTTCCGAACGCTTCGAAGGCATGCCAGGAGCTTCAACAGCAGCTCCCTTCCATCGTGCACCTTCCAGGTCAGAGATTTTCTTTTCGGGTACAAAGTTATAGCCAACATATTTGACATTGTGAACAAGATACTTCCGAGTATAGAACTACCATAGAGCACTATGAGTCGGTGTCATCCCAGGAGTCGACTTGCGGCGTGGCTCCAACGACTATTGCAGAGGTCCAAACTGCTGTAAGCACCTTACAAATCCGGATTCCCATGATTCCAGTGTACTAAACTTTCGACACATGTCTATAGATAAAAATTATTGGAAGGGATGACATCCGCTCGCCATTTGCAGTATGTGCTCTCCTTTCCCCCGCCCTCGGCCTTTATATATCCCATCTGACCGGCGCTACTCAATTAGATCAAATCCGGCGGCCACATCATGAATCCAGGCTTTTCGTCAACCCTTGGCGTTCAGATCTCTCTACACAATTTCCTCGACTTCAACTATGATGCACAAGCTCAAACCGTGAAACTGGGCTCTGGTTGGACCTTCGATAAGGTCTACGACAAGCTGGACCCGTATAATAGGACCGTGGTGGGCTCGAGGATTGAGGGCATTGGTGAGATACCTATGAGAGTTCTGTCTGTAGAACTGAAGAGACTGACCAATAGTTTTTCAAAATAGGAATGGGGTTTATCTACGGAGGGGGTTACTCATGGTATACCAACCAACACGGCTTGGGGATCGACAATGTCGTCGCATTTGATCTTGTCTTACCAAATGGGACATATGTCAACGTAACCGAGAGAGATCAACCCGATCTGTTCTTCGGACTTCGTGGTGGGCTGAACAACTTTGGGATCATCACGAGCGTTACCGTGAAGACTTGGCCAACAGGGGTCGTCTGGGTGCGTCAAAGAAATTCTCGTCATGGTCTAAATTAGGTGCATAATTCACCGTTGACCAACGATCTCATGTTTAGGCCGGCAGCAGGACGTTCACTGTGGACCATAGCGATGAAGTAATGGAGGCCCTTGAAGAATTCAGCACCAACAACAAAGATGAGAAAGCTCAGATGAATGCAGGTTACGCTATCACACCTGACGGGGTGAGTGCATCCAACTCGGTAACTGTGGTTTAGTGCAAATGCTAACATATTACTCCTTCTACAGCCTGCGTGGTTAATCTTCTTCTTTTACGACGCGCCGACTCCAGCACCAGCACCTTTCCAAAAATTCCTATCTATCCCCGCAGTGGGCGATACTACGAAGATCACAAGGCACAGCCAATTCATCAAAGAGGGTGCTCTTCCTCCGTAAGGCCCTTGTCGATCATTAAACTATATCAGGAATTTTGACATCATATATAAAGCGGTGTCGGCTGCTTACTTAACGGCGTCCCAATCCTGCGATACACGCTGCCAATCCTCCAGGCCGGCCGATCCATCGTGGATGCTGCTCGCGCAGACGCTGTTGCCCATAACCGATCGGCTGGAAACACGATCTGGTTCGCAGAGCCATTCCACAACCACTTTGCTCATTCAACCTTCCCTGCCGCGTATCCTCACTCTGCATCCAACCCGGTCACCCCATCCGCCTTCTGGTTCGACTACACCGATGCAGCGGATTACGAGTATTTCCACGATGCTATTGAGAAGGCTGGGAAGGAATTGCAGGAAGTCGTGGTGAGAGAAGGCCAGGGGAACTGGAGCGACGTGCACTATCCTAACTACGCGATACCGGGGACATCCTTGGATATCGTATTTGGCGACAGCTTGAACAGGATGAAGCAGATCAAGCGTCGAATTGATCCCAAGAACGTGATGTCGCTCCTAGGGGAGGGCTTCCTTGTTTAGGCCTTCTGTAGGATATTAACAAAGCTCCGCCAATTTGTAACTGTATTCGTTTTAGAGCTACGATTTAATAGTGTCATTCTCCCTTATTGCACCAATAGGTTGTCCGTGACACCGATTCTACCATAATATGCGAATCTATGATGAATGTGGCAGCGTTCTCCAGTCCAAAGTCCGATGATGCGCGAGCTAATTCGCAATCTCATTGGTCCGGTAACTTTGAACGCCGAGGTCGACCCCAAGGTGCTGCCGACCCTAAGTTTGGATTGGACGGACGTTTTGAACGATGGGTTCAGAAGTTTTCCTTCCGGACATTCCAGCTGCATGTTTCTTTGCTCGCTAGTATATGTACTGTTGTCTGACTCTCCTTCGGTCTCTTTTGCTGGACTCATCTCAGGGTTGTAACTGTGGGTAGGCGGATGTGTCGCTATCAGGAGAGTGTTATGGCAGACGGATGGTAAATTTCGCCTGAACTCGGGAGAACAAGAATGCGAAGACTGGTGGAGCCGCGTTGGTAGTGGTTGCGCAGTCGGCGGCCCTAGGAGAGAGGTTTACACCGAGCCTGGACGGGGTTGGGCTGAACGGTAGCTTAAATGCACGTCTAAAGACGAAACTCGAGCGTAGACGGGAGCAGCTCGGGTAGACGCTCGTGTGGTGAAGGATGGAGAGTTTCACCGGCGTCAACTTGGGTGAATGGTCGGAATGGTCGGGGCGGCTATACAGGCCACACGAAGAAAGAAGCCAAAGTGGCAGGCGGTGCCGGTGCCGGTGCCGCTTCATTGAAATTCGTTCTGAAATGTGGTAGGTTGGATATAGCCTGTGGCCACCTGGTATCGTCGTTAACTGCAAGCTCGGACAGAGTGGACATCCCCCGCGCCGAACCCTCGTCGGTTGAGATAACAAGAGGACTTCTATTGTATGTCGCTCAACCGGGAGGCGTTGTGAGTCATGGAACCAGGGACACAGACTTTGAGAAACGCAAGAGAACCGAGGTAACGGTTTAAGATTGGCCCGGGATTACTAAGGTCCCCTCCCGTACTGTCCGTACCATACGGTCTACACAGTAATTGCGTCAAGTACCATCAGTCAGGACAGAATGACGAGTGGGGCAGAGGTGGGGCCCTCTTCAGCGTGGGGCTCCGTAGGTTTGGGGGCAGTGCGTGCTTTCTGGTCAGTAAAAGGTGGAAGTTGTAGCTTGCTATTGGATCACACTTGCATTCAACAGTACATGGAAGTGGCGGCCCAGGATGTGTCTGTCAGCCTCTCCGATGGGTAAATCCATGCCGCTCAGCAACATTTCACTCCCTATCAGTTGCTTAGGCGACTCCAAATGCCAAGTAATCATGACGATGAACATTTTTTAAATTTTTATCTGATAAAGTCACGTGGAATGCCCCCTGCTGCGCTTCACAAGCGTTGAACGTTGATCGCTGCATCAGAACACATTCAATTGGCCGCAGCACATTTCGCCTCAGCACAAGTGATAATGAATTTCGCTTATTTGCCCCCTTCGCCCATAAATGTCATATACCCGATTGACCACTCCACTTGGTCATTATTCCTCCTCCTTGCCACCTTCATCCATGAAAAACCCATTTACTCGAGGCAGCTCACCTGGTGGTAAACGTCCGCAACCAACAAGCCCAGCGAGGCGCAAGAAACTCCTTTTCTCCTATGCACCAGACTGGTAAGTATCAACTTGTAACCAAATTTCTTGGCCTCATTTGGTGACGTCGTCGACAGGATTATTACCATTGTGCTAGCGTACGTCGGCGACGTTGGGTTCAATTCACGGAAGCTAACGAGCTAATGGATGCTTTTGAAGTGCTGGTTTCTTTGCTTTAGACAAGGTCAACGGGTATCGGCGGGTGTTCTCCTTGGCGGATACATCGTAAGTAATGCCACGGTTCCTTCTCTTGACACATGGTTTAATTCTCTCCTCGATAGACTTCGTCATCCGTACGTTCATCCTACTTAATCAGGCCTGGACCTAAGCTTACAAGGAGCAACATGAAGATATGCAGTCCACGAGCGTATACCTGTAAGCACACGACCCACTTCCGCTCTCTCGTATTGATTATAACCGTCATGCCTGGCAGAATACTGGACTGTACCTGATTTGTTTTGTGGCGCCGATCCTCATTCAGCCGGTCGTAAATTTACTGACTGTGCGGTCCTGGTGGGACCTACATAATGGTGAGTTCCCTCAGCCTATGTCGGGCACAGGTATTGACTACATGTGCACAGGGACCCTTGGATGTGCGTAGCCAATGTATCCTGGCAATAACATCTTGTCTGACCCAGCCATTTCTAGTGATTCTCGGTCTAGCGTTAACTGGAGCAATAACACAATTCACCAAGATCACGGTTGGGCGACCACGACCTGGTGAGTGCCTATATGTCAGTACCTCTCACTACTGACGCCTACCATTGGTAGATATCGTTGACCGGTGTCAACCTCCCCAAGGCGCGACTGACCCTACGTTTGGGTTAACTTCGTGGACCGTATGTACTCGGATGGACCTCCTGAATGATGGCTTCGGGAGTTTCCCTTCCGGACATTCCAGCCGTATGTTTCCCCGCTCGCTAGGATATTCGACTTTATCTGACTCTCCTCCAGTCTCCTTTGCTGGACTTGGTTTCCTGGCGTTCTATATAGCTGGTAAATTGCACCTCTTCGACAGGCGCGGACACGCCGTAAGTATTCTTTGAAACCGTTACGACCATAATTTAACCATCGCATTCCGTAGGGCAAAGCTTGGATCTCGCTTGGACCTTTTGCGGCTGCAGCCTTGGTCGCGATCTCTCGAACCATGGATTACCGCCGTATGTTTTTCCGAGAATTCTTCCTTCTCTCAATATCTGACCATATTCTATTAGACCACTGGCAGGACGTCCTCGTAGGCTCTATCCTCGGCACCGTCGTCTCATACTTCGCGTACAGACAATACTACCCAAGTCTTGCATCCGAACTCTCCCATCGCCCTTACTCTCCCCGAATCAAACGCGAGATCGAAGAACGTCTACCGTTCCACCACCATCACGCTCAGGAGGCTTCTGAGGATGCCAGAACTCCTCTGAGAGACAACGCAAGCGCTCATGGGTGTATTGACGCCCATAGCCCCCACCAGAAAACTCTTCAGCTTCCGACGCTCCAGAAGCAGACCTATAACGACCCGGGCAATAATGGTGCGGGAAGTATGAATAAGGGAACTGGGAGGATGGATCACCGTCGTCAAGAGGCGTATGAACTTGAGGGGACGGTGAAGAGGCCTGATCCTGGACCACTGGAGGATGTTTGGAGGCAGGGGAAGAGCGAATTGTCGACTGAGAGGGAGCAGCCGTTGCAAAATCCCCATGGTGGTCCGGGAAATGCGCAGGGCGGAACGGCTGGTTCCAGATCTATTGGTTGAATACAGCAACTCATCGTTGGATAGCACATTCTTTCCGAGAATCGAACGATATTTTATTTAATTACTCTTCTTCGATCTTGACTTCGATGTTCATACTTCGGAATACCTCTCTTTGCCTATACCCTACTACAAACTTTCGATTCGGTATTACAACACGCGATTCGTTATAAACGTTCAACGAATTCAATCCCGTTGTTTTTACTCATTAATGGGCTCAAACTTAAACAATTGAGTGGGTATGAACTGGGGAGGAATGCTCTTGGTACTAATGATGGGTTGAATTTTGACCTGTGGGACGTATCGAGGCAAAGTCAGGGGATAGGTGTAGCTATTCAAGGCGACATCGAAAACTCACTTCAGCGTTCTCATTTCCAGAGGGAACTGACCAGCCAAGGTGGGGCTGTTTATCCAGTACAATACTGAATGCGGACCATCGTCAGTTGCTTGGTATTCTACCCGGAAGAGGGCAACTTACGTGTACGCGTCGTGGTGCTCACGATACTCAATCTTCCACTCGGTCTCGTGGTCGAGATAAATAGATCCCACGAGGGCGTCGTCGAGTTCTCCTGTGTAAGGGTATCCTCCGACGGAGATGCGGAACTTGTTCGGCCCAACGGCGCGGAGGGTAAACTAAAAGCGAGTCTTTAGCTGGGATGCATTAGCAAGACTAGACTGAGGAGGTGTGTGTACCGTATTGGCTGGCCCATCCAAATAAACTGGCTGCCAAGCAGGCAAAGTGATGTTCACGCCGAGATTGTGGCCGCCGTTTGCAACGGAGACGATCCGGAATGATCCACCGGCAGATGGGAGGTTGGCAGGCATGTTGTGTAGGCTGAGCTGTGTAAGCGGGTAAGAGCTTGAGTGATTCAGTGGGTGAGTTATCGATATGGAATCAACTGGATTGTCCTTTTATACCACGCCCACGAAGCCTGACGAAGAGGACGTAGTCGGCTATAAGCTCCAGTTCCGGTCATGCAAGACAAGATGAATGAAAGATGAATCAGGAGTTCGGCACGTCATTGGATAGAATTAATGAAAGATGAATCGAGGCCTTCCAGCGCGCCATTTGACAGGTCAGATGTAGGTGATTCTTACTAAGTTGTGCCTCATACGGACATTTGCCACAACTTCCATAGTTCTGCAACTGATGAGAGGCGATAAACTCTCGGTCGAAGTGATTGGCTGAGAGTATTGACGCGACTTGAAAGCAACGCGTTGTTTGGTCTTGTTGTCATTGCCTCGCTCATTTTCTTCCTCCTCCAACATCCTTATATCGATTATGCCTGCTCTATAGGCCCCGTTCTTTCTGCTCTTCGTCAGCTGATTTAGGGCTCGCTGCGCCGTATCCAGACACCCACCGTGTCTTTCAAGCCTCCATCAATCAGGGCCCATCTCTTTGCGTCAAAGTTAAAGGTATGTTCGTTCTGCTCGAATCGGTTTGGTGCTTATACGACTTTGGGCAGGCGTTTAGCAATCAATGTGTTGGCGTTCAAACGTTCACCATTGATGACCACACCCGGCTACTCGGGGACCATGTTCAGCTTCGTTCATCGGCGGCAGGAAACCGTCCTAGAACTTCTGCCGTCCTCAAATCGGGGGCTACGTCTTTGGATGCAGAGAAAGTACAGGTACGTTGGTTTTGCTTAAGTTCCTTGGTGGTGAAAAGGTGCTTATTTGGGAGTGAGCAGTCGCGATATGGACCGGTCATCACGGAAGAACGCCTGTAGATTCGTCATTGAAAGCCGTCGCCACGACGTCGGGTCAACTTCGAGATGTTCCATATCTCTCACCAGAAGTTTCCATACAATATATCGACACGCTCAGGAGTAACAGGGAATGCCGCTAGTCATACCCAAGCGGATTTCTACCCGTCCGTTACTACTGCCCCACCCTCGTTGGAGCAGCCAAACTACTTCGTAGTGTCAGCGTGTAGCAAAGCCAACAGCACCTTTCGTCTCCCTCCCGTGAAAGGAAGCAGACGAAGAGCTTTCCCCACCCACCCATTTCACTCGCCATCGCCATCTCTTCGAGAGAACCACCCCTCTCCTTCGTTTACCTGGGTTGGTTCTGCTAACGTCAGCTACCCCACGAGGTCAGGCAAGAGCGGGAACGCTTCCTGCAAATTCCGACCATCGACGAGACGAACACCGTTCATTGACCAGAAACGTGTCCCAGCTGCTGAAGGAGCTCTTGCTGCTCTTGTTCCGATGACGTTCAACATCGGGCACGTGGTCCGTGCGCCAACCTTGAAGGACGTGCTAAGTCGTTACCTTCGAATTCGGGATACTGCCTCACGCAGCTTCCGACTTGCCACACCCCAAGGCCCATGAAGTCGGCCTCGTTCCCTACCTCCCAAAGCGACGGAGCATCCATTGGAGTCCCCCAACTTTTACTCCTGGGTGTCGATGGAGATCCTCGCTGCTTTCTCAGTGGAATGTATCGCCACAACTGCTATCATGCGCAGAATGAACAGGAACCCCTGCTGCTGGTGCCAAATCCTCTTTGGAGCAACCACCCCTTCATCATTACATCATGAGGCGAAATCGGGGCCCGAAGAGGTTCCTCCATCCATCCCCTCCACGCGACGGTCTCGTCGCCTCCCAACTCCCCCCTCTTTACCTTTCATCCTGGTCTGGGGATATTCTTGTCATCCCAGTAGTGGCGGTAGCACTGTCAGATCACGGGAATGGGGGATGGCAGCGCGAAGTTGAAGATGGGATGAACGACGTAGGAAATAAAACGACGCAGCAGCCGCGGAATGTGACGATATTCTCCCACTTTCCAAGACCCCCTTGCTTCCCCCAGGCAATTATGTGTCCTCGTCATCTCCAGCAGTTACGATTGCTGCCTCTACACCCACTCTCCCCGCTGCTGTTCAACGTCAGGCGCAGGTCGAATTCGAGGGACGGTGGCCCGTGCACTTCATCACGAGGATAATCATCGTTGCCCAAATCTCCCAACCCACCCCACCTCAAGACCTAACAAAGCTGCTTCATTTTTCGCCTGGCAGACTGCTGCCTAAACCTGCGTTATCAGCATCCTCGAAGATTCGCTTGTAGTCAAACCGGCGCTTCAGCATCTTTCGCGGCTTCTCATGAGAGCCTTGGACAAGGGTCGGAACCATGGCTGCTCTGCTCTCCTTTCAGAATCGGGGTATTATCGTTGAGGGGAAGAAGGAGGAAATGGGAAGGAGTAGAAGAAGACCACTACTTCAAATGTCTGTTTCTTTGAAACGTTACCTACCACATCCAATGAGGAATATCTCCTACCATATGTCCTTAGGCCGCAACAGCCCCCTCATAGTACCCGTCGCTTCCATCGACGCTTCCCTCAAACGACTCCAACGTACCCTCCATCAGAGCCGATTGCACCCACTCCTACAGTCTCCACCGCCGCCAAAGTCCCAACCCTTGCCCTCCAGCCGCGGCTATCATCAAGTCTGCGTCAACCTACCTCAGTGTCAACCTATGCCCCTAAACCTAATCCTCTGATGCCCAACGTCATGCGCAGCTCGAATTCGATGGACAGTGGTCCATGCACTCCACTGCGAGGATCTTCATCATCATCGCCATCCCCGAATCTTCCACCCTACCCACCCCAAGACCTACCAAGGCTGGTTCATTCGGCCCTGGAAAACTGCTACGTGGACCTTCGTTATCGGGATCCCCGAATATTCGCTCGCAGTCAACTGGATACCCCACCATCCTTCGCGGCTTCTCGTGAGAGCCTTCAGCAACGGGCAGCCGTTGGCTACCCCGCTCCTCTTCTGTACGGGCGGTGTATCGTTGTAGAGGGGGAGAGGACGGAAAGGGGAAGGAGTCGAGGGGAAAGGCCCCCAATTCACGGGACCGCAGGACCACCCCCTTGAAGCGCCACCCACCATATCGAACAATGTTCACCTACCTATGCCTACACCAGCAGCAGCAGCAGCACTACCGGAAGTTGGGGCTACCTCCGATTCCGCCTCAGATACCGTTTCCCCTACTGCTCCCGTTGAGACAGTTCTCAATCTTCATCTCGCCATCGCGGCCAACCGCGGTATCAAATCTACCTGCTCTGTCCTTCACGCATCCACGTGCAGCAATGTACACTGGATTGATATGTTAACCGGGTTGTCACGCCTGGACCAGCAAAGCCTCCGTTCACGTCGTCCACGTTGCGGATCCGGCCCAGTGACGCGGATGACGGACGGACGAAGGGAGTCGGAAGATGGAACCGTGTGCATTAGCAACCTGCATTCATGCTTCAAGCTGGACCCGCCTATCTTCGCCGTGGTGACAAAACTCTGGCAAAATCAGTTCGGGACCCTTGACACTCAGCTGGAACGCTACATTCTTGCACACGAGAGGCGCCGTGTACACGTATTTACTATAATCCCTACCTTCACCCCCCACCCCTTTCGTACGGTTTGGTTTTGGACTTGAACACCCACACCTATCGCTCCTCTTCTCCGGCTCTTCGTAATTTGTCTAGTATCGATCGTATATGCCAAGCGGCACCTACCCAGTACCTACCCGACATAGGAACATTCCTATTCTAATGCAGGATGGTCGTAGTACCAGATTCCAGTATTCACCTCATCCTCATTGTACTGCTGGATCTCGTGGCCTTTATCTGACTCTGAATTGGCCTCTAATTGCTTATTGGGAGAAGGCCCTACCAACCCCGACGACCCATCCGTCGTTCATCATCCCTGGCGGGAGAAGCAGCACATGCATCCTTGACTGCGTCTTTCCGATGTCACGACACCACCTTCGACCGATGACCTTCCCCCGTGTTGCCCACGTGTAATTAGGTTGACGTAGCAAACGCTTCGGCATGTTGATGCGTTTCGTATGAAATCAATATCAAATCAATATGGGAGAGAAGTTGGTGTGAAGAATGGGTGTCGAGTGCCTATGGAGGTGTATAACACATGCAAGACCCCTTGTTTAATTGTCCACCTAACCTAGGTTTCCGACCCTGAGTGGTTTTAGCTTCAACCGTTCGCAATAAGCTTCGCAGATTCATGAAGACTGAGCCAGACTGCTTCGCGCGTTGCAAGGGCAGTAGCTTCGTATATTCGGCTCTGACCCATAGCAAGATGACGTTCTCCAAGGTCCAGGGAGTATTGGAGCATAACCATGCCCCATATTCGGCTCAAATACATGAATTTGAGTGCAAACATGACATGCATATTGAGGGTATTTCACATTTACGGCCATCAAATATTTGCCTCGTGGGTCAACTAAATGCTAGAAAAGGCTACGGCACAGTCGCAACTCCTTGACTCGTTCGTTTGTCCCTTCAATAATGTTCAACACTCTCTTCCTCCTCTGTGCTCTTGCTGGCGTAGCATTGGCCGATCAAACTGTACAAGTCGGACTGAACGGTCTCCGCTTCACCCCGGAAGTCATTTACGCAAACCCTGGCGAGCATGTCAACTTCCAGTTCCACGGGAGCTCCCATACAGCAACGGAGTCCACTGCGAGATTGAGTGACCCTTGCCATTCTTCTGGTGGCTTTGACACTGGCGTTCAGCCCGGTAGGTCAACACCTTTTTCCTGCACACTACATGTCTGACCACTGGCCCTGGCAGCCGGAGCGACACAAAGTATCGTCATCTCTACACACAATTCCGTTTACGTTCGTTGCACCGTGAGTACACCACCACAGTGTACACCAGTCAAAGTTCTAGCTAATTGCGAGCGTCCTACTAGCCTCATTGCGGCCAAGGCATGGTCATGATCATCAACCCTGGGCCTAAAGATAGCGTTGAGACGTTCCGTAAAGCTGCAATAGCCCAGGAGGGGTCGGGCTGAGCTCTACTACTCCCTAGTCAACTTCTTTTATTCTCCTATAATGAGATCTCTAACTTTGTACTACCTACGAGCAAATGATTGACGATTATATGCTTTTAATTCACTTCTGTTGAGATATCGGATCCATGCGGCTCCCTATTTCCTTCGTAAACTTGTACTACTTGACGTCTACAGTGCTACTACTTGCGACTACTTCTACGAGGTGCACAAAATCTGTTGACTCCGTCGTAGCTGTGGAATCCCTGACACAAATACCTCTGAGAGCCAGGATATCATCTTCATCCGCACCACCGCCAAGTCCAATTTAGCGGCATCGTCCTTAGTAAGTCTAGCCTCTATTACTGGTAACCTTTGGTTATATCCGACATACATAGGTGGCGACCTCCACGCCTGGATTGGTGCGGACCGGATAGTTCTTCCCACATCCTAGAACACGATTGGATACCTTCGAGGTTTTCAGGGATTATTCAAAGCATCGTTGCGCAATGGGGGTCCCATACGGAAAATAGACAAGGACAGTATCGTGTAAATTTCGTACTACCGCAGACCGCTCAAAGACTCCTGATCATTCTCTCGATAATTCACAGTCTAGTCTATGGGGGAGGGCCGATGTAAGCAAACGGTGTCGTGGAAGTCGAAAGTTATGTCACTTACTGCTATCGACAGGCTTCCTATGCCAGATCTGAGTTCCAGTGGGGCCTTGATTTGCAGCCGGGGTGAGGATAACTTGAGTATCATCGCCTCGACTGGTGGCGGCAAGTCCCCTGTGATTAATCCTAAGACGAAATATGCCCACGTCAGATAACACCGTCCAGTTTATGAGACAGATCTCTGACTCACGAGAAGAAGTCTCCAGGAAGCAAGGTCGCAAACTTAACCGTCCAGTGGAACGGAGTCGGTGAGCAGATGAGACCTGTACCGGACTCGGCAGCGAGGGGGTCTGGTGCAAGATAGGTACCGGTGCTTCGGTTCTTGATCGTGTATGCCAAAATGCCCAGATCCAAAAACGACGAGAATTCCCATTGCTGGTTTACGCCTCCGTGGAAGCTGTAGGTGAGTGCTTTCATAGAGCTGGTTAGCAACCGCATCAATGATGAAGAAGATGTAGAGGGATTCACCAGTACGAATGTCGCTTCCAGAAAGATCCAGAGCGAGGTCATTGGCGGTGTTGATGATATAGTAAGCGGGCATAGTGGTTTGACAGTGAGGTTAGTCGGGCTCTGGGAGAGTTCGATGAGGATTGGTGAGGTCGCGGCCTCCCTTTTATACTCCTAGGAATCAAACGAGGCCGTATCTTGAACATGCTTCTGTTCGGTCGAGAGTCTTCGTTAGAGGCAGTATTTCGGCCTAGGAGGAGTGCTTGACACATTCTACACTCGAATTCTGATGCCTTATCGTAATAGTTCAGTGACGAACAGTCAGTAACGTAAGCGTGAAATGAACCTGGCAGGCGAATTGTCACTTGCCCGCCAACCTTGAAAGGTTCTGACGCACCTCGACCTTCGTATGGCCGCTGCAATCCATCCTAGGGGCCTCTAGATAGGTCACAGATTTCAGAGTAGGAAGCTCACTCAGATGGAGCCCGAGAGGCTCAGACACGAGGAGAACAGTAGAGGTGTGCATCGCCTGGCACATCTGTGGCGGAGCCGACCATTGTCAGCGATTTCGACAAGGGAGTGACATGGGAAAATGTGCAATGTCGTGGTGGTACTCGTTGCGTACTATCAATTTCGCCTATTCGTTTGAGGCCAATAGCGTGCCAGAATTCGTTCAGGTATTACGGCCGCCACGTATAGGATAGCCTCTTCTTGGCGGTTTTGGAGAGCTGTATTTGCAGAAGTCCTGCTCAGATGAGTACTTACTATTGAACACGGTGGGGCTTCGTTTGGATCCCTGGTTCATCTGTACGCCAGTGACACCAGATCTGATATCTGTAAGTCAGTGTCGAACGGAAAACAAGGTCCTGGGCCACGAGGTATACTTAGCCCAGGCAATGGTTCCAAATGAAAGGCTTGCTCGGGCGTATGGTCGACCGGTCAACATTCAACGTTCAACGTGTCAACACAGTGACTTCAGGAACAGAGCATCATCATCGGCGGAGAACAATGGTTCGGAACCTCGTCCCGTCGATTTAATTAAATGATTATCGATTAAGGGCTGGTCAACGCGTCAACTTTCACCTTCTGGGTTGGAGTCGATTCTGATCCTGGCCCATCAATCAGGATTCATGACAAGTAGGGGAAATTTCAGCTATTGTGTACTGCTCTCTGTGCCCCTCACACTCTCGAGGACTTCATGCTCTAGACGATATGGACTCGACATTTACGAATGGATGCATTGAGTGGATTTTTAATACGAGAGCCTGATGGTGGTGGCTGTGCGCGGTCTAGACCACCCATGTCACATGTCACAGTCAATGAGTTGTCACGGCGTTAAAATTGGATTCTTCATCCATCATGTCTCTGAGGCTCAAAAACAATTACAGTACATCGTCGGGTAAGTTGAGCGTTTATATCCGCAGGTGCAGACTGGTACTCATGAGAGCAGGATTAAGGTGTGTGCATGGAGCTCTGGAGGCAATCAGCTACACCTAAAGAGCAGGAACGGAACACCTTGAATCGAGTGCATGAATCGGCATAACGCCTTGTTGACCTTTGAGAGTGAGCAAATTCGACATCCTATATTTTCCTTAACTAACGCATCGGGTGTACATCAGCAGTCCTTTCATGAATATGTTCATCGTCTATCTTCCGAAGTACCACCTGGTACCAAGCGCCATCTCGTACGTCTGAATCTCTTCCGGCTGTCGCTTGCCTAAGCCGATCCAACCTCTCAGGGCATCATACGACCACTCCTTACTGTGCTAGCAAGTAACTACGACTATAAACTAGCGCAAGGACTACCCCCTGCCACACATTTCCACCCTCTGGCCACGACACGCGTCCCTATAGCTTCCGTCGCCTCCACCGCCACTCCCTTCAAAGGACCTCCATCTGGCGTCAGTACCAGATCCGATCGCACGTCTCCCATACCGCCAACGCTTAGCCTCATGTCCACCTCATACTCTATGTGTGGCTGTCGTGAATCTGTGTCAACCTGCCCACGATCCTGGGACCACGCGGATCTTTGGAGGATGGGAGGCAGGAGAGTGGTAAAGAAATGGGAAGAATGTGAGGGCGAAACGGAGTGGTCCCCCGGGTGCCGTACTAGATTCCCCGAGGAGCCAAAATGAAGCTCTACCATTCCCTCCGCCCGTCAACAGGGCCGCTCGACTACTTCTCAGCTACTCGTTGTTCGAAAGTTCAGATCCTATCGTTAATCCGTGTCTATATTATTGGTAGAGATGGCCAGCAACGAATTTAATCGACCTTTGAATTCTATAAAAGCTTGACGATTGGAACTTGTCCCACCCAGAACTCCACTTGCTCGAAATTGCAGTTGCGAGGGAAACCTTTCCGCGAGCGTGAACCTTTCCTGCACAGAGTACAACCGTCCTGTGCAGTGAACGGCGTTGGATTCACTCAAATGAGGCGGAACGCATCGATCATCTCCTGCAACCAGGCCGGTAGCATCCAACTCTAGGACTCGCCCGAGAACATCTTCTTGCAAGGGCTTGTGACTAATCATTTCCTCTTCACCCATGTTTCCGCTTCGTCTTACCAGTCCCCGGAGGTCACAAGAAATTGGCTGGTGAATCCTATACACTGCGTGACGCTATCTTTAGATCAATCATACCCTTTGCTGGGAACAATAAGGTGCGTATTTCATGTCCCCCCTGCGGGAGCCTGCTGATGGGATGTCAGAATGTGAACTCTGCTATCTCTTTCTTCCCTACTTTTTTCATTTTCGTTTGATGACTGTTTCGTCGGTCTACTGAGTGCCTGTTTTTGACTGAAATCATGAGTGTGTTTAACGCTATGCTTGGTCGAATGGACGTTTTTTGACGTGCTTATGCTGAGCGAACCACATTTGTGAACATCAAGTTAAGGTTGAATTCATTATTGGCACCAATCCAATGGCCGATCTCTCAGACACCGATTTTTGACCTACATGAGACCATCTTACTTAGAAATGTTAAACTGAAGCCTTGTGCGAGAGTGGCGAGTGCGAAAGAGGTTCTCACCAGCCGGGGACGTAACCTCTGGGAGTTCGTTGCAACGTAGGCGTGATATGGTAACATTAGGGTGAAAATGGCACCGCATAAAGCTACGCTTCGGACGATATACCTTGGACGTATCCACCGGTTTTCCTGGATCAAACAACAATGCCAGCCAAATTTATTTGGAGACTCTGTCCACTCATAAGGTCCGTTAATGCATGGCCCAGGCCGCTAATGGACGTTACCCATTATGAGATAGTCGACTGTATCGAGATAGCATTGATTATATATATGGAGCTCCGGGCTCGCTGTCCCCAGTGACCACGATTGACTCTACTTAGGGACCTACTAATGAACTCAAGATAATACGAGAACTACAGAACTATACGAATTCATGAGCGCCAGAAAAATATCGCAACCCTCTACTGTCCGTGAAACAGAATCAGTGACATTTGACGTCCTTAACATCCCAGATACCCCATTTGCCGTGTCCTCCCTAGGAAGCGGAAAACAGAGTTGAGTCAGAAGCCAATCCACCAGGAATTGATTGACATACCCAATCGGCGCACATGCTGGGTCGTTCTAAATATTGGTGCAGGATGGTCACCGGAGTAGTGTAACAGCGCGTTTCCCAATCTTGACCGGAGTGAACTCCACCCAGGATTCTCTCAAATCGCTTCACAGGTATCGCGTCAGGTTTTCACTTGAATACTCAGGCGGATAAAGGGTTACTCACTCGAGTGCCTGCCCCAGGAGTGGTGCATCCCTAGTGACGAATCAAATGAGGAGGGTTAGACATAAACGATAAGTAGAACATACCTTGTCGTTGTACCCAGCCTCCCAGTACGTCTTGCACTTTTTCTCTCCAGTAGCTTACCAGCTACCCATTACCGTACCGTCTTCCTATTAAAGGTCAGCCAGGACAAAGTCAAAGGTGAATATGTGCAACACACCAGAACCGCGCAATGGTCTGGAGTTTCATGGACCCGTCCGTTGATAGTGATAGGGGTCGCCTTACAAGCATCTACTGCATCAATGCTAGGCAGAAGATTCGCGAGGAAAGCTCGATAGTGGATGCGGTCGTAGCCAAGGCACTGGTCGTCGGGAATGATATCATACCAGTAGAGCCTCATCTTCGCCCTCTCATCTTCTTCCTCCTTCAATTTTCGTTCATACTCTCTCAAGCGTTCAAGAGCAGCGCTCTCCTCATCCTCAGCTCGATGAGCCCTTCTTTCAAACTCGAGCACCTTGCGATGCATTCTCTCTACTTTCTTCGTCTCAGCCTCCGTTTCTCCCCTGAGAACACCCAACCGGTCAAGTAAATCCGACTCTTGATCTTGATAGTTCTGGATTTTATCCTGCCACTCCGATAGATCTTGGTCATGCTGTTCGTTCTCTAGTTTCCATCCTAGCCGGACCTCTTCCCGGCGTCTATTGCTCAGAGTGTCACGCGAAACAATGTGACAGATTATGCCCGTAGAAGCGAATGTCAGAAAGATGATAATAGATGCGCATATGAGATGGCTCCGAAGGGTTGACTTGGGCTCGGGAGCCTCTTCTGAGTCTGCGTTGTATCTGGGAACAAGAGGGGTGGTTTCGCTGTAGAGTTGTCAAAAAGAGGGCACCGAGGAGTTTACTTGGGGAGGACTCACCTTGGCTGATTGTTTGCCTCTTCGTTACGGATTAGCCTGATATTTCAGGAGTGAATATGATTCAGGAAGATAAAACAGGCATCTACGTACACGAAGTCAGTTGTCATTGTCGTTGAAGATGAGGGTCAAAAGAAAGCGGTGAAAGGGCGTCTAGAGACGTCCCACGAGAGGCCTCGTGCCCATCAAGTGTGGCTTCGAATGCCCATCTTAAGGTTTGATGTTCATAGCTAACAAAGGAGATCTCGACCGTTTTCCCAGAGGCGAGTTCGAGTACCTTGCACTCGGGGACCCAGGTGATCTACACATATAGCCCAGGATTAATATTGAGCACTAAGCCATTGCACCTTTTCTTGGTTCGGACACCTACCACGATCCATTCGTCTCCGGCAAACTTCAAATTGATCACAATTCCATCAACGAAAGAAAAGGGCTAGGATTGCCTCACATCTATCGAATTTGTTCGGTTGTGACTGTATGGCCGTGTCTCCTGTTAGCCCAAGGGTGGACCATTACGAGGATGCTCACTGGCACGAATTGCGGCAGGGGATGGCTTACATAAGCTTTCCAGTCCTCTCACCAGACCATCGTATCGTCCATGCCTTGTAATTCCTGCAAAACTCGTTTGGCTTGGGGGACCGAGGTGCGTAACATTTCGCTCATCTAATCTCCGCTGCCATCCCTGACGCTGCTTTGACCAGATAGAGGTCACGGTTTATGTACCAACTGCCTCGAGCACCACCTACTTTCTCGGCCAACCAGAAGCTGCGGGAACATACGGTACGCCCACTCTGCTCTGTTGTATGAAAGTGAACTCATTCTCACTCAGATCCAGCAGCTATTGACCTGTCTGTGATGGCATACTGCCACGACGACATCGGGCAACCGGCCCCACTGCAGCACCATTCGCCTTAAGCCAACACCATAGCTTCTGCCACTGTAGCTGGTAACTCAAGAGTCAAGTCATTGACATGTGCATAAGCAGGAAGACCCGTCATTGTACAAGGAGCCCAGTCAACTCCTACTTTCTCGGGAAGCCTCAGACCGTCCGTCTGTAGTCGACAGCACAAACGACAATTTTCGCCCATCTCCTCTTCTCGCCGATAGCTCCTGTGAGTATGAACTTCAGCTAACCCCTTATATCGCATCGTTGACTCATTCCTCACAGCAGACTTCTATCACGACCACACTCTGAGGTTCCTTGTCAGACCCGGCATTCCCTGGCCACATCGTCGTCCATGTGAACTCAAGCTCATAATGCAGAGATGAGCTTTGGACATGGCTCAAGCTATCCCTGGTGTTGAGGTTCAGCTGACGGCTGCCGAAGAAACGGGTGTTGCTCAAGATCATGCTGGAGGGAACGAAGAACTAAAGACGGTCAAGGAGAGACCCTGCCATGGCTACAGGGAGCTATTAAGGAGCTCTATCATCCCGGCAGCTCCAACCTCGGCGTTTCCAAGCATCCCACCAGAAATCTTGCCCCCCATCGTTATCAGAACGAATCCCATCCTCGCCTTCTCCCCAATTTCCGAATTTGGCCATGCCATCTGTCATACCTCAGCCTTGTATACAAGCATGGGCTCGTAGTACTGGAGCTCTACAGCTCTACGCTGGCCCTCTGAGGCGGAGAGGTTGTGCTCTCCTGGTCACCCTGTGAAGGGCCTACCAACCGCTTCCCTCCACCGTCGCACGTCTCCAGGACTCCGGGAGAAGGACAAGGATTGGGAGTCGATGAAAGGCCCTCCATATCGATCAATGCACATCGTCTACGCGCTACATGCCCTCTACCGGTGGCTACACCACTAGCACCAGTTGACGTCCCGGAAAGTCGAGCTACGCTTTCCCGCCTGTTGCACCTATACCGACAGCCCCGGTATCAGTACCTGCGGCATCACGAGGAGAGACACTTCCCTGGGAATTGCCCTACGATTCACTCCTGTTTTCATCTTCTGCCGATCCCATTATGCCGTCTACACCACACCGCGAATTCGGACTGGGAAGATATGGACAGAGGTTGCGGGATGGAGTGTTGAAGGGGCAAGGATTCGGGGGAGAAAACGTTGGGACGAGATTTCAATGGGGTTGGGATGACGATTGACTCCTCCCAATTACTGAGCTGCTACGGCCGAACGACGTCAGTTACAGGTGCAGGTGCACCTTCGCCGCATTCACTGCTGCTGCTGCTGCCAAGGACGCACCGCCTGAGCTGGGATGTTTCGACCACAGCGGTAGCCGGAACGACAGGAGTCTCGATGCAGAGCTGGCCCCGATTTATTATCCTTATGTTTGGGTTTCCTTACAGCCTCAATGACAATATGATTGTTCTAATCTCACAGTTCGTGGGAATTAAGGGAACTATAATCTCGGAGGTCCAAGCTTGCGAACTTCCTCCCGATCCTTGGGATGGAAAGCTTCGCCGGGGTCAGGAAATACCTCGTCGTTTGACTTGGTCGTGTTAGCGACGTCATCCACCTCGAATAATGTGTTCAAGGCACCTATGCTGTGCACGGAGCTGGATGATTGAACCGTGTTGCAGGACTCGTTACTAAATGTCGGCTGCCCTCTTATTCGAGGCGTGTCACAATTGAACGGGAGAATTCGGACGCCTGTGGAACGATGCCAGGTTAGGACTGGCTTAGGCTCCACGACAATGACCATCAGCGTATCTGTTGGGGCACGACATCCACAGGAACTCTCCAAGGGACCAGTCGTTGAGGTCATGGTGCTGGATCTGGATGGGCTGCAAGAAACAAGCGTCAACAAACCTCAAATGTATATAAACCTGGCGAGCTCGCGTTGTGGGGCTACTCAGACATTTACCATTCTTGACTCAACCGACAACACACACCCAATCAGTATCATGAACGCAGTACGTTGGACTAGCTACCCCTAAAATGTATTCCTGTGATTGACCCCCAAGCAGATCTTCGAAACACCTGTCAATTACGCAGGCTGCGGCAATGATAATTGTGGATGCGGAGACAAGTAGGTTCCTCCATTTCGTTGAGAATGTCACCAGAAAATGACGTGTTCTAGTTGCCAATGTGCCCAGGGACAGTGCAATTGTGGCTCCAAGTAGCTTATGGGCACTTGAGATTGTACTGTACAGCTAGCTTGTTCCCTGTATCCGTCCACTGAAGCACCAATATAACGCACTACTATCTATGAATCAACGGTCCTATGTGGAACGGACCAGTTACCTACTAGGTTGTACCCAACTCCAAGCAGACCGACTTCGGTATTGTGACTTCGGACCTTCCACGCATGAATATTCTTACCTCCGGTTGTCCACTGCAATCTTTGGAAGAAGGAAGCTGGCCGGGGCACACGGTTCGTTGGATTGAGCGCCGGTTACTTCGTTCCACCTAATGGTCCAGCTCTGTGAAATTTGTAGAGTGATTGATTGATCCATTGAGCCAGCCTTTGAATTAGTTTGTCGGTGCGCCGGCTTCATGCCAAGCCATAGAAATATTATCCCTCTTGAGCTTACACATTCCCCTTTGCTTATCGATCTTAGCAATCAAAGAACGATGAAGATGCCACCGTTCTTCGCTTGAATCTCGGCTCTTATTCCAGAATGGTTCGCTATAAGAATCAGTGTTCGTCAGGATTCAGGCGTAAGGAATTAAACAGTCGTCAAGACCATGAAGTTCGGTTTCATCCTCTTCACAGGATTTCAAGCACTAGATGTCTTCGGACCTCTCGATGCATTGAATACGCTCTCATTCACCAATTCAAACATCTCACTCTCGCTCATTGCGAACACTCTGGACCCCGTTACCACTCGATCCCCCACGAGGAATGCCTCCTGGCCCGATTTCAGTGAATCTGTGGTTCCTACTCATACGTTCGCCACCGCCCCAGACGATATCGACGTTCTAGTCATCCCCGGAGGCCCGGGAACGCGTACACAATCCAATATCCAGCCCGCCATCGAATTTGCAGCGCGTACCTACCCCAACGTCCAATACCTCATCTCAGTGTGCACCGGTGCCTCTATTGTTGCACAAGCTGGTCTCCTCGACGGCAGGAATGCTACTACGAACAAGCGTAGCTTCTGGGACATTGCGGCTCTTCGCCCACAGGTTAATTGGGTCACGCATGCACGTTGGGTTGTTGATGGAAATGTTTGGACTTCGTCTGGTATCAGTGCTGGTTTGGACGTCATTTTCGCATTCATTGGAGCCATTTGGGGAGAGGACGTGTCGTTGTCGGTCGCGAATGGTATCGAATATGAGAGGCATACAAACTCGACCTGGGATCCCTTTGCAGACCTTTATGGGTTGTAGACCTTGAGTCATAGCGCTGATATTTGTCTCCTAACAAATGCGCTGCTCCTACTTAGTCCTTCTCATAGCCGTAGTTGATTGGAAATGATGCGTTCGGAATAGTCACATTGATTGCATTTTCTAACCTTCCTGGGAGCCTCAGCGAGGAACGTCGCTTTTCCCCGTCAACGGCCCAAAAATCGAAGAACAAGACAGATGTTGCCTAATTTCTACTCAGTGGAGAAGTCCACACGAAACGGGCTTGATATTCACGCGGACCGTCGGGAAAAGTCTCCAAAAACCAATATTGCATTCAAATTCACGTATACAATAGTCTGGCGACCAAAACAATCTGAATTCTAAAGTGGCAGCGTTTCGTCTGCGAGCGACGAGCGTGCTTCGAACGTCAATTCCGCGCTAATGCCCCAGGAAATCCTGTAACCAAACCGTCGGGTCGATCATAGCCAGAATTCCCGAGTCAACACTGAGTATTGCAGACTCCTGAGAGAACCTCGTGGCTCGACGTTCGTGGAAAGCAAGTATCCATCGGAAAGGAATGATGGTCGCCCCAGAGATTCGGCCGCCGTGGATCGTAAGTACAATGGAGTCAACCACATGGACAATGTATGTGGCAGGGGTCATGTGGGCCGATGTCAGCGATGAAATGCCGGGAGACGAAGGGTGGCCAAGACAGACTCAGAAATCTCGAGAAAGGCCATATATTCGAGGTTATGGCAACGCGGAAGATGACAAGATGTATATACCAGGCAGGGATAGCGCACAGCCAGATACAAAATCATGCGATAGAGGCGGCGGCAGAGAGGCTTTTGATGGTGGTTGATAGACCTGAAGGCTTTGAGAATATGAAGTAATATCCTCCCGAGTAGACCTTGGATGTAAAACAGGATCGTTGAAAGAATTGGTTGGAGAATGAGACGGGGAAGAAGGGAGGTGAATGGAGGGAGAAGTAATCAGTGTGTGATCGCGAGGCATTTTTGCGCCGTCCTCTTATAAGGGATCCCTTGTTTGCGGCAATTTTGCCTGATGGCCGTTTAATGGCGGATACCCGGCACTGATGCATGTGCATGAGGCAAGATGGGTAGCACAACTTGGCTCTTTCACAGCGTAGGCTCTAAGATTTGCTTTCGACTCCATCAAATGCATCTTGCTAAACAACGACGGTATAGAAGAGGGTGGAGAGCATCATGAGAACCATTTCTTCCTTGCGATGCCTGCGAACAGAAGGAGGAGTACAGCAGACTATCGAACAGCAGGTTCGCCCTACTCTCCTCGTTCCTTCAGGTCAGATTTGCAATCATCTCGATCGGGTAGGATGCTGTTGGACGATCTGCTTCTGTAAGGGGCCACCCGTCTCTGTGCGAGAGCCTATATCGTGCTTAGCTGCTTTCATTCGGCACCGCAACTAGAACGGCAAGGAGGAACGCCGCCACTGGCTCAGTGACTTGACGCAACTTGCAACTCGCCGAACTACGTGGTTGTCTTGCCCTCTTTCTATTATCAGTCCTACATATAACTCCTGTGACGTTTGTAGTTTCCTCCTGAGCGTCCACCGTCATGCGCCAGCTGAGAAATCCTCACTCCTAAAATGTCACCAAGGGCCCGTATGGCGAAACCCACCTGGAAGATATTGTAAGCTGCGTTGACAGACTGTTTCCAGTGGCTTAATTGATTCGTCCTCAAGGGTTTCAGCGATGCTTAAGTGAATGTGAGTGTGCATCCGAAGGTGACGTCTCCTGGGCTGATCATTAGGCCAGTCATAAATCTATTGAATACAGATGCTCTGAAGATGGCGTCAAAAAGAGCTGCCTGACGTACGCCAGTACATGGCCCACCGAAGAGGGCTATTTATGCCGTTCCATCAACGAGCAGACCCCTACAGGTTTGACATCGCCGTTGGTCATTTCCCTGGCCGTTGTTTCAACTTCATAAGGTATAGCATGCCAAGTCATACGAGATATCAGCTCTGCTGTGCTTACACACTCCCCTTCTCGATCGTAACGATAGAGGATAATGATGAAGGTGCCGCCGTTATTCGCTTGCATTTCGGCTTCCATTCCGAAAGGGTGAGTATAAGAATCAGCAATACTAGAGATCCAGACAGGAGAATTACCAACCCCCAGGACTTCGCGCAAACATTGCTCGTCAACATCATGAAGTTCGGCGTCATTCTCTTCACGGGGTTTCAAGCGCTAGACGTGTTTGGACCTCTTGATGCATTGAACACGCTCTCACTTACCAACCCAAACATCTCAGTCGCCATTCTCGCGAATACCCTTGATCCAGTGACCACTCGATCCCCCACGAGGAACGCCTCTTGGCCAAATTTCAGCGAATCCGTGGTTCCTACCCACACGTTCACCACCGCCCCCTCCGATATTGATGTTCTATTTATCCCGGGAGGCCTAGGAACACGTACACAATCCAACATCCAGCCCGCAATCGAATTTGCAGCTCGTACCTACCCCAACGTTCAATACCTCATCTCAGTCTGCACCGGCGCTATAATTGCAGGTCAAGCCGGTCTCCTCGATGGCAGGAACGCTACCACGAACAAGGCTAGTTTCCGCGAGGTTGCAGCTCTTCGCCCACAGGTTAATTGGATGACCCATGCACGTTGGGTTGTTGACGGGAATGTTTGGACATCGTCAGGTGTTAGTGCCGGGTTAGATGTCATGTTCGCGTTCATTGGGGCCATATGGGGAGAGGACGTTTCATTGTCGGTTGCGAACACTATTGAATACGAGAGGCATACAAACTCAACCTGGGATCCCTTTGCAGACCTTTACGGGTTGTAGACCTCAACATCTTAACCTTTGTCTCCTGACGAAGGCTCTCTGCCCTTCCTTAGTCGTTCGTTGTAGCCATAGTTTACTATTCTCATGGAAATGCGACATCGTTTGCGTATTACGTACCACGAAAATTCCGACTCTTCTTCGAAAAAGAGGGCCTCTCATCGGGCACATGATACTCTTTCAAGATCCATCCGCTCAAAGGGGGGAGAACGAGCTATCTCTGCTGGTATCCCCGGGAGCGAAGGACACCTGAAAGAAGATTGGTATTCACGCGAACTGTCGGAAGAAGATCGAAAAGATATCATTAATTCATCCATAAAAGTATGCATACAGCGATCTAGAGAATAAAAACTCTGAATTCTAGGGTGGCAGGGGTCCATCCGTGCTTGAATAGTTAAGGCCATGTTGACACGGAGATTCTGATACCAAACGGTTGGGTCGATCGCAGCCAGAGTTCCCGAGTCAACACAGAGTATTGCAAAGTTCCCGAGTCAACCTCGTGGCCCGACGTTCGTGGAAAGGAAGTATTAGTCGAAGAGAAATCATAATTACCCCATAATTTCGGCCGCCGTAGATAGTAAGGTACAGTGAGGGCGACCACATGGACGATGTGTGTGGTAGGTCATGTGGGCCGATGCCGGCGATGAAAGGCCGAGGAGACGATGGGCCAAGAGAGAGTTTCCAAGGTGCGGACACAGAGGAAGTCAATGTATCCGAGGTTCTGGCAAAGCGGAAGATGACCAGAGGTAGGGGCTGTCAGGCAGGGATAGTGAATAACATCTAGGTTCTAAGATCAGGCAATAGAGGCGGCGACAGAGAATGTTTGATGGTGGTTGGTAGATCTGGAGGCATTGAGAATATAACTGAGGTCGTGCAGTCTTGACTTTGAATGTACAGAAGGATCGCAGCCGAGGGCGTTCGTAGAACGAGAGAGGAAGAAGGGAGCGGAGTGGAGGGGAGAAGTAACGAGTGGGTGAGAGGCATTTTTGCCCCGTCCTCTTATAAGGGATCCCTTGTTTGCGGCAATTTTGCGTGATGGCCGTTTGATGAGTGGGTACTCGGCACTGTGCCGGCAGCACCGGATATCACCTGGGCCGCGGCCTACCATCCACTCTGGCCTGTGTTGTTGGTCAAACCTTCGTGATAGCATTCTTGCACCACATTGTGAAATTTCCAACGATTCCGCAGGACATTGTGTTTTCACTAAGTACATGTACATCACAGCTTGTATTTTCCACATCTTTCCAAAAGCTTAGCTTTCTTATCCCCAGACAACCAATCGTGACAAGTCATCGAAAACACCACACCATCCTCTGTCTTCCGCCCGGAGCCGTCGGGGACGATGGAGACATCACTGTAGGGTCCGCCGACCTGGAGCTCCGTTGAGACTTCATAGCACCTTGAAGTAGTATTAGAACTTCCGATCGACATGAATCCAAGTTTCCATACCTCATAATTCCCTCTCTGGTAAAGCCCATTCTCACAGCAGCGTCGAGGCTGGCCTTGTTAGACGGAACCGCGCGCCAGCTTGCACGCACAAATCCACAACCTCCTTCGTTCTTGGGATTAAGCGCAAAGGAAGTGATCAGGTAGATTGTATGAGAGAGGACGTGGCTTTTTCGAAATTTCGGGAGAATTTTCAGCCCTAATAACTTGGGATCGTAGCTACCTTGAAGAGGATCACATCCAATGCTACCTCAATGTCAGCGTCAAGCTTAAGGCCTAAATAAATGCATTCGTACCAGACGACTCCAGCAAAACCACCACTCTTGAGGTCTGTAATAGCGAATGGTAGAAGGTTCGGCCGACGTCTGAGCTTCTCGATGTACGCCAACGTTTCGATTTTGGATTCTATATCCGTTTATTCCCCGTGAATACCAACAAGATACACGGCTTACCTAGAGGTTTCCCTTTAGGGAAGGGGTAGAAATGCTCGTCACGCCCCTGAACGGTTGGTTTGGTCGAAAATGCAGCATGCAAGGCTTCAGCATGTAAAACGGGCTACGAATTAGTCAGGGCCTCTTCGCTGAAGTGATAATCTCCTCACAATCAAGGGCTCAAGCGAAAGCATCGCTGTTCGTAAAGGCTTGGGCGGCGGAGCGACGTAGCTGTTGAGATCATATTCTTCCACAGGGGTTTCTGCGTGTAGCTCATCTCCTGGCCTGACGGGTAGGATTATGGGTACTTGACCGGTATTCTTGTAAGTTCTCATAATAGATGTAGCCGTGAGCATAGTTCTCATTCAAGAATTGCGTGCATTATAAGGCGGAACGGCCTCGGCGACAGAGCAAATTGGGAAGTTATGTATTTGATCTAGTACACGAAGTAAAATCAACACTCTTTCGATGTTTTAGAAATCTGAGGCCCGCTATCTCCTACTGTGGTCACCTTCCGGAGGCCATTTGGATGAAGATTTGCGATGAATTCCTTTCCCTGTTGACGAAGAACTTCGTCGTCATCCCTATCCAACGTCTGTTGATGCATCAGACAAAACGCGGTCAAGAATGCTATTGAGGCGAGAATGGCGAGCATAATGAACACAGCTCGGAAGCCATGGTGATACGCATCGAGCACAGCGGCATAAGTAGCTTGGTCAAGGGCTCGAGCGCTTTCTGGGCGATCCAGAACGGATTTTCGAGTTTGCTCACTTAATTGGAGGTGGTTCAGCTTGGACTTGACGATTCCGTTCCTTGAATTGATCCTTTAACAAAACTTCCAGGCACAATGGGGCTGAAGGACACATACACAATGGTACCCGTAATAGCGAGACCCAGGCTTCCTCCGAGGTTCCGCACGAAACTACTCGTTTAATTAAAGGGATATGAGGTGACGTATATCAACTTACCTTCTCAAAGCGGTAACAATGGCCATATCTTTCCGCTCAAGAGCTCCCTGAACTGCTACCAAGGATGGCTGGAACGTTTGTCCGACGCCAAGTCCCGTGAAGATTGAGTAGCCAATTTGCTGAGCGAGTGTAGATTGCGGGTTCAGTGTGGAAAGGAGTCCTAACCCGATCGCCCACATGGCCCATCCGGAAAGTATCAGTTCCTATCAGAAAACAAACGCAATCAGATCATGAAACCAAGGTTCAACCGCAAAGTGCGTACACGATATCGGCCACTCCAGGTGACAATTAAGCCAGATACAGTCGATGCAAATGCTGTGATCGGTTAGGAAGAGGTTCAGAGGTTCATGTAAGACGTACTCTGTACAACAGTAAGTGGCAGAAGTAGAAGACCACTCTTCACCGGAGAATACCCATATGCCAGCTGGTAGAATGTCGGCAGGTAGAAGACCTGAACGACGCTGACATACCCGTTGATAAATTGGGTGATTGCTGCAGCAATAACGATTGGTCTGCGAAAGATGTAAACTGATACAGCAAGTTATCACGATGATTAAGTTTGGCCAAGGATTATCACTCACGTGGAAGCAGTGGAATCGTTGGGCATTTCCATTCCCAGAATCCGAAAGCAACAAATAGCAGTGCGCCCAGAACTAACGGGGCTATGACATGTGCATCAGACCAGCCGTAGGATCCGCCAACCCAAGTAAGAGACAGCTACAAGCGTGTTTAGGCACTGAAAATCGACTTCTATATCTTACAATACCGTGATGAGAATAGACGCCGCAAGCACAAGTATAACGCCGAGGAAGTCAACCAAAGGGAGTTTTCTATGAAGAGCAACGTCAGAAATAAGTACGTCTTGACATTTCAGTAGCTATCCACGTACTCGCGCCAGCTTCCTTCCGGGGTTTTGAGAGGCATGAATAGTAACGCCATTAAGGCAGATATAGCCGCGAGAGGTAGCGTTAGTCGGAAAATCCATCTCCTGGGCACTCGTTTAGCTGCATAGTGTGGATTAAGTGTCGTCCTGCGTACGCACCAAGTTGTATGCTCAGAAAGAAGCCCTCCAATTAAGGGCCCAAACCCATTTCCGATGGCTACCGAAACGCCCTACAATCGTGTTCAATCAGGTGAACGGATGGTTGACACAGCACGTACCAGAATTCCTTGGTATTTACCTCTTTGACGTAGTGATACCACGTCGGAGATAATCACTTGACCCACCGTAGGGATTCCACCCCCACCAATGCCCGAAATCTAGGACCCAAGGGATAGGATGTTACAATTGATCGGCACGAGGCATACGTCGAATTTACCGCCCGAAATATTGCCAGCTGAACAAAAGTTTTCGCAAAGGCAGATCCCAGATTTCCGATGAAGAAAATAAAGAGCAGGGTCAGAAGCACCTGTTGCCTCGACCAGATATCCGAAAACCGTCCGTAGATAAGTTGGCATGCAGTACTCGTCCTTCTCGCATCAGTAATCTTGACATACGTTCCTGAGAACAGACGACTAACACAAAATAGGCGGTCGCCACCCAGCTGACTTGTGTTCCAGCGTTCAGATCAGTGCCAATCTTCTGGAGTGACACCGCGACCATCGTTTCGTCAAACAAACCCACGATATTGAAAGTTGCGCATGCGATAAACACCTGTGCAAAGAATTGAATATAGAGATCGCTAGGTCTTTTAGAACCGACCGATATAATTTTTTTGAAGGGCAAATAGTTTGTCTGATCAGAGAGGACAGGTCGAGCGGTGCCATCCGAAGGACGGGGCAAGTCACTCATGGCAAGAAAAAAATCTCACAACGGTGGACGTCAATGTTGTAGGCTAGTTCATTTTAAAGCAGAGTTCTCAGCGTGCTCCCCAGACTGAAGCTGATCCAGGTAAGCAGAGTCGCCCATCCAACGAAGTAAAAGGAGATGGTGTCTAAAGCCATGGTCGGAAAGTGTTGGTAGCGGTTTTCGGGGTCCTTGATGGATTTCCGCACTCAACGGCTGACGTAACCACCGATTGTTGATTTCCTCCTCATCCGGTACGATGATGTTCGTCAGGGCGCAAGCCAACTTGTCGATGAGACCAAGAGTTCCCTGAAGCCAATTATCATGGAAAAAAGGAAAATGCGGTCCCATGACTCGCTGTTCTCCTTATCGAAAGCGTTATCCGACCAGAATGATGTGACATTTCCAAACTCGTCAAGAATCTGCGACAGGTCGTCTGAATGCGAACGCAATGGCTTTGTTCGTTTAAAAGGACTACAATTCCATTTTCAAGAGACTACCACCAACAGCGTCTTGCCTTTTCATGCCCGTCGACACAAAACTCAACGTCTTCTCTGGCGAGGATGGACTACTGGCTTACTATGATCCTGATCAAAACGTGCCTGTGCCGGTAGGTGGAGAACATTTCATCGAGCGAGATGTCCTTCAAACCAAGCGCACATCTCATAGCTCGTCGAACTACCATCTCGAATGAACCCTCTCCGTCAAGGTATTTGTTGTAACCCCTCCGTTGAATCTTGCTCAACGTTTGACCTAGATGGTGTCAGGATCTACGCAAAGTTGCTCAGCCATCTGCCGGCGTCGAACGTCAAGTCTCTACCTGGTAAATCTTTCCTATGATACCTCGTACATGATCTCACCCATATCTTTCAGCTCTGAATATGTTGCTGAGAGCCCGGGAGAAAGGTCTAGTGACCAGCGATACACACACTATCGTCGAGTATTCCTCCGGCAGTACGATAATTTCTCTCGGTATTCTATCCCATATCTTTGGCATACCTAACGTCAAGGCATATGTGTCGAATAAAACTTCCGAGATCAAGTTATCGCTCCTCAGGTTTTTCGTGAGTACTTTATGTTCCCATTTAATTCCAGGGTTAACGAAAGATAATTACCAGGGCCTTGACCTGTAAGTATTATCATTCTGGGTCGATGGAAGGCCATGGTTAGTCCTCCCCTAGAACGCTCTTTGGTGGGCCCGTGCAGCCCGAACCGAACGATATTAATGGGGGCATCTTCGTGGCGACAGAAGATGGATGCAAGCCCGGAACGTATAATCCTGATCAGTATTCAAACCCAGAGGTACGATCAATTTGAATCCGCCTTCGTCAGTTCTCATTGTACACCCAGAATTATGGGGCCCATATGCGTTGGACCGGCCCGCAGATACATGCCCAACTACCTGATATCTCCGTATTTGCTGCCTCCATCGGAACCGCAGGTGAGATCAAAATCGCTGTACTCGACAGCCGACTGATTCCTGCAGGTACGATGACAGGAACTAGCCTTTACCTCAAAAGTGTTCGGCCGTCTGTACTGGGGCTAGGGTGAGCAAATCCTCTCCGTCCGCGTCGCCTATGAACTCAAACTTGGCCTAGGGTGTTAACGGCACCCAATGATCGTGTTCCCGGTCCCCGAACATTTAACCTACTTGTTCCCGTTGAGTTTCCCTGGCGGGAAGCAATGGATGCTATGGAAGAAGTTGACTCCTTCTCGTCGTATGAGAAAAGTCTTGAACTCTGCAGGAACGGCCTTCTCGTCGGCCCGAGTTCAGGATTGGCACTGACAGGTCTGCTGAACTTCCTTCAGAAAAGGAAGGAGGCGGGTACCTTAGGTGACCTCAGGAATGCGAACGGCGAGATCTCATGTGAGATATAACTTTCCTTCCACATTCACACCAACTGACCCATATTGATTTTAAGGCGCTTTCATTTGCTGCGACCAACCGTTCCAGTATATCGGAGAATATTTTGAGAAGCTTGGCCCATCATACTTCCGCCCCATCAACAACATGGAGCTCTTCTCAACCGACTATCATCCGTACGCTGACTCTTTCCTGTCTTCTCGCAAATTCCAACCTCGATCTAGGTATAATGTCGATTGGGAGGCCGCCCCCAGTCAGCTTGGATCCCTCCTCAAGCCGGGAAACGTCATCCTCGACATCGGTGACAAGCAAACTTTTGACGCCTCCCATATTGACGGGTCCGTCAATCTCGATATAGGTGCAGACACTAAGCCAAATCCCTACAAGGATCCCGCAACGCTGGTTTGGGCCTTTGACGTTCTCAAGACCAAGCTGTCACCTGAAGACCCAGATTTCGGCGGTTCATTGGTCGGAAGAACTGTTTTGCTACTTTCCCGTGACGGCAATATTGCCCGGCTTGCTTGCAGTATACTCCGAAGCCGAGGGGTTGAAGCTTTCTGCGTGGCCGGAGGAATTGATGCTATGGTCGCAGAGGGACTATGGCCTCGTGATTTTCGCGCACAATTGTAATAGTTACGAGTACGGCTTTGATTGATTTTTCATGCCTTGGCGAGTGGCAGAAACGGAATTGTGGGGCTGGTTCAAGCGACCAAGATCTATCGGAATAACTTGTGTCGTACTTCATTCAGTCGGATGGAAATATGTACCAGGGACTACTTCTGTTCCCAGCAGCCTCACGCGAAGAAAAAGTTTTTGTCAGATGAGTTTGAGGTTGTTTGCCCACTACCGAATGGAGAGGGGACGTTCGAGTGATCACCGAACACAGATCTCGTCTTTTACCACCATGATCTCCATATGGTCGATAGCTCTTCACGAGAACATCCATATAATGCAGCCAGTGAAGGCCCTTCTGGAAGCGCAACTAGACTCTGTCTACCTACGTCTTACATATGGGTCTCGTAGGACTTGCTAAACCTGTTGGCTGGCACTCGAGTCGTGTCAGTGCGGTCAATGCCACAGCACTTACACCTCATCAAGTCTACCTCGTCGGTTCACGTTTTCGAAACGTAAATTATCGCTCCTAGTCACCTACTGGTAGCCATCTGTTCTAACTTCTGTTGCAGTGGTATACCGCAGACTGGGACTACGGCCTCACCACTGTTTACTTCTTTTGCGCTGCCATCGGCCTGTTCACTCTCATCAATCTGTTCGCCCTAACTCGCAAGAAGTGGGTATTACCACCTCTCTCGTAGAACGAACTAATTTCGAGTCAAATTTCAGGACGATCAACTCAAAACATGGTGTGATTACCAAAATCACAGCTCTCATTCGATACTTCAGGGCTCGGCAGTACTACGTCAAAGCTTTCAACTGGTACTCGCCGTCCCTTGGGGCTATTTCTATTGTAGCAACCATGGTCATTTTCTTCTTCGGTGAGCTCGCCTTTTGATACCGGCCTCTATCAAGGACGCTCAACCTATCCTCAACACCATCAAGGTCTATCATTCGCCGTCCACCCTTACTACTGGCCAAACCCAGCGATGGGTAATAGCCCCCCGTTAGGGACGAGGACGGGCTGGATATCTATTGCTATTATGCCTTTCATGCTGTAAGTTCTAGCCGCCTTCATACCATTTGTAAAGGCCCCTAAATGGTTATCCGGTAGTGCATTTGCGAGCAAGATCAACTTAATCGGTATCTTGGCGGGAACAACCCACGAGAAATTGCAAGTGTATCATCGCTGGACAGCGTGGATCATGTGTACGTCCTCGCCACTTCTGAGTTACCGCGCTCTAACGATACCCTCCGTCAGATCTCACATCCCTCCTCCATACATTTCCTTTCATCGTCTGGAACATAAAGCTTGGACAAATGGCACTTTTCTACGAAAAGAAGTCATACTACTGGACTGGAGTCGCTGCACTCATCCCTCAGGTAGGTGTTCTCTTATCGAACGCTAAAGGATGTCGTCTCATGGACGACAGACTTGGCTCGTGCTCATGTCCTGGGGCCCAATACGGTGAGTGTTGAGCATAGGTGCCAGGCCCGACTCTGACGACGAAGAGCAGAAGCCGATACTACGAGACATTCAAAAAGTGAGCAATCTGCCTATCTCTAGTAAACCCAGTTGAGCTCATTGATCCTTCAGGCTACATTTCCTGTTAGTTCCTTCGCGCATCTGCCCCTTCAGAGACCGTGCTGACACAAGGACCTTAGTGCTTCCATAGTATTCATGGGCTTTTTATGGCTCCATTGCAACTGGCGTCTGACCTCATGGTACGTGCACTATCCTTCGACCGTTTGTTACCATCTCAGCGTCATTGTGTAGGGATTACTTCTGGACCAGTGCCGCGATCTTCGGCCTCGCCTGGGTTATACGGTTCGGGCGAATGTTCATCATCAACGGTCTTGCCAACAAGGCCACGCTCGAAGTCGTTGGCGATAGGATTGTGAAGGTGCTTGTCCCAACGAAGCTGAAGTGGAAGCCTGGGCAGCACTTTTTCGTTCGGTTCACGAACACAGGCGTCCATATCCTCACCTCACATCCCTTCACCGTTGCTTCTCTGTCAAGTACTGGGGTCATGGAGCTTCTGATTCGCCCACAAGACGGGCTCACCGGCCGACTTGCCACTTTGGCCGACTTGAACAAGTCTTCGACCGTATTGCTGGATGGACCATACGGCGGCATTCATAAGGACCTCACTTGCTATGAGACTGTCATGCTCGTCGCTGGTGGATCAGGTACGAGATACTGCATTACGTAGACTGTTAATCTAATCCTTTTGGCCAGGTGCCAGCTTCACAATCCCAATTCTGCTTGACCTCGTTGAGCGTAGCCAAAAGGCGAACGTTATCCTGATCTGGGCGGTGAAAGCATCTGGTGGGTTTTCACAACTTCGCTATCAAATTACTTTACTGAATCTCGTTTTTCAGAGGCAGCCGAATGTTACCGAGACGTTTTCGATACTCTGGAGAACAACAAACGTGGAGGTGTGAGAGTGGCAATCTACATCACTAGAGGAGAGCGGTCAGCAACTCCATCTGAGGACGACGACGAGAAGAAATCCAGTCTCATTGAATCACATTCTGGGCGGCCGGACATTCCGAGAATCATCCACGACACATTCTCCGAAACATCCAGCCTGTCTGTAACCGGTAAGAATCGCAACTATCTTTCTGACGATATGAATAATTAAATTGACCAACATCAGTCTGTGGCCCCGAAACGCTGACCATCGATGCAGGGAATGCCGTCGCGGGGTGTCAGCTAGCGGTATTGGGTGGGGGTACGAAGTGTAAAGATTTATATCTTCATGCAGAGCCCTATAGGTGAGCCACAACCTACGCCTCTTTAGTCGCTCTGATCATGTCTAATCGTACTCAACAGCTGGTGAAAGCTGGAAGAAAAGCAGCGCTTAGTTCGGAGGAGATTAACATGCTCCTATGTACTCGTAAATCCTGGAATGTAATTTCTATAGCATTATCGTTAAGAGGCCTGTGTATTTTGTCTGAAATCTCCTGTCCCAGCGTATGAAATGGTCCGAGATTGGTACGATATATTAACCGTGAAAAGAGGCAAAAGAAGTAAAAGAAGATGTGAGGACGATACGAAAATGTCCGAAGAGATTATCAGGATGCAACTAATGTACATTGTCCGAATTAAGAGCGAAGGGAGAAAGGAGTGCTGGCGCCGGTGCTGACGAGGGACGATGAAGACAACTAACGGATGAAATGGCTCCTGGGTGGTAGACCAAGGATTGGTCAGCGATATCAGCTGATGAGATATTCAGCCATATGAACGGACTGGTACCGGCCTGCGAGAATAGGGTGTTTTGGAGGTATGATGGTCGTAGCACCAAAACTTCGGGATCAGTGACCATATGGGTTGTTGAAGGGCATGACGAGAGGACCCAGTTGTTCCAGTCGTGGGAGGGAAGGCCGGTGGGTTTGTGTACCTGGGTGTCGGTGACGACGACGACAGGCGCTTGTTGCTCCACGAAATGCAACAACAGTCTCCAGAGTGATCACGGGTGGGTGTACCACTGGAAATAGCGTCTGTGTTTCTGTTGGGACAGGAAAGCGTGCAGCCGTCGCCTCGGAGGTTGAAGGTAGTGGAAGTGGAATTTTTTCTTCCCGAATTCCATGGCGGGGGCATTCCCTTTCTCCTTTGATCCAACATGGATGTAGCGGGGAGGAGGTGCGCCCTTCCGATGCTCCTGCAACATGAGCTGATAGGTATGCGGGTCCGGACATATTTGTGAGGAATGCCGAGGACTTGGGCACTTGGGCGAAGGTGCTTCTACGAGCAGAGGGATAAGACGGAGACGAAGCACCTTGTTGACGGTGCATGCTGGCGAGGCGATTCGTCGTATCAGTCGGAGTACCAGGGCTCCCGCTGCCTGGTACGGTGTTCGTCGGGCCTGACAAAGGTTTGAGGGGTAAGTGCGGTGCGGATGACCTGGTCACTTCAAACACCATACCGATACCCCTACTTGAGCTGGAATGACGCTCAGACCACTGCTCTCAGAATTGAGGAGAACTGACGTACCCCAAGACGTAGCCTCATTGTCCATTTTCTTCTGCTCTTGGCCGTGGGGTAAATGACGCTTTCGAGGACAATGGTAACTTAGAGGTTCAAGAAATCCGTGCCAGTGTCAGAAGCCGCAACCAGAGTCATCTCTGTCCGGACTGTCGCGCCATCATCGAGGAGAAGGAGTACGCTCTGTAGATCAACCATCCCGTGGTGTTCTGATAACCGAGTTTGGCTGGATTTCTTGAAGTTGAATATCCATGTGAAGGCAGGCAGTGTCGGAAGGACGATGGCCATTGGCAGTGGCAAGGTGAAAACAATAACAACAGGACCAAATGCGCGTCTGTATTCCCATTCCCTCAAATTGAAAATGATCATCAGGTAAGTAGTGCGATATTGAAATTAACAACCGAACAGAACCCCCATTCTTTCCAGCTACATATTCACCAGTTACATACCTACTTGCTTCAGTCCCCATTCCAAGTTGGATACCTGGAGTTCATGTCTCAGTCTCTCTCGAACAAGCCAGGATCTCAGAGGAAGCAGGCCGTTGAGCCCGGCTATCTACAGACGCTGGAACAGGACTACGGTGTCGGCTGGGGTGCCTATGAGGAAATGAAGGAAATGAGGGCATGATTTTCCTTGGGAATAGTCTAGAGGGCCTCCCTTATCGGCGTGTATAAATGCAACCCCAACCCGGGCGTAGTCTCGTCTGAAAAACTCACACGGGACTTCTTTCCTCTGACATCTCTGTGCTACTTGAAATCATTTTCGCCTTCATTGAGGCTGTCAAGAAGCCACTGAATGACTCGGACGTCGCCCCCTTAACTGAACGAAGTGATGGGGCTAGTTATCAACGTTATCCTCGCCCTGTCCTCGCCGATGGTATGTCGTAGACAGAAGCAGGCGAGGAAGAATACGCGAAGGGATATTTAAAAGAGGTCAGAAACCTCAACCAACTTCATCGACCCAAGTCGTTTTCTGCCTTCACATCTACCATTCACCAAAATGCCTTCTTTCCGCTCTATCTTCACCTTCGCCACGGCTGCTCTCGCCGGGTTCGCTGCTGCTGCACCCGCTGTTAACACCCTCAAGATCAACGTTGCTATGCGTGACGAGCCAGGCCTTGGTGCGTTTATCAACATTCGTGGTGAACCAGTCAGCGCTGCGACTATTTCCATTCGTGACGAGCCAGTCGTCGCCGCTTCTGTTGCTACTCGTAACGAACCAGTTTTCGCTGCGACTGTTTCTTTCCGCCGCTGTGACGGGGGATGCACGTCCGTTCCCGATGTATTCGTCGGCCTGAAGGTCGATATTGATGCCCTCGCTGACAAGTGCCGTAAGTTCAAGCATTGGTCTCTCCTTACTGAACCTAGGCTAACACACATTTATAAGGTGCCATCCAGCCCATCAACGGTGCCGCCAATGTCGACGCCTACGTCGAAATCTTAGCTCAGGTCAAGGCCACTATTGATGTCGCTGTTGCTGCCGTCAAGGCGTTCGTTGGCGTCAAAGCCGATGTTCTCCTTCTCCAGAACGGTAAACTCATCACTATCAACGTCTGCGCTCAGGTCATCATCGATGCTATTCTCGTAAGTGTTCTCAACCAACAGTTATGATGGCCTTATACTCATCTCGCTCTAGTCCATCTGTGCCCTCCTCAAGATTGTCCTCACTGTCTGCGTTAATGTTGACGTTGTTGTCAAGCTCGTGGCTCAGATCAGGTACGAGAAACGCGTCGCATTCTATACTTAATACTGATGATGCCTTCCGTAGTGTTTCCCTCGTCGGACTCCTGAACGGTGTCTTCGTCTCCCTTGGCCCTCTCTTGAAGCTCGCTGTGGTTGCCCTCATCAAGGTCCACGCTCTTCTCCTTGTCTCCGTGAAGCTTAATGCTATCGTGAACCTCTAAGCTTTTGCCAGACGCTTTGGGATTCGGGGATTTAGATTGGTTGAGATTTTCGTCCGGATTACTTATACCCATATTCATGATATAGAACCATAACTGGATAAGCCTGCTTTTACTATCAATTTTAATGCAAATTTGGTACAACTTTCACTCGTTCGAAGGCGCCGTCTCCGGGTCGGTGATGCCGGATCAAGATTTCCGAACACACTGGAATGTTCCAGACGCCCATGATGGGCGGCAAGCGCCGGGGAATGCCTTACGTCAGCTTGATTCGAAGGCTCAATCCAGTTTTTCAGGCCATTCTTTCGATGGCGATGACAGGATTCTGTACACACCATCTCGGAGAGGGGCTTTCTGACCAATTATACACCTCGATAATCTGGATCCTATAGCTCGAAACATGGGAGAAGATTCAACCGAAAGTATCAGGCCTGACCGCTCTACTGTATTACAATTGTTCCTCGTTGAAATTGCATCCGCTACTATTGCATTGCAACCATTGAAACTTGGCCGACAGCAACCGCTCTTTCCAGTTTACAATACACCCAAGGCGTCCCCTTCGTAATCTTCAACTTGGCCTTTCATAACTACACATCCATGACGGCTGCAGAGCACATTTCGGCGCCAAATAGCATCCGCATCCTCACGTGGACCTAACGGGAGCTTTCTTGCTCCTCGAAACGGTTGCATTCCCTACGATACAACCGAGCTATGGTACAAGCAACAACCTCCAGGCGAGAGGGTCTTGCGAGCTTGGTTCACGTTGGACCTCTCGGCACTCACTTCTTGTATCTTGGCAGAACGCCCAAGCCAACATGCCCAGTGAAAACGTCTTTCCCAGCATCGATTATCGGAGCGTTATAAACCGCCATCTGGGACAGGAAACGAGCATACTCAACTCATATCTTGACTCATCTGGAATCCAATGCGCGCCGCCTTCGTCTCCATAGTTCTTGCCGCTCTCGCTGCTACCCAACCTACTGGCACAGAACCAGCAGGTACTCTGTCAAAGAGGGCAGTGTCAACTAGTAGGTTCCTTATCAACCTCAATGCTTCAGCTGCTTATGCACACCTTTCAAGGCGTCTACAACGATCTTGTCAACTACTTCAAATGTCGGTCGACCCAGTCAAATACTGTGTGGTGGATGATTAACATCTCTTTTCTCTCTAGACGCGTCCTCTGCGTACGCCACTGCTTGCGTTCGCCCGAACGGGAATACTCTTGTCACCAGGGTTCGTTTCTGGCCCAGCCCTATCCTGTGACGCATTGTTCAGCCCATAAACATAGATCAACAGCGTGGTCACTGACACTCAAGGCTTTATTGCTCGGGATGACACCAAGAAAGAGATTGTCGTCGTTTTTCGTGGAAGGTAGCTCTGGGTTTTTCCATTTTACATGTGACAAACTAAAATTTTGGCTAGCACTTCTCCGACCGACTTCCTTACGGATTCTAGCGTCCTTCTGACGTCTTTCACCTCCCCGGGTGTAAACCCACCTTGTGCGTATTTTCTGCCTACACAGTCCGCCCTCGATGACTGATGTGTGTAAATCTGTAGTCGGCACTTTGGTTCATTCTGGCTTCTTGACTGCGTCTGTAAATTCCGACTATCTTCAGGCGTTCCGACCTGACTGACCCTCCTATCTACATATACAGGTACAACTCTGTCGCGTCTAGCGTGATATCTGCCGTACGCAGCCAACTGGACTCGCACCCTGATTACACCATTGTGACGTCTGGACATTCCCTCGGAGGTGTGTAATTTCGTGCGTTCAGATGAAACGCGGCTTAAAACCTACATCAGGCGCTCTCTCGAGCGTCGCTGGTATCTCCCTCAAGCAAAACTTCCCAAACAGGTATTCGATATTTGCTAGGCTCTCATGAACTCTACTGAACAATTCTCAATTAGCAAACTTCGTCTCTATACCTACGGCCAACCCAGGTTAGTTTAAGGACAATCGGGTTGTCGAGAAGTCGTCTGATAGAGCTTTTTTTTGCAGGACTGGGAACACCGCATACGCCAACTTCGTGAACAACCAGGTTGGGGCTAGTAACATCTTCCGAGGTATGTGACTTTTGCTTCTCGGTACGGGGCCCTTCATTAACCCTCTGTAGGCGTTCACACCCTCGATGGGTCAGTCAGATTCAGTTCATCTCCTGCTTTCAGCTAAATGGTGACATCTCTCTGGCAGTGTCCCAACGATCATCCCGATTACCTTTGGTTATAAGCACCACGGTACGTCTGCCCATCTAGACTACCCCCAAATCAAGTGTGAACAACCTCGAATTTAGGCACCGAATACTGGTCCTATCTGGATCCCTCTTCCGCCCTTACCACCAAGCAATGCAATTCTGGAGGGGAAGACCTGACATGCTCCACGTCAATCATCTCAGGTGGCATTAACTTGCCTCACTTGACGGTACGGGTGCCATCCCATAGCTTCCGTTTCCTTACTCACTGCTCTTTGCCAGTATTACAACATCCCTGCTTCGACACCTTTTTGTGTCTAGATGCGGAGGCGGCAATTACAAGGACGGAAGGGAACTACTGATGTGACGGATTTGTTCGTTGAATATGTTGAAGAGGATGTTATTATTCGAGGCTGCTTGCGTTTAAATTTATTCGATCTTTGACCAAATATATACTCTTTCAAAATGACCGGTTCACGCTCGAATTATGAAGAGTTCAAGTTGCCACCAGATTGGCGAGAAAATGATAGTTCGAAAGCAATGAATATTATACGAATGGTTAAATAACTAATTAAATTGTCCTAGGCAAAGAAGAAAGCAGCCAGAGCAACTCCGAAAAGTGTCATTACTCCAGAGTACGCCAACTGGACGCCAGCGTTGGTATTAGTTGCTCCTGCTCCGGCGCTGGTACGTGTGCCCGAACCAGTGACGCTGCCAGTGGCGGTACCGCTCCCGGTGGGAGTAGGAGTGGGAGTCTCGCCGGAGGCGGTGACAGTGGCGAGAGCAGCATACAGCTCCTCGCTCTTGTACGGAACGCAGTTGGAGCTGGCTGGGACTCGAGCGGTGTAAGGGATGTTTACGATGGGGCCGAGACTTTCGGGTGGCTGCTTGTAGGTCTGGGTAGCGCCGTTCACGACCCATTCTCCGGGGAAATCCTGGTTGTCGCCATCGCAGGACTCGAAGGTACCGTTCTGGGCGTTGTTGGGGGCGTTGTAGGCGCATCCGATACGATCGAAGATATGTTCGCAGAATTTGGCGGCGTTGGGGCGAGATGGATCACAGGCCTTGAGGCAGAAGGCATGTCCTCCGATGAAGCTGCAGGGGCAGTGTTAGCATATGGAGGCGAAGGGGAAGGTCGACTGCGCGTACTTGTGCCATTCAATAACCTGCTTGTACTGATCCTTCGCAGCTCCGGACCAAGCATTCGAGTACACGAGACCGCCAAGAGGATTACCACGCTAACGTATCCAACTGATGAGCAAGAAATAAAAAACCGAATGCAACCGTGTACCCACCAAGTCAGCACCATGAGGATCCATCTCTCCTCCCCAGTCGTCGCCCAAGATATTAATCTTCGTCTGGTCAATGAAGCCGACCACCTGGACGTAGTCAGGCGTACGCATCCACTGGACTCCCTTCAGTGCATCACGGGGAATAAGTCGAGTGCCGTGCCCGGGTTTTGTGCACCAAGCGATCATCTCTCCCTCAATGCTTCCAACATCTTTGCCCATCTCAGGCGGAGCCCAAAGGCAGAAGTCTACAGAGAGCAGGTTAGGCATGAGTCGGAAGGCGTACACATGAACGTACCATCAATCGAATTGAACATAGAGGTCTGGCATAGGGACTCTTGGTTTTGGGTAGTGGAGTTGCAACGATTGTAACCTTTCTGAGCGCCTCGAATCAGATGGTCGTCGGTATCAACCTTATAAGGCTGGAGATTAGGATAAGTAAGGGACCAATTCCAGGCGAACCAATGAGGCAATCGAACTCACAATTCCACTTGGGTAAGTAAATGTCTTCGAAGCAAGTGGTGTAGCGGGGAAAGTACTCTGAGTCTGAGCGACAACGAGGTCGACAGAAACCAAAGAGAGCAAAAGAGTGACAGCAGTAGATACGCGCAAAAAAGTCGAAGTCGACATCGTTTTACCAGAGAAACACAATGGGTATCGGGGAGAGAGCGACCAGAGGGCCGTGGGGTATGGTTGTGAATTGGGGGAACGACCAAGAGGTGGAAGGGTATTATATGGGTTGTATTCTAGCATTGGCATCAAACCAAGGCTCCGCCCAGCCCCTCATGGGATGCCCAAGAACGAGGCTCTTTTGCATGGTAAATTCTCGGCGTCCAAGCTGACGACGGCTTGAGCGAGAGGCAGCTGATCTTGCCTTTCCTCAGCTCCGTGGTTGCTCATAGAAGACGTAGAGATTTTTCAACCACTTCATTCGAGGTTTCCTGCCTAGTAAATACTTTAGAGAAGATCCAGAATGAGCATGCGTGGATGGCTGACCAGCCTTTTTGAGAACGCCAAGTAAAGCTAGGCAACACCGCAATACCGCAAGGTCAGCACCCAAAATCCTCAATCTCCTAGTCCCGTTAACGATTAGTGAAGAATAGTGATGTTCATTTCAAGACGAGTCACACGTCCAGTTATTCTGTCAACCTCTACTCGTCCAGAGAGAAAGTATCTGCAGGCAAATCCTGTTCATGACGGTTTGAACGAGAGTCCAAATGGGGAACGTTGCAATGCAAACCAATTTCCATCAGGGGACAATCAAATCCGGAAAATGAAAAACATTCCCCTCGCCAAGATTCGTGAAGCATTCTGCCAAGTTGGGTCTAGAGGCTACTTGCTGCCTTTCATTCGATCTGGAATATGACGTGTTGACGTCCGCTGTAATGCGCAGGCGCCGTAGCAGAGACATTTGGACGAGGAAAGGAATGGCCGCATAACAGGCAGTGCTGGTGGCTGACGCAGACTCTTCGCGGTCTCCTTAGCCCTGTTACACCTGTCAATTCACGAGCTCGCTCCGCTGCTCACCCGCAGCCCATTCGATAACTCGCATGAAGAACAGACGACGTTCCCCCGACCGGCCGTCGGCTCTTCATATCATGGGAAGGCGATAACGCGGTTCGTGAAAATTAAATAGATTATATATGATATCCCATTAGCCGAAGTGGATTTACGTCCAACATTGGCGCTAACTTTGACAAATCTGAGAGTCCAATCAGACATTTCCCCACTGCTTGTGCCACAACTGAGAGTGGATGCGAAGACTATACGAAGACAGGATTCAGACGTCTCATGCGCCGAGCTTCAAGCTTCATCGTCAGCGAGAGTGGGTAGTCGAGGTGTCCTGAGCACACACAGATCATTGATGAATTCACAGTCCAGTGCTATTCTTGGACGAGGTTCATCAGCATGTACTCGCCGTCAGGGGTATAGCGCTGATCGTTGTAGTGCTTCAGGTGGACATTTCGCCAATGTTTCTCCCTCCTTCAGTCAACGACGGCACACATAGTAAAATGAAGGGTATCGAGTAACTGGTTCGTTTGGAACCTTTTATTAGAGGTATAAATGAAAAGTCCGAAAGTTATCCTCATTATAAAAGGTACAACCGACGGCTAATCAATAAAGGGTCCATTTTATCCCAAAGTCTGTGTAGCAAAATAGAAAGTCTGCTAGCCCGCACTGTACGTAACGGAAATGTAATAAGATGGTATTATGAGGTGGTACTCGTCTCATAAAGTAGCGAAAGCAATTCCGATCCAAGCGTCATATATGTACGTATCATGTCAACGAAAAAGTCATGCGTTTATGACAGGAAGAGAGCAGAGAACATGACACCCAATGCAGTGGCGAAGCCGCCGACAACGAGAGTAGTGGCATCGTTGGAGGTGTTGCTGGGATTGGCACCAGAGCCAGTGCCGGAGGCACCAGGCTTGGAGGTACCTGAGCTGCCAGTGGGCTTAGCGGTGCCGGAGCCAGAAGCAGAGCCAGTGGCAGCGGGAGCACCGGGAGCGGTGATGCTGGCGAGGGCAGTGTAGAGAGCAGCGGAGGTGAATTGCTGGCATTCAGAGGATGCGGGGACCTTAGGCTGGTAAGGCATGGTGGTGATGGCACCCTGGTCTTCAGGGGGCTGGGTGTAGGTCATGACGGCGCCGTTCTCGGTATAGACACCAGGGTAGTCTTGATTTTCACCCTTGCAAGACTCGAAGGTACCGTTCTGAGCATTGTTGGGGACGTTGTAAGCGCAGCCGATACGATCGAGGCGATGCTCGCAGAAGTTGGCGGCGTTGGGGTTAGCGGGGTCGCAAACCTTGATACAAAAAGCATTGCCTCCCATGAAGCTGCTCAGAGATTAGTATGACGTTCAACACGATACATGCTGCGTACGTACTTGTGCCACTCGATCACCTGAGTGTAGTCCTTGCCATTGCCAAAGGCAGTGGAGTACATAAGACCACCCATGGGGTTACCGCGCTAATAAGGTATCACGGTCAGCTATCACCGTACCCGAAACAGCCTAGGACGAACTCACGAGATCAGCACCATGAGGGTCCATCTCTCCTCCGTAGTCGTCGGTCTGGATGTTAATCTTGCTTTGGTCAATGAAACCAACGACTTGAGCGTAGGCTGGGGTCCTGATGAACTGAACACCCTTGAGAGCATCGCTGGGGATGAGACGAGTGCCACGACCGGGCTTGGTGCACCATGCAACCATCTCTCCCTCAGTGTTGGCGACGACAGAGTTGGCCTCGGGAGGGGCCCAGAGGCAGAAGTCTGCAGAAATTGTTAAAGAACTGTAGAAAAATAACTGTGGTCATACAACTAACCATCAATGCTGTTGACGAAGGAGGTCTGGCAGTTAGACTCCTGGTTTTCGGTGGTGGAGTTGCACTTGTTGAAACCATATTGGAAGCCACGAATCAGACCCTGGTCAGTATCAACCTTGTAAGGCTATAAAAGAGATAGCAGTCAGTTCATGCGCTCCTGCCAAGCCGACTTCGAGAAATGCTTACAATCTGGTCGGGATATGCGTAGTGCTTGGAAGCCAAGGGAACTGGTGGGAAGGTACCAGTGATTTGGCCATAGACGGAAGGGAGTGACGCGGCCAAGGCCAAAAGTGAAAGAGCGGCAGGAGACATGGTCTCAAGAGTAGTTTGTTATAGACAGTGTTGAAGAAAGACGACGAAAGAGGTCTTGCCGACGCTGACGACGACGAGCGAGAAAGTGGTGGTGTTGAGGAAAACAAAGGCTCTGTTGCTTGGCGGACTTTAAATGGAGCCTCACCTCGGGTAACTGTATTTGGTCTTGCTTGGCTGACGGCGGGCGGCTAATCTAAAATTGGTTAACCTAAAAATAGGCCTTGGGTTTGTTTGCTGGCGACTTTGACCTTAACTTACGCACGGGCCCAGTCACGTGTCTATCGAGTTTTGTTGAACGCGTTTTTGGCTGTGTCTGTGTGTTTCCTGTTTCAAGGCCCGCTTGACGCGTCCGTATATCATCCCTCTGATCAACAGTACCATGGATATCCCCCCTTCTTTCTTCCCCATCACCATCTGCCCTACGTGGTCGCCGAATCCTTCCCAGAGCAATGGCCAAAACTGCGACAGGTGAGTTATGCAGTTCAACGGACTGATGAGGCGGCTAAATGCTGATCATCGTGCGATATAGTGACCAAGACGAAATCGGCCACCAAGGCTGTCAACGATAAGACCAAGAAGCCCAAGGCTGGTCAGTAATACCTCTATAATCCAACATATCCTCCGACGTTGAATGTTTCTTCCTTTATAGATAAACCCGAGAAGGAGAAGCGGGAACCTAGTGCTTACCAGCTCTTCTGCAAGCAGCACATGAAGAAATGGAACGAGGAGAATCCCGGACGTGCCAAGGAAGCTATGGGCGAGGTAGGCGTCATGCTTCTGTATCTGTCGACTGCCTTTGCTCGCTGGCATCTGGATCTTCTCCGCTGGTCCCTGTATGCGCCTACCTGGCGTTCCCGTGCTGTCCCGGTCGTCTTTGTCATCTCTGCTCGTCTTGGCTACCTCATACATGCTACTAGATGGTATCTGATCATGCTTCCTCCCTAGATGGCCAAGCTCTGGAAGAACGCTCCCGAGAATCCCAACCGCGGCCAGGACGCCAAACCTCGCAAGGCCAAGGAGCCGAAAGAGCCTAAGCCAGCGAAGGAACCCAAGGAGCCTAAACCTGCTAAAGAACCCAAAGCACCGAAGGAACCCAAACCTGCGAAGGAGGCCAAGCCGAAGTCGACAACGGAAGCACCGAAGAAGGCGCCAGCATCGAAGGCCAAGACGACGGAGAAGCCTGCGAGCAAGACTACTGCTAAGCCCGCATCCACAAAACCTGCCTCGAAGACAGCAGTAAAGCCTACATCCAGGTCGAGGGCGAAGCCCGCGCCTCCCTCTGAAGAGGAGGAAGACGAGGAGGTCGATGATGATGACGATGAGGAAGACGATTAGGTATGTTCTTGGGTATCGACCTTCTCGATCCACCCACTAATACTATAGTCTTTTCGCAGGTGCTCTCTACCCTGCATATATGCGTGCCCGCCTTGGTCATTGTCGTCTTCGTACTCTCTACGTGCATCGTCTACTACGATATCAGCCTAATATCATCCCTGCTCTCTAATTTCTGCTGCTCGCTCTTCTCGTTCCATACGACATAGAAACTCTATTAAACCCACTGCTATACCTTTCCTTCTTTTCTCTGGTCTGTTGTACTTATGTTGTATGTACTTTGCTCTCGTCTCTGGTCTGTATAATGGTGCTGTCAGTTTTAGGTTGTTGTATGTATGTGTAATGAATACCCTTCTGTATCTCTGCCGCTCTCGCATTGCTTGGCCGACGTCGTTGGCCAAGATTGCCTATATGAACATCACTCTCTCCTTGTTCGCTGTAGATCTATGGTACCCGTGAAGAAAATAATCCCTGTCTCAAGCTTTCCAGGCTTCGCCCTCTAGTAGGCAACCCCATCTTTGTCCACCGTGCCCTTGGTGCCGTCTCTCCTCCTACTAGGTATCTCTAACCTGGCCATCCCGTACCTCTTGCCACTTTGTACCATGAATGTGGTGTATGTGCTCGACCCACAGATGTCCACAGGGGCAGACGCTCAATGACAGGGTCACCATCGTTGACCGCAGATCAAAATCTGCAGATTTGAAGACTTGGACAAGGACGTCCTTAGCCCTGGGATACACTGGTTGAATTAGCCAAAGACGTACGATCCGGGTGTTTTGTCCCAATTCTGTGCTCGTGGAGCCTATCATTCTCGTTGTTATATGAATTCCTGAAGACGATCATCGAACGGTAAATTCACAACAGCCTTGGTAATTTTGGTAGTCGAAAGATGGTCGTATTGATAAAGGACTACAGCTAGAAGAAGATATACTGGGATATTCCACCTTGAGTACGGGGACCATACTCAGTCCTCAGGCTCCCCATACTGCGACCCTTCACTGGAAGTGCTGGTCTACCCGAACGATAGATAGCTAACCTCAAATCTTCATCCTGCCCCCCTGTGCCCTCGAATCCGTCACGGGATTTCAGCATCTGAAGGATATCGGTGTCCTCTAGATTGCTGCACCGCGTAGAGAAATTGGTTTTGGAGTGTTCAATCCAGAGATGTTGTAGATTGGGACCGTTTACTAGGAATCGGGGGTTGGTGTCGTCATCCGAGACTATGGGTTGCATGGCAGGATCTAACTCGTAGATCAAATGGGATCCAAGGAAGGCCGAGTCAATAACTCGAAGAACACGGATTGACGGGGCAGCATAGAGAACCTTCAGGATTTGATCGTCTCTGTCTTCCCTGATGAGGATATTTTCCTCCAACTCTTCTGTGGGGTCCACCATAAAGTCACTACCATAACGATCGTACCACTTGTGGTTCCGGTATGGAAGGTGGCCAGCTTGCCCATCGAAGGGCTTGCACATTCGCATTGTGAGATGCGTAAGTGGACATGTAGAGCGGTTGACCATATCCTCAAGGTCACAGAACCAGTGACCTTCTGCGCCTGTGATATCGAACTGCGAGAGTTTGGGAAGTGTGAGCAGTCGCAAAAACACTTAGGTATGCTTGTGGACCGCCAATCTCAGGGTCTCAACGTTAGGGAGTACCCAAGGATGGATCCCTCGCCACTCCAAATGATTTCCGTAATAATCACTCGTAGGGTCCACAATGGAGAGGTTTTGGAGCGATGTGCACTCGGGGAGGAAGGCGAGGATGCATTCGATTTCGTGATAGGAGAGTTCTTGTTGTAACTCGATACGAGTAAGCTGCCGAAAAGAACTGGGAATGCGTCTGGGTGGGTACATGGCCACGAGTCGCAATCGACGCAATGAAGGGAGCTTGTCCATTGAGATGACTCCATGAACGGCTTGCCAGCTGTAGCATGCTAATTCCAAAACCTCGAGGTTTAGTAATCCCTCGAAGTGTATATCGGGAAGATTGGCAAACAACTTCAGACTTTTAATACGATGAATGTATTGTGGCATCCATGACATGAATTTCTGCGTTCCGAATGACTGCTGGCGTGATCCTACAATCACTGTGAGGGGTGCTTTGGTTCCGGACCTCGTGAATAGCTTCCTACAACGGGAGGCGTTGTGAGGAGTAATCCGGAAGGTGGTCCATATTTGTGGGGTAGAAAGTACCACATCTCGCCAAATTGGGCAAACGGCCATCAGAGTGATAGGGCATCGCTCTTCAAGGAGATGGACGTTCAAGAAGATCTCGACCAGGACATCAGGCGGGACCCTTCGTATTGGGGCTCGGAATTGTTGAAGCTTTAAGACCTCGTCAGCCACCGTCAGCTTCTCGTCTGGGAGGTTCTTGATTTTGTCTTCTAGCTCCCTAAGCTTCTCCTGCAAGGCCTCTTCTCGTTGACCCGCCGCGATTTTGACTTCGTCGGGAGGCACCAGGTTGGTCCTGGCCAGATGTTTGAGCGGGGAGTTAATGTCCATGACAGTTTGCGGTTAAATCTATGCAGGCAGTTGTGAAAGGAAGGTTGAAGTCGAGTTTGAAATTTGATGAAGTCGCGATTTGCATTGATCAGACGGCTTCCATTTGATACGCCGGCGCGACTGAATTGTACACGTCATATATTAGAGCGTCCTCATATGCTTGATATCTGAGGAATTTATCGAAGGCACACTGAAGCAAAGCCACCGACGTTGAGCAAGGGACGTGTAAACTTTCATCATATTTATTAGTAGTTACAGGGACGTTTTCTTTGGATGCTTGCACGTTGACATATTATCAAAGCTTCAATCCGAGATTGATATGAACCCCCTTGACTTGGGTATATCTGTCGAGCAATCAGCCACCGACTCGGCGCCTTCATGTTAGACCACTTACGTTTCAAGAGCGTACTCCCCAAGCTCACGTCCGATACCAGACTGCTTGTAACCACCGAAGGGGACTGCGTTATCGCCCCAGATCGTACAGTTAACCTGATATGTACTAGTGAGTTCAAGAACCAGGCGAAAGAGCACAACATCTTACCCAGGCGGTGCCGGCTTCGATGGCATGAGCCATTCTGATAGCGCGACTGGAGTTCTCAGTGAAGATGTGGCAAGCTAACCCGTATACCGTATTATTGGCATGTTCGGTGACCTCTACGGCAAGAGTGTGAGCCGCGCTAGCGAAGAAAACCAAGATTCTGACCTTCTTCAGTCTTAAACTTGAATACGGCGGCGACCGGGCCAAATATCTCCTCTTGGGCAATCTTCATATCGGGAGTGACATCTGTGAAGACGGTAGGCTGGATGAAGTAGCCAGCATCTCCGAGTCGTTCTCCACCAGTGGCAACTTTAGCTCCAGCCTCCTTTCCGGAATTGATATAGCCCATGACGCGCTGTCTCGTGCGTTCAAATCATACGAAGAGATCAAGAGAAGATGTCACTCACGTCGTATTGGATCTGAGAAACCTGAGGTCCATGTTGAGTGCTTGGATCGAAGGGATCGCCGGCCGCTCCTCCCATAGCCTTTGCCACTTGTGCGAACTGGCTTACAAAGGCATCGTAGATGCCCTCCTGAACGAAGATACGTGAGCCAGCAACACATGCTTGACCTGGTGACCAAGTTAGTCAGAGTTTCAAGTCCTGATTATGGCGACGCTTGCATACCTGCGTTGATACTGGGATATGGTCAGTATAAGACAGAGTTTAAAGGTAAAACGAGCTTACAAGATTCCTCGTGCGACCCATTTGATAGCTTGTTCAATATCGGCATCGTCGAAGATGATAGCAGGCGATTTTCCGCCCAACTCAAGACTGACGTTCTTCAAGTTTGTTTCGGCAGAGGCTTTCAAAATCTTGCGTCCGACTAGAGTGCTACCGGTGAAGGTAACCTTTTCGATCGTCGGGTGTTCCGAGATGGCCTGTCCGACGGTGTTACCTATAGGACGGCATTTCAGCTGAAGGATTTCAGGGGGTGGGTGGGAAGTGCACACCATAACCGTTGATGATGTTAACGACACCGGGTGGAACGCCAGCTTCATTCAACAGATCGCAGAGACGGAGAGCAGTCAAAGGTGTGACCTCAGAAGGCTGGGAGTGTGTCAGCATCAAGTCGATGCGTTCAACATGGGAGGCTCACCTTCAAGACGACTACGTTTCCAGTTGCGAGCGCAGGCGCAATTTTGGTCAAAGTTATCATCTACGCCCAACATTCAGTTTAATGAATAGGCACGAAGGCTAGTTACATACGACGGGGAAGTTCCATGGGACAATCGCGCCCTGATGACGAATGAGTCTTGGGGCTGAGGCGAAAAGGCTAGAATGCACATACCACGACGCCATATGGTTCATGGCGGCTGTACGCAAACTTTGCCTCGTTGGTCTGCAAAACAACAATCGTCAGCACGCCACAACCTTAGAAGACAATCCATGATACCGGCCTCCATCGTCTTTCCTTGAACCTTGTCCGCCCATCCGGCATAATAGCGAGTCACCGAAACGGCCAAAGTAAGATCAGCCATCTTCGCCAACGCAAAGCTCTTGCCTGTGGAAAGTCAGTTTAGGTGACGAGGCTCCTCGGTGATCACGAGTACACACCAACGTTCAAGGTTTCAAGAGCAGCGAGTTCATCGGCATGTTGCTCAATAAGATCAGCCAACTTGTTCAGGATCTTCCCTCGCTCCGCGCCAGGGACTTTGAGGCCCCATGCGGTTTTGAACGCCTGTTCAGAGTGATCGAGGTGAGATCGAAGTAAATGGAGTTAAAGATGTCGCCCACTTTACGTGCGGCTTCAACTGCGATATCGACGTCCTTCGACGAACCAGCGAGGACGCTTGTGATCTTGGATCCATTGACTAAGAGACAACGGTGGAATGTCAATAATGATAGTGCCTATTATCGGCGAAGATCTTGCCTGGGTTGATGACGCTGCAAGGCCAATCGCGTTAATAATAGGCGAATAACAGAGCAGGGTATTGTGGCTTACTCGATCTCGGAATGCTCGACGGGATCGACCCATTGTCCTCCTATGAACAGGCTGCGGTCGTCGTCAGAGGACAATCATGGCATTCAAAGACCAAACTGACCCGGTGTTGAAAGTAGACTTGCCCTTGAAGACGGGAGTATCAAAGGTATGAGTGTAAGTGGAAGGCATCGTGGAAGGTTGTGTTTGAGGAAAAGATAGACACGGAACACGAGTCTTTTAAGCTTTCACGAATCACCTTCTGATGGTGCGAAGGTTGGATAACATCAGCTATGTCGTGACTCTCACCAAATGGGTTGAAGAATTCAAACGATCGGATTGAATGACGTTGAGACTATAGAAAGGACCGAGTCTATGATGGATGATAAGCGCTGAGGCTTCGAGCGGTGATGCATGGACCAGCTGACCTTGAGTATGCCCACCGGATAAGGAGCCGCACCGAGCATGACCGCCTCATGCTGATCACTGGTCTGAAATCACAGCTGCCGGGAGGTACGCGACATCTGTGGCCGTTAGGGTGTCAATGTCCGTTACGTTCATTGACGACGAGAGGCGACCTGCGGGAGAGAAAATCCGGGATCCATCGCGCTGTTTCCAGTGAAATTCACTTGGCAATTCTCAGGTTGGGGAGGATCTGCAATCCTCTCTGCGGCCGACTGGAGTAGCCCCTACGGCAGATTCGGCAAGTGGGGTACACCCCCGGTGAGGTCAAGCATGAAGTACCTATTGGGATAACTTCGCTTAGTTGAAACACAGTCAAACCGGAAGTGTGTAACTCACTCCAGCTCCAAATCGAATACATCGGTCAGATTGACAATCCGAAGCTTGGCAAATGGTCATAGGGATGGAACGTTACTCAAATTTTCGCAACTAAATTACGGACAACACTATGAACAGAAAGATGCACATTTGGTCGTATAGTTCAGGAACGGGGGTGAGTGGATCGTAGGCAAAAGGAAATCCGATTGGGAAGACATTTGCTGCGTCAAAGGAGGCAAGGATGTCCTGCGTAAAAGAAGGGCGGCGCGGCAGATTGGAATAGGCGGCCTACGCGGCCAAAGCGAAAGCCTGAGCTGCTGCCGATGCGCATGCCAAGATAGGAAAGTTGCAGGAATAGGCGGGGTCGGGAAGTCTTCATTTGATTGTTTTAGCTTTGCTTATGTCGGTACAAATGGCCCTGTTTCTGGGCTTCGGAGGAGGCGACGGTATACCGTCCATGTACTAGACAGTGGTGAATTAGCCATGCTCTTTGAATCACGGTTGAAGCGGCTTACTGTAATCTCAACGGGGTTCAAGCTACGATGCTCCCTGTTTGAAGAGGTTTCTAAACCACCATGCCCGTTTCTCGCCACTTCTGCTTGACGCGCTGGATGGTCCGCATGCCAATACGACTGGCTTGCGCTAGATCGCGAGTTCGTGTCGAGTTTGACATGGTTGAAAGCAGTTTCTTCCACTCAGAATGTATGTAGTGGCAGTTGCCTATCGTGGTTGAGCAGAGCAGAATTGAATTATTGCCATTGTTGCTACCAACGACGACGGTGAGGGTTGTTGGTGTGAGGAGGGGCAAGGTTGCCTGTTATGGGAGCAAAATGATGTTCTCACGCCTCCTTGCACCAATTGCCCAAGTTTCAGAAACGTCTAGAGATATGAAGATAGCTGGAAAGATACGATGTACGCAGGGTCTTTTCCCTTTTGCAATAATTCCACCAGTGGAAGAGGTTGTATTAGTGTCGTATTGCCTCGTTGAGTTACGAAGATCTGTCTGCTAATAGAATTGATGTGCCGTCAGCTGACCTGCTAATACGATTTCCGGCTCCTGACTGTTCATCGACATCGATGCATCTCTCGCGTTGGGGGGCGGCCAACTGCCACTAGGTGCTGCAGGTCTATTGTAACAACCATTGAGTAAATTTCACCCTATGTACTCAAGCCATAATAATAACACAATTAAATAATGGTACCAAGGGGTACCGAAATACCTGAATCGACGCACGTCCGAAGTAATTGAATAAGGAAATCATACGCGTCCTTAGTACACATGCATCTCACCGGCGTTGAACTGGGGCCCAAATCTATCTCCCCCATTTTTGATTTAATTCGAGGTGTCAAGCCAGCCACCCTGGGATGCCATGAAGACAGCGGAGATTAGGTTACATTGGTTAAATCACATGTCTTCACTGAATACAAGTCTACTTATCGAATGAAAGCACCGACTACGCGATGGTACGTAAGTACGCGAGTAACATTCAACAGACATATTACTCTCTAATTCTCCACTGGAACCTGCCCGCATACTCGAGCGTGACCTCATTGGAGCTATTGAAGTCGAACCGGAAAGCTGGGAAATCAAAGTTATAAAACTTAGTGCCAATTTCTGCTTCTGGGGTGACAAAGACCGCGAACTTCTTGATAGGGCGGAGTTTCTTGTTCGTATTCATGTCGACGTTCGGAGAGGCGTAGAAGGTGGCGTAACAGAGAGTGTTGGCATCGTAGCCGTTGACACCGATGCAGGCCGCGGGCATCCATTCGTTCGTAACTGTGAAGGGTGCTCCCGGTCTAGTTGCACCCCCGACCATGCCGCAACCGCCATCTGGACCGGGTTCGAATACGGCCCGATGTCCTTCTTCGACGTTGAGAACTGTGGTGTTAGCCGTGATCTTCTGGCCGTACTATACAAGTTGTACAACTTAGCCGAGAGAGTAAGTAAGGCAAATATATGGATACCCACCCCGGCGGGGGCAGCTTCAAAGATCTGGTACTTGTCTTGCCACTTGAAGCTCATGTTGGGCTCAAGGTCCTCGGCCTTGGCCATGGCAAAGATCACATTTCCTTCCTGCTCTTTGCCATCATCCTCAATGTCCCTGGCAAAGCCGATATTGAGCTTAGCCTCTTTGAGAAATCCCAAGTCTTCGGGAGGGATGACGAGTTTGAGTTTAAGGGTAGCTGAGTCGGCCATGATGATGATGATCTATAGTAAAGAGCAAGATTGAGTACTAATCTAACAAAAGGAAGAGAATGCATACAATGTGTGGAATATGTGAACGAGAGTAGATGTGTTGTTCCGTCAAGTCGTCCTCAGAAGGCAGGTTTTTATGGCTTTTCGATGCTCAAATCTTCCCATTTTTGTCGATTTGTTCAACCAGTCTGTTCGGGCCGTCACTGCGACCAACGGATGCACCTGACTGTTCGAAGGAGCGGTGGCGTTGATTATTCATTTACCAGCTTGTCAAAAAGAACAAGTTCCATTCGAGCTGTCGAAAAAATTGATCTTCTTCACCAATCTGGAAGAGGTACTGTTCCGCCACACTCTTCTAAACCAAATCTAGCTTCCTAAACCACTTTTTGGAAAGAGGGGTGACAGCGATCTGACAGGAAATCTTGATATGACGACGTTGATCTGTTATCATATGGCCATTGAGACGTTATACTTACTTCCCACCGGTGACCTTGGTATCATCCCCCCAGGATCACTAGCCTCGCAGTATAATATCCCAAGACGATAATATGAGCACACCCTCAGCCTTGGGGACCATTTTCCCTCTGACAGCGGGAACCCTCTCCAACGTCTCATTGGGCTTCGTCATCGGTGGTAGATCAAGTTGGAACTCTTGCAACCTATAGGGGCTCTGAAGATCGAGTAGGTGTCTCTTGCTTCTTTGACAATGTCAAACTCTCCCTGATTTGATCCGTTCGCTCCTAGCCTATCCACTATTCTGTGGCTATCCTCGAACCCGAAACGAAGGCCGCTAACGATACCTGACCAAAGATATCGGCGTTTGCCTTGAATGTATGAGACTGCTTCCTAGGGCGGTAGCGAAGGACTATAAAGCCTTTCGAGTCCAGGCGACCAATAGCGTGGTTTGTGTCCAGCGATTGCTACGCTGCGCAAGACGCTTTATCTCAATGCCATTCCTTTGTTTAGACTGGATCCGCCACGACAGATGCCAACTAAGTGAAGGTTGAACTTCACGCTGGCCAACGGCTGATAAATTTTGCAGTTAACTAGCCCTAGGAACGACGGAGTTGCACTTAGGTACGCTTACAGTTTTGTTATTTTCTCACGTTCCTGCTCTAACAAGGTGTATCTTCGCGAATACGCGAGCTACTTCTGGGAAGCACGCTTTAAACTTCCTCTTCGAATTCCGTGCTCTCAGGGATTTGTATGGCAACTCAGGAGTGCATTGTCAGGCTATATTCAACAGTGGTCGACGTTTGACTGGAAGTATGCCGTTCTTGTTCGGTAGCTCGTTGCAACTCTATTTTTGGATGCTACCTATGTTAATATTCAAATTTCATGACGAAATCCAGGAAACACCCTATGTCTTTTTCAAGAAGAACAATCCAAACGAATCCCGGAGTGCGCCATCGAAACATACCAGGTTTGGACATTCAGAGCACTTCCGGCCTTTTACGGTGCTCAACCACCAAGCTTGGACTCTCCTGCGAAGACGCACAGAATCCCTGAACAATGCCGATATGCCGACAACATGCTGCCCCTGGGTCACCAAAAATAGCGAGGAACACACTCATTCCGTCGTTCAAGTTGTTGAACGTCGCGCTAGAAGGTGACGAAAGAGACAATGTCATAATGTCATTTAGAATTGCAAGCGAGTAGGGCTACTAACGCCGACCTTCCGTTTGACTTTCTATAAATACGCTGGTAGTGCTAATTGGCTTTTTCATAGGATCCCTAAGTTTTTCGACCTCCACGCTCGCTCATCTCAGCCTTCGACGGTCCTTATCGCACCATGGTCATTACCACTACCTCTGTTATATTATCTTTTTTCCTGGCCACTGCTACTACAGCATCCCCTACGACCGCTCCTCCTGCTAAAAGACAAGGCCTCGCTCAGGTCATAACTAAATGCACTAAACCCAACACCGCCGCTCTTACTTTCGTACGTTTATGCTTAGTTTCTGACCAGTTGAGTTGCTGACCTGACCCTTAGGATGATGGTCCATATCAATATCTGTATGTATCTCGCCTTAATACGGGTGGATTTGCCTTCGAACTGTTCTCTCAGTCGAGAAATAGTCGACACTCTCGATAACGCCGGCGCAAAGGGCACATTCTTCTTCAGTACGTTGCTCGTCATGAATAGACCCAAGTTAGGTACTGATAATCAACTTGGGCAGATGGAAACAATTGTACGTATACCGTGCAACTATTCTCCTTGACTACTCACACTGTTGTCAGGGGATTGCATCTATGACCAAACCAACATTGCGAATATTCAATATGCTTATTCAAAGGGACATATGGTCGCCTCTCATACCTGGTCTCATCTCGACCTCTCTCAGCAGGACGAGGATACACGTAGGCTGATAATGATCCCAACTAGCCAACCTAAACTGATAGTTTATCTAAGTCGAAAGCGAAATGGACAAAGTCAACGGTACGTTCACGCCATTCTTATCGGCCACGAGTTTGACTCGAGTTTTCCTGAACAACAGAGGCTCTGGAGCGCATTGTAGGCGTTACACCGGCGTACATGCGTCCTCCCTACGGTAACTACAATGACCTCGTTCGTACAGTCGCGGCGTCCCGTGGCCTGACTCTCGTGAACTGGGACTTTGACGACGGTGACTCTACTGGCGCAACGGCTCAGCAGAGCGAGCAGGACTATACTGAGCTTGCCAATAAACATCCCAGCACCATCCTCGCTCTCAACCATGAGACGTACCAGACCACTGCGTAAGTGATCAGACCAATAGTAGTCGTCACTCACAACTAACGTTGTTACAACCCACCCCACCCAGTGAGCAAGTCCTTCCTTTTGCTCTCAAAACCTTGAAGTCGAAGGGATACCAGTTCGTTACCGTCGCGGACTGCTTGGGTGTAAGCCCTTATCAGAAGGTCGGCGAGCCCCAGGTCAAAGATGTGAGTTAGACGTCGCATTCTTCTCTCATTTCGAAGTGTCTAACCTTGTTCTATAACTAGTCAACCTGGACTTGCTAGATTACATGGGTGTCATCTCAGGCTTGCTCATTTGATCCATTCGTGGATCGACATCATGATGACGAACACTTTCATACCCTTCTTGACTTATTTCTACACATTGGGACTCTCGAACACTTCTGATACCCGCACATACAACCGATACAAGCATACCATTCTTTAGAAAAATATCATGTCTACTTTGATTTGGTACACAATTGATCGTCGGTGATCACCTATTCACAAGGCATAAGATGGAGTGTCAGATATCTGAGTACTCGAAGATGAATCGAATGCTGCCCTGTATTTACTCAATACTAAGCTCGGCTTCTGTCATCTTGACCCATAATCCACCCTACAAGCAACACATATTTAATTTACCGAATAAAAGAGAAGGTGTGGAGACTTACTGCAACGTGCATCGTCAGATGAACCTTGGGCCAGATTGCCTCTTCCAGCCTCCGTGCGTTACTGTCTAAATCGGCACCTATCACTCCCTTGACAGTCCTCATCCATTCATCTCTAGGCGGGCGATCTTCTTCCCTCCATGCACCCTCATCTAAGTTTACCCCACTGAAGTTCTGAAGTAGCCGTATGAGCATGTACGACATCTCATTGTAGGCGAACTGTTGGCCAAGGCAGATACGTGGACCGGCATTGAAGGGGAGGAAGATGAAGGGATTCTTCATGAGGTATTTGTGAAGTCGTTCGTCGAGAAAACGGTCCGGATCGAAGTTTTCCGCTAATGAGCGATGAAATTAGTAATGTATGATTGCGATGGGTTGCATGAAGACATGCCGTCAGGGCCCCAGAGATCCTTCCTACGATGCATGACGAAGACAGAGTAGGTTACCCTTGAAAATATGACCATCAGCACGAGTCCCCTGACATTGACGCTATAATAGAGTGAAATATCACGGACTTCGTCCCAGCAGGTATGTAGATCGGCTTCTCATTTGGATCGGGAGATGGCCAGACCGTGCCATTCACAGAGTCCCTACAGCACACGCTCAGTTCGAATAGATCATTGAATAATGGAAAGCCGTACCTTGTATTAAACGGCCTAGTTGGAAAGATTGGCCTGTGAGCTCCCCGCCGAAAAGGATTATTACGAGAAAATGCTCACACAATAGGGAAGAGTCGGAGCGTCTCTGGAGAGCGTAAAGTATGTTAGAAATGAGCCGTCGAGGTGACAGAGGCCTTTACCGTTAATAACAGCCCGCAGATACTTCATTTCCTTGATGTCATCGTAGCCGGGTTGTCTGGTCGATCCGACCCTCTCCGATACCTCCTCTCTCAGCCGCGAGAGAACGGTTGGGTGAGTGGCTAGTAGGTACAAGATGAACGTCAAAGTTGAAGCCGTGGTATCTCGGCCAGCAATCATAATGTTGAGGCTAATCTCGAAGAGGTTAGCACTCTATATCCGCTCGGAAGGATATAACGAGAGAGTACGCACGTTTCGTCACGGAGAAGGGTTTGGTCTGTGAGGAAGCTTTAGAGTCTCCAAGTAAGGAGATATCTTAGGATTGCTTACCGTCGGTAACTCTCACAAGGTGGTCAATCAACGTCTCGCCCTCTCTCAACTCTCCCCCAACTGCCTTCTCTTCGTTCGAATGTGCTTTCTTAGTGATGGCCTCCTTCACGACTTTATCAAGGTATTCCCTGACCATCTTCATCGGTTCCCTGGACTTGTCGCGCCATAGTTCCCTCAAGGGCCAGGCCCAACCGTACCGTTCCCGCTCCGACAGAAGCTCCTGAGCCCGCAGAAAGGACCGAGAGAATGCATCAGCTTGTTGAGACTGTAGATCCTTGGAGGTCGGCGGTGGGAAAGGTAATGTCGGCGAGTAAGGTAAGGATGACGAGAGCGAGTCGAGGCAGGTCCCGAAGAGAAAAGAGGACGCAGTGTCTAGGGTGAAGCGCGACATCAAGTCCTATCGGGGAATCGTCGTGAGCATCGGAAGATAAGGCGTCAGTTCGGTGGGAGGACAGACCTGGAAGTCCAGCGAACATCCTTGTCGCGCACGTTCCTTCATTAACTTGATCACCGTTGTGCTATGATGCTCGAACAGCTCGAAGTCGCTGATTCGGTCCCTAGTAAAAGCTGGCCGAGTGATGGAGCGGTGGAATCTGGTCAAAATCGTTAGTGTGTGTGTGTGATATGGGAGGAGAAAGAACGAGAATAGCGTGCGTACCTCCACATGTCCCCATCAGAATTGAAGATGCCGTTGCCAAGAACAGAAAACATCGTTTTCTGGAAGCGTTTACCTGCAATGTGGCGACGTCATGATTGAGAATGGGCTGTTGGATCACTACTGAGAGTACCTTTGACGTAGTTCTGAAAGTCAGAAACCAAGACCAATTTAATATGCTCGGGATTTGAAGTGATGATCAAGTCGTCCGCTAGTACCCGGACGTTGTATATGGTGCCGTATTGGCGATGTAACTTGAGTATACCATCACCTTGATGTGGTTGGTAAGTTGAAGCATCTGCAGGTAAAAGCGAAGCATACCGGGATATCCTTTCTCCCATTCTTCATGCATGAAGTCGGCCAGGTCTAGATTTCCGAAGTTCTTTCCTCGGGCGACTGGAGCTAGTCGCGCTCCATGCAGTGCAGCAAGTCGAGAATTACGGAGAGTCTTAAAGGCGGCACGTCCCACAAGGAAAATCGGAAATGTGAGGGCAGGAAGAACAACTAAGCACCAGGCGTATGACGATGTGAACCCGAGAGCTTTGGCAAGAGAACAGAATAGGGTTGGAGGTAGGAAGATCTTGACGAGGCAGAGCAAAATGAAATCAATCCCTGGTGTCGTCAGAGCCATGATTCATAGAACAGACTCGCTAACAGGGTATGATTTATAGTTCAAGACGAAGAGTTGGGAAGTCAACGAAGTCAACGTGGTAGTGGTGAATATACAAAAGTCGAGCTATTATCCTATTCTTAGTCTGCTGCGGCCATTGATACCACAGAACTGAGGCCAGTCAGCTGCTCGCGACTTTGCTCCAAGCAGCACTCATGTATTGAGCGTGGGGTCAGAACACAATCACAAACGAAGGTTGCGCAGTCCAGGCTGATAATCGTTGATGTGGATTAGTCTTAGTTTCTGACATCCGGGTCCCGGTGTTGTTTGGGCCTATTTATCAATACCTTCAGGACTCTGGTTGCGATTACAGTACTTTGCATCGGCAAAGATTCAACAAAGAGTCAAGAACTTGCAAACTCCCAACTGGCTCTTAAGTACCTTATATATGAGCTGGACTACGAAAAATCGGCCACGCCTCTGAACCCGCGCGATCCTGCACTCCAGTCGGCATCGCTCGGAGCTGTGTCCAGTAAGTGTATGCGTGTATTCGTGTCAAACAAAATTCATCTTATCGAGCAAGTTAACAGATATGCCTTGTACCGTTCGCAACCCGTTCAAAATACAAATGCGATCCCTCCTCGGCTGCAATGTAAGGTAGACCGCAGACAAACTCGAATAGCACGTGACTTGAAAGTGTTACATCTAGGGTCCAATTTGGCGAGATTGAAGCAATATCATTATTCAGTTCGCATCCTTGCTCTGATACGCTCAGAAATCTCAAGCAACGCTTCTAAAATACATGTCGTTCACTTGCTTGAGATACGATTACTTATTACAGAGGAATTGCAAGGGCAATTAATGTTATCGTGAATTTCTGTTGTTATCGCAATCATTTCAAATGGTATTTGCAAAGAGGTCTGTTTACTGAGAAACCAAGATTTGAAATCCCTTGCTTGCACACTTGCACCTATGGGACGTCTGCATCTTGAGCTGCTGTGCGAGAGCAGGGGCTTCAGATTGTTGATTCTGCCCAAGTTTCACTGCGAGCTCAACTTCATCGAGCAGTGCTGGGGGTATTCGAAAAGAGTTTATCGCAACTTTCCACCCTCATCGAGGGAGTGCGACCTGGAGAGGAATGTGCTGGCGGCTCTTGGATCGGTGCCTCTGAAGAGCATGAGAAGGTATGCCGTACACTGATGCTTCTCACCGTTTATTAAATCACACGCGGCTCTAGGTTTCAAACACGTTCATTACGATTTTGTGATGCGTACGACAAGGGACTAGACGGGAAACAGGCAGCTTGGGCAGCTAGGAAGTACAAGGGCCACCGCACACTCCCACCTAGCTGGAAAACCGACCTTGAAGAGGCAGGGGTTTCTCGCTTTGATGGTACTACTGGTGTTCATGCATAGATTTCGACGCTTATCTTGGTTATGTAAATTTATGTAATGAAGAGCACATGATTTTTGTCACCATTTTGTCACGTCACAGGGGTAGTCAAGTTTGTCTGCGGTCTACCTTACATGGACGGCGTACTCTTGACATCTGAGGCGGGGAACTGTAACTCCTCTCTTCCCCATTAACCCGGTCCCTACCTGCATCAGCCCAGGAACTTGGAGGAATGATGATTGAGTGGAAGATCGGACCGAGTTCCATCCTCCCAGCTCATCGTGCAAAGATGCTCAGGCCAAAGGAGTACCTTCGATGTTGCTGCCTCTACTGCTCCTGGCGTACGCCTGGACTTCGGGGATCTCTAGTCTTGTCTGTCTACAGGCTTCCGCCTTATTGAAGGTACCGCTGTGACGCAAATTAGAGTTGCCTCTCATTACGAAGATCTCGGGTCAAAAGATTTCCCAAGGCGACGCGAACCACAGGGTCGCGCTTCAGAAGCACTCACGTGCTGGGAAAATCTTGGAAGGTCCGAAAGCCGAAAGCTTCCAACCGTCGCCACAGCATCTTCGTATCGAAAAAAGCCAAATTGAGGCTTTATGTTCATTGCCTTTCCGCCATGCTCCCCATGAGCGGTGTCACGTTCATGCAGAAGGTTGCTGACCCAGAATCTGGGCGACAATTCTCGCTGCCCAGCTCGTCAATATTGGGCAATTCCTCGCCCCTGTTGCTAGCCTTGCCGTCAACCTTTCCTGCATTCCGAACTCAATTGCACCACCGCAGATCTGCTTTGTCCCTGGAGGCAACCTACCAAACTCACTATCACGTTTCGTCCCATTCGTTTCCCACTCAACGTTTAGCTCCGCATGCTGCAATGCATCGGCGGTGCTTGGGAGAGGCCAAGTTGACACCTCCTGCTCGAGAACAGATGCAGAAGCTGCGGCAGAATGAACCATGAGCTTGCCGCTTTCATCATTCAGCTCGACGACGAGCTTCTTTCGAGGAGGAAGAGTGGCTGAAATGGCTTTCATTAACTTTTCTTCTCACGGAGGCTGTATCGGACTGGACTTTCAGGGACGACATCAAACTTCGGCTATTGATAAACGACCATTCTCTGTCTACGAGCGCCAACGCGGGGATCTCATATCCCTGACGATGGATGCCATTCTTGCGTTCGGTCTTAAATTTTAAGACGGGGTCTCATGGAGTTTGTGGCGGCTCCCTCCCTTTATTCCCTCTTATTGTTGGTGCCGCTGGGTAACTCGCCCACCCAGACACGACTCCCTTCTCTTTACTTTCCACTTTCCCCAGCTTGGATATTTCGTCTCGTACTTTAATAAACTAGCTGCATGCCAATGCTTCTTGAACCGATTACGCCAGTGTGAGTCCCACTGTAATATCGTGCCCACTTATACTTGTGTCACTGACCAAGAATGTCACCTTTAGACCCTCCGCCTCTCTCCTTAGTTTCGGCGACATTGAAGGGATTGAACGCGATTTCGTGAGTGACTACCTCGTCTATACCGTGCAAATTTCTGACGGTCAATCTCTTGAATTAGTGCTCCAACTTCAACTGTTGCGACCAACTGTTTCCGGACCTGCATTCTCTCATGGATCATCGTGATACACACGGGCTAGTCTATGCCACCGATAGCCTGAACGCCTATATCCCTTCTCCGGTAGCAGGCTCGGCGAGTCCTTCGCCCTCATCGCCAAGCTCACCTACCATGCCATTGACGCCCCTTGACGCATTCCTTCAATGGCCAACAACCGACAACATGGATGTTTGTCAACAGGAAATGCCAGCTATTCCATCTCCTCCCGCCGCACAAGACTGGCCGACATCGAGCGTCGGGTTCGGGCTGCTTGAGGATCTCGAGATCGGAGCTGTTCCCATATACGAGCAGTGCTTCCATACTGCCGTCTCCTCCGTTTCATCATCTCCTTCACCGACCAGCGTTGCCTCCAGCTCTTCGTCCAATTGGGTTGCCTCCATCCCCACATCTCTCCCCTCTTTATCGCTTCCACCGAGTCCTATCCCCGAGCCGCGACGTGTCCGCTCACTAGAGTTCCCGTCTGCGCTCAAAGTGAAGAAGTCTAAATCTACCATTTCCCTCAAGGATGATATTCTCCAGAAGAAACCCAGCGGCCGCAAAAGCGAAGGTCGAGGATGTGGGAGGAAAAGAGAAAGGCGATATGTCTGTCCAGTAAGTCATGCAGCCTTCGTTAACAGCCGCGTCCTTAAGCTCATGCTTCGTTGTACTTTTTAGACACCCGGCTGCATGAAACAATACCTTAACCCGAATGGATTGAAGTACCATCAAGAAAAGGGCACCTGTCAATTTGAAAGTTCGGCTGTCGAAGGCTCGTCATCTTCACCAGAGCCGGACGTAGAATCGCCTGGAAGATCCTCAAAACCATCCAGTCACCCGACGCGTTCGTCGTCTTCTGCGCAACCCACAGAACTCATCCCTCCTGCGACATATGAACCTATCCCCGACGTACCACCATCACTTGCAACATTTGGAAGCGCTCACCCTCCTGTTGCTGTTCCTCCAGCGGCACCTGCAACCGTGCCATATAGGTACCCTCAACTGGAAGCCCTTCCCATGCAGGCACCACAGGAACGACCCCCGTACTACCGCCTCCCTCCATTCTCTAATACATCCTCTAGTTTGAGCATGTGGAACGGTGGCCTTCCACTCTGAAGTCTCCTTTTACCCCCATGCAATATTCCGTTCTCCCGTAATCTGCCTACCGCTGTATCATACGTATAATCACTCGATCTTTACCATATTCCGTCGCTCAGAGCCACCTTCAAAAGTACCAAATTATCGAAGTACTCGATATTTAGAACCTTTCACCCGTGCCCTAATCATTGCCGCTTATCGACTCATACGAATACCTCTTGTTGTAATATGTATCCTGTTAATGTTCTACGGACTGTAGTTACTTACAATTCATCCCGATGTTCCTGCACCGGGACGAAGAGATTGCAGCATGGCCCGTGAGAAAACCATGGTCGAAGGGATCTGTGCTGCTACTGTTGGCCTAACATCACCACGATTCGACCGAAACATGTCTTCACTGGTACCTTTTCAGCCACACGAAGCAGTCCCAAGCTCTCTCCTTGAAGAGATTGAAACCACTGCTAAACATCCATACGCCTGCCATGGTACAACGAGCAAGAATAATACGGCTTTTCAAATTTGTGAGCCTTATACCTTCTAGCTGCTTCATCTTCATACAGGCTGACATTACTTGTTAGAGTAACTACAACTTTAAGGAAAACTCAGTCGACTTAGACTAGCAACTGGCAGACTCCTACCAGAAGATGTCACTCTGACTGCACGATGCTCCCTATAAGGTGCCCAACATGAAGGTGCAACACTGTCGTCCAAAAAATGTTCGGTGCCTGTTCACTGCTGTGAGTTCCTCTCACAAATCTATCTCATCCCTCGAGGTAGACTAACGCCGTCTCTTTGAGTAGATGCTATCATCATATATCCCCAGGGGTTTTTTCTCTGAGCAACTTCGCCGACGCCGCCCTCGTCAGGAACCTCTGAGCTGAGGGTTTCAGTCTCCGTGGCTTACACGCTTCACGAATCCGAGAGCGACCCCCAACGAGAGGTTTTGGGGGCCCTCATCTCCGTATACGGGAATGGACATGAAGTAGGTGCCGTTACCTCGTAGTATCTATAGTGCACAACTAATATTTTTCTTCTCTTTCAGGTTTTCTGTCGCCGCCTGGAACAGAAATACAAACGAAACGGTGAACCGCAGCCGAAATCGAGGCATATAAAGCTCTTGGTCTTAAGGATCTCCCTGGAGAAATTCCCAAGATTGTCACCCGGGAGAGGAAGTAGGCCACCAGATGTCAACTTCATGTCTTGAATACGTCGCCGGCTGCCGTTGCCCATGCACCATCCGCTCCTCGTTGTGGCGCCAATATGAATGGTCATCCTGTCTTCTCCCCTCTAGCCTGCCGAATCGGGCAGCATAGAGATTCGGTCGCGTGTCAGCTTCCGGTTCTCCCTCGCATTCCTTGAGGTCGTGAACTATACCTTTCAACGCTCCGTTGACCAGGTACCTCGACACCCGTCTTCCAGACCTGCAGGCCTTTAGCCGCTACTGCCAGCTGGGCACGGCTCCTTTTCTGATCGACATCTTTCGGCGATGACTGTTTTGAGCACCAAACCACTCTTTACCCAGAATATCTGCTCCTTGCTTTCATCTGTCAATTTACCACACCTCTGATTCCTTACCAACTGTACTACCCACGACCATCATCACTTATTAGCCGTACAAATGCAGACCTCGCACTGAACTTCGTATCTGGTTCATAAGGTCCGGACTTGAGCTGCGCAAAATTCATTCTCATGTTGATATCCCGTACCACCCTATGTTGTTTCTGCCTTTCATATCATATCCAACCGGACAATCTCTTACCTGTCAGGCCCGCCAGGTCTGAACACAATCCGTGTCAATATGTGTGAACATTGAAATAGGGAAATATAGGCATTGAAGGTTATAACGGTTCTCCAAGCTCCGCCCTGAGCTTGTGTCCCGGAGAAAGGACTTCGACGAGCACTACTGAACCGAGTCTGCTTTCTCGGCGATACGTCTCTCTTCCGGCCCTTTAATGGTTTTCGGCGCTTATCGCTAACTCACCTCGATCGATTGCACGATGCCGTTAGCATTCGAGTAGAGTTCAAGTGGATCATGACCTTCTCTCGGGTACCGTTGTCCCAACCGAACATCCTAAGACGTCCACCTTCTCCGCTCCTAGCAGAAGCCCCTTTCGTGGTGGTGGGCCATATGGTAGTCAGCGTTTTCTGCATCTACAAGCTGTATGACCTCCTGATTGCATGTACCTATCGTATAGTCATCTTGTTGGATTACGTATCCTCTTCCGACCCCTTAAATCGATCAGGATGGCCCCTGCTCGACAGCTGTCTGAATCTTCTTCATCTTCCGAAAGATGAATGATTAACGGCATTGGCGAATTCCCTTTCATGGTGACGCAGATCCTAGGTTCCAACCCCACGGTACAGAGAGATGTGTACATATATTATTTGAGGTTCATCTCGCTACTGTTCTTCGGCTTTTTTCCAACCCCCAAAACGATGCAACGACAACCACGACCTGATTCCGACCTTCTTACCCGAGACGACATCTGGATGTCTTTCTCAGCCATAAAGGGACCCAGAACCACCCCTCCGATGCCATTGTATGCATTGTCCATTGTATTTGACGATGGCCCTTGGACACACACCACGAACGTCCGGGTGACGGTCGTAGGAAAGACACGAGATAGAGAGCCTGCGCGGGTAAGTGCATAAATGCCAATCCCCTAGGCGACCTCGTCGTCTCACTCAACGATAGGAATCCTGGCAGTGTCTTAACGAGTCCCGAACACCCGAGCCTTTTGAGAAATGGGCAACATTTTATGTACACCCTCCTCGTAATCTCTCCAGACCCACTTCTCCCCTTGGTGGACCTGCGTGGGCATCTCCCCCGAGTTCCCAGATACACTCTATCGTTCTCGAGCATGCCGAAGGAACGCTATGTCCTCTAACGCACGTATGCGACATGTCTACAAAACTCTGTGTTCTCTACGATCAAACATTTCCCATCTCTCCTCACAATCATGCTTTCTTCCTATTCCTCTCTTCAACAAACCTAAGGTCAGACCAGCATAAAGCTTGCAATGGGGTTAGAATGCTCAGTAGCTATTATATCCGCATCCTACCGACGAAGCATCAAGATCGGCCTCGTACGATTACTCGCCTTCCAGCGGCTGTCATCGCCCAGATCGTCACCAATGGGCTCGACCGCTCTCATTCCTTGTGGGCCTCGGAGTTATTAGGCTACGGCCTTGTTCACAGATCCTGGGTTCACGTACTAGAGCTGTTCTGGGCCGAAATAGGGCATGGTTCCGGATATATCGCCAATCCAGTCGGCCTGGCTCATGCCATCGTTCGCCGACCCGATAAGGGGAAATATATCTTTCGACACAGTTCCGATATGCTTTTGCACCATTCTATCTCGGAGGAGGACTATCATATAGTGCATACTTCTCTTGTCAGAGCCGCCGCCCCCACGCTGAAGGAACTGCATCTCGATGCACGCTGCTTCGTTGCGTTAAGGGAGGAACTGCCGTTACTACAAAATGTCCTTAAGCTCGAGTGCTACTTCTACGATCGGAGAGAACATGTCAAGTACTCGACGGAAGAGCTTCAGCGTCTGGTATCAGGTTGGCGTAACTTGGAAGAACTGTTCATTACAGTCACAGATCGGCCCTCTCAGGAAGGGAATAGGTACGGCTCGTAGTATTCGAGAATGTGAATCACCTCTAATTCCAGACCCACCTTAGCCCGAATAGCTCAGTAGTAAGTCTATGAACATCTCTCCTTCTGAGCTCCGGATGGCTCAACCACTTTGGGCAGGTGGCCCCTCACCCGCTTTATTCTCTTAAGACCTTCGTTTCCGGAACGGGAGGGATGACTGGCGCCCGACTACTCGAGTTCTTCTCCAACCCTTGTCAGCGCCTTACGCGGCTAAGAGTGTACGGTACCTCCGGCTTGACAAATAACGACTTCTGTCGCCTTTTCGCTACGACTGCCCACACACTAGTCTCTCTACATATCGAGCTCTGCAAACTTGAAGACACGTATTCCGCCTCGGATCGTGCACTGGATCTCCACGTACATAACATGGGATCCATTTCCGATGTTGTCGTTCAGGGAGACCTTGCTACTTCGGTCTCTATAGCTCGAAAATCTGGTCCCCGATTCGGTAAAATATGTCTTCTCAATGCAAACACGGAAGTATTTTTGGCTCATGGTGTCGGTGGGGTCACGTTGCCCGAAGCAATACCGACTTGCAATTGGTCCGTGATAGATCTAAAGTTCGCGAATAAATCGCCGAAAAGTGTATTTGAATCGTTCTTCGCAGCCGTGCGGCCGCTCTCGGGCATACAAGGGATCAAAGTTGAGACGGTAAGAAAGGTCTCTGAGTTTCAGGAAAGGAAACAGCTGACCATTGCATCCCGCAGGTAAAGAAACCGATGGTTCACTACCCCGAGATCAGGATTCACCCCTCGAATTAGGACGACAGCCTGGAGCCCACAGACTACCGCGGAGTTTTGACGGGCAGGTGCAAGGCAGAGTTTGACCAGGTATCGCGGATAGGCCATGTATGCTGATGCCAAAACCTCGTTTTCAGTGATCAAGAAACCCATAGTTATAGAATATATACCGTTCTGTTGAGGATTACGATATATACCTATGACTTACGAGGTATTTCAAGCCCTTGATACCTGCTAGTCTTCTCGATCGCTCTAAGATTGTGACCAAAGGATCGTTCTAATTTAGAGTGCAACAACGAACTGACAGTATCCACTTCCGAAAAAAAACAGAGCGTTGATGCTAGGCCTACGTGTAAGTATGGTAAATCTACACGGCTTGGTGGAACTGACAGTCAACAAGCAAATCAAATTCCAACTCCTCCGAAGCCTATATCATAAGCATGAACCGTCGTTTGTAGAGCCCCGTCAAGTGCAACATAGACTTTTTAGCATCATCCACCGCGGGTCCAGTCTAATTATGAGAAATAGACTTGGGTTGGTCAACCCCTTGAGGTTAGCATTAAATTACTCTCACCAAAGTCTTGATTGTCGAGTTTAAGAAGCTATCGTAGGCACACTTCATTTCAGACAACCAGGCCCGACCGTGTTTGTGGAGCCCTTATGCAAATGAGCTCGGAAATGACATATCCCTGCCACATGAAGTCCTTCTAGCGCAGAATACGACATGATATGTCTCGTGCCATGGTGCATCCTAGGAGTAAATTAGGGATGGAGTAAAAGGAAGTGAGGTCGGAGGGATACACTGCCGAAGATATATGGTAAGATACGATTTCGAGGCTTACCCTCGCTCGATTTCGTGTTCTGACTCAGCGGACGCCAGGAATCTTCAAAGCGTTTTGTAGCTCATGTTGATAATCACGTCCACAATGATGGCCAAACTTCGGCATCGGTTTGTCAGAGCTGTTGTTTTCACTGACAACTCGGCTACATGAGACGAAATTTGGCAAGAAATTCGGACAAATGATATTGAATTGGCGTAATGCGATTATGCATGGGGTCGGTTGCTTCGAAGGCTGATGTACCACGTATCTCTTCATGTCTCTCGCGTTCATGTGAAATCACGCCGTGGGGTGCGGTTTTGACGGCCAGACTTGGAGGGAAAGTTGAATGATGGTCGAAAATATAGCAGGATAACCGTTTGTCAAACGCGAAACCAGAGTTGAAATCTGCGGGGAACCATTCCATCCTACAGCCCATTAATACATTAGCATGAGCTCAAAATTCGCAGGGATTAGTGGTAACTAATAGTACCGTTTACCAGGAGGCGGAAACAGTCAAGGCGCATTATATTGGCTGCTTCCCTCATGGCGTGAGCCGCGCGTCCAACTCGACACAACTTGATGTTATATGGCTTACTGATTGGACTGAAATGCAGAGCCTCGAAATTTAATGAATCGGACGGTATTCTTATATACTGTATAGCTACTTGAATCCGCGCTGAGAGTTATTTGACTCTTCATTCAAGCACCCTCGATAGCTGCGCAAAGTCACCCATTGGCCTATACAGCAGCCGATTAAACTCTCATTGTTGTCGGTTTAGTCCTTGGCCGACCATGCCCCCCAGCGTCCTTTGCATACAGACAGGCGGGGAATTGTCTGTGAGTTGGGGCTTTTTGAGATGCACGCCTCATCTATGCTGGTATCCTTCTATAGACCCTCATTGGTTGTTGCTCAAAACGTAGTGCAGATGTTATCAAGACAACGCATCCACGTGAACCTTGGAATGACGACTAGAACTTACCATCGTTTTCCGTGATCCAAGAAGTTGCGTATGTACGCCTTTCCCCTCTAAATACAGGTTCCAGGGATCAATCGACCAAAATTTTGTGCTGTGCTCTCAGATGACCTTGGCCGCCTAATTCATCTCTCATTTCCTCCCGTCGTCTACGGAACTCCTCGGCTTCTGGTGGGTAACTCTATTACCCCACAGATTTGGGGCCTCCTTGACAGTTTATCACTCAGTCGGGTGTGTTTGGAAACCTCGAGGCGGCATCACTTGACCTCAAATGTCGACAACACCAAGTACTGTTTGCTATGAATTCGGGTAGCTTGCCCCAATAAAGCTGCGAACAGGCATGGTTTTCTGCTAGCCAATAAAATCGCTGGTTCAAATGAATTCCAAATACATCCTCCATGATCATATGTATATAATTTGCAATTCCCCACACTCCGCATACGATTTTCACTGATTTTCACCGTAAGCTCGGCTGTTTATATCTAGTTACCGAAGTCTCGTTGCCGATCATACATATATCATGCCTGTTCACCTGCACTGACCGTTTGAGGTAGTCTGAGTGAGAGTAACACGGTGATTACTGGAGGAAACACATTGATCGGTGAAGCTGGAGATTGTAGCCCATGGCTTTCGTGCACCTTTGTATTTTTGGTTCACAATCCGTCCACCCCGGCGTTCAACTGCGGAGCTCAGTCAGCGCCGCCTGAAGTCACCTGGGCAGTTCGCTTGTAACCCAGCCACACTCCCGTTTTTCTCCAAGGATGACAACTGCCGCAGCCCCTCCACTCCAGAGTACCTACAGGCCAACGAGCCAACAAACCATTGTTGAGCCGACCCACTATTGAGTAGGAGTAGTCGGGGAAATGTGGCGTATAATGGTGCGAAAAGCTTTGGGGAAATGGTCGTCTCTTGGTTGCCCGTTCCCCACAATCCAGTCCCACACCCCGCAGCACGGACTGGGGTCGACGAGGAAACGTGGTTGTTCGGCTCAATCTTTGCTGATGGTGTGGAAAAGGTTGGATCGCGTGATGCCGGTGTCGGTGATGTGCCTGATTCGGCCCGTTAAGCGCGTTCGGCGCTTCAAGTTCAATGTACTACTTATGCTCAGGGCAACTTGTAGCTGTGGATGTGCAGAGTAGATCGAAATGCAATTGAAATCTTTCACGCATAGCTGTACGTGGAGGACCATTTTCTCTGAAGTCAGGCCGATGTGGTGAAAAGCAGACTTACAGTGGGAGAAGCGAGAATGGTTGATCGCTCAAACACTGGCATGCGGACGTGGACCTGTGGTGCGGACTGGTGCAGATGACTCTCGGATGAGCTGCCTCTGACGGAAGAACGACGCTTTGGGGCTTGAGAAACCTGTTGAATTTCTATCCCCATCTCCTCCTCACCGAAGTTACTAGCATGCTGTAAACGACTTCAAGATTGGCGAAATGCCCGAGACTCACGGTGATGACTCTGGTAAATGCTCGAAGGTTCCTAGCTACAGCCTTTGTGTCACTCCCAGGGACTAGTGAAGTGTAATCCAGGATCCGACTGGATAGATAAGGTTCGTGCCGCAAAGAAATAAGGTTCAGCTTAGAGAGCCAAGCTTGCCACCAACGCCGTTCCTCGTGGTCGAACTGTATTATGATAGCAGTTGCCATCATGATATGCACGGAGGCCGACGTCCATGGTGTGTATCGGGTTGATGACTCCCTGCTCAGATCTACTAACAATAATATCCTTAGTCTGGGGTTTGACGTTTGACAGTGGCCGCGGCAAATGTCACTCGTCCTCCTCGGCTCGGAGGGGATGGGATGACTATGCTGCTTGGAGGGTTTTCAACATATCTCGCCTGCACATTCATCTGAATCATGTGGATGTGGGGAGCTGGCGTACTTCTAGCTTACAGTTAGTGTACGTTATGCTACCAGGAACTGAAGCTAATGTCGGTCGCGGCACTGCAAACCCTTATCGAACGTGGCTTTGCGCAATGTCACCTTGTTAGGATGGTTGAGGTTCAGAAGTTCCTTACAACCTGGTCCCAATTCATCGTGACCTGTTACAGGGCAGGACACCGAGGCGCCAGGACAACGTCAATGGCGCTTTTGTATGGAGTAGGCCCTGAAGAAAATGCATCGCGGGTAGCAAACGGAGTGGTGGACGTGATTGCGTTGAGGGACCCGCCGGGAAACGGGAACCTATCACGACATTGGTATCCTAGATCGCGAGCGTGAAATTACACTTCTTCTGGCAGTGGTAACGTGTTAACGAAACTTTCCAATGTATCAATCAAGGATTCATGGTATGTGCATTTGACACGATTTTTCTTGGTTTCAAATGCCAAAAAAATCTGGCTGAAGTGAAAGGGATTACCGAATTGGAGGGCCTACCCTTAGAGGACGTTTTACGATTTCAAAATTCATACGTAGAACCATCTGTTTGTACCAGTCAAATAGTTTTAGCGGCAACAACAGGCGAAAACGAGTGACGGGGCCACATTGTTCAAATAAGGACCGAGAAACGGCGCTTTTGACCAGACCATTTGACCAGATTCCCAGATCAAAGTCCCTGGTGGTATTTAACTCTGACATTTCTTACCGCAGCGTGTCCCGTACCGTGCCGCAGTTTTTCTTGGTGCATTACTGCTTATAGGACTCTGCCACGAATGAACAGTACAGCGCCGCATCTAGCGAGGAGGCGACGACGGTTGAAACGGTCATCTGATAGTGATTCCAGGCATGCCTTGACAAGATCATCGCACCGGTTCAGGGCCCCTCAGAAAGAGGCAAGCGGCACGCGGCCTTGTCGTTGGTTTGTTTGAGGTGTATGTGTACATGTGTCCAGGGGTAAACGATTATTTCGTACAAAGATTGCTCCAAAAGGAAAGGTGCGAATAATTATAGCGTGATCGGAGGGTAAAATGAGTAGGATCATGGTGGATCGGTCGGGAGAAGATGGAGGAACTGAATTGGCTCGGCTTGGAAAGGCTTGAAGGCTGTGTACGTGTGGCCTGTGATTCGTACGGCCCGGTGAGGGTGGAAGTTGGGCCGTACTTGTTGGTGCCGTTGCTGGGCTTTCTCTGAGGCGAGGATACCTGACAACTGGACAGGGCAAGCGTGTCAAGCCAAGGTCAGGGTGGACGGTTGGCACGATGATCGTACTGGAAACTTGTGGGCTGGGTCGAGTTTTGCCAGAAAGTTCGGATGAAGGACCGGGTGAACCGTGATGCGAATTTTTCCTGTAATGGCAAGCCGTTGGTGGTCCAGTTGGATCTCTCCTTTATTCTGCTCAACCACCATCGACAATTGGAGTTCAGACAACATCGTCAACGTCGACGACCAAAAGACGGCGACCTTGAAGGTCAACTGACTGCTGTCTCCCCTTATAGCTGCGCCTACGAAACAAGGCAGGCGAGTATTCCTTTCGTTATATGAACGAACAAAGGGGCAATGTAATAATGATAAATCCTAATAGGCTACACGAGTCGGACGGCGCTTGCTTGCGTATACAGCGTGTTCCCCGCTCGGATCTCTCGTCAGCGTTAGCCTGAGTTGCTTTACTCAGTATTCCGCTTGAACACACCGAAGGTCACATCAAGGACCGTCAAATTCCGGTGTATCCCCGCTTACATCTCTGGCTCTCTTGCCTCTCTTTCCTCTGTCCCACCACCTCATCACAACTCGGTCCACCTTCCGCTAGACCAAGCGAAGCTTCTCGACCTGAGGTCTCGAGTTCGATACCCAATCTCTCTCAACTATACGATATAGGAGGGCCAATCTCGGTTCGACATCGGCGTCTTCGGGATAGCTTGCTACACTCAGCAGCTACGGCCGAGTCATCTATCTTCTGCTCCATCGATTACTCGGGAAGGAAGCCATTAACGCTTTGTTTGCTTTGGAGGGGCTTGGGCGAAGGAAGGACGGAAGAAGCTACGAGAGACGAAGAATATCATGCCACTTGAATTTCCTGTGCCGGTGTTGTCAGTGGCGAAGGATGCGGTTAGGGAGTTGGAAGGTCGTGAAGCATTGAGTTCTTTATGGGCTCGTAAGTGAATCCTGATGCAGAGCTCTTGTCTCATTTGCTAATCACGCATGCTACCCTTCAGTATTCACCAAGTGCAAGGAATCGATCAAAGATGGTCGAAGGTTGGAGAACCTTAGCTGGAGGCTATGGTACCGCGACATGGTGACTTCAGAGAAGGAATCGCTCAGTGGCTTCTGGCAACACAACGCAGGGTTTAACGAGAAGCTCATCTTGGAAGGCAAGTACTTTGTTCATCATTGCCTATTCTTTCATACTTTTTGGTTCCCACCCCATTGTTCGCTTCCTTTTTGGCCTCCCCTGCCATCATTTCCAACCCCCCGTCGTACCTTTGACGTCGATGGTGCAGCCAAGCGGCCTGATCATCTATGATTTGTCAACGAGACTGAAGGTCTCTTCCACGTTCATGACACCCTCCCTCCGTCTCGGACGTCCCCGCGTTTTACGTTGATAGGGACGGGCCAGCGGCGGCCAATCAGCGTCCACACCTCCGTAGGCGCGTGGGCAAAATTGGTCGTGCTGGCAGTTCATGGACGAATTTTCATCCTGGTTTTGCCTGCTCGCCGTATGTTCTCATTTTTTCCCCATTTCTATGTTTTTTCCGACATACGCCATGACCCTGACCTTTTGGGAGTCTGCTGGTACCTGATGGCGGATCGAACTCGGGCTATTGTGCCGTAGGCATGAAGTTCGACGAGAGCCGGGATTTTGGTGTCTGCGACTGCATATACCCCCCTCAGAATCTTCTCCCGTTTCTTTTTCTTCTGGGATTTCGCTTTTACGGCATACCCTCTTCTTGTTAACAAGGAACACGGGCGCTACCCCGCTACTTTCCCTACCCCGGATTTTCGATCTCCCTGAACTAAACCGCATATATTCACTCTGAATGCTTTGCGCTCTCAGCTTTGACGTTCTATTCATTTCTTTTGGTGTTTTGCTTGCTCCCTTCATTATCTCTCGTTATCTCGCCACTCGCTAACATGTCATGGGTCTGATACTGACAATGGTCTTTCTCTATAGATTGCACCCCGTTATCTTCAAGGGTGCTCACTATTGAGTCGTCTCTTGACGAAAAACACGGCCTCCAAGGTGGGTTTGATATTCCCTCGGACATACGAGCATTTCCCCCCATTTTTTGATACATGCTGATGCATATCGGCGTATAATCATCTTGCGGATGGTTGCGGCCTGATGCACAGCAGAGCCCCCATGTGTTGATACGCATACATCTACACTTTACTCCCATAATCTCCTCGCGATCGACGCAAACGCGTTTTGACAGGAGGACCCTCCCAATTACATGGTTATCTGGTTGCGGTTATGATCCGCCGGCCTTGCTTTCACTCGCTTTCCCCATCGTTTCTGCTTTTGATCTGTTCTCGTACCAGAGTCTGGCATATGCTAACATATGTTTCTCCTAATCTGTTCTAGCCGTCTCAACCTCTGCACCAACTCAAGCTCCTGTTGCGTTGCTGCCGACGCCACAGGAAGCTGCACGCACGGAACATACCTCAAATCCACGCGAGAATGGCGACATTCGTTCGATACCCTCGAATTCAGTGTCGGTATATTATTCAAACACCAACTCATCGGCGGTGGGCGAGGATACCCAGAACGCGAAGACCCTGCACTTGAAAGTTGCTTCTCCATCAAATCGTCCTCTATCGTCATCGTCACTTTCATCATCATCGGCATTACCGCCCCAATCTATACCCTCACCTGCTGTCTCTGCACCTGCATCTTCAATTCAACAAGCAGCTCAGCTGCTAAGCGATCAAGGATCCCTAACGTCATCGTCACCCTGCTATCCTGCTATTCCCCCCTCTAATTCCCCTGTATCTTCTCCCGTTATCTCACACCCGACTATATCCTCCCACATTTCGTCCTCTTTATCCCTATCTGCGGTTCACAATTCCCCAACTCTGGCACCTCCTTCAGCCAGTAACTCATCGTTGGCCTCACAATCACCCTCATCAATGTCTAATTTGCGTCTTCGGCCAGACTCCGCCCTTTCAGATACCTCCGACTCCGCACCGCCATCCATAAATACGGTTCCTGCGGGTGCGAGAGGTAGAAGAAGAAGTTCTTTCCAAGGCAGAATGATCTTCGAGTTGTTGCCACCTCCTAGTTTTGGAGCTTCCCCGACGACAAGAGCAACTATAACTCCGCGAGGACCGGGTGCTACCGTGAAGGAAGCCACTATGCAACTTCATATGACATCGGTGCCGGCAGTGACGTGGGCGGGGAAGATGGAAGGCGTGGAGGTGACTGGGGAGGATGGAAACGTTATGAAAGGCGAGGATCCGGGGGTGGTGTTCAGGTGGCAAGGACACCTGTTGACTCCTACTGCGTCAATGTCAGGCGACGAGGATACTTTGGTGGCGACAAATAACCTAGGTGCAGACAGTGTTCTTGTTGCGCTTCGTATGGATGCTACTACAACTATGGTGTCGCAGCTGCCTACTCCTGGTTCGGAGTGCGACGATCCTCATGTTTCGGCTTTACTACCTGTCTCCATTTCGACATCGACATTGACGGCGCCTCCGAGGTTGGACGTCCATGGTGTTGCTCTCGAGCCACATCTGCCGTCAGCATCGGCTTCGACAGCACCGGTGACAATGAATGGACGAGCATCAGCGACCTCGACACCTACGTCAACATCAGTCAAAACGCCCACTACTGCATCGACAACTTCATCCGTTACCAACTCCCTCCAAGCGTCGACTGCTGGTCAACAAATGACGCTTACCCTGCCCAGGCTGGTGATAGTCCATCCCACTCCTGGGCCAACGCCCCACCCTACGCCGCCAGCAACTCCAAGGTTCCTTATGGGAGTTGCGCCGGTTGCAGTTCTGGATACTGTCTCAACGACAGAAGTGTCTCTGAAGGCGGATGGTGAGCATCTTACGTTAGGGATAAACCACGTGAAATTGAATTCCTTTATCCACAGTTGTTTCTGCAGCCATGTCGCCCGTCCAGTTGCCTCCCGCTGTCACTACTGGTGCCGATACTCCCGAAGCTCCTCTATCGCCCGAGCTCCTGGTTACCCCGACGAACACTGTGAATTCGCTTTCTTCCCCACTTCACGCATCTTCCGAGTATACCCTTGTCGAAGATGAGGTCATCCCTCCTTTCCCAATTACTCGAAAGCAGTTATCATCTACCAAAGGCCAAACCGACATCTGTCCCACCGTGATCGCTCCAGAGGGTGAAGCGGTAAAGCGGTCAATTGAACAAGGTATGCATCTCTCTTTTCTGATCTCGATCGTGACTAATCATAAATCGTCTGAAGTGACTGAGCAATCGATTATATTACCCCTGTCCACAAAAGTCGCGTCACCTCCTACATCAAGCCCACAGCGGAAGGCTGCAAAGAGAGCCCACAGCGTTGGCAGCTCCCAAAGCGCCGACAGCACGCAGACCACAGAGTCTGGGATGAATGTGGAGCAACCACCCGCTGCCCATGTGATGGCAAGATCCACCTCTGGAAGGGGTACCGCTCGACCATCTTCACGTGCAGTCATGGCCTCAAAGGCCCACACGTCCAAGTCGAAGGCCAGGGTGTCCGTTGGAGCTGGCAAGAATAGAAGTCTTACCAGGAGTCGATCGAGAGGGTCAAATGTTGGAGGTGACCTTGGGATGACGGCGGTTGGCCTGATGAACACTGGTCTTGCCATGACCTCCGCTGCACCTTCCGAGAAGGCTGCATCACCACCTAATGGAAAGTCACGACCAGGAGTCAAGAGGAGCTACTCTTCCTCCGCAACCGTCACCACCGGTGCAGCACCACACCATCATTCACCCCCGACACCCAAAGCCCCTGCAGTTGCGTCAACCATATCCTCACCTCTTCCCCCTGTCGCTCCTACCCCGGAGCCATCGAGGACAGTTGCTGCTGACGATCACCCAACTGCTTCTGCTGCACCTGACCCGTCTGGAAAACCTTCAGCGTCTACAACTGGTACATGGGGAAGGAAGAACGCCCGACCCACCTTCAACATCGGCTCGGATGAGGGCTCGAAGAGTGGATCAAGCGTGTCCGGCGGTGTCGTAGAGCGTGACCGAGACAAGGATCTCAGGACGGCAGCGAAGGGCAAAGCTCGATTAGAGCCGCCTCCAACGGCTACCCAAAGCAACTTCCGCCTACTTCAGGCGAAAGCTGTCCATCAACCTGCCCAATCATCGCTACCCACCCAAGCTCAACAAACTCATCCCCCAGCTCAGCCACAGCCGAGACGCATCGTGCTGGCTAGCGACGATTCAGACGAAGGTTGGGGTACGGAGACGGATGTCGACACGGAGTCTGCTGCTGAAAGTGGGAATGTGCATAATGCAGAGAATGGCGGGGACGTGAAGCGTGGGGAAGAAGACGAGGACAACTGGTCAAGCGAAGATCTCAGCACCGACGACGTTCAAATTGCCGCACGTCGTGAAAGCCCTGCTACAGCTCAGCAGGCGAGGCCTAAAGCTTCCCCTCAGCACCAGCGACTCTCTGGAGGGCATGCGGGGGCTCGACCCAAACTCAATGGTAGCCGAACCCAGCTGCAACAGCCCCAAGCCCAACAGATGACACGTGCTCAAGCCTCGAGACAAGCGCAGGCTCTCCGAGCTCAGCATACTGTCGAGCAAGCTGCTCTCAAAGCTCTGGAAGCTCAACGTCTCCAGAAGGAGATGTTCGCCAAGAAACCAGTGCCCAGCTCCGAACAGCTTGCTGCCACACGGTCGAAAAGCGTCGGCCTCCTCACACAACTCATGAACCCTGATCCTAGGATATTACCTCCGACGCATCCTTATCGACGTAACTTCAGCTCAGGACATGTGCGTGGAGGTTTCGGACCAGGCTTCGGCATGTCGTCTATGGGCGGTGAGGCTGCCCTACCTCGACCCAATCATCAACGGGCCGAAACTGAGACTGTAGTTGCCAATGGTACGGGAAGAGATCCTAGGGCGAAACGGAACGTTCGAAGAGCCAGTGCCGACGATTACCGGATTGGGACTCCAGGCAAGGGTGGCATGGCGCCTTCCTTGGCCCCAGGCATCAAGCCTTCCAAGAGTGGTGCAGCCCTTCCCGTCGCATCTCAGGTTGCGGTGGGAAGTGTAGCCACTGTGACTGCCGCTGCAACGTCCAATGGGCCGCCCGCGACTACGCCTAGCCCCAACCGTGGTAGTCTCAACCCTGGTTCTAGCGGAGGATACCGACCCCGAGGCAAGCCTGTCGACCAAGAGCTTGAGGACAGCAGTAGTGATGAAGAAGAGGAGGGTGGAAGAAGTGGCCTTCAAATGTCTCAAAGCGTCGCGCAGCAAAGGCTTCAAGAATTTGCCCAACGAAGGGGTATCAAGACGGAGAGGCGATCCAACGAAAGGCCGGAAGCAGATACTACCCCTCCCGGACTCGCGGCGGAAGCTAACCTCCCCAACCAAGCCCTGACTCACACAACAACCAGAGACCAACCAAGCTCATCTCGTCGGCAGCCACCTCATCAGGTACCAGGTCAACTTCACCTCTCGCGTCAAACCCCTGCGCCTATACCCATGAACCATCCCTACAACCTTCCCCCTGCGCCTGGGCCAACTACGCCCCGCACCACTCGCCGACAGATGCTGCAGACTGAGATGTCGGAAAGCTTACGCCGGAATCTTCTGTGGGAGCGCCAGGTACATCGCCAACAAACAGTCGGACCAAGACGCTCGCAATCGACTGTGTTGGGTAATCAAGTTCGCCCAATGGCCACCATCCCCGCTGTTGTCGAGGTTCGCCTCAAGAAGCCTGTCAGAGGCCTTCAGCCTGGCGACATTGTCAATGCTGAGGTCAAGGACCGAAGGGGAAGCGATGGTGCTGCCGTCAATGGCGAAGGGACCCAAGACCGGGAACAGATTAGGGAACGAGCTCTTGCTCGTAATCGTAGTTGGGCAAATGACTACCATACTTCCGGCTGGTGATTATCCCGGATCCGCACGATTCGTGACTGAACGATATGGATACTTTGCATCATCTTCTTATCATTGTCTGGGTACTTATCATTTGCACTTATATGTGTATAATACGTCTCTTTTCCTTCCTACCTATCACTCATATGGGTCTTGTCGTGCATAGTTATCATGCTTTTATATTGCATCATTCGTTTCATAGTCATCTTTCATTTGTACAGTAAGGCATTAGCTTATCATTGTTGACTCCGTAATGGAACTTGCATTTCATCTTTGAATGTCTTCTCGTCAATTGCGTTCTCCATTACACATAGGGATACAGTTACGCTCCTTCGTTCAATGGTCATGGTGTAACTTAAAACGCCAGTGCACCACCATCAATGTTTGACCGAACCTCCGTGAGTTGACAAGGTTTTAGCACAGGGGGAAATCTAGCCCTTGTTTGCCTTTCGGTAGGATCCATTGAGTACCGCAGTAGCTGGTTCCAAGCAATTATAAGTTCGCACACTTGTTTGGTTGCAAACGTATGTCTAAAGTACCCTCTGGAACTTGCTCTGGAAGGTCGACGGTGGTGCACCCCGGGCTGATTCTTCTCATAATCTATTCAAGTGAGGTTTATCTTACTATCTTTTCCTCTTCAACTAATTCATGTACTGCAGGGTCGCCACTCTTATCGTCCGTTTCATCCTTGTCTCTCCCGGTCCAACCAGGCGGAATGGTTACAGCTATACACTACCGTATCTGTAAAGATTCCACTATTAGATTGATTGATCACGGTTAGTAAGACGCAGAAGTGCCGGCGATTCTTCATCCCCTCAATGCTTGCCTCAATACGCGTCGAATCCGAACCCCTTCAACCTCTCCTAACTCCATCAATTCTGGCTTGAGACGTCGGCCAGCGATTATAGCGTATACAGTTCAGGGGTTACAAGGTAGGACTCAGACTCATCCTAATGGTGGCATAACCCAGAGCCCGTCCAGTGGGATGGCTTATTCTGCAGGGTATAGTCGCAAGCATATTTTCCGGGGCATCAAATCTCCCCGCCGACCGCAGTTCGAGTCATAGGAGATTATGTCGGCTGATTTAAACCACCGAACAAATCGTTTCAACCTATGGCTATGACGCGCCCAAAGGTTCGAAACCTCCTTCATTTCTGGCTTACCCAAACTCCTGAGACACGTGAATATTTTTCTGGGATTGGTATGAAGAAGGTAAATTTGCCAACTCCGACTCTTGAAGTTACTGGTATGTGCTTATCCCTGAGCCCCAATAACCCGTCAGTGGGCATTTAATGCCAATCAAACTCACGTTTGTGCGCTACCTGTCAAGGGGACCGTATATACATGCTTGAACAGCCAGGAGGTGCTGCAGACTAGGGTCAAAACTTGGGAGTTTATCGGCGTATCAAAACGAGGACAACGGGCCTCTGATCAGTCAATTGTTGTGTGTGTGTGTGTACAGCCTCAACTCCTTCCTCGAGGGCCCCCTCGCGTGCTTTAATTTGTATTGCCTGGATAAGGACGTCACGGCTGCCGAAGCGCGATAGCCTCGGAGAGAGTAGGAGCACTACCCGTCTATCCGTTCAGATTTACAGGTGAATGTCAGTCCACTGATCGTAATGTCACACGACGTCTAACCTTTACCACTTGCCTGGATTCAGTAGACTTTGAGGTCGGGGAGTTGGGAAAGCACTGCGCACTGGTTCTTCTTAAACTGTAATCTGGGGTGGCGCAGCGGTCTCTGAGGGCTGGAAGAAAAACTTCCGCCGTGGTACTTGCGTGTACTGACGGTTCCTGCCTGATCGTCGTTCAGTGCAGAAGACAGATCCCGCAGCAACAGAGGGCCCATTCCCACTTAACCTGTGTACCTTCACACCAGCACTTATCCACCTCCACGCGGTGTGTTTGCCTCGGCAGGCCAGGAAGCTCGGTATGTACAGCCTGCCGATCCTCCACGTTCTGTCAACCAATTAAATGGCGGGCATAAGTCGGTTCACGAGGCCACTCAAAGTCGACAGATTTCGATGTCTTTTATTTCTGGATGAATAGAAATCGTATCAGATTGCGTACGCAGTCAGCGACTGTGATGGGGAACGTTTGATGTGTTATCTGAGTCCGAGATTGGAGCTGTGGCCGTGTGAGTGGTCGTAAATGATTTTCACAGAAGCAAGAGACTCACAAAATCTCCAGTTGCTCGAACAGACATGGCACGCAAAGGATTTGTTTTCTTTAGCCTCGGCGCTTGTGGCAGTTGGCGGATCGGGACATCACTGAGTCGAGGGTCCTCTTAGTTTCCCCCAATGCATAACCGACTGAGAGCACCAGATCTGAGAACATTCGACCGCTGCGCAAGTCACGAAGCTTCAGTTCCCGCTGCTGGTGGGTTCATATAAAATTCTTTGTGAAGTTGCTCCAGTTGGCAAGTCTGGTAAACATACCCAAGCGAGTGCAGATCGCTCACTCAGGCTGTCAAACTCTATCCTCGGCCAGAGATTGTTATCAATCAAAGGTGTCTAGGTTTTCCTAGTCCTCCCGAAAATTGTATTCTTTCGAGGATCGAAACGGGTTTCAACACGTTAAGCTCAAGCTTCTAAATGACTCCAGAGCGTCGGTACCAGAGGTATCGGAGTGCATGTCAGAAAATGACTCGATAGAAGGGACCGACGAAGGCTCATCTGAAGCACCCCTGAGACATTGTGTAGGTGTTGGACCAATCAAAGACTGTTCTTGTGACTCGTCCGAACCTCGAGGGTCGTTGACAAGGCGGGGAAGTTCAGCCAAGCAAAACGTGCCCTGGATATTTTGGGGTGTTTGAGACTGGAGTCGGGGCTGACATATGGCCGTGGCGTATGGTGTAGCAGCGCCAGAAGATCGATAGATAGGGTTTCTTGATTTCTTTCCCAGCTGTGGCGAAATTGAACAGATTGGCACCGCAGCAGCAGGATCGCTACCAAAGCGCTCATCTCGTTGTTGGGCAGGCTGCCAGCAACAAGCGGCTGCTGCGGGACCATTGAATTCAACGCTGCGGGGAAGAAGAAATACACAGGCGATGCAATTTATTTTTCCCTTCCAGAATCTCTGCAGAATACTTAAAGCCAGACCTGGACGTTTTCTCAAGACTCATACCAATCGTCAATTGTGCAACGATCGAATCACGGCTAGAACGCCGCGTCATTGACGGCAGGCACGCCATATCGTCTCACATAATCACCTCAAAGGTCCCCGATTGCCATACACGGAAAGTGGACCGATTTGTCAGATTTGATTTGATTGGGCACTATTTGACAGACCGACGACGCAAGACCGACTCGGTACACACCCATACACAAATTCACCGCGTACCCGTTTCACCTTTGCCTCCTCGTACCCATGACCATGTCCAGCGACGGGGAAGACTATAACGACGATAATCCATCCTCTAAAAAGAGAAGGGTCCAGAGAGCTTGCGATATTTGCAGGAGGAAGAAGAGTGAGTCTCATCTTATCGAGACAAATGACCTGACCTAACCTTGTTGTGGCAAAAGTCCGATGTAGGTTATCTCCTGGAAAACTGGTTCGAGACCGAACTAAACATGGACTTTCTGTTTATAGGCGATGGCGGCTCAATGCCCGGCAATCGGTGCTCAAACTGTATTGCGTATTCATTTGAGTGCACATATGTCGAGGCGGCAAAGGTCAGTCAGCAGTCTTCACGTGTTTTCATATCTTGCTCATCTCCACTGCTGTCTCATCAGAAACGCGGCCCACCGAAGGGGTGAGAGCGAATTAACCGTTAGACTGTCTTGCCTAACCGAATCAATGGAATAGCTACGTTGAACGACTAGAAAACCGCTTGGAAAAGCTGGAAAAGTTATTGAACCGAGTAAGCCCTTCACAGCTATCTTTTGACGCCTTCGTCGCTGACCGCGCTGGTCTAGCTGTGTCCGGATGAAACCATCCTGAAAGAACTTGATGCAAGCCTTGACAGCGACAACTGGCAAGCCACCGTTGAGCGCAAACTTTCTGGGCCGCGCCAAGGTACTCCGTCAGGCCAACCTCCTACCAATCCGAATGCACCAAACCAGTCGAACGCCCATCTCACATCGCCCCCATTTAACTGTGCTGACCTCGCACCCCCACAACGTACTCCCACCGAAATCACTACCCATATCATTCGACAAGCTGGCTCGACACCCGCGCCACACCCTGCAGTAACAGACGAGCATGGTGACGATGATTTCGCGCATATGACTCTAGCAGACGATATGCAGAAGATGAACCTGGATAAGAGCGAGCATCGATTCTTTGGGAAGAGCAGTTCCATCATGTTGGTGCAAACGGCGATCGAGCTGAAGAACGAGTATACGGGCATAAAGGGAGATTTTGCAAGGACAATTTTGGGAAGTAGAAGACCCGAATTTTGGACCTCGAGACCGGTATGCATACTACTCTTAACCCGCATATATCCACCATTTCTGACGTTTTCTCTTGCCATTGTAGTGGGAAAGCGCTGCCCAGCTCATCCACAAGGAAACGTACACGTTCCCCCCGAAGGACCTCATGGATGCCCTGATTTCCTTGTTCTTCGAGAATATCAACATTTTCATCCCTCTCCTTCATCGCCCCACTTTCGACAGACTCGTCCAAGATGGGCTCCACCATCGTGACGACGGCTTTGCCGCCGTCCTGCTACTGGTCTGTGCCGTTGCTTCGAGATACAGTGATGATCCCCGGACGTTACTTGATGGGGTGGAGAGCATTGCAAGCGCTGGTTGGAGATGGTACAACCAGGTGCAGTGGCCTAGGAAAAGCTTGCTGTCGCCACCGTCGTTATACGACTTGCAATACTATTGCGTATGTGTCCCGCCACCCGTCGTATCCTATCGTGTGACTGACTATATGCGTCCATTTTAGCTCGCAACCATGTTCTTGCACGGCTCCTCAGCGCCTCAATCGTGCTGGACTCTCGTCGGCATTGGCATCCGACTTGCACAAGATGTTGGTGCCCATAGAAGAAAATATGATAGGCTGAAGATGACGGCCGAAGATGAGATGTGGAAACGTGCATTCTGGGTGCTGGTGTGCATGGACAGAATGGTCAGCTCCGCCTTGGGCAGACCCTGTGCCATCCAAGATGAGGAGTAAGTCTCTATATTCTGGCCTTCCTCCTAGCATATACTAATTATATCTTCAGCTTTGACGTTGACTTCCCAGTCGAATGTGACGACGAATACTGGTACCATAGCGACCCCAAGCAGATGTTCAAGCAACCTGCAGGGAAACCTTCGGTCATCTCGTACTTCATCCTGTACCTCCGCCTGACTCAGGTCTTGGCCATCCTTCTTCGTACCATCGTGAGCATATATCCCTTTACGCCTGCTGCACAAGTTGCTGACGCCATTGTCGCAGTATTCGATTAATAAGTCGAGAATTCTGCTGGGTTTTGTTGGTCAACAATGGGAACAGCATATAGTCGCTGAGCTTGACTCGGCCTTGAATAAGTGGGTTGACAGCGTGCCTGATCATCGTAAGTCTATTTTTTTCGTGTTATGCATCTAATTCCGAACTGATCGATATTCCGTCTCCTTGTAGTGCGTTGGGATCCCAACCGAGAAGACCTACAGTTCTTCAACCAATCGGCTCTGCTATACTGCACCTACTACAACATCCAAATCCTGATCCACCGGCCGTTCATCCCAAGCCCGAGGAAACCAAGTCCATTGGTGGCGTTCCCGTCGCTCGCTATCTGCACAAATGCTGCAAGGAGCTGCAGCCACATTATCGACGTGCAGAGGAAACGAAGTCCGACTTGCCTACCCCATGTTCAGGTCAGTGTAGGTTGATCAGCTTTATCATTATCAACTCGTGCTCAACGATTTTGCTCGTTTGTAGATGTCGGTCTTCACGGCAGGGATCGTCCTCCTGCTGAACATCTGGGGAGGCAAGAGATCTGGGCTGAACATCGACCCCAACAAAGAGATGGCGGACGTGCATAAGTGTATGCAGGCCTTGAGGGCTTGCGAGTCGAGGTGGTACTCCTCTGGCAGGTTATGGTACGCTTGATCTGTTTTCCTGCTCCGCACCTTGGCTCACCTTTCCTTAATCCAGGGACATCCTGTACGAACTTGCGTCCGTTGGTGACCTTCCTCTTCCTTCAAGGCCAAGTCCACCGACCTTCAAACGCGACCGCGACTCAGATGAACCACAGTCACACTCCTCTGCTTCTAGCCCACCGACCACCAGTAGCAACGCGTCCTCTCCTCCTTCTGCTGGCCCACGTACTGTTGCTGGTACACGACGCGTTACTGGCAGGCATAACTCAGAACAGCAGCAAGGACAGTCGCCACATCAGATGCAGCCAGGAAACGCAGCAGGTTCAACCAACCCCTACCCATATGCTTTACCCATGTACAGCAACGAACTCGGGAGAGTACCACTGAATGGTGGACAGAGCGTCTTCGCACCTGCCTCCTCCACCGCTCCAGATGCGAATGCAGGACCAAACCCGAGCTATTGGTATCCCGCCGCCGGTGCCGGACAAAGTGCTACTCAAGGAGGGTCTGCCACGGGTACCGCATTCATCCCTCCCGAATCAACATTCGGTATTGTGGATGGGCTCCTGTACGACCAGATGGGATTCTTCCCTGGGTCTACAGCATTCGGTGGTTCTTCCAACCAAATTGCCTCGCCCTTCAGCGGTGCTGGATCTGGAGCCAGAGCCTTAAACGGCGTCAATGGCCAGGGGTCTGGTATGCAGGGTGGCCACCCTCATGACATTGCTGCGTTGGTGGGAGGATATACCACTGTTGTGGATAACGGTTCAAATGTGGGGCCTAATGGCGGCATTGGTGCAGGAGATGTCAGCATGCAGGCGTTGATTGATGGTGATACTATGTCGATGTGGTCCACCGCCCCGACTGGATTTGAGTATGTATTTCACGGTTCTCCCTGGGAGGAATTTTTTACTGACACTTGGGTTTAGACTTGATGATTGGGGGACCTACTTGACCAACGTCAGTGAGCTGACCCATGCCGGTCAGCATCAGCAGTCAGGGTCTTGTTCTTGAGATATGGGACACTTGACACTATGGCCTAACTCTGGGATTATTGTGTTATATTCACTACCATTGTTTTGTTACGTCTGCTTTCTTCAGGCTGCGGTTCACCCTATCTATCATACATCCCAACCCAATTTGTCCTCAACGTTACACTACGATATTCTAGACCGCTTTCGTCGCTGGCTCACTGCATCCTTTACCATACTCCGCTCATCCGAAAGACTCCAGTAACAAACCCCCCATTATCTGTAGCTGTACATAGATCTCCGTTCTGGTTTGCTAGCTATATTTATATATCATTGTACTAGTACTGGCTATCTGATCTGGTTTCTCAGCCTTTTTCTATTCGTGGTTAATACCTATGCTGGCGCTGTGCATTTCTTTGAGCTGTTTGAAGATGTCGAAGAGCTGGAGGAACTCTAGATTCTACGAGTAATTGAGGATAGGGGTGATTTGCGAGACTCCTTGGTTCGCAGTTGGTCATTACTGGGTGTAGTAGTTCCGGTAGCTGTAGATACAAATAGATCCAAGGTTCAACGTCTCAGTTATAGAGCGTTCATTCAGAAAGCGAGAGTTTGGATTGGATTGTCAGAATCTTCATTGCCTTGGGATCTTTAAACACGGAAGGGCACGTCGGAGTTCGGAATTAGGATTTGCTCTTGTCCTTCATCGTTGTCGACCTTTCATTCCACTTGAAGATCCTGCTGAAGCAAGTTAGAACGTACTACTACCAGAGCTTGGAGTTTTAAAGATGAATTGAGTCTATCAGGACCTCTCTCGACTTCCTTGCTCTCAAGGACTTCGCCTTCGCCCAGATATTCTGGAATTCAAGGCGGTCTAGGCAGCAAGGCCACCAACAAACGTTTGGGCTTCGTCCACTTCTATGAGCTCCAGGTCCTGCAATGGGTCCAGTGTGTACTGTTACAAAGAAAGAGAACTTGAAGGGAGAAGAAGCTGGTGTGTATTTGCCGTTTCTTCCGTCGTTCCGTCGTCTTGGCTGACCTGACTTGCGTTCAGTTCAATGGCCTAATCAATACTAGGGGCTCAACAACAAACGCAGATGCTTTGTGATAAGCTCAAGCTTGACCTACTACTCCGTTGATCCATGTTCCTGCACCAGTTGCACCATAGGAGTTCGAGGGTCTCAAGGCCAAGGTACAATATTCCAGCTTTCTGTGATCGATCACGATACTCATCCTCTCATATTTCTTCTTTCACTCAAGGCGGCTTCATCAAGCACGCTGTTTGAACGGCCGCCAGCGAGACTACTATTTCAATGCGGCCACCTGAGCCTCCTGCTCGTCCTGCCTTGATCACTCAAGCGACATATTGAGGCATGAGAGGGACGAAGCTCGAGAAGGTTCGTTCCTACTCAGTGCAGATGGCGTGTCCGAAAGCCCAAACGAACGTTCCAAAATGTGCATACCAAGCGCCCATCGGTTTGCAGATCCTGTTATCTGTTCCCCTCCTCCTGCTGCGGGTAGGGAGGTTAGCTCAAGGTACTGGGCTCTATCCTCTTCCTTGAGTATGATATTTACCGCCTCTATTCTTTGTTCAGGTAGTCCTGGGACTTTAACGACGCACTCAAACTTCCCCTAATACCAACTCTACTCTTTCAGCGAGGCCCCTCGAGTTTCGCTTCCTGGTCCTCCTGATGCTCATAGAGATGGAGATTGTCGAGGTTCGCTGTTTCTGCCTTAGGATCCTCTTCTGTCGAGCATTGACCTCGATCGTGTAGACCCATTCTTTCTGACTTGAAGAAGCGTATCTCTCCGTCTTAGCTTGACATCTCCTGTCATATTGCTCGGCCCTCCTTGCAATACGCCTTATAAGCAGGCCGAGTTCACAGCGAACACGACAGATTACGACGAGATGAAGGGGAATGGGCCAATCACAAAACCCATAGCAAAAAAATTCTGACAAAGAAGAATGGCGTGGAGGCGAACTAGTCTTTGAAGGGGTGGGCGTTTTGACTTGAGTGTGAAAGCGTCGCAGTGTTTCTGGAGGAGTGTTTGAAGTGGATGGAGACGAGAGTATCAGACGGGTCAACGACTTGCGGGGTCAAAAGGACAAGGTTGGGCTATCCCTTTTTAACCGACTTGCATAGAGCTAACGAGGTTCCGTAGACCTACATTGTCGTGAATGCATGAAACCATGAAAGTCAACGGAAGACATCATGCTTGGGTCAATACGGGTTCCAAGACCGTTCGGCTCTGGAATCCTGCTGTGGAGGTCTGTCATTTCTTCGTATTCTTTTCTTATCGATTTACAGTACTGACATATACTTAGGCCTCTCATGGCGAGGTGTATACATCTTGTCAAGAAGTACGTCAAGCCGTCTCCATGATACTACACTCCAGAGTCTGGAAGGCCAAGCTTTCGTTACGGCGGAGGCCGCTAGCTACGTATACCAAGGTATTCATTCACCTCACCAACATCACCCGAAGACTGAGCTCCTGTTGCATCTCTAAGTATGCTGACCCCAATGCCCTCCCAGACGACATTACCATAGTCGTTGAAGTCAATACATGGTCTGGATATACCCCACCTGACCCAAATTACTGGCGAGCTCGTGAGGTAATGGCAAAGGTCATGCACTAGAGTGATGTCGTTGACCATCTTGAAGATACTGAAGAGGAGCAAGCAGAGCAGGCAACGCTGCGAGGGGATGGAGACGGGGATTGTGACCCGGCGAGGTTGCATCGTTCGAGGTTGGCTGTGGCTGGCGATGAGGTGTATTGATAGATACGAGCGAGCCCAATGAATTGCCTATAGAGACCCCATTCAGACGGCGAGAGTTTGAACTTTTAGATCCTCGGTGTGTTGGAATCTTTACCCCGGAAGCACACATCGGAGTTCGGAACCCCGACTTGACCTCTATTATCGTCTATGGCCACTATCCGTTTTGTTCGAATCCCAAGCCGATGGCGTCTTCAACCCATCGTCACCAGAGCTTATGACATGAGGTGTCTATGTTGAGTATCTGTGGGTAAAAGTATGTAGGTCGCACGTTTTGATTAGCGCCTGTTGTCCTCACAATTGACGTGCTGATCGACTTACATCACAGAAACGAATTTTGCACTAGCGTGAGGAGTGAAGCAGTTACAATAGGTCATGATCATGCGACGACGTCTCCGTCATGTTCGGCGGATGAGAAGAACGGCCGAATTCCGAGATCAACTCGATGCTATCGATCCTCGGGCGAAAGCTCCATTAGATACAGTAGATATCAGATATCGGTTCTTTCTGTTCCGCTACCGTCTGCTGTTCAGACTCGGAATCACGGGGCTTCTCCCATGATCCAATCTACTCGCAAACTGCTCACCTTCGTCCTCAATACTGGATGTGATTGTGCAGCTTTAACCATTTGCTCAAGCTTCAAGCATCATTGATAGTTCAGCTACTGGAACTGAGGGTTTGTTAGCACATACCTCTCATCTTATATTGTACTTGCCTTGCATCTTGCATCAACTTTTGGGGATTGGATAGGTGCTAATCTTATCTCGGTCCCATGACGAGGCAAGTTACCGTTCTCCTCATCTTGACGGGCCAGAAAGAAGTTGCCGGGTCTGCTGAATTTTTGCCTCGAGGCTCGCTCCTGTCTGTTTGGTATTCTTCTATCACTGATGCACCAATGAGTATTAGGAATCGTGCAACTTCTGGCGAGACCTTGAGGCAAGAATGCATCCGGACCCCTCACACCACTCCACGAAGCAGGACAGTCTTCTTATGCCTGATCATATGGTCGAAACAGGCCTTATCGATCTCATCGCTGTTCAGAAGGTTCCATATGGCTCTCGGATTGGGGCGCTCGACAGGCTGTCAGTTCCGGAATCAGGAATACTGAATTTGCCTGTGCCCAGAGGCGTCCAGAATAATGTACGAGATTGCATTGTGGACCCTGTAAACTTCCAGCAACGTCGACGCTTCTCACGAACGTCGGTCGTTGTCGGGTGTAATGATTCAAGGATGACATTTCCATTTAATTTCGCTTTAAACGCTCTCAAGGTCTGCCTCTGGTGCATTTAGGTCGCTCTGGTCTCGTCCTCCCGACTGTGGCCATTCCCAGCCGTGCGCCCAAACGGAGAGCTGCATTGTGCCTGTGGCTTCGCCAAGGCTCAGAACTTTGTCCATCCGTAAACTACGCTGATCGACCGTCATTCCGTTAAAGTCGTGACACGGATTTGGGTCATGCTGCCATTCAGAAGCACAAAAAAGGAGTTCACAGATCACAATACAAACGCCATCCCTAACAATCCATGTCCCGCTTACGACACTGGCATCAAACGTCCTTGTGTGGGGACCAATAGCCGAAATATTATGCGGGCAGATCGGTGCGAAAATCCGAGACTGGCATCATTGTTCACCGAAGCTTCTCATATTTGACGCGGAAAAACGACCTCGAGGATGCCAGCAGTTTTTGGAAAACGAGCATTCTTTCACTTCTCTCAAGAAAATGTGGAAAATCATGCCGTTGGGATGTTCGGAGTTATGGGGGCTTAGGTGGTGGTTAGGCCTGCCGGCCCAGAACATTACTGAAGAGGGTGAGGTTTGAAAGGTAGATTTCTCCTTACTCGCCTGACCATGTAATTCTTGACACAACCATGTTCGATTGCCGTACGAGCACGAATATCAGGCACGTCCATCATATTATCTCCAATTCAAATGACATCCATCTTCCGGAATCGGTCAACCTTCGCCTTCTCCTGAGGTTGCGGCGGCTGGGAGACTGAATTACCGAATGTTATGGTCTGCGCCTCCTATATTTCGATGACTATGTATCGTTCGTTCAGACCAGGTAGTTCCTACCAAGCCTCTTCAATCGAGTACCAGGTTGGTACCAGGGCCCGCGACTTGCCACCGAGGCCCAGTAGTGCTTCGGCTTTAAGCAGGGAATGTTGCGGTGTTCCTGAATCTTGGGGAAAGCCGTCATGCCGCCATGAATGCCGTCGGTGCTTATCCTGATTTGGTAAATATGGTCTTGTTTTGACCCATTGATTCTGCACAATCACGTACAGACGCGCAAGTCATACGAGGGTCTGCGAGGTACGCTGCTGTAAATCCAAGAAATCCTGATGATCTGCCCTCCCCAGAAAAAGTATGGTCGAAAAGATATAAATATGAGGCCTTTCGCTGCATTATCCCCTATCCTGGTATCCGTTTCCGTGGATCTTCCCTTCGTGTTCACTTCCCTCTGCAACCTTTTCGTGCCCTCACCTTGCCTTCGTCCTCATCGCCATGTTCTTCAAACGCGTCGCCGTCTTCTTGACTGCCTGCCTTGTCGCTGGCACCTCAGCATCTCCGGCTAAGAGGCAGTCCCTCGCACAGGTCATCACGAAATGCACCAAGGCCAACGATGTCGCGTTAACTTTCGTACGTCGTTATTGTATCAAGCTGCTGTTTGTTATTCATCCTTCCTCTAGGATGACGGTCCATACATCTATCTGTATGTTCTGAGTATCAAATGCAAGTTTCTGCATCTCACATATCATTTAGCTACGACATCAGCAAGGCGCTTGTTGCAGCGAACGCGACTGGAACATTCTTCTTCAGTACGTCCTAACGTGTTTCTGCCTCGAGAACGTGTTACTTATCGTTCTTCCTGTGTAGACGGAAACAACTGTGGGCATTCTTCTATTCCAACGCGTTTTCTTATTCATCTATCATTCAGACGGGTGCATTTACGATGACGATAACATTAAGCGTGTCAAGTACGCTTATGACCATGGACATATGGTCGCCTCCCACACCTGGGCTCATCTTGACCTTACCCAGCAGTCCTGGGACAAGAGTGAGTTGTCTGCAGGCAAATGTCCTCTTTTGCATACTAACTATACGCCCCAGTCCACGACGAAATGTGGAAAGTCGAGCGTGAGTATATTCCCAGTCGAATTTCTTGCATCAGACGTCTGATTCCACGCATTTACAGAGGCCCTTCAAAGGATTACCGGCGCTTACCCTGCATTCATGCGTCCCCCCTATGGAAACTACAATGATCTCGTCCGCCAAGCTTCGTATATCCGTGGTCAGAAGCTCGTTATCTGGGACTTTGACTCCGGCGACTCCGTCGGTGCTACCGTCCAGCAGAGCAAGAATGCATACACCAACACCATTGCCCAACATCCCAGTACCATCCTGGCTTTGAACCATGAGACCTACGAGACCACTGCGTGAGTAAACCCTTTCTGTCATAGAACAACCCTGACATATATTGTTCCTTTCAGCCACCAAGTTCTCCCCTTCGCTATCCAGAAGTTGCAGGCCGCCGGATACAACCTTGTCAGTGTTGCTGACTGCTTGGGACTGCCTCCTTGCCAGAGCGTCGGCTCTCCCCAAGTCAAAGACGTGAGTACACCTATTACACAGACTCCGCCGTGCTGACCCCGATCTATCCAGTCTACCTGGCATTGCTAAATGCCTTTATGACCTCGCATGATGTTGTTCGAGACCCCAAACCTAATACCATTTGCTACGCACGGACAACCTTTCTAACCAATGGACTCCTTCAGCGGGGCAACGAACATTTTGATACCTCGTGCGAGACCTAGCTATGCAACAGTTGGACTCTCTAGTTCGCCCTTCACCGTATTACGCCTACTACTACCCGTCGGACATCGTACTACATTTATTACCTATTTTTAATTGGTTCACGATTTGAAATGACCTTACTTGCGCCTTCGGAAATCTGATTCATACATTGAAAATTGCGGGCTTCTCGCCTATTAATACCCGAAAAGTGGAGTATCTTTGATATTTTCCATATGTTCTTTCAAAAGTCGACGCTTAAGCTCAGCACGCTTGAGAACATATCAACACGACCGCGAGAAGGATCTTCGAAGTCGGTTGGTTACGCGTTGGTACCTGGTCCTTCTCTGCTTCTTCGTGCTTCTTTGCCACATGCGGGAATCCCCGGACTATTCATAGGCCTTGACATACGTCCAATTCTCGAGATCGAACAGATGCCAATGCCTTATCCTATTCTTGGCTGACTTCGGTGAGAAGACATTTTCGGTGTTTATTTTCGTAAAAGTCGTCAATGTTTTGGGGCTTACATGGGAAAAAGTACATGCGCCCGAGACTGAACATCGTCTATGGAGCAACCATGTATGAGAGCTTTGGATTTCTGCCAGCGTAAATCCCCTGTTGACATTGAGCTGAGAGTCACGGATGCCACCAACAAAGACGAAAGGAGAAGTGATGGGCTGTCCGCAAATCATCTCCTTTGTGAGTACACTCGTCATAATTCAGGCAGCATTGCATTTCGATCGAAATGGTAAACTGCGGTCAGGAACAAGGTCAGATAAGCCTGTACGAACAAGAAAGGATGCACCTGTGGGCGTTCCCAAGGCGTAGGTAGAGCGATGCTCATGGATGCCTACTAGCCTGGTGATACCGAACTTGGCGAATTTTGAGGCGAGTGTGAGAAAGTGTAAGCATGAGTCATGTGTTTGGAAGATGCTGGCTGCTTTATCGTATTAGTTTGTTCTGTGGGCTTCCAGCAAGAAGCAAAACAGAGATTTGCAACTTGAACAACCTGGGCACAACTTCAACATCGTTTACATTTCTATGACACTCTCCAATAACCCTTAGAAACACCTGCAGAATTATCTTATCATTACTATGTGATTCATCGGTAGGAAGGGGAAAGACAGATAACTAGATATTGTTGTAGCGTCCACAGAACTTTGACCACTCGCAATTCCCAGCATCAGGAAAATATATGCCAACTTGACATCAACTTGTGGGAACTTGATGGAACATCAAGTAAAGCATCAAGTAGACATAACTTGCAGCCTAACTTATAGCACTTATAGCTTACTTATATATACTTATGAAAGTTATCAAGTACTGTAGCAATTCATGTTTTGGCCAAGTATGGCCAAGTTGGCATATATTTTCCTGATGAGCCATCATTGCCTCGCTAGCCTTGACAAATTTCTCTACAAGCGCCCTATCCTCGGACGAGAGAAACCTCTGTACCGCCTGGTTGGAAATATTGATGAAATTTGCCTCTATTCCTGGGAGGTGAAAAGTGCTGATCTCATCCATCGCCGTCTGGGCGCTGACCCCTTTCTCTTTCATCAAGACCTTGTCAGTAGTTTACTGGAATTCATCTTTCGATCCCCCCCTCGTCCGTCTTGACTTTCCGGCTCAGAATTGTTCTGTCTCTCTTCGTTCTTTTCTCTCTCTCTTCGCTCACCTTCGAACAGTTCCCCATTGCTGTTCCTAACATCTTCGACAACACATCCTGCATTCGTTGAATTTGTACCTCTCACTTCGACCTACGACTGTCCCTTCGTCGTGGCCTTTGGAGTAGTTCACTGAAACCAATCGCATTCACAACTACGCGATTGAAGCTAGTTGTACAGCTCTTCTAGCGTACACATACTAGCAAGGACCGCACTTGTCACGGTACTTCACGAACGCTTCGAAATTATGGGAGGCTCTCAGTCTCGCATCCTTGTTCCCTACCTCTTGGAACCAGCGACACATCTGGCTCAAGACTTCTCGGGAATTTTTATGGGCAGCATCATCCCCAACCGAGGTGAATCGAGCACAAAGTTCTCCAAGAATTACTTCAACCCGGTTTTCTGGATCAGGCGTGAGGACTCCTGAGGCGATTCCAATAATTGCTTTGACGGTGTTCTTTGCCTATTGGAAGAAATGCTTAAGTACGTGTCTCATCCTTATAACACTGGAGGAGCTCATACCTTATTGCGTGGCATGTACTCCAAGATGTCGTCGACGAGGACCAAGAATGGGAACAAGAGGGTAGGGATCTCAATTCGCTCATCTAGAGCGTATGGATAGGCGAACAAAGTTCCCTTTTCCATATCGCTTCGGGAATACTTCTCCTTGCTTTCCGCAGAAGGCCACGGCCAGCTGTCGAGAAGATATTCTCTTATACGAAGAAGTACTTCCTCTGTCTTCGGGTGACTAGCTCATTGGAAACGAGAAGTGAAGGTGGCCTGTAGACCCGTGATAGCAGAGTTATTGAGATCGAGAGGGCAAGTCATCAGGATTGAGAAGCCGGGGGGTTGGAGTCTGCGTCTAGTTTTTAAGGTGGACGTGAGAGTCCGCCACAATTAGGGATCCACGTTGAAAAGGCTCGTTGTGATACAGTATGGGTGGATTCTGAACCTCATTTATCGGCTGCGGGGACCGGGAAAGCCGTGTGTCCTTGATATTCTATTGTTTTCTCGCGATGAAATTCGGTATGAGCGATTATGTTTCAAATTCGGTGTCTAAGAACGGCGATCGCTTTTCTACTCCGAATGCTATATGAATACCTCCTGTCAGATACACAATTTTCGCTGCCGTCGCACTACAAATCATTGCCCGTTGTTGACTAGCTTATGGCATTTAAACTCAGTGGGCTGGTTCCAGAAATGCCTGTTCGCTTGATGATGACATTACGCATGGGTGCACGCCCACTGGAAGCGGTATAAAGCCCATAGCTGCCACGTTCGGACTGGACATAGGGAATTCATGGATCAGACTCGTCTTCGTGTGACTGGGCTAAGGCCGAGCTTTACCTCTCATTATCGAGCTATCTGTCACCCAGCTGCGGGGCCAATTACTCGACGTGTCCATGCATACTTCCTCGACAACTGGATCTGGCCGTCCGAAGAGGCGAAGACCAAGTTTCTTCAGAGCGATATCGACAAGGGCCCACTTTTTGTGTGGCCTGAAGGTCGAGAAGACAGAGTCGAGGTCCTGACGCTCTTGACATGTTTCTGGGCGTTCTTTGATGATGCATTGGGGGCTATGAGTTACGCACAAGTAAGCATTGGTGCCATTGGTTTTGAACGCTCTGCTCATACGTACCGGACGCTAGGCTAAAGCGGTCGTAGCTCGGACGCTTGGAATGCTCAATCAATCCATCAAGCCGGATAAATCCAGTCGTCTCGAGCTTATCCTAGATCAGATCTGCTCTCGTCTTCTTTCACTCGATAGTGATGGGGACGGCCAAGGCGCCCGAGAGATTCTGAAGCATACTAGTCATTGGATAGAAGTGGCAGCAAACAAGGAGAGGCGGCTGAAGGCGTCGCAGGACTTCGAGAGCTATATCCAGTACCGCCAGATCGATGTAGGCTGCGGGTACGTCATGATCGGAAGGTTTCTTATCCATAATCTTGCTGAACTATTCTAGGATGTTTTTCTACATGATGTGTTGGTCAAGAAATGTCCAAGTTTCCGATCGCATGAAGCTTGACCCGACTTTCTGCAAACTCATGGAAACGACGGGGATGCATATCGCGTTGACGAACGACCTGTATTCTTATCCTGTTGAGGAGATGGAACGCCAGGCTCAGGCTCAGGTGCTTGGGACACAGAATGACGATAATGCCCTTGTCGGTATGTGCAATGGGGTATTTGTTCTTATGAAGGAGAACGGGGTCGATGCAAAGGAGGCCATGGACGACATTGGTCAGAGGCGTTTGCCACAGCTCGAAAAGCAGTTCGAGGAACTATCGATGGCCATGACAGAGCACTACTCCGACACCCCGGATGAACTTAGGGTTGCCGAGAGCATCGTGGATGGATGCAAGAACCTGATGGGTGGGAATTGCGAGTGGTCGAAGTTCTGCGGACGTTATAATAGATTTTGATGAAACAACGACTGATCATTGAAGTAATAGAGTCTAATACAATATGACTTGTCGTATTCCCAGAGACCATAACGGTTGCAGGTGTGCGCTCCGAAGGAAGTAACCTGGCGTCCTGAGATATAAACAGTGGTCAGCCAAATGCTACAGAGGGCGAGACGGAGGAAGAATAGAAACGTCAAATTCCAGTAAGGTCGTGGTCAGGAAGGGAGGACCTGCAGGTGCAGATCCAATGAAAGCCGGTCATAAATCAAACAGCTCCCCGAAAACGCGAACGTTCTCCGGAGTGTCATATGGCCCCGGCAGAATATCATCACAGGATAGATTGAAGGAAAAGGTGTAGGAGAGTACTCACCCTCAGAGTCGGATTAAGGAGCCCAAAATTCTATGCATCCTCTTCCTCTTCGTCTGTAAGCTCTTCCCCTCTTCGTACGCCATGGTGGCGGTCATACCCTTCTCTCCGTGCCCATGACCTGCCATCGGTATAGGGCTCTATTCGAAAGGGGAAGAATAGGGTATAGATGGGGCTGAGCAACCAATGGTCAGTAAATACTTCATGTTTGAGTCGGTATACGCACTATCCACCCTCTCCGATATTGAAGAATAGTTTTAGGTTCCTTAGCCGCCTACGATCACAAGTCAGCCTTGAGTCAATTATGACTGAAACGAAAATAACTTGCCCGAGATCATATGAGTTCACGAAAGTCTGATGGGAGAGTGTTAACGCCGACAATTCAGAAAAATCCCAAAAAGGTTCTTACCTCCCCACGGGACTTGGCTCTACGAATATAGACCTCGTTATCTTGTGTTTCGACTGTCGTTTCCCCGTTCGACACGGTGTACAGATGATAGGACATCATGACCCCGACGGCGAGGCAGAGAACACATGCGAGAATGTAGATGAGGATAAAGGCGATTTCTGGTATGCGGTACGTCCATGGTTGCTGTGGTTAGCGTCAGAAAGTGCTGGGATGACAGCTAAGGGAGGTAACTCACGAATGGAATGCCCAGAGCTACTAAGAGTTGGGACCAGCCCGAAACAGCAAGGCAAAAGCAGGCAATCACGAGATAGGCCCTATGAGGTATGCATACGTCAGTGATCTTTGAAGCAAGACAGTAGGGGTGCCGCGTACATGAACAGTACGAAATGCCGCTCGTTATGGATCCCAACACATTGGTTTATCCCTAAGCATTAGCGAATGTGTCAGCTTGTTTGCTGCTGAGCAATACAGGGTCTACGCACACTATTGAAAATGAGCACATAGACGAGGGATGAGTAGAGTAAAACTCACAGGACAGTGGTGATCGTACTTCAAAACGCAGCGATTGCAGATACGGCAGTGATGGGCTCTCTAGCTTTGAATGTAAGAAAGTGAATGAAATAGGAGTCGAGGAGGAAGATTTACCTCTGGCCGCGTCTTGCCACATTTATTACACTGTGTTTTCTCTGCACGCGTAATATTCACAGGCGTGGTCCATCGAACTCCTCCAGAGAAAAGGCTTTGCTGAGCACGTTTTCGTGCCCACATGAAGCCTTTACCATGAGTGCGAGGTGGGTCGTCGACGAATCCTGGACTGACGGTGATGACATAGTAATAATGCATCATCAGGTTGAAGGCGATCAGGACGCAGACGGGAAGCGTCAGCAGTGGGTAGGAGAGTGTCGGAGCAATCACGTCGACTGCGTGCACCGTAAAAGAAAGTCAGCATGATGGTATTTCAGACGGCCGAAGCAGGGAGACGGGGGTGTCAGGGCGTAGTGGGTAAGACGAGAAACTAACAGAAGCATACCGTTCCGGTAGTTAGGAGGATTACGGCGAGACCGACAAAGTATGGTCCAGCGGCGCCTGTTATTCTATCTCCTAGTTTCTCGAGGGACTTGAAGCATCTGAACACTGTCCGAGAGCACCAGCTCATCGTTGGACACGACGGGGAGAAAGTGTTTGTCAAGGAAGCAACGTAAAGCTGTGCAGTTTGATGTGCCAATTCGGTGCCACGTGCCTTTTACCATCAGATTAGATGCCATTCCCCGGCTTGACAATTTGTGCCGTCGGCTATTTTCACCCCACGTCCTCGCCTCCTCGCATCCTGGGATTCATCGTTGCAATTTGTTCACACTGCGCGTTTTCCGGAGAAGCAAGAGGCATGGGAAGACTTAATTCATACGTCTGCCTTCTCTCCCGAAGTGGAAGCAAGCAACTGGAACAATTGAGTTGATAAAGCGGTTTAGTTGCGAAGCCGGACCAGGCGGGGGGAACTTGGGTTGCTAGTCAACCTTTTATGACCAAAGAGGGCCGAAGTAGTTTGTTTCCCATATGTACAGGAGACCTGTCATCCAGGGCGAAGGTAGTCCAACGTTCGGAATGATTTCTTTTCCAATCGCCACACGGTACCTCGTAACTTGACGCAATGGATGCAATCGTCACCAATCAATCTCTCAGCCATGAAGGATCGGGATTTGTTCCTATTCCTCTACGTGGCCTCGCCTTAGTATTCGAAATGTATTACAACAGGAAGGAAGGAAAACTGGAAAGATTTAAGAAATGTTCATGTGGAACGTTGTAAGTTGGCGATGTCATGTATTCGGCAACCTGGTATGCATCACGATCGAGGTTGCCTGCCCAGATTTGTTCGTGTTTTTTTTCGCTTTGTCGGGGCTTGGCGCCCTACTAATCATGGCTTATAATGGATGGGTCTTTTGAGTTGACTTTCTTCGGCCTCAACTCTCTGCCAACCCCCTTTCGTCTCTTTTCCTTGTCACTCCTTTTGCCCCAGTCACTCCTTTAACAATGCTCTTCAGCACGGTCTTTACCCTTTCTCTCGCCGCACTTTCTGCGGCCCTGCCCAGGAAGCGTGCGCCTTTCCAGGTGATCAGCAAGTGTACGGTGCCCAATACCGTCGCTTTGACCTTCGTGCGTCCTAATTATCGAGTTCTGTCCCGCCCGCCTTTTGACACGTTCGCCTAGGATGATGGCCCCTATGTCTACCTGTGTGTCCCGCGGATTATGCCCAACTAACTTCTCTCTTACATCCGGGATAGGTACGATATCAGCAAGGCTCTCGTTGCGGCTGGTGCCAAAGGAACCTTCTTCTTCAGTACGCCACGTCCTAGCTCCTTTCTGTCTTCGTCGTTAACAGAACGCCTTTCTAGATGGCAACAACTGTTCGTATTCATTCTTCGCCCAGGGCGAGATCATCCAATGACGTGAATGTTCCCAGATGGCTGTATCTACAGTGAAGAGAACGCGAAACGCGTGAAGTACGCGTACGATAAAGGTCACCAGATTGCGTCCCACACATGGAGTCATGCAAATCTATCGTCTTTGTCCTGGGATCAGAGTGGGTCCACCAACGTTATCTAGCCGGTTCCCTCGGCGCTTACACTTGGCATCCTTTCTTCTAGTTCATGACGAGTACTGGCGCGTCGAAGGTCAGTCATTACCAGCCCTCAACTCGAAACGCGCTTACTGAGATATGGGCTTGTAGAGGCATTCCAGAAGATTGTTGGCGTTACTCCTGCTTTCATGCGACCTCGTCTGTGCTTCTTTCATTTCGCGCTACATTAAAGCCTAATGTACCTCTTCTTCCAGCCTATGGCGAGTACAATGACCTTGTTAAGTCTGTTTCCGATCTTCGCCACCAGGACATGGTCATCTGGGACTTCGAGTACGTTCATGCAACCCTGACTCCTGCTCTGCCCACTGACTTGTTCGCGTACAGTTCTGGCGATTCCACCGGTTCCACCACTGCTCAGACCAAGGCTGCCTACGACCAAATTATCGCCCGGCATCCCAGCACCATCCTTGCTCTGAACCATGAGGTTTATCGTGAGTACATTCCGCTTCCTACGTTGACATTGCGATGCTAATATCGTCCCCGCACAGAACAAACTGCGTACGTCTTGACTAACCTATTTTTTTTTCTCACTTTATGCTCACCCATTTCGCTCGCCCTTTCCAGTCAAGTCGTCATTCCCTACGTGATCCAGAAACTCCAGGCTGCTGGGTATAAGCTCGTCACCGTCGCCGAATGTGTCGGCGGCCTGCCACCATACCAGAGCGTCGGTACTCCCGGTGTTCGTGATGTATGTTGTCTAAATACAACCATTCGAGCCTTCACTGACTCCTCCTTTCCAGGCTACCTGGACCTGCTAAATGATTCGCGGACTGCTTCTCACACCTTTCTCCCTCTCGGACTCGCACTCGTTGCAATATTCACCATGAACATTCATATTCCATGTCGCGTCACGCTATCCTCCAATACCTCGTACTTGCAATACCATATACTACTCGTGTAATGGAATCTTCGGGTATCTACTTGGACTCCTATTCGGACACTGTTATATCACATCTGTTGGATATTACCTTCGTGCTATGGACTTTGTACTGTTCTTCATGTACATCTGATGGTTAATGATCACGTTGTAGAAAACTTTGCCAGGTCGGTTGATCTCAGGCTCAAACCATGAGCCTATTCTCGATGAAAATACCGGCTGTCTTTGACCGTGATCAGTGATGCCCTGGAGCTGTTATTTTCATGCAACGCGTCCTTTTGAGTCTGCGAGAACTCTACCACGACGACGGGAATGCACACACTACACTCAACTGCACTCAACCTTGTCGCGTTGAGCGCTAACCACCATTGTTTGAGGTCACGTTATTCCATTCCTCGGGCGCTTGTGAATTTCCGAGTCTCCTTCAAATGCTGTGCGGCACTCTGGCTTGTTTACTCGCCAATACCTGGTTGGAGACTGGGTCCTGTTCTGTCCTTGCGATCTGCGTAACCACCGACGGGACCCCGTCTATTGTTGCCCTATCTATGCCGTTACGCCCAACGCCTCTAAGGATCAGCGAAGGATACCCGCAATGATGAATGCAATCGCCAGGTCAACTCATTCGAACAATGTCTACAACGCTACCAACGTGACCTTCAACACCACTGTAAATGCACCAATTTCTTCGAAAGGTAAGATCCCTTGCGTCCCGCCTCGTATTCAACCATTGTCAACTCTCGTTGTCCAGTCAGCGAGTGGTTGTTCAAATTCACATCCGTCAATCAGTACGCGATTCAGAACGAAACCTACGAGAAAGTTTCGGCCGGAACGTGTCTTTGGATCCTTGAAGAGCCAAAGTTCGAGGATTGGATATCTCAGCGCTCTGATACCTTTTGGGGAGTCGGTATTCGTGAGTTCCCATGACTTATTAGCTACGATTTCCTCCAACCTAATGACGACGTAGCTGGAGCTGGCAAGACTATCCTTGCGTAAGTCCCTTTGCTTCTTTGCACTGCACCTCTCGGCTTAACGCTGTTTTGCTAGTTCATTCGTTATACATCACCTTGAAACGCGAGCCAACATCACTGGCGCTCGTGAGGCGGTTGCCTTCTTCTATTGCCGTTACAACAACAACCCGTCTATTTCCGACGTCATTGCTTCTCTTCTGCTTCAGCTTGTGCATGCGTCGGAGGAAGTGGAGCGGCAAGTCCAGGGTACACTATACGCCACTTGCACTAAGCAACAGACTGAGCCGAGTCAGTCAGCCCTGGAGACAGCTCTCCGATCGGCGATAACTTTAGTTCCGAGAGTTTTTCTTGTCGTGGATGCTCTGGACGAACTGCGAGACTCTGTTCGCGAGGAACTTGTGACTGTTTTGATATCCTTGGACCGCTCCCTTTTCTTGACGTCTCGCGAGTCGAGCATTGAAGCTTTACGTCAACCGGACATTCACATTCGAGCACCTTATAAAGACTTCCAGACATTTATTGAGGGAGAAATCAACCGTCTGCCAAAACTCCGGCTACTCCTTCGAAATCGACAAGAAGTCCGTCTCGAGGTGGTTGATAGGATACTCAAGAAGTCAGATGGCATGTGCGTTGCTCGCTCGATATTTCCGAACGACGCTAACTTTCCACCCCATAGGTTTCTTCTATCAGCACTTCAGGTTTCTGCCTTAGAAGGCGTAACTACAGTTTCAATGCTACTCAGAACGATTGAAGAGCTACCAACGACCCTCGCTGACATGTATGAACTGACACTCCTGAGAATTAATGCTCAGAGCGAAGAGGAGAGCTCGCTTGCCATGCGAGCCATCCTTTGGGTCACCTACGCTGTCCGGCCTTTGAAGTCTCCGCAACTTCTGGCAGCGCTGGCAGTGGATCTGGGCTCAAGCACGCTGGATCCAGAAGCTGTCACGGATGAGAAGATACTGATTTCTCTCTGTTGTGGGCTAATTACGACAAATGATGAAACTGGATTCCGTTTAATCCGTAGGTCGTACTTGCTTTACTTGAGAATCACTAGCTAATATCCGAACAGATTACACGACCCACGATTTCTTTAGAAATCATCGCAAAGAACCATTCGATGACCCACACACTCTAGCTGCCACAGTCTGCGCTATCTACCGAGGTGTTTCAGGTCTGGACTCCATGGAGGCATCTGGCACGATTTCCCTGCGACTCGCACAGGCTCGTTGCGCTTTCATTAGATATGCGACGGAACATTTAGGGCATCATACTTATCAGTCCACTCTTGTGCACGGTGGAAGAATACCCCACCACGTTCAACATTTTCTTTCCCAGCGATCCTCCCTGTTGATTTCCAGAAAATCTCTTCCTGTACCCCTCTTCAGTTCGAACTTTGACCGGTGTGGCGTGGCTCACTTTGCTGCGCTCCACGGCCTCCTACGATGGTTCGAAGACCTGTCGGAAACCAGTGAACTAGACCAACCGTCTGATAGGGGAATTCCTCCGCTTGGTTACGCGTGTTCTGGAGGTCACACGTCTGTCGTGAATTTCCTTCTTCAAACAGGACGAGGCGCCATTGACCATAGTTGGCCCGACACTCTTCTTAACATTGCAATACGTGGCAGATACCTCAATCTGATAAAGTTCCTTCTCAATTCTGGGGCTTCTATCGAATCAGGGCCCGGCAGCCTCATGTTAGCATGTGGCTTGGGCTACGTCGAGGTGGTCCAACTGCTCCTCAACTATGTCCAGACGAATCCACGAGACATGTATGGCAGGTCCGCACTTCACATCGCATGCTCCACGGGTAAAACCGAAGTTGTCGAACTAGTCCTCGCCTGTCCGATTGTATTCATGGATACAAGGACAGCCCACCCATCCTCCCGATTTCGCGTGCATGCATCGCCTCTTGGTCCCCATCAGGATGGATTTGGATGGACCCCGCTTCATTACGCATCATACGAAGGGCACATCGATTGTATCAAAATCCTCCTAGAACGCTGTTCGGATATACATGTCAACATGAAAACAGTTGTTCATTGGCGCGGACCCCACAAACATTCGACTGCTCTCGATCTTGCCATTCACATGGGATACACACACATTGCGAAGTTCCTGGAGGAAGCGGGGGGTGAAAGAGCTGCAGATATATAAGGCATCGGTCCAGACTCTCGTAAGTCTTTGGTGATTAACATGCTGCCCTCAAGGGTACTGACTGCATCCGCTCAGGTTGTACTTGCTTGTTATAGCCTACATCTCCCCCTCAGATGCTCGAAAAGCCCGGACAGACCTTGGTGCCGTACAAATCTATAGGTGGGTTAGGCAATGGCTGAGGTGGGTGGTCTTGGTGGCTTCAGTGTTGGCCCAATACTGACCTTCTTTTAGTCGTTTCCTCCGCTCGTTTTGCCTAACCACGAAGATTTTGGCCCAAGAAATGTCTCAGGAGGTATCCGTGACTGGCATGCCAATGCACTGCTAAGCTCGGTCATCATCACCTCGCTTGCCCTCGCGACCCGTCTGCACCCATCTCCCATTTTCGCGTCTACGCTAGCAGTCATCTTGCGTTCTTTACCCCGGCGTCCCGAACGGCTCAACATCATGATGCTTTTTAGCCTGAGGCTAGACAAATGAAGGCACAGTGCATGCCCATCCGTACGTCCTGACTCCTAAGCGCTAAGCCTTCATCACTTCGATACACGCACCAGCACCGATGTCTGTGAAGCCGCCGCTGCCCACGGCTGGTAGTCACGCGATCACCTGCCCTTTCATTTATGTTGCGACTATCTCATCTGTCCTTCAGGTTGCAAGTATACCAAGTTTGCATCTTCTTAGAATGCCCAGTATCACACCGATTATCGGACTTTATGACTCTTCCTTGATGTAGTCTATATCGTATCAATGCCCGTACTGCAATGCCTGTCTTCATCGGACTCTCATGCCAATATCATTCCCAAGGTAGTTCCCGACCGACGTTGTACCACGCTACTTTCCGATTCAAGAGACCAACAAGGAAGGTAGTATTATCCGATTCCGGAAAAACAGAGAGTTTAAGCTTGGGCTATGTGTAAGTCTTGTAAGTGAGCTCCCCGGTTGGTGGAAATTCGCAGCCTACGCCCCTAGGGGTCATAAGTAAGAACCGCCTGGTCTATAGCCACAGCCATATTGACTTGAACATTCCAGGCAGTAATTTCGGCATCCCCAGCCTAATTACGGAAGAAAAGAGAAAGAGAACAGCCGTGGATAATTAAATCGTTGAGGGCAGGAAAGAATAGCTGATTACTTACCAGACTTTGTGATACTGTCCCGAAGAAGTCAGAGTAGGGCCGTTTCATTTGATTCAAGCACTGGCGAATCGGTAGGGCAAATCCGGTCTGAGCGGCTACACTGTACTTTTTCTTGAGCTCGTTGAGAGCCCTGTAAGTAGCCCTGCCGTCGTTCTGCAAGTTCGCAGCCAGTGCTTGGCTGTCGGCCTCTGAATATTTGGGCTAATAAATAGATCATTACACGCCAGAGGTTATGTCAAACGAAGGAATACGTGCAGTGGTAGATTGCGGGTTCGTCGTCAGGGTATTAATAATTTTAGTACAGCCTAGAATGATTTGCTGAGATAAAAGAAATAATGGTCGACTCAGGCAATATGAGATGAGCGATGAACCAAGTCTACTTACAGGACCAACAAGGAGTGCGGTTAGAGGTTCAAATTGGTCGATGGTGGTGCGCCAAGCGTCGGTCTCATTGATCAATTCTGTAATAGTTCCATTGAGAGCTTGAGGAGGACGGCTTTGTGCGAGCGCAGACAGAACGGAGGAGGCAAGTACAAAGAAACTGGCGGAGAGTTGCATCGTATTCTGTATGAATAGCTGTGAAGTCGTAGACAGGTTTCGGCGTTGACGGAGGCAGTTGTCATTGGGAGGTGTAGACTTTATATAATACTTGACTTCCCCATAGAAAGATAAAGATATAAGAAGGGTCACGCAGCTGTGCCGAAAAGGATGAACGGGAGAACTGCTAGTCATTTGTCCCACTTGTCAATCTCTGTCAGTGGCAATTTTTCCACCTGTTTGCTCGTGACAGAAACTGCCCTTGGGGACCAAGCCTGGCGTGGTCACCTGGTTGGCGGCACTCCAGTTTAATTGGTCAAGTGTTTTTCTTCTCGGTTCACGTCTTTCTTCCACGTCCCTTTTTCCGAATATTGCAATCGGAAAAACCTGACGCTCTACAGTAATGCTCGACAGGTGTAATGTAGACATGAATTTAATTGAGCCACCATCAAAGCTAGTGTGGATGTGTCAGGGATTCCCAGAGCTTGGCGGAACACAGCAAAACTAATGGGTCGGCTATGCTCACTTCTGGGAAGAGAGGCTCGTACTATGACATCACGCCCCGATATTCAATATCGGGGATCCATGCACAGGAAGCAAAGGTTCAGGCGTTTGCTGGGATCGCCTTCCTTTGGAAGCCTACCGTTTCTCTGTTGCAAGCGCCCAAATATTCAGCTACTGGATTTAACCACCTCTCCACCATTCTCGATGGAACAACATCGCCGATCGAGCATTCCCTGCAGCTGTACATTAACCGATGCATACTCGCCTTCGATGAAATACTAACAAGCTGAAATTGACAGGAGGCTCCCAGGTGACTTTGCTCTAAGATCCCTGCTCTCAAAGGCCGCTATCTAGCGTGGCTTGGCATGTCGTATCAGAAAGGCTGGGAGGAGCAAGTGCCAACCACCTGACAACATCGTGTCTCGTCCTCCTCTCTTACACATCCACTCCTAGTCATCTTGTTGAACCATGTACGCCGTCCTGTCAGCTGTGCCACTTCAATGCAGGGCAGAGCACGATTTGGAGCTCTCGTTTATTGCAATTGTGTTGCCAGAGATATATGCCTAACGCTCTACATTTCCCCCACCTTCCCGAGTCGCTCTCACAGGCAAGAGTACTTGAACCGACTTTTTACACCTATACTTCGTTATTACTACCCCAGGGTTACCTAAATCTTAGCGAGGTTGCCTTCTTTGGTTGCACTGGCTTACTCACAACGTTCAAGATATCATCGAAACGAATAGAATTTTCTTGAAGCTAAGGCTTGCATTCCATACGCCACTGACACATGTCTGAAAAATTATGCCGTAAAGATGAAACCCCGAGAATAACTTTCCGATGGCCAACCAGGTGGCCGACCATACACGAGATGTGATGGTGCTGGGCAATGACCTGTGTAATTCCAGTATTCCCAAACGGGTCTGACCTGGTCAGATTCGTCGTGGCAGCAAGGGGTCTGCAAGTTATGAAACTCGCACCAGCCTTGGGCCTCCAAAGAGATAGCCGCAAAAATGGACCTCGACGATTTTGGAGGAGTCAACAAGGTGCTATAGCAGCAAGCGAGAATTGAAGGGACATTGATAGTAGTATAGTAGCGACAATAGGTGAAAACGGTGTGGGTACTCGGAAGCACGTGTCGGACTCCGTATCGAACACTGAGATATGTGTGACTATAAGACTCGGCAGACATTTGTCCACCACTGAAATCGTCCGCCCAACCTCTCAAATGACCGAATAAACATCCAAAATTGCCATCCGACTCATCTCCCAGAGTTTGTACGGCTGTCCAAAACAGGACGCTCACAACCCTCTGGGTAGTCGAGGATACCAGACAGGTTGACTGATGTCGATAGCCGCGGGCGAAGGAATGCAAACTCGCGCTTGCTTGCCGCAAAGGCGCGAGGGGAGCATTAGTTGATGATAGAACTGACGAAGAAAGGCCTTCAAGTTCTTGGTGTTCTTCCTACTCGTCAGCAGGGATCGCGCTGGATGAGGGTGATGCCATTACAGCCCGGGAATGGGCCAGATAGAGGCCGCCGTCGCAATGTGTGGGCTACGCGGTTCGTCAAATTTTAGGCGAACATGATTATGGTTTCGTTGCGAGTGGTGAGGTCGGAACGAAGGTCAGGGAACCGACGGATGCAGGTGGGCAGGAGTGAGGGTGAAGGAGAAGGAGAAGCGGATGGGAGAGATCAAGCCACCAAGGCAAGGGGGTTCGTTCGGAATACGCGGCCTTTCTTAGTGTGTCTGGTCCAACCGAAACGGCAATGAGACGGATGAGCGGATACGTCCTCGTTCGGAGGAAGAGGGTTGGGGCTCAATACCGCGAGCTTATGACGGAGGTCAAGCCTCCTGGTTGAGGGCTCCAACAGCTCCTGAGGCCGACCAGATGTTTCTCGGCATATGTCCATGTTGGCTGGCTTCATTTTGTCGGTGTCGAATGTGGTTGACGACGATGCTGGTTGATGGAAGGAGGCTGAGAGGGGAGAGTGCCAGCAGACGCCGGGGGCATGGGTGTCTGAAAAGCTCATGGTTTCTCAACTCTGCCCGCCTTCCACGATGTCGTTGACGTCCTGATCCTTCATTGGTACTGGCAAGATAATTTGGGGTGGAAGCCCTTAGTTGGTGGTGGGTGGTTCGTCGCAGTTGTCCACTCCGCTCTGAGTCTGCTTCGGAGCGCCTCATTGAAGCTTGATGGATGAGGCCGTGACTCTGAGCGAGTATGATCTACGAACAGAAGAAATCCTTGGATTGGCGTCATGAATGCGAAAGGGAAGAAGGGGACATACGGCAGTAGCATGTAACTTTTGAATTCCTTCGTACAGCTTCCCACATCAGTGGTACTTATTGTACGGCCAGGTGATGAGAAGAATTGTCACGATGCAAGCCAGGAGAGCGCAGAAGGATCCGAGGTGGAAGGAAAACCTGTGATCATGTGTTATCTCAGTTGGCGATCATGGTGGCGAGTTGAAGGAGAGTGCGCGTACAAATACGATAGGAGATCTCCGTTGAAGTTGCCAGCGCATGCTTTATCGGCGACAGCCAACTTAAATTTTTCCTGACCACGAGAAGATTGGGTGAAATAGTCCCGATAGACTGGAAGAAAGGCGTACAGTTGTTAGAGAAGAGGTTCAAGAAGCTGCAATCACAACTTAGGGCCTTTCGTTCTCGAGAGCTGGTCGCAGTAGCCATATGTAGCAAGCATTTTCGTCGAGGAGAAACATCATGATGGTCAAAGTCCAGCCCACAATTATCGCTTAATTGTGACACGTCACACTTCCCACGAAGTCACAGCTGCTTCCTCTTGCCACGATCACCCAAACTACAATCTTGTCGGAGAATAGAACTGAGATAGTGCCTTCGTCCGGAAGTACATCATTAAGACTACTCCATGTGTACTGGCAACTTTAACGCAGCTTCAACTTCGAGGTGAGGCCGTCATCAATTCTTGCTGCAGCGGTTACGAGTCAGGGTCTGACCTCCTCTGGTGTAACCTTTGCCCTTCCATTTGTAGCCCGTCGATAATTCAGAATCTCATTCTTAGAATCAGGAGTAATTACTCAGATTCTTTCGAGTGGCCCCGTGCATGACTCAATTCATTCAAGGTATTATTTGACCGTAACTTAGGAATTGTTCGTGTTGATTTCCGTACTTCATCTGAGCTGCTCCGTGGATTTCATATCCGCAGACCTCAGTGCTAGTTCTCTTTGATGCGCCGACATCACGTTGTCTCTTACATGCTCGCACTTCTCAGCCAAGTTCTGGTATACGATACGTTGGACGAGCATGGGCACAATGGCCCTAAAAGCCGTGTTCGTTCGGAACACGAGGAGGGTCAAGAGAAGAGTTTTAAGTGTAGATTCGAGCACAACCTCTTGGGCAGCGGCGCCTCCATCAACCCCATCGCCGGCATCAAACTCATCTCCAGTCCTCTCGTCCAATCGTTCGCCATCCCCAGCATCTTCTCCCAACTCGCGCTCACCGTCGCCATATGTCCCTCGGAACCCTGAAGCTGTCACCGCGCCGGGAAGGATTCACAGCCCAACGCGGGGAGTATCCCCTCCACCGTAATCGAACCAGCTGCTGACCAAACACCTGGTCCTGGTAAAGACGGCCCAGCATTGTTTTCTAGCCTGGTGGACTCACCACGGCCCCCATCACCTTGTTCACGAGCGCCTCGAACTTGAGTACTTCGGGTAATGCTCAAACTGCGTCTACTGTTAAACCGTTCTCAGAAGGTGCTAAACTAGGTCTACCCACTGTAAGTCTTTATTTCAATTCTTGACGGCAGTTTACTAACACCATCTTTTCAGAAGCAACCTTACGGCGAAGACAGCACTCAATATCCCAATCATAGCATTTGTCCCACCTCCTCCGAAAAAGGCACCGTCGAAACCCGCCAAGGCCAAGGAGAACTGCTTTACAGCTCGGTAAGATGTATCGTTATCGGATTCAACTCAGAAACTAATCATGTTCTAGGAATAGGTACATGGCATGGTACCTGGAGGAACAAAAAGCGATAGAAACTGAGGGGATTATTACCCAAGCGAAATTCAAGGAGATACGGGGTAAGCTTGATGAAGCAACAAAGAAGGTATGTGATTTTTCACGGAGAGCTTTGGTTTATTACTCAAAAACGCGAGCAGGAATGGAAAACTCGCACCGACGGACGGCGAAGGCAGCCGCAGACAGTGCAAAATCAGCAACAACGCAGCCAGGAGGCACGCCAGAGGCTTCTAAAGCATCCGCTGAGCCAGCAGATACATCGAATGGCGCCGGTGAGGGCTTGTTTCTTCTCTTTCTCTCGATTTGTTGCTCATGCGATTGACTTAGAGGAATTTTGACGCGACGTACCTCATCTCCATCAGACGGACTCGGGCAGGATCATGTGGATTCGGACGCTCGCAGACTATCGTATATCGGGAATTACAGTACTAGTACGTTCGATACACACTTGTTCCCCTCTACGTACAGAAAAATGCCGACAGATTGCTCAGATGAAGGCGTTTTGGCTCAGATCTCGTCTGCAACGGGCAAAATCTGCGCTGAGCCGAATTTGGGTGACAGAAGCAGATTTTGAAGCTTGAAGGCTTGGCTCAGTTTGGCTCGGAGTCTCGGACTGGTACAGACCCCGTTTTCATTGGGGATAAAGGTTCATTTGGCTCGAACCACTCGATGCACCGAAATGTCTTGATCGGTCAGAAGTGCTCGGGTTCTGCTCTACATCGCTCTTCTGGCTCATCTTCGAGCTCCACCTTGAATGATTGACGTCTTACAAGCTACAGGTGACGGCATCCTCATGTAAAATTGCAAGCAAGTTCGGTCGATGTGACCTCAGGACTTGCCCGCCAGTGGCATCGCCCTTAGCCCTCCATCCGAGCAAGAGTCCTTCCGCATGATGTTCAGCCCTCATGACTTTCGTCTGATATGATGTAGGGCAGTTTCTGTGCTAAGATGAACTCGTAGCTGGCGGGAGACCGATGCCTATGCGCTCACAATCTACCCAGATATAATGACGGCAGAGGTGGAGAAATCCCTAGGGTTCATAGTTTGACACAATTGACAGTCTAGCATCTTCGACCCCACAAATATTTATCACTGACATTGACATTGACATTGACACGGAGTAATAACAGTTCCTGGTCTACTCAATGATTGTTCTAGGACTGCTGTAGAAGACCGCGAATCAAAATCAGAACATGAGGATAGAAGTCGTGGCGTACGTTGAGCACGAGGATTGTACAATGAACCGAAATTTATTTCTCCCCCTCAGATTTGGGACCGAGAAGAACTCTCGTATATATATTATATTAGGGCACGCTCATTATAAAAAGGACGCAGCAATCTGAACACTCCCCATCGACTCACTCAGAGCAACATGGTCAAATACTACATCTACAACACCGGCAACAACCGCGTCCTCGAATTCCGCTTGAACGGTGGGGGTATTCAGGGTAAGTTCCTCCTCTTCCCCCTTTCTTTCTCCTAATATTTCATCCCCCAATAGTCGTCCACGCACCTTTCAACGGAACCCCCAACCAACAATGGGAATTCACGCCCTCCCGCGAGCTCGGTCAACTCGGACAGTGCACCATCCAGACCGTGGTCAATACCCCGTATAAGTGGCTCCAACCCATTGGGTCGCCGCAGCCTCCAAAGGATGGGTACTTTGTGTGGTCTTTTCAGGATCCGGTGCTGTGGAAGTTTCTGTCGTTGACGGTGGTGCCGGTGGATGGCAGTGTGTTCAAGTGCGTTTTTTTCCTACATATTTCGATTTTTGGACCCAAACGGAGTGTTTACTTAGACTGGCGATCGGCAATTTGTACCTAACTACTCAAGGAGAGGATGCGCCAACTCAAGGAGTGGATGGGATATGGATGAAACCTGATGCTGGGCAGATTGTTAAAGGAAGTCAGGTGTGGCAGTTGAGAGCTGTGTAGGAGATCATATTGTCTCTGCGCTTATAATGCTTGGAAATATACTGGAAATTGTTGTGATGAATGCACCGAAAATTGGCGAGTTCTGGTCAGCTTTCCTAACCTGTGCAAGAGGGCTGGCAGCAATTCCGCTGTGGCAGTTTCAAGTCTGGTGCCTCCGGCGTCTGCTTGGCCAATAAGAGGACAATTGTGTTCTTGAGTATACGTTGCTATCGTCAATTACATGTTCTCGTGATCGATTGGTAGAGGTCACATAATACAACACAAAGATCATTGACGCTTGCCTGAGTATAATGCAGTGTTGGAGTCAAAGTCATGGTAGCGTGATATAGTACTGTATAGATAGAGAGCGGATACTTGAAGTTATGATGATAATGTACACCTACTATTCCTATTCAGACCTCAGTGTTTCAACCTGATTTGTTATCTCAGCAACCACCTACTAAAATGACATCGGGTTTGCATACAGTTTTGAAGAGAATACTCAATTATGTAGAGTTGGTGCTGAGAACAATATTTTACGTCCTGTGGAAGACCAGATATATGAAAAGGCCGGGTGATTTGCGTGCCACTAAGGTTCAAGGGGAGTATCAAGAGCTAGGATGTTGGGAAATGTCAATGACAAAAGCCGTGGCACGTCGTCGAAGAGCATGTCATCTCGAGGGCCAAGCTGCAAGGGCTGATGTGGCCACTCCTTGTCGAAGATGACATTAGATAGTAGAATGACAGAACAATCGTGGTATCTAGGACTGGAAAGAGCGGGGGGAATGAGGGAGGGAACAGGGACCTTCAAGCTCTCCTTCGTTGGTGGTAGTTGGTTCGTCCCGGTTGGCTCCTCTGCCCAAAGTCTCCTTAAGACCGTCTCATTGCACCTTGACGGGGTCACGGCCCCGAGAGAGTATAGTCTATGAACAAACGAATGCTTTGATTAGCGTCGCAAATGGTAACAGTGAAAAGGAGACGTAGGAGACGTGCGGGAGTAACAGAAGACCTTTGAGTTCCGCCACACAACTGCCCACATCAGTGATCCTTAGCGTACGACCAGCTGACGAGACGAATTGTTAACGAGACCACGAAGGCATCCGAGGCGCAGGCAAGACCTGTCAACACGTTGGGTTACCGTCAGTTTGTATCATTAACGATGCGTTGGAGCAGAGGGCGCATACAGACTCAGTATGAGACCTCCGTTCAAGTTGCTAGGAGCATGCTTTATGAACAGCAACGACTTTTTCCTGTACGGGAGTATTGAACAAAATAATCCCGATAGATTGGATGAAGGTGCACAATCATCAGAGCAGAGGGCGAAGAAGTGGCCATTGTAATTTAAATCCTTTCCTGCTTGAAAGAAAGTCGCAGCAACCATATTCAGCAAGCATTTTCGTCAAAGAGCCTGAGTATGACATGGTGGTCAAAATCTAGGCCACAGCCATCGCTGCATCGCCAAATCGAGACCCGTCACATGGTTCTGCGGCTCACTCTCAATGATTGGGACATTCCACCAAATCCTTGCCAGTGGCGTCGACCATGGACCAAGTTGTAGATTATGGCGCAACCCTGTCGTTGTGTTGAGCACGCAGCGGGGAAAGAGAAGCGAGACCGAATTGTAAACAATGGGGATGGTGGGTCGAAAGGCAGAATGGTCGTGGATTATCGATATGGGTGAGAAGATGAGCTTGGATCGCTAGGAGGTTCTACGGGAGTTTGCAATTCGTGAGGGCCGTTTTTCCCGACGCAATCGGCAATTAGCGTCAACGAGTTCGTGCACCTGCCGATAAGATGGCTCTTCCGAGATCTTACCTGTACTTGCAGCATCAATCAAAGAAGGAATGTTTTGCTGATGGATTCTTAGATTCTCCAATACTATTTTTTCTATCACTGCCTTTACCAACGGCTTCCAGAGGCCCAGAGTGCCGGCATGTATCTACTGGCATCAATGGGCATACGAGTGCTTATAACGGCCGTGAGGTTATTTTTCGCCCGTTCGATGCTCCACCCTAGCTCACATGGAGGTGCAGACAGCTCATGATCTAGAGCGCTCGGTGACCCTACTCAATGTGGTGAAGGTAGGTATCATCGATCTCAGACATAATTACCACTAACGGTATACTTCTAGCAAGTTAAAGGTAATGGATTTGATAACGAATCCGGTGCAGTTATACGTTGCTAAACATTCACCAAGTCGCTAGCGTGGTTATTTTGGTGTGCCTACTGAATCAAAGTCGTGTGATAGACAGTTGACCGGGCCTAGTTATACGACTACACCCTTACTCTGGAAGCCGAGGTCAGTTTTATTCGTGTAATTCGATACGAAACTGGACGCCTGATCGGAAGCTACGACAGGTGAAGTTCATCTGGAAGTCGAAATGGAGCGTTGGCAAGGCCCTTTTCCTCTTCGTTCGGTATCTTGCCATTATTTGTGCTCCTTTGGTAATCTACTGTACGTGGTTCGACCCAGCCAGCTTTACTTCACCAATGACCCTCATTAGATCTCTTTGTCTCGGATCTCTCGCCAAAGGTATGCCTCTCTTTCATCAAATGCCGCCTTGTAATACTGATTCAACGCAGGCGTGCCATGGCCTCTATTCCGCTGGAACTTGTACATCTTCCCGCTTTCTATGCTTCAAGTCATTTTAACCGTAATCAGGGCTATTCACCATCGAGATTGGCGGGGCCGAATGTGCGTGGGGTTACGCCTTCTTATTCATACGCTTGACCCTCAGTCCTACCAGCAATTCTCGTCATGCGAACGTACGCTCTATCCGGAAACAACCGGCGGATACTAATATTTCTATTTGGCTTACAGTTTGTGAGTGGCCACACTTCTTATCAAACTCAGTTTTATATGTTAATTATAGGCGGTTTTTGGCCCTGGCATATGGGTCGTTAACAAGTCTCTGGACTCGTTTCAATGTAGGTTATTTTCTTGATTTATCAACTTCTGGCCCTTACGTGCTTCTTAGACGGCGATCCCCCATACAAGTCCATCTCTGGATGCTACGCAACGGATCACAGCCCGTTTGTTCGTTACGGATTTGCCGTTGTGGTCGCGGAAGAGTTTAGTATGTTTGTATACGCCACCCATTTCCTGTTTCTAACAAAGAATAGTTATCATGCTCTTGACGCTCTGGTTCGGGGTGACGAGGTTCAGACATTCTAACAATCATCTGGTGGCAACCTTGTATAGGGATGGCATTTCATACTTTGTTTACCTCGCATGTGAGTTGTTCGATCTCAAATGAAAGAAGCCTGCTTCAACTGACACGTTCAGTAATCTCGCTCATAAACCTCCTCGTCTTTTTCGTTGGACCAGTGAGTTTGGGCTCGCTTCATCTTATAACCTTCCTGGCTGACTCGTGACAGCGAGACCTGTGGGAGCTTCTTACGACGTACGCTCATCTAAACAGATCCTCATGCTCTGAACCGCACTGATACATCCATCTTCATGCAGGTTCCAGCCGATTATGCACTCGGTTCTATCCTGTCGCATAATGCTTCATGTTCGCAGTGCAGCAAGCATAAACCAAGTCAGTTATCTGAGTGGGCCGATCTCAGCTTTACGATTTGATCGGCCCCAGAATCATCGCGCGATCGGGTCCCTTTGGCAGCGTACTGCAAATTCAATACTGTCTCCGCAAACTTGGTCGATTGAGGAGACCCTTGCCGATAGATAGAAAAGCTATCATAATATCACGGAACGTCTGTATGATAGCATAAGTCAATGGAGACGGACTGGACAGGCCGCCATGGGTCAGCTGTATGAATCAACTTCACGTCACGTTCATCTTTGAAAGGAAGGTTTTGGGGAGATATTCGTGTCATTTGATGAAGATAAATATAGCGTATATATTTGGAACGTGGACTTTAGTGATAAGAACGTGTCGGACTCTGTACCAACCAACGAGATAGGTTTGTCCATATTCATCACCTGTCAACTTCGACAGACTCGACACCAGCCCGCCACCTAATCCCCACCACCAATCCTCCAGAATGAGCCCTGAATATCAATATCCACGCACATTGTCGCCGCAGGGCCAAATTGACTCGCCGCCCAAACCATCTCCTAGAGTTTGTTCGGGCATACGGCGCGGGAAACTCGCAACACTTCTGGTGCTTGAGGGCGTCGAGGGATTTGAAGTTTCCAACAGGAAGACACGCGTCAGAGGGTTGGGGGTGTCGATAGCAGCGACAACGGAATAGCAGCTGGTGGGAATGCAAACTCGCGATTGCCTGCCCCAAGTTCTAGGGGGAGCTTCGGGGAGCATCAAGGAGTCAGGATTTCGGAGACGTCAATGGAAGTATCGCGGATGTACTCCAAGCAACCATTTCCCCGGTCGAAAATAACCACGAATGCCAATGTACAGAGGCGTAGGATCAACAGGGCACATGGCCTGAGATAAAGAAGAGCCTGGATGCCGGCCGGAATCTGGAACATCCAGTGTCCAATCTCAGTCCAGAGACGTAGGCGATGTCGTAGCTGTAGGCAGCATAGTGATTGGACTAGTCAGCTGTCACCATTACGTTGCCGAAAAAAAGTCGGGCAAGGAGACCAACCTCCTGCCATGAACGTCGGTGGAGGAGGATACCTGCAGGGAGTCGCGCCAGGAGGTCCTTACGATTGTCTTCGTCGGTAGCTCCACTTTCACGATAAGCAACCTCTGGGCTCCATTCGTTTCAGCCACCCCATGCAGCTTATACGATCGATATTTCCCTTCCCGAAATATTGGAGAGGCTGGATGTGAGCTGAGACTGGGAAAGGGGCGTGTCTGAGATGGGTCGGGACACAAGTGCACAGAGGTAAAGGAAGGTTGAGGGCAGAGCAGACGATCCGGAGGGCGGGGAGGGAGGACTTTCTGCTTTTCTTCGTCAACATTGGGAGTGCTTGGGTAGAGTCTCCATCCGGGATCATTATCTCCTTCTCCTCTCGCTTGTCCTCCCCCCTTTCGTCATGGCTCCCAGCTCCATCCCTAGGATTCACAATCTTAGTGTCGGCCACGGACAAAGTGATGGAATCTTGAGGCGACCATTGTGTTGGTCACGTGACAGGGAAGGAAAGGCGAGATTGAATTGCAAAGAGTGGGGATAATGGGTGACAAGGCAGAATGGTCGTGGGTTATTGATATGCGTGAGGAGGGTACTATTTCACGAGAAGTGGACGTGCAGTCGATGAGCGGGGAAAGGGAAGCTGACGTGAGGTATCCGGGATCTCTGGGGGTTGTGTCGATTTCCCAACTGTAGACGAATGTAGCCTGATTGGTGCAACTCGAAGTGGGGAGGAGTAGAGACAGCGAGGAATCTTCTGTAGACCGAAACCCGCTGTCAACGGGTGCCATAAATGTATGGCGTTGCTGCACGACATTTGCTCCTATATCTGGTTCGGCGCACTTATTTGTCGCCTTCGACCTCCCTGTCCTTGAATCATCATCCCATACGCCTTCTGTAGCTTTTGTTCCGTGAGTGATGTAGTAGTCGCTTGCACGGGGAGGAACGATACGGCGAGGCGGGGAAAGGCAAGATGGGAGGGAGGCGTAAGTGCGAGAATGGTGCATGATCTTGGTGTACAAGACGACGGCATCCATTCTTCAAGAACTTCATGGCGACACCGGAGCACCGGTGGGTGAACAGGTCCAAGAGTTGGTTCTCACAGTCGTGAATGTCGGTGGGAGCCAAGAAGGGAGAATACCTGACAGGCTTTATCTGCGGTAGTCTCGAGGTCAGGAGATGGTCTTTGCACCCAGCTTGGGGACCCTCCTCCAATAAGGGGTTCATCGCAGCCAGCTTCGCCGTCTCCTGTGGGTTCAGCTTAGTTGCACCTGGCCTCGGCCAGGTCGTCAGCCTGTCGCCGGACCTCGAAGGCTTCTTCTTCTTCTTCTTCTTCTTGCTTTTCTTCATCAGGGCCAACAGCAACACCAGCTGTACCGTCTCGCCTTCCTTGCACGGCAAATGATATGGGATGGTGGATACTGGGAGGAGTACAGCGAGACAGGCGAATATGGTGCTTGAGACTTCTGCATTTCGCGTGACTTGTCAATGGGGCAGGTAGCTCTTCCGGAGGTTAAATGGCTTGACCGTGAAGCCAGTGTTGGCACCTTGAGAGACAGGTCAACAACTCTGCAGTTCGAGAGATAACGGGTAAGCACCTTAGATGATTATTACATTGAAAAATTCTAACCCTAATGTGGGGAAGAATTCCTTGCCCTGATCACGAATGTTCGAAGATGGGCGAGCATGCACGGGATCAGGGACAGCCTAAGTCAGAGCAGAGATGGAGGCTTCAGGCTGCAACACCCCATGATGGTTTAGGTCGTATATGGTTCCCGGTCTGTAGAGTGAGGAGCGGCGGCTTGTGGTCACGGTTGTGCCAGAGGCTTCCACCTTCGCCAGCGGGCGTGCTGGTGACTCCTCCCGCGAATCTCGTAGGTCAAGATGGATCTTTTCCCAAGCTGAAGGTGTTTAGAGTCGAGTTCGCCCCGCCATGTTCCTTTGAGGCAAAGGTACTGGATGTCCATGGTGATGGCAAATGGCAAGGCTGTTAGGTGCGCTGACATCCTGATTTGGGTGAAATTCCCAGGCGCGTGCCTGAACTTGCGATCGTCACCACCACCACGACTGTCCCAAGAACTTGTAGCTTTTGATGCAAGTCGACATCAGGTGGTGTCTGGCGGCTATTTATCGCCATTCAATGTTCAATATTCAGCACCCATGGCATCTCAGTATCAACTCGGGGGCAACGAGGGGCCGTGTCCTTGGCATATACGGCTACGACTATAAGATACCGTCTTCACCTCACTCTGGCGTTCCCTTCGGGTAACCTCACCACCTGCACGCACGGAATGGGCAGCTCTCCTTGCTCAATAGCCAACGTCTCGTGGAGCCCGCGCCAAATCCTTATTGACGATACCGATTCACGCATAACGTACAACGGAAACTGGACAGCTCTGAGGACTGGTGACCCGGAAGCAGGCTGGTGGGGGAACGATCTGTACAATCGGACGGCACACCAATCAAACCTGAGCCACGAGAGCTCAAGTCTGGGATTCAAATTTCGGGGTGAGTTGATTCCCTGGTTGCGGGAGAGTAAGGATTGATGAGGATGGTGGTCTATTCCAGGCACGGCTGTGAGCATAGCCGGTAACATAAGCTCGACCGCTCCCTCGACTGCTACCCCAACCATATCTTGTCTTATCGATGGAAACCAGAAGGCAAACAGTGTCTCTGGGGAGCAGCTTCTTTGCGGATCAGAAGGTTTAGATGATGGCGATCACGACGTCGTCTTCACTGCCAGCGCCCCGGGCAATCCTTCGTCTCTTGTGTTATCCGTCACTAGTATTCAATACACTCCTTCGGCTGGTCAACAACTCAATACCTCGGACGTCTCTATCATTGACGCCTGTGACCCTTCTATCGACTATAAAGGCGGTGCAAATGCTTGGACCATTATCGATACACCGAAGAATCACAGTATCCTAAACGATACGGCACCTGTTGGTTTCAAGACGAGATACAAGGGTATCAGCACCAACGTCTACGGGGCACAGTTGTCCTATACATTCACAGGTATACACGTTACCCTTCAATCGTGACCTCATACTCACGTTCAAGTTTCCCTAGGGAGGAATTTCGAATGGATAGCTGCTTATCCAGGCACTCAGGACGGTGGCAGCGCAACCAAACTCAAATCAGCTAGTGCAGAGTTTACTCTGTACACCGCAGGAAAGATAGAATCCATATTCACAGCATATCTATCGACCAATCAAACAAACCTTACGGAATACGATGGACAACTCTTTGGTATCTATGGCATCTTAACCGATGGAGAACATACGCTTGTCGCGACCTATAAGGGCGGCCCTGGTCAGGTGCCGCTGACATTTTCGTATCTGAATGCCCCTACTGGTCCGCTAAGCACCTCGCACTCCCGATCTCACGTTGGTGCTATCGTCGGTGGTGTCGTGGGTGGTGTTGTTGGTTTGGCGGTGCTCGTGGGTCTTGCGTGGTTTCTGTACGTACGTAGGAAAACAACTAAGGCATTTACTTGGAGGCCAGTTTTAGGGGGTTTGGAGTCGAAAGGATAAGAATAATAGATATATGTACGTGTACTACACACTGTCCTTCAATTGTCAAGACGCGTCCTCGTATTTCATGTCTCCTTTCTGCCTCTAGTGTAGTTGCTAATTCTCAATTCGTGAAATCAATAGTCCACTTATCCAATTGAAAGCACCGACTACGCGATGGTACGTAAGTGCGCGAGTAACATTCAACAGATATATTAGTCTATAATTCTCCAGTATTCCTTGCCACCCTTAAACTCGAGCGTGACCTCATTCGAGCTATCGAAGTCGAACTGGAAACCTGGCCAATCACATGTCCGAAACTTAGTGCCCAATTTCAAATGCTGGGTCCAAAAGACCGTGAACTTCTTGAGAGGGCGGAGTTTCTTGTTCTGATTCAAGCCGACTCTCCAAGAGACGTAGAAGGTGGCGTAAGAGCGAATGCTGGCATCGTAGCCCTTGACACCGACGCAGACCCATTCGTTCCATTCGTTCGTTACGGTGAAGGGCTGTCCCGGTCTAGTTACACCCCAGACCATGTCGTCAACGCCATATTTACCGGGCCCAAATATGACCCGCTGTCCTTCTTCGACCTTGCGAACTCTGGTCCAAGCTACCATCTCCCGGCCCTCCTATAGAAGTTGTACAACTTAGCCGAGAGAGTAAGTGAGCCGAATATGTGGATACCCACCGTGTTGTTGATAGTTTCGAAGGTCTCGTACTTGTTTTGCCACTCCAAGCTCATGTTGAGGTCAAGGTCCTTGGCCTGTATCATGGCAAAGACCACATTTCCTCGCTTCTCTGTGCCGTCATCTTCAATGTCCCTGGCAAAGCCGATGCTGAACCCCTCCTCTTTACAAAACTTCAACTGTTCGGGACGAATGAGGACTTTGAGTTTAAGGGTATCTGAATCGGCCATGACGATGATGATCTATAGTAAAGACCAAAACTGAGTCCTAATCTAACAAATGGAAGAGAAGGAGGATGGATACAATGTGTGGAATATGTGAACGAGAGTAGAGGTGTCGCCCTCCCAAACCGTCCTCAGAAGGCGCCAGGTTTTTATGGCTTTTCGAGGCTCAAATCTTCCCATATTCGTCAACTTGTTCAACCGGTCTGTTCGGGCCGTCACAGCGACCAACGCATGCACCTGACTGTGCAGATGAGCGGTGGCGTTGATTATCGGAATACCAGCTTGTCAAAAAGGATAAGTTCCATTCGAGCTGTCGAAAAATTTATTCTGCTCCACTGAGTTTTCATTAGAGTGTATTCGCAATTGGATGACTTCCGGTATGATCAAATGGACGATATTGGAGTCGAGATGGGCTCGAGTTGGTGCAGGAAGAAAAGTAGTGGTCGTGCCATTGCGTTGCCCAAGAAAGGCATGTCGGATCGTTCCGAATCCCGAGCCGATGGGCCAATCCCAGCGTCTTGTCGTGGTCACTCAGGCTCGTTCGTTCTCTTCGTCAGTTAACTGGGCTCCTCGCTAGCACCGACTTACGGCTCTACGGATTGCGCACCAACCCTTCCCCGAGCTGGTGCATGCCCCAATTCAGCCAACGTCGATCTCGCAGCATTTTATTCTTACAACGAAACGCCAGACACTGGCGGGAACACCTTCTGATTGAGATAATACGTCATAAATGAAGAGTACTAGTACATAACGGGAGTAGCAGATCACATTGTATCTCGAATTGTCCGTGTGCTTGGTTGATTCCCCAATCCATCGCATCTCATGCTGGATTGTATCTACCACAAGTCTCGGACCAAACGGAGTTCCCTCCCATCAAATCAATGAGAACCGCTGATACTTCGTCGATTCTACTCAAGTCCTTCTCCAACCCACTGTGACGGAGGCGTAACTCATCCAAGGCCTTGACATACCGCTCCTCCACCACCTTGATCTTGTCGATTAGCTCAGCATAGGCAGCCGCACGACTCATGTTCTTCTCGGCCATGAGGACTGCCACGGTATTGAACACCATATAACCGTGTTTCTTGCGGCCAGATGACTCGAGGTCCAGCAGTACGTCGGCTTCAACCTCGTAGGAGAAGAAGTCGTTGACGAGTGTTGCGTGTAAAAGGGTGATATTGACGAGGTCTCCAAGCCCTGAGGAGTCGGCGTTCGAAGGAATGATGCATCCGCGAGCCCATAGCAGGAGCTCGAGGGCAAGTCTGATTATGATGGAGGGAGCCTTGAGTATCTAGTCATTGGATTTTTTATAGACATTTACTTACCGGGCGCCAACGTCATTGAACCGATACTTGACGAAACTGTCGAACCCTTGGGCAAACGCTTCGGCACGATCTTGCTTGGACCCGATGGCTGTAAAAAAGTGGCAAACCTGGGTCAAAATAGAGCGTCCAAGGTTCTTTAGATCATCTTCATCAACGTCAAGCAGCATATCACGCATGATAACCGCGATGTTCTCAATAGGGGTGAGATCCTTAGGAACAGGTGTGCCGGAGAAAATCTGCGCGAGTCGGACGAGGGACTGGCGAACCTTGCGGGAAAATTAATATATTTCACATATTCAAACCAATAAAACTCACTTCTGAGGAGGACATCTGCTCGACCATATCATCCCAGAGAAAGAGCCACGAGAACCAGAGGCCAACCGCCTCAGTACGGTCGCTTCGCGCATCTCCAAGAATCATCAGGCCCCAGCCCTCGAGGTCTTTCGCAAGGTATCGCTGTCGCTCAGCTTCCCAGGACCAAGGCCACCGTTCGGACAAGTACCTCTGGATATTCGCGGTGATAACAACGCGTTTGGAATGTTCGTTCGCCGGAAAGTGAGAGACAAACTTGGGTCGTGAGCACAGAGCTCTGGATACGGTGGGAACCATTTCGATGGATGCAGGACACGCACGATAAGCTTGCGCCTTTTATTCCGGAACAGATGACCATTTCTTAACAGAGGCATAGTTCAGCGATAGTCGGCAGATCCTGTAGGCCTCTCGGTAACTCTTCATTCTGGTTAGCTCAGGGTTGCAGTGATACAAAGACGCACATGAACTAGGACTTGAAAAGATGCACTGGGAGAAAGTGACTCGTCGAGCACTAGGCGGCGCCCCAGGTTTGTTCCACCATCACTAGAAGAGCTATTCTTAGAGTCTGGAGAAAGGGAACAGGCATGGAGATACGACGAAAGGCTAAGGGCCCATGAATTCAGTTCAATATTGTGGAGGTTTATCCATTTGTAAGTGTCTGTATCCATTTAGGACGATGACACGGGAACATACCGCTACTTGTAGGGGCATTCTTGCTGTATCCAGCACGAATGCATCCAGCAAGCACACACGATTGGTCCATGGATCACAAGGATGCTTCCAATACTCACTACTAGGTAGCCAATCCGTGCCACCGGTGGCGTCAAGGTCAGGCCCGAATCCCTAGCATATTGAAATCGCAGCGTCAATACGGTTTGTTGAAGCTCAGCATGGGTCCAGATTTACAAAGTTCCAGCTGTGTGTCTAAACGTGAAATAGATTCCGTGAATGGTCGAAATTTGGTTTCGCCGACGAAACAGAATCCGAAAGTTTGGTCTGGCGTCTGGGTTAGACGAAGTTATCAGCAGCAGTAGCCAGAGGTACGGAATGTAACATTTTCGGGATGCAGTGTCTTAAATTGATTAGTGGGAGAGTATCTGATCTGACCTAGCTTGGAGATGGGATCGCCTGTATATACAAGTATGGAAAGGCCTAGACCCTCCTTGATCTCTGGAGAAGTCGACACGCTGTTGTTCTGCAAATAGACGGAACCACCAGATGTCAATCAGGCGACCAACCTGGGCCTCTCAGCCACTGCAGATCCATATTCTGGGGAGACCCGACGAGAGGGCTAGCAAGTCCCGTCGCGCGAGGAGGGCACACAGCACAAGTCTAGGGTTTACTTTGCTTTGTACACACACCTGCCATTGTACTGAGGCTCGAAGGCGCCGCTATTCAACTCCTTTCTCTTGTTCATCTAGACTTGAATTTACGCAAAGACAAATACCTACTTTGACGTCCGTAATTAGAGGAGGTGCAGACAACGATGGAGGACCAATTGGGCCACTGAGCCCTAGCTGTAACCAGACGATCGTGAGTTCTAACAAAATGCAACCTTACGAGGAATGCACGACTTTTGGGGTGTTGGGTCCGCAAACCCCTGTACCCCTGAGGCGTCAAAAGTCCGGCATTGAAGTGGGAGGTTGGGAATCGAAGATGGACTAGCCCATTTCTGACTCCCTGCTGGACAGGATAGTAGAAGATGGAGCGTAGTCATGCAAGCCCAAATTTCTATGTTCGGCAAGTAGAATGATCACATATTTGTTGCTCCCAAATGGTCAGCGTTCCGTCACCTGATACCAGGAGGGGCGGAATGGATAGGGCAAAAGAGCACTGGGGTATCGAAGGTAAGGGACAGTGTGAGGCAAACGGGTTCTGCAGCCCAAGCAAGGAGAAGTTGATTGAAGCTTCGGGCAACGCTGTCGCGTAGGCAACTCCACAAACAGAGAAAAGCGGGCGAGAGTGCGAGGGTATCCGAAAATGGGGTGATGTCGAATGCCGCAGAGGTTTCGTTCCCTTCAGCTCGATGGTGTATGGTTCCAAATGACATGGGTCGCGTTGAGGTAAACGCCTTCGCATGCTGCACGGTGACAGGTGTCATTTGGGGGGATTGAGCGAACCTGATAGTGAACCTGCAAGTAAATAATTAATTAGTTTCTTATCCGGCCCAACGGAAGTACGGGGAAGCAGAGAACGAGATATAAAGGTGACAGAGACCGTCTTTAGCGGTTGAAGACAGCTAGCAGCTCTGGGGCGGTGCAGGCCCGAATGACACAGGACAGAAGAATACTGAGTGGACAGAGATATGCACCTGTTTGTGAACCACCCCATGCCGAGTGGAAGAACACTTTCGGAGGGTCTGGGGGGAGCAATACCTTTCCTCCGATATCATTGTTCATATGATGCTGCCATCAAACAACGTTTTGAAGGCTCGACACTACGCCAGTGGAGTCCAGGTAGTCGAGTGCGGAGTAGCTGCAGGACGAGCGGCGAGAGCAAGAAAATGATGGGCGCCAAAGCTCCAGTTGCATCTTTCGTGGGGCGGATCTTGTACCGTTATTCCACCGGTCTGCGCAGTCCTTGTTCCGGTTGAGATGCAAAAGCCCCAGACGAACTGCTAAGAAAAAATCCGCGAGGGCTGAGTGAGAAGCAGGAAAAAGAGGAGCAACCGACTTACGCTGACGAGATTCTAGGTAGAGGTGAGGGTATATTCCTAGAACATATAGCTTCCATATCCTAGGAGTATATCCGAAACTTCGATGGCAAAGGAAGCAACTTGCAAGAGAGAATTGTCGACAAGGCAGCTTGTACACCGGGTGGCCAATCAGAGGGCGAGGAATCTGCCGATGGCAAATGCCATGATTAAGGTTTGTATTTGCTCCTGCTTGGCTTCGGCATCTTCCTTGCTGTCTTGAAGAAGTTGGCGAGTTCGCCAGACCCTAATAACTTACCAATACCAGACAGGAACGCGTACCGACTCGAGAGGGAAATTAGGTGCCGGATGATGGCCTTTTTGGCGCTTAGGCCAAGACTAGAGGAACGTGGCGAAGCAGAGGGGCTGAGCCGCTTTCAAACTCAAACGTTATATTTCGGGCTGACTCTGGGATAATCGATAAAGTCTAAAACCAGCTTCGTCGACTTCAACCGCGGTGGCCCAGCTTGTTTCTCTCTCGCCAATTGACGTCATCCTTCACACCCATTGACAAAGCCCAGCGTCGGCGGCATGCCTTGACTCCGAGGGCTGGAGGATCGCTATTTTGCCCGATGGCGGGCCGCCGGGCCTGCGGGAGCTGTGTATGATTGGGTCATAAGAGCAAACCTGAGCTATTTCCCCGACTAAACATGATGGTTGTTCTCTGTACCAACAGTAAGTGCATTGATTCGGCGTTATGAGAATCTTGCGGGAGCGAAGTGTCGGGCTGGGAGCATATGGAGGCTAGAACGAGGATAGCCGGATGCATCGTGGTCCCGTGGAGGGTCGAAATAGACGTAGTTCAGGCAGACAGCGTGGGCTAAGGAGAATCTTCGAACTTTCCTGGGGCATTATGAGGTTAGATACGATAAGAAAGATAATGGAAACACTTACGGCAAAATGGCGACAGGAATTCGTTGATATTGCGATTTGGTAGGCCGCCGAATCGACAGATTGCGATATAGGGGTGTGAGCCCAAACGTTGAGGTGTTGCCAGAATACAACTCTTGTGAAGATTGTGCAAGAGCTGTCGCTCAATCTTTTGCATTGGGGCGTGAAGCTGGGTTCTCCTTGTTTTCGGCTTTTACGCTGGTTTTGATTCCAGTCAGAGCTTTTGAGTTGAATGGAAGCGACGGGCCGGTCTAGCCGCTGGCTGAATTACGGGAGACAAAAGAAATTCTAGTACAATACAGATTGTCTCGATGTCTGGACACCTCCGAAAGGGATGTAAAACCTTAGGAAGCGTAATAAGGCCATTCAAAAGGTCGCGTGGAGGGTCCTATGGCTAATTCACATCAATATTCGGTGGGTGGACTATTTCGATCACGACCTACTCACTCCCATTGGGCAAAAACAAGATTCGGACACCCCGTCGAGTCATAGAGGACATATGAAATGGTTCAATCGTTGGAGTGGTCCGATTCAATGAAGTAGCGCCCGCGCCGTTGTGGTATAGCATCTGGAAGTCTATCGTCTGTAGTTTTGCCCAACACGACATCGACACCATGAACTTATCGAGAGCTCGGAGCTCTTCAACCATCCAACTTTCAACGTCATCGGGCGTCCCACTTTCACAAGCAAAGGCGAAAGAGAGGTGTTGCACGCTCAGAGGTGGATGAAAGCAGTCGAAGTCGTCAAAGATATTTAAGGGTCGTGACGAGGCTGAAGTGATTGGATGGAGAAGCTTCAGGGTGTGGATAGAATTTAGCCTGTTGAATAGATTCCCGTGTAATAAGAGGGCTAGAAAATGGCCCAAAGTTAGCATTGATCTGAGAGGAAGCGTTGAAACCCACCACTCCACGTATCAACACGAAGTGATAAACAGGTAATAGTTTGCATGGCGAAAAGGTTCACGTCAATGAGAATCCACGGGCTGTGCTCGTTGTCCTCGAATATTGCGCCGAACTCTTCGAGTCTATCGATGGTGAACTGGTATCTCTCGAGAAGAAGACGTATGATGCTGGTTTCGTCCCACGAAAAATCCCCTTTGTCTGCCACGCGAACACCATGCGCAGCGATCCGTCGAAGCCGTGGGATCTGGGAATACGGTGGCTCAGGTCGCCCATCGATAGGTCGACCTAAGATGGGAGTATGAAAGAGCTCTAATACCTGCAACGTACTCGGCATGAATTGCAAGTGCTGAGCATGGAAAGTAAGGTTGTCGATCTGGAGTCTATGAAGGGATTTGAAGCAGGACGCAATGCCATCTAACAGGGTGGGTGCCAACCGTAGACCCGGCTCACCAGAAGCTTTGAGGTAGACCGCGGTGATTGGGTTGAACTTGAGGGCATGAATAACCGGGAGAAAGTCATCGGCTTCACGACCTGGTGCTAGTAGGTACAGGGCATGATCTATAACGAGATGGAGCTCCTCGATGGATTCAAGGATCCGGCGGTTAGAGTGGAGGATAGGGAGAAGTGATTCCTCCAGCGGAGGTCGTCGCGGGTCGAATTGAATGACCAAAGCACGAAAGAGCGAAGGCCTAGTTACAACACCGAACTGTGGCGTCACCAGGGAAAGCGTCTTGAGGAGCTGTGTATACTGATCATCGCCTTCATCGAGAAGAGACACAATCAGGTCTGCGATCTCTAAAGGGATTGAAATTGGCATGCCCTTTCTTTGTTGTGGCCATGCACGTAGAAAGTCAACAAGCGAAAATCGGATGGTTAAGGGCAGGTCATTCGGCGAAATTCAAGGGGATGATCACACGATCACACCCTCTCTGTAATTTCTCTGACCGTTGATGCCTCCGGCCGACCGCAGGGTGCGACTCTAAGATAATGATGCACTCCTTTTTGTCTGCTGCTCAATTCGTTTGGGAACCAGCCTCCCACATCTCGCTGCAACCTGATCGCCGAATTCTTCTTCCTACTGTCATTTTTACCAGTCATTGAACTGCTCAACCCTTAACAAAACCTTGTATCTGGGCCCTTACACTTGTACAGAACGCCAAGGTAGAAGCGATCGCGGTTTCCCCATGAGTGTCTCCCTGGTCACCGGATACTCTTTGGCAGCGGCCTGGCACTGTGGCGGCAGCTCCAGCATTTTCCAAGAAATCTATATCGACTAATCCAGTCAACGAGTGACGATAATCGAGACAACCATCTCCTTGAGGGACATCAAACTCCCAGATTGGATCGACGCCATGAAAGACCCTGATTTGCTGCCCTGGTTAGTGTGCTCGTCTACATTTTAGACGTCAGAACGACCAGCCAGGCCCGAGGAGCGTGTAAAATCGGGTTCGTCTTCTGACAAGTTCAACGTTCGGTCGCTCCTACATTGAACCACATCACCTCTACTCAACACTAACATGGACACCTCTTCACTACCATATGCCAGTGCCGCAGTGGCAGCAGCTGCGGTTGCGGCCTATATTCTGACTCACCGTCTCAGTCAGCAGCCTGGTAAACTTCCACCTGGTCCAACGAAGTATCCCATCGTGGGGAATCTGCTCAGCATGCCCGGGGTGTCGGACTCCAATGCATTCCGCGAGCTGAGCAAGCAACACGGTGAGCCCAACAGATTTTCCCTTGAGTTGATAAAACTATGCTCATTCTATCAATGCACAGAGACGGACATACTTCACTTTGAGGGGCTGGGGAAAGATGTTATCGTACTCAACTCCTACGAAGCCACTCAAGAGCTTCTGGATAAACGGTCGGGAGTCTACTCTTCGAGGTAAATACAGCACATTTTCACTTTCAGTGGGTTTGATGTCGCCTATACATCTTCCAGGCCTCACTCAGTCATGTTTCACGAATTGTAAGCTGGCTGAGGCTCCTCCACTTTCCGAGGTCAAGAATATTGATTATCCACAGTTCTGGATGGGCTTTTCAATTCTCCGTTTGGCCCTATGGAGAGAAATGGAGAGCGGCAAGGAAACTCTTCACTCAGAACTTCAACTCTCCAGACATCCATCGACCTCGCGAAACGACCTATATCCATCGTCTCTTACGGCAACTACTTCAAGATCCGGACAACTTCTTCTCCTACCTCAGACAGTAAGGGCCCTTTAATTGTCAACTCTAGAGTCTCATACTCAGTCCCTTTCCCGTCTAGCGTTCCGGCATGCCTGACAGTCGATATGACGTATGGCTTCAAAATCGAATCGGCGAACAACCCACACCTCAAAACAATTGAAGTGGGCGTCGAATCAGTAGTGGACACCGTTTCCGCCACATGGTTGGTAGACCTCGTTCCAGGTCTCAAATACCTTCCGACCTGGTTCCCCGGTGCAACTTTTCATAAAGCCGCCGCCGACGCCAGGGCTCACAGCGTGAGAGTCTTGGAAACGCCCTTTTCTATCTCAAAGGAAAACATGGTAGGCCTGGGGAATTACGCTTTCTTCTCATATAATCCTCTCACCAACTTTTACCGCTAGAGAACGGGAGATTACGAGTCATCCTTTGTTACAAATTGCCTCGAGAAGACGCCACCTACGCACACTACAGCTACGTGGGAGGGTCTTGTGAAGCAAGTCGCTGGCCAAGTTTTCATAGGCGAGTATCATGTTCGTAATGAGTCGTTTCAATGATGAGCTTACGGATGATATAGCGGGATCGGATAGATCGGCTTCGGTGCTGGGTTCCTTCTTCCTGGCCATGATCACGTATCCAGAGGTGCAGAAAAAGGCACAGCAAGAGCTGGATACCATTTTACAAGGACGCCTTCCTGATCATGCTGATTTAGCGTCACTTCCTTATCTTAACGCCGTTATTTTGGAGGTCCTCAGGTGAGGAGTCACGCATCATCGTCTTTGAGTGTTGTTTCTGAGATCCGTCTTGTCCCTTAGATGGAAACCAGTACTTCCAGTCGGTACGTTAGTCATATCACCGTGACCCCACTTCCGTGTTTGCCTTGCTGAATCTACTGGTAGGAGTACCACACCTTAACATAGGCGATGATAGTTATCGAGGTTATCACATACCCGCCAATTCTATCATCATTGCTAATATAAAGTAAGACATTTCGTGAATATACACCATCCATACTGACTGCGCGTAGGGCGATGACTCTGGATGAGGTAGACTATCCCGACGCTCATGCATTTCTGCCAGAGAGGTTCCTCAAGGACGGAAAACTCGATAACTCCGTCAGAAACCCCAATGACATAGTATTCGGATTTGGAAGAAGGCGAGTTAATCTTCCCTTTCCGTAGCATGTCTAGCTCTTAATGATTACATGACAGACTCTGCCCAGGACGCAATATAGCTCAATCTGTGATTACACTCACGGCTGCTTGCGTCCTCTCTCTCTTCCACCTTACCAAGCGAATTGATGACTCCGGGAAAGTGCTTGAACCAACTGGGGAGTATCAAGATGCCATGGTGTCGTACGTTTCGAGCTACTTCATAAAAAAATGAAAGGTGCTGAATGATCGTGCAGCAAGCCTTGTCCATTCCCCTGTACTATCCAACCGCGCTCATCTAATGCTGTGGCGCTCATCCTTTCTCTCGACGAAAACTGAATTCGGAGTCGACGAGGATGGCTTTGGAATAATAATCACATTTTCTTTGCACGTCGTGAACTTCGAATTGTAATCCAGTATTGTATATAAACTAGCACAACATGACCGTTTTGAGGACGATCGATAGGTACGATCTTGCGGCCGTTCTCGCCCTAAAAACCGACCCAGCTTCTGAAAACTGACTGATGGTGACCCGTAAGCAAAATAAGCAGAGAAACGATGAATCGTATACGTACGTTGACGAAAGGGAGACGTACAGGCAACAGCATTCATTGAAGGTTTTTATAGTGAGATAATCATCCGGGACCCATGGGTACTGGACCAGAGGAAAATTGGGTTAGTCAAACCAACATCGATATCACATAGACGAGATGAAATTTACCATGCTCAAGGCGGTACGAACCACCTGCACCTTCGTACATATCTGCAAGATCCGCTGGAATGGGAGGCAGAGGCGGGTATTGGCGAACGTCGGTGTGTTTGTAGAAGAACGCCACTGTCCTAAGTTCTGCAACACCTGCAGCCTCGATCCCCGGGCCTTTCCTGGCTCGAGCTGTGTAGTGAAGAGCCTCAACGGCCTCAACAGTGGGGGAAATTACTCCACTTAGATCTATTAGCCCGGGAAGAAACTCTCCCGAGGCAATTTTCTTCAAAACATTAGGATACATCAACGAGGGTCTCAAGAAGAATTCCTTGAGAGTCGACAACGAGTGGGATTGGAGTAAGCGGTCGAGGTCCTGTTCCGAGAAAGCCGTCATGGAGAGGTAAAATCGCCGGAGTTTGCATCCCGACCTCTCGAATAGATCGCGGAGAGCTACAGCCGGCACGACACCATTGTCGCTATCTGCGAAGTTCAGCCTCTCTAGGCTTGGTAAGGACAAAGACGATAAGAAAAGGCTGAACTGGGCTGGCTGTGACCATTCGCCGCCTAGTAGGAGTATATCGATGAATGTCAGTCGCTCGAGCCGTATTGCTCCGACGTTGGATACAATAGAAGGGACAGGGGCAGGAGAGGAGCCAGTCAGTTTCACTTTGCAGGTGTGGAGATGAGGGCATTTCGAAAACAAGAGTTGAGCTACCGGAGGGGATAGCGCGACGTCGCCAATTCCGTCCCCCAAGGAAAAATGCTCCAGGTTCTCCCAGGGCATACTGGATGTGAGTTCTATTGCTGGTTATTAGAACGTAGCGTTTAAAATGAGAAATATCAACTCAACGCGAAGACGTAAATAATCCGGATATAGTCCGAGGCCTATCCTGATTACGAAGTTCGATGGCGAGGCTTCGGAGGCTTGTAGGGGCAGATGACAGGAGAGAAAAGGCGAAATTAACAAAGTCTGGATCAGCGCGTGAGTGTCGCACGGCAAACTTCTCCAATTGTGGTCCAGATGGGAGTAGTCGTCTCAGGCAATCCTGGCTTGGCGTCGAGTCAAGGCGAAAAAAATCGACTGTAAGGTCTCTGGTACCGCGAGCAATGATCTCCTGCGCAAAGCTTGTCATCTGATCGAGGGTTGGAGGATTATTCTGGGTCTGGGGCTCATGGTTGGCATAATCGACCCACACGGTTGTGTACAAGGCGCGCGTGGATAAAGCAATTCGTCTCCACAGCGAACAGACATGCTCTGGGTAACAAGCACGGCCTTCTAATCTTCGACCTGGTATCCTGTATATGGAATGTTGGTGGGAATGTGAGAAGATGAGGGAGAGGATCTCGGGCGGGAGTTTCTTGTAAAAGGCTAGAGCTGATTCGAGACGAGATAGTCGCGTTTGGATTTCAGAGTTCGAATCCATCTTTCGCCCAACGAGTAGTAGGCAATGAGTGTAGATGCCCTTTAACGTCGCTCGAGCCTGCGGTGTGAGGAGATAATCCGATCTCCAGGCCTCAGCCTCAATTGGCAGGATTGCTGGTCCCCGAAGATCTCGGCATTCCTCCTTTTGTTGAGCCATCTGTGGGCTAAGAAGGAGAGCAATTCCATGTAAGATTTGCGACACGATCCTGGTGTTAGTGACGCTTGACTTGACGCGTCAAGTGTTGCTGACAAGGAATGGTGGGGCAGTGGTCATCGGCTTTTTGCCAGGTAAGTTACCCATGATGGTCTGAGGAGCCCCTCGTTTTGTATTTACCAAGCAACTTACTGGTAAAACCAGTCATGTGATGTGCCCCATGGTTATTTTAGGCATAATTTTGGTGCCGAAACTGGCCTAAATTTCACCCATTTCGCAGATGATCATCTTTCAAATTCAAGGTTCCAGATCGCCACGACGACGATTTGGCATACTAGGGTGTGTCATCTACAACCTCCCGACCTGAATGGCGTACTCGATACGACTCACTGGGGACAGCGTTCGATAGGAGCGGGAGCTCGAACCCAAACTGCGTCTGCCTACTTAGTGCATACTTCTGAACTCTGTCGGTAATGCATGTATGAGAATGTAAGTAAAAAAATGTCTCCAAGAGCGTCTTTGCGTGCCAGAGATTACTTTGAGTTTGTGGTGGCACTCGTAGAACTGAACGGCATCATAGCATGCCGTTTGACGAGATGAGGTGTCGGTGAAGATGATCAGGGTAAAACTTACTGAGAAATGACATTTGCCCATGAAATAAGTATGCGTACAAATTATCGAAAGAAAACTACCGCCTACGCAACGGTGAATTAAGACCTGATAGAGAAGGCCACTAGCAATCTACAACTTCGGAATGCTCCAGGCAGCATCCTTGTACTCGAGAGTAATCTCACTCAAGTTCGCGAGGCTGAACTGGAACGGGTCGGTGCTTGTATGGTCAATCATCGTATCGGTCTCCAACCTCATGTCCCAGAAGACCGAGAACTTCTTAATCGGGAGGAGGTCGCTAGTCGAGTTCTTGGGGAGCTTGGGAGAGATGAAAATCGTGGCGTAAGATCCAGTCGTGGCGTCGTAGTTGTTGACTCCAATGCAAGCGGGATTCTGCCATCCATTTCTGACACTGAATGGCGTGCCCGGCTTGCTAGCGCCACTAAGGGAGAAATCGCCGTTCTCGTCAAAGTCGACTTCTTGGCCCCCTTCAATGTCGGCAACGTTGGTGCCGATGTCAACCTTCGCGCCGCCCTAGTACATCCCAGGTATAATCTTTGTCAGGGTGGTATCAAATGTGCGTTTGATGGTTCTATACTCACCTCGAAGCTGAACGTTTCATAGACTTGGTATGTCTCCTGCCATCTGAGCGTCATGTTGGGACCAAGTTTGTTGTCCGGGACCATGGAGAAGACAACGTTGCCTTTCTTCTCCGTTCCACCTAAGTTGACGTCCTTGGTGAAGCAGAGGTTGAAGCCGCTCCCTCGAACGATCTCCAAGTCATCCTGAGCGACGATGATTTTGACGGTAAGGGTGTCGGGCATATTGGCAATCTAGAAAGAGTGCTACGACTGAGTGAGGGACTAAACGCAAAAGACGAGTAGCCAACGTACGATGCTAAAGCTGAGTGGAGTAAATGCTAACGTGAACTGTTGGTTTTCGTTCTGTCGAAAGCACTCGGAGGATAGCAGCTTTTGTAGCTTTCAAGTAGCTTTCAAGTGACAGTCTTCCGATTCCGATCGCCTCACCCATCCGCCTAGCCAATTAGTATTATGGTTGGACAATACATTACTCTATACCAGCCAGGGCCATGATGCGATACAGCACGCCTCGTAGAAGATGATTCCCGCTTCACGAACCACCTTGTGCATGCCCCAGCGGAAATTGGCCTCGTGTTGGCTGAGTCTGGTCCCCTATTTGTCGAGAAGCGCTTTATTAAAACAAGCCCAAACTTCTAGCGAAACCTTGTTTTAGATTAAGTCGCGAAGAGAGAACCGTCCGGTTTAATCCACCTCGTCGAACTCGTAATCGAAGGCATTCTTACCACAGAGGAAGTGCTGCAACCAGAAACGATCTGTTTCTCCTCTGATCCTAAAATGCCCCGGATTTAGAACGTGGCCCCCCAGGAATCATGCATCAGCCTTGGTGGCAAATTGGACAGCAGCCTCAGGTCCTCTTTGAGGTTTCTTCAACCAACGCCAACAGTCCTTCCTTTGCTAACTCTTAGAGGTTTTCGCATCGTCTGCATCGTCTATTCCATCGTTCGCCTATCAGAAGGCCTTCAATGAATAGTCCTCGGATGACGAACGACTTCCTCCCGTACTGGTGAGGAAAATCTGGGGCTGATCGCTCAGACTGAAGTGGATAAAAGTCTAATCATAGAACGTACTTTCACTACAGATTTCATGAAATCGTCGGGTATACAGATCACCTACTTGGTGCATATGTTTTGAACTCTGTCAGGAATATACGAACTCAAGAAGAAACGGGGGGAAATTCGGCTATTTTGATCGATTCGTCCAAGAGAAATTTAAATGTCCCCTATAGCGTCTTCGTGTGCCAGAGATTACTTTAAGGTTGTGGCAGACGGAGAACTGAACGACATCGTAGCATTCTGTTTGACGAGATGGTACTGTAAAGTAGGGCAAATTATATAGAAAAGTCGTCCATGTGAATGTAAAACTATCCCAACGACAACGTAACTATACAATGGAAGGTGGCAGTACGTAGATGGCAGAACAAGCCTCCAGGGTACGAATGAGATTGACATGGCAAACTTGTTCTGATATCCCAAAGGCGTAACCTCCTCGGGCATTTTCATCCTTTCCCCATCTTTTCCCCGTCCTGGAACTTTTGTATGAACAGGACGTTGACCGGGGGAATCGCAGCCTCGTCTCTGGGTTTCCATGTATACGTTGGGATTGTACGCGGAGACGGCGTCATGAGAGCCTTCAACCGCGATGATGCCAATCGGGAGGCGGGGAGTTGTCCAAAGCATCACCTAGCGTTCGAATGAGGGAGCATGTGCAATTTCTTGGTCTAACGTCGTGACTTCTTTTCCAACAATGTAAAACGCGGTAGATAGGCTGCTGCTTGCGCGAAGTTTCAAGTCACGAACACGGAAGATGAGGGAAGTCGGGATAGTGGTGGAGTTGGGTGTAATGGTTGCGAATGGCGAGCCTCGAGCAGCCGTAAACTTTGGGCCAATGTCGGTGTCACGTTCTTGCCCATCCACGATTCGACAACTCGGACGACCCATATTTTCCCCAGGCATAATGCTCCCCCACCCTTATCTCCACCCTCCACCTCCCCTCATTGCCCAAACCAGCCTCCTTTCCCAACAGCACGAACCAACGCCTTCGTGGCTTCGACACCGTTCTTCAGCAGCACGTCTCCAACGAGTTGAAGCAGTGCTCTAGCAGTGAATCCTAAAGTTGACGGCAGCGTGTAAGGGAGGTCGAAGTCAAACGGGAGGATCTTGGCTGGGATATATGCTCGGTGGGGATGAAGACCTGGAATGTACGAGCATCGAATCCATCGGCTATCTCGGCGAGGGCTTAACAGCGTTAACAAGCAGCACCCGCAATCACGGGTGCTCCGCCGCCTCACATAATCCTGGTGCCAGTCAGGCGCAGGCAGAAGCCAAACAGAAAACCGCTGGAATCACAAAGACCAACCCCGCCCCAACGTCGTGTTCCGTGACGGCGCTGACGGGGGAATGGAGCAGGCGCGAGCTGGACGGTCCAAGGAGCGCAGCCAGACGCGCTAGCATTTGAGCTGCGAGGCAACCCTGGGATCTCTTGTTGGCGATGCCTTCGTCGAAGAGCCTGAGGAAAGACTCTTGACACAAGACGGCAGGCGAATGTCAAATGAGGATATCCGAGATCCGAAGAGTGCTTCCGATGGTATGGGGCCTCCAAGGTGCTGGGTGCCGGCAAATCGGTGGCTTGGATTTCTTGAATTACGGAATGTAGTCTGTTATGGCTTGTGATAGACGATGTGGTTTTTGTCAAGTGTGCTTTTCCCGTGGTGAACGAGTCGCCTCGAGGCTGAGCTTCGGGCAGAATGAATATGGGACACCATGTTGAGCGTAAGAGCTGAACCTGGCGTGGGTGGCTAGCGTCTGGAGCTATATAGCGAGATGGCAGTAGGGGTGGTGTTACGGTTTCCGTGGAATGATGCACTTTCTGACTTGGAAATGGAGTTTGTAGCGTGTATGAGATTCGACGGGGATGGTGGGGGGAGTTGGGCATCTGTTAGCTAGGGACGTAGCTTTCACTGGCGTGGGTAACCCTAGAGAGGACCTCTTGAAGGTCTTGTACAGTCACACTTGTCATGTCCCGGCCCAGGGAGCTTGCCAATAACCTACGGAAAGAGTCATTAGCTCAGGCTCAAAGACGGAAAGAAGGGATAAACGGGAGAACGAGAACGAGAAGAAAAGAATTAGCTTACCTCGAGCAAAGTTATCCCACCCACGGAAGAAATATTCAACTATGCCTTCCTCAATGCACCGGCAGCTATATGCGCTAGATATTATTACCCTCTTCTTGAATGATTGGATAACGTGGTGTCGTTAGAGGCCAGATTTTCCGTGGAGGTATCTGGGTCAGGAATCGCCTACAAGCCGGCACTTTTACGCGGAAGCAGGAGCATTCTAGGCGACACCTTCTTGTTCTTGATCCAAGCCCGCAAAGAAGGATGTTGGACTTTGCTCGAGGCCGAGTATTGACGTTGGTAGAATTCTACGGACAGAAATAGATATCAGCGTCACATTCAGGGCAGAGGTTGGGTGAAGGGTTGGAGGGGAGCGAAAGCATGATAACAGCAAATACATCGAACGGCGAGGGAAGTAGGAAGAAAAAAGCAGGGGAAACGGGAGGAATGATATTTACCTGCACGTCGGTACCCCAACAAAGGCCAATAGTTCGCTTTCCTCAAGAGCCCTCTTCAACGTTATAGCACCGGTTGACGTAGCTCCTACTTCTGAAAGTCGACTATTCTTGTTGAACGGAATTTGATTCGTTAGGGCAGGAGCATTAGGGTGCCGCAGCTTAAATTACCAGTAGATGGTGGGACAATCTCGCTTGGGTGTGCACATAGCGTGTCGTCACAGAAGAGTATCGCAAGCCGTCGGCGTCTGACTTGACATAGACGAGATTGGAGTCAGGAGGAAAGTGTTGAAAGTGGTCGTGGTGACTTGGAGGGACGTTCGTTCCGAATCCCGAGCCGAGAAGATTATCGTACATTTGTCATGGCTGGCCCAATTCCTCCAGAAACCACGTATGCTCTTCTCTCTTTTGCGCAAGTTCTACGTGCTCAACGACACTATGTTCGGTTGGTTCTTCTACATGTAAAATCTACCCCAAGATTAGTCCTTACGCAGCTTAGGCCGGACGCGTTCAACTTCAACTTGGAGTGCATTCGTACGCCTTCTTTTCCATTTATCTCTCTTCTCTTCTATCTGTCTCGTGGAGTCTCACGTATGGCCACGCCATCTTCCTTGGGGTATTTCCCGGTACATTTATCGGCGCCCGCATCTCCGAGTCCAAACCCTTTATCTTCCTTAGCCAATGGACTGGTCTAGTCCTGCCCAAATTCGAGGTTCAAACGATTCGAATATGGGTGTTCTTATCTTTCGGTACACCTCCTCGTCTTCTCACTAGCTCGCACACCCGCCAGCATGAACTATCTCTAAGCTGTCAACGCCGCGGCGGCGCCAACCCCACGGCCAATTAATTAATCCCTCTGCCTTTCTCGCATTTAAAAAGAAGTCTTCCAGCCTTCGATTGCGAGAACCATCTTACTACTAGCCCACGTTGTCCCCTCCAGGAGACCAACCCCCTAGACCCCTAAGACGAATGAGTCCGGACCATAGCCCTGTATCCATATAAAAGCCTATGCAATGTAACCCAGCTCTCCAGGCTTAGGGTCGACCTTACCACCCAACCTAACCTAATGTTTAAACGTAACCACCAGCACCATCACTACCAAATCAAACATGCTCCGCATCGTCGTTGTCTCTCTCGCTGTTCTCACCGCTCTAGGCAGCCCAGTCGTTGACGTCGCCAAGAACGCTACTAACAACCCCAATACAGGTTCTGAATCCTACGAGTACGTATTCCAATCCAACCCATCCTCCAGCTTGAGGACAGATAATCTGACACCGCCCCTTCTAACCTGTTCAAGGGCTACTGTGGAGATCAGCCCCTTTATCCGCATAGCTGTTGGCACTACTGTGATGCCGAGAACTGGGGTGCGTGGTGTTGGCAAGAAACGACCAAGACGTGCAATAGGCATAGTGATTGTGCGGATAATCAGCCTTGTGATGGGAGATGTGGGATCCTCTGAACTGTACTGAACGCTGAGCGCTGAGAGCTGGGCGTTCGCTGGGCTGGACGTATTCGGTCGAAGTTACTCATAGGATACTTTTCTCCAAGCCTTTGTCTCACACTTCTTCGCGATTGAACTTTTTACGTATGTCTTTGTTATACGACGTTGTAACTTGTCCAAAGGCACAAAAGGACGCGCGCCTTTGGTTTTCTGAACATTATAAATACTCGACTTTTTGACTGTAATTCCTCTCCCCCGAGAATTCTAGTCATGTCTTTGTCTCCCTTTTCCTGTTCGCATTGGCGCGGTCATCAGTCGACCACCCGAGGCAGTTTGCTCGCAACCAGCTTGGAGCAAGCTTTAGCATCCTCCAGAAGGATTGAACTGTTTCTTATTAATTGTTACCAACCAATACATAACTGACGAGCAATAAAAGGGTACGGAGACGAGCCCGGGCCAACTTCAAGTTGCAGATACCCATCGCCACGAGAGACGTCTATTTCACTGGTTTGCAGAACCACCACCAGTGGGCATGACTACACGCTCGTGGTTGGGTGCGCCCTTAGAATCGGAGGCAACACAGCCCTCTTCCTCCTCCTTCTCTTAGAAGGTTAGGCGTTAAAAACTACCACGTTCACCCTACCGCGTACCACATCCTCAGAGACAACCTCCTCCCAGACAACCCCTTATTCGAATTTCGGAGCTAGCTTGACTCTGGACAGATCCAGTAGACGAATCCCGGAGCAAATATTCTCCACATCTATGCGTTAACCAGTGCATAAGTACTCGCCTTCAAGGAAATACTGACAAGCTGAACTTAAGAGGAGGATACCAGTTGAGCTTGCTCCCAGATCGATACTCTCGGAGGCCGCTAGGCTAGCGTAGCAGCCGTAGCTTGACATGTCATATCAGAAGATTTAGGAGGCGCAAGTACTAGTGGTGTTGTTGTTGACGGTGCGTTATAGAGAGTAAAATAGAAGGGGGAGGGAAGGAACATTATAATAATCAGGGGGAGGGAAGGAACATTATAATAATCAGGAATCTGCCAGTGCGTATCCTTTCATGAAGGTAGGCATGTTGTGGACTCGGACGGCACGGATGGTACTGAGATAGCCTATTCAGGGATACACCACCGGGCACTGCGGCACTTTGAGGGTAATGTTGACTTAATGGGATCCCAGAGATTGCGGAGATAAAGTTTTGCGATACGCATAAGAGGGTACTGTAGGATGATATTTTGTGCAAAGAACGGCTGATATCCACATTACTTTCTTTCATCCACTAACAAACCCTCAAATGCATTGGGGACATGTATTGGATATGCCAGTGTGTCCTGACTCCTTAGTATTATGTACTGCATGTTTAGTGAAGCTACAAGTTATGAATTGGCAACACTTGCCGTGAGTTTCTGTACAGGTACCATCACTCAACGTGAACTTACTTCTGGAGTTGGTGTTCATTTGGATCTGCGTCACTTGGCTGAGATCATGGGTACTCGGGTGGCCATGAATGCCTCCCTGGCTCCAGGGGGTCTCTTGAAGTAATGTGTCTCACACGTTACCGGGGAATATCTGAGGTTGGATTAGATTTTCGTAGTAGTAGTATCATAAGGTTTTTTTACGGGTTACAAGGGGCTGTAAACCTCGAAAGATTGAGGTTCCAGGAAGGCAACGGCTCAGGTATCATTTTGGCCTCTTAGGGATTAGCTCAACCCCGGGGAACGCTCAACCCGTGCAGCGCACGGGTACCGGCTAGTTATCTTCATAAACATCGTTCTGACATGCGCCTGGCAATGACGATCCCATATGGAAATCAACTTCCTGCGATAACCTTGTCAAAGCTGTCAGATCTCGGGGGTATGCGTTCTTGACAGGCTTCTTGACCCCCCGTGGGGCCGAATATGCTGTACCCAGTCGGGAAGCCTGTGGGAGAGGGGAGGAGGAGAGGAGGAGGATCAATCGAAAATGCAGTGAAAACTTCAGTCTCCTATAGGCTTGTAATGTTCTGGTGGTAACTGCTGTAAGCCAACTGACCATTTATTCACTCAGGCTGAGGCTGTATCTTATTCGGCAGCCTTTGAGCCTCAAGACAAGCTCCGCCTCGCTGCCGAGTTAACCTTGCTCCACGCTGCCATATAATAAAGTGGACTTCCACACCATGTAGTTGATTCTCCCCTACCACAATAACCCGAAATGGTCCGCTTTTTTAGTTCTTTCGCACTCATTGCCAGTGCCCATGCCGCGTTGCAAATAACTAATCCCGGCGCTGACCTTTGGTGGGGTACGTTCACCTATGGTTTTTCTCACTACGGGGTGAGCTAGGTGCTAACACCAATCAGTTGCCCAATCCCAAAACCTCCTGTCATGGACCTGCAGGGACTCCCCATCGTCTACATATACCGTCCTGTACGTTTCTCATCCCACCCGCTTTATGTATGCAAGTTTAACCCGACCTCCGCTTCACATCTGAAACAGCATCAAAGATCCAGTTAGCCTTCATTTTTTTCCCACCTCTCGGTTTTCTGAGCTGATATCGCATATCCTTAGAAGCAAGCATCTCCTCAAGCAATCCTCAGCATCCTCCAAAATGCCGACTGCTCTCACGCGCTCACGAAAGACCAGGTAAACTCCCCTCCTGGAACAGGTTACGTGCTCCAGCTTGCAGACACTCTCAATTCCAGTAAGGTAAGCACTACGTTTTTGTGATTGAGAGCTCGAGTTCGGTCTGACGTCGTTTTTACAGGTGTATGCTGAGTCGCAGCCGTTCGAAATTAAGGCTCTGGGTGCAGCGTACCCTGCCCAGCAAGCGCCTGGCAGTGAGCCTGAGGTGCACCATTGAAAAGCTTAATACCCTATCATACTGTCTACTCGTTCGCTCAAATAAGCAGCGCAGATATGTATTAGTTTAGGCCTCTTTGCTGACACTTTCCATACATATTCCGACTTTACGTCTCTTGCAGACATTTCACCAACTATATATGTTTTCATCTATTGGTAGTAACTTAAATCAGTGGCCTTGTCAAATTGGAAGCCCTGCGATACGTAGTACAACGCGGCATAGAACGTACGTTTTGATAAGCGTTAGCGAATCAACGTCTTCTTGATTTCCGCCTATCAGAGCCGTCTCATCCCTTCGGGATCTTGTGGTTGCATATAGCGCTAACGCAATCCTCAACCGCGACGCAACTGGATCCATATTCATATTCGAGGTCGTTACCAACAGAGAGGGATTTCATATTATGAAGGTGCTGCACTCCGGCATCACGAACCCGAGCATTGGGTGGCACTATCTACAGTGTCAAGGCGGTCTCAGACTGCGTACAAGTATGAATACGACGAATGCCGGATGGGACTCAGTGCTAGTTGGTGACGCGGCTACTACCAAGTATACCAAATATATTATAATTTTAATAAATACGTATGAATGTTATCTACCTACTCCGAGTGGTTTGAAAGAAAACGGAGATTTACAGAATGCAGAACAATTCTGACGAAGACAAAGGCCGTCGGCGAGATTGCTGAGGTGTTCATACTCCGACTGATGGCCATCATGCCATTCGTCCGGGTACACGTCGGAGGTCCATCGACTTCATGGACCGACCGGCAAAGTCCATCACGTCTACTATTCAACGTCGGGACTTGGAAAGTTTTACCCAAACTTTCGAGAGCATGTCATTCTAGACCCCTCGTAAACTATTCTAGCATCTTTTCTCACATATAACGAAGGCCACCGAAGTTGCCACTGAGGCCGGGTCAATGACATGGGCAATGTCACTAATTGACCGCCTGGCTGAGAGAACGGACAACTACTTAGAACAATGGGACCCTTTGGGGAAAAGCATACTCGACGTCATACTCCGACTTCCACAGTGCGAGTTGTTTGAAGGATTTTCCACAAAGGAACATTCAATGCCTCTGACCGGATAACTCGCCTCCGAGTCATCGTAGTCTGGCGGCTGAAGCTTGAAGCCGGGGGCACGCTATACCTGGGAGAGAGATACAGACCAGTCATCAAGTCCATGGAAGAGACCACTATTCTGTTGGACGGCCGAGGAAGGTGACAAGGCAGAAAAACGACGGGTTTACCTGGCCAGACCGCCACGAGTTCACCGTTGGGCGCGCAGATATCTAACTACGTACACGGAGTTGTATCTGAACAGGGGATAATTTGCAGTTCGGGCTTGCCGTTAACTTTCTCAACCCCAGGATTCCCCTCAAGATGCCATATCTTCCAAAAGCGGGTTTCCCAGACGATTCAAAGTTGGCTTGGCAATGCAGTATTGAGTGCGGGGGCTGCTAGTAAGTGTAGTTGTTAGTTATCGAACGGAGATTCCAATGGAGTAGCAAGTCATTCCCTCTTGCCGCCTCGCATCTGGAAGTCCATGAACTGCGACGCGAGTGCTATCCACCGCCACAACAATTATTCCTTCTGTTATCATGTCATCTTTCTGGTAGTTCTGATGGGCCTAGCTGCGGTGCTGTAAAGATAGAAAAGGCAAAAAAGGTATGCGGTTGAGGCGGGCATGTCGATCTCCCTCATGATTCACTTGACAAGGAAAATCGTTCACTGATGAAATTTGAGCGCCCATCCCTCATAGAGATAATCCTTCACCGACCTTTGATTGATGTCTCAAACGCCGCTGTCATAGGGCCTTGGATTTCCCATTTTCGGCCGTGAACCGACGAGTCCGAGATTTCACTTGAAGAGTGTAGAACTGGACATCCTCGATTAGGTATTCCGTATGCCTGAATATGGCTGCGAGGGAAAAAGTACGATGACTCAAAGCCCAGACTGACAAGGACTGCATGAACAGCTGGAAGATACTTTACAGAAGATACCGACGAGCCCTGTCCTCAAGATTTACGCCATTGAATGGTCCCTCCATCACCGAAGCAAGTCGTTTGAATATAAACAATCAATTTTGGAATCTCTGGAGATCCGGATTTTGAACGAGATCAGCCGTCTTGGAGGGAATCCGGGGCTTGACAAGATTATGAACTTGCTACACGGTGAGGAGCCCAAACCAGAATCTCCAGTTTAGACGTAAATAGCTCATGTATTACGAAGTAGGGTAGCTCGTCCTTGTGCTTGCCTCAAGATCTTAGCTTTCAAACTTAACGGCAGATTCACTGTGAAACTATCCCTTTACTAATTACGATCGCCTCTGTGGCGACGCGGCCTACAAAGAAGAATGTTCTCCGCACAGTCAATGGAAGCTCGAGCGCCAAGAAGAAGAAAAGGAGAAAGTAGATCTGAATTCGTATGAAAGGCATAATTACATGCCGCTCATTGAATAGGAGGAAGAAGTCCCTAATGCGTTGAACTTGACCATTGAAATACCTGTCTTCGTCACCAGGTTCTGTCACTATCCCCCCATAGCCTCGATCCCCTCCCGAGTGTCGACCGTCAGCAATCCTCTCCAACATAATCTCCAGTCGTCTTGTCCATATTCCGTATTCCATTCCTCCTCCTCCTCCGTCTTCCCTTCCTCTCCGCCAATGCTATACCCAGCACCAAACACATCGAGAGCTGTCATCCACCCCCCAGCCTCAATCGTTCCGATGAAAGGAAGCACAGATTCTCAGACACTGGGACGTGGGGTTGGGGGGTGAAGCTGAAGGGCGGCCTCCGAAGTCACGGGTGAGGGCGAGTCCGATGGAGGAAGGAGACCGACGAGCAGTTGGATCTGGAGAGGATGACGCATACGGATGACGGGCGAAAGAGCGAGAGCAGGTCCGTGGGTGGGGTATGGCCGAGGGAAGACTTTCATAATAACTCGGGGGTGCCGGTGAAGCTTTGAAGGAGAAGGAATGGTCGCCATCTGGTTTGATGAGTAAGTAGGGGGTTGTAGGGTTGTTATCGCTCTCCCTTCTCCTTCTTAGATCTTCGAGTCGAAGGCGGGTACAGTTGGTCGCGTCTTCCTCGACATTGGCATGGGCGAAGATAACGGAAGTGAGCGAAAGTGCCGGGTGTGCCAACCTCCTCTTGGAAGATTTTGGCTGGTTGTGGGCACAGAACCCACGAACGAGTGAGCATGTGTGATAGAAGTAAATGCCAAAAGTGACATACAATTAGAGCAGCTAGACCCGAGGTCTCTCGACTGGTGGTATTGTTGAGATCCGTCGTCCTTCTACTAGATCTCTGAGGTCGTCGGCAGCAGTATCGACACCGACGGCTCCACCCGTCTGCCACTTCCTATGAAGATCTTGTTCTCTCTTTCCCCCACTTCGGAGGTGGGACGCAGGGTAGTGAGGAAAAGAAGAGACCTTTGAGTGAGATCCTGAACGTCGGAACGGAGCTTGGAACTGCAGCGACCACTAGAGGAGGAACAGGTCGCTTCAGACTGACAGTGAGAAACGCGGGATGTTAGTGGATAGACGGGAGAAAGAAAAATGAGATTTACCTGCAGCGGTCTTCCTACTAGGGGTTCTCTTCATCGCTGTAGCACGGCTGTGTGCCGTAACTCGAAGGAAACCAACAGCTGGCGGTACAACTTGGCCGAAATGTGTACATAGCGTGTCGTCACAGCTGGATCTTGGTCTCAACAAAGGCGAGATTGGAGTCAAGATGGACTGCAAGTTTTTGGCGCAGGAAGAAAAGTCGGGCCGCCAAGAAAGTCGAGGGATGGATCATTCCGAATCCCGAGCCGAGAAGATCATCGTACCTTTTCCGCGTTTGCTTTTCTGTTCTATCTCACTCTTCTATTCTAACCAACTACCTATGACGCGGACGTCTCCAGTACTAGCATGTCGACTTCGACTTCCTCAGCCTCTAGACAGCACTGTCCCGGAGCCTTGTCGCCTGGTTTGTTGTGGAAGGGTATCGTGAGGAAGGTTGGATATCCAGATCTTCACGAGGTAGCAGCGACCATCTGCTGGGTAGGTAAACTTGAAAAACCTACAAGCAAAGCGTAATGAGCGAGAGAAGCGAGACGAAAGACAAAGAAGACTAACTTACTTGTCGTGATAGAATTCCTCTTCACGGAATTGACGGCAACAAGCTCCAGGCCTTCTTTTCCTCTCGTTGCTGAGATAAGTAGAGTGAAGGAGTGGCACGTGGAGTCGTTCAAGGCCAACACTTCGGGACGAGGGATGAATCGATGAAGTCCCCGAGATCGCCTGCAAGACATTCAACACTTGTGGCAGAGACCTCTGATATGCGAGGCCTTCTCATTCGTGAGAACAATAGAGAAAGACGCCAGCTTCAATTGATGTAGACCTCATGCAGGACGCTGATTATTGACGTTGTGACGATCTGCGAATATAATTCAGGATCAGCGCCACGTTTAGGTCGGTCAGAGGGTGCGAAGGGGAGAAAAGAGGACAAAGGTGTGAACAGCCACGAAAATATTCGAGTAGCGAAGGGTAGGCGGAAAAGGAAAGGGAGAACGGAGGGAGAAAAATGAGGTTTACCTACACCGACACGTCCCAACACCGACCAGAAGCTGTCTTTCCCCAAAGGCCCTCCTCCTCAACGCTGTAGTACCCGGCGGTGTAGCTCCTACTCCTTGAAGTCGGCAAGCTCAAGCTGCGACTACTCTTGTTGAACAGCTCGTGGATGGATAGCTCGGTAAGGAGTCCCGCATTTTGAGGAGATCGATGTTGTCGAATTTAGAAGAGGTGGCGCCCCAAGTTGACTGGAAGTTAGATATCGTTAGATGTTTACATGGCGCATCATAATCACGGGAGAGTCCCAGAACGTTGTCATGTACGGGATTGAAGTTGAGAAGAAAATTGGTCGCGTCAAGGAGTGTCCGATAATTCCGAATTCCGAGCCGAGAAAACCATCATCGCTCGAAGGCAAGCGCTTAATCTAAGCGCCCAGCGTTAAGCTACTCCTCAACCACGCGACGATTACAAGCTCGCGGGATACAATGTCACCATCGCGGCCTCCCAAATTGCAGGTAATGGTATTACGATTCAATCCGGTCGCTTGCTAGCATCTAATGGTTCTTCAAATCGCAGGCGCCATGGAGATGCCTACTTGGCAATAATCAGAAGGGGTGCACGAATACAATTTATCTAGCCAATCAAGGAACTCATATCACTTCCACTCAGTAAGGCAAAACATATCCAGTAATCCCCTCCTTAACCCATCCCTGTGCCTCAGCCGTATCAGACTCCTTAACATCAGTCGTATAGAAATGATCCTTCCCCTCATCATTATAGCCTCGATAAAGCGGAACCCCTCCACACTTATCATCAGGATAGATGTACCCCGTAATCCCCTCGTCCTTATATTCGAGGTCGTTGACTGCCCTGTCTCTCTCCTCTTTGTCGGTGGTGTAGAAATGGTCGGCCACATCTCCGCGATACAAGCGATAGAGGGGGATTGTGTGAGGCTCGTGGGATTTGAAGACATAGCAGGCGATGCCTTCGTCGACGTAGTTCTGGGTTAGGGCCTGCTCGTCCTCAGCGCGGTCGGGAGTGTAGAAATGGTCCTTGACGTCGTCCCGGTAGGCACGATACCAGGGCGTAGCGTTACGAGGATCTGCGCAGGTTTGGTTGCAGTTATCGCGTGTGAAGGTCTACAGTAGGTGGAAACAGCAATGAGAAAGAGGAAGAATAGCGGACTGGGTAAACGAACCATTGTACAGATGAGAGAAGTTCGATGACGGAGAGTTTAGAGTCAAGTGGCAAATTGGAGGAAGTGACTGAAGATCGAGTATCAGACGACTGACTGAAGAAACCGAAGACAACCTGGCCTCTTTTTATAGATTTCAAAAACGGGGTGGCCAGAGCTTCAGCGCTTGCATGTTAGCTGCAGCCGGAGCCATGCGAAGTCGTGTTGGGCCCAGGACACAAGAATAGACGCTCTCGAGATTGATCAGCATCTGGGGATTGGACGATTGGTATCGGAGCATCTAAGATTATCGGCAGACCAAGGCACCTTCGGCATTCGACCTCCTCCGTGTGATACAGACGCTAGAACATAGGTGCGTCTAAGTGACCCCCCAAATGCTTCCACTCTGGTGGAACGTAATGTCTGTTTCAGAGGTTAAGGTTGGGAAGGCGTATGGCGATTCGGGCAACTTAGGAAAAGGGGTACGAAGATTTCATTCAAGATAGGCGCGGATACTTGAAGGAATCAAGGAGAGCGATGCCGAGAGTTAACGTTCAGCCTTGACACACGATCTCCAGCTCCTGAAAGGGGCTTGACTGTTCAATAATGTGCTTAAGAGCGCGTCATGTCGCCTGTTTCCCGAAAGAACACCATATAACAGATAAAAAAAAGGTATTTCTGAGCACGGAGCCAGACACATTCAGGTACAATGGAAAGCGCAAGTTATTGGCACAGGAAGAAAAGTTGCGCTGCCAAGAAAGTCGAGAGACGGATCATTCCGAATCCCGAGCCGAGAAGATCATCGTACCTTTTTCGTACCTTTTCTGTGTTTGCTTTTCTGTTCTATCTCTCTTTTCTATTCTAACCAACTACCTATGATATATGACGTCGACTTCGACTTCCTCGACCTCTAGACAGCACGATCCGGTAAAATAATCGACCTGCTCCTCATGCTCTTCTCAAGGTAGGCCTTTTCTATTCTATCTCTTCTATCTATCTTATGACGTCCCAAGTACGACCTCACTTCCTTGCGCATTCGTCGGCAATCCTCCTCCTCGCACACGCCCCCAGAGCTCCAAATCTTCCATCTTCCTTGCCCATTGGACAAGCCTGGTTCTGCACATCTCGCACTTGTTCCCCACAGTCGATGACCAGTACTCCCTGCTACATCAACGCCATCGCCTCCGTACCTTGTGCGCACGCAAATTCGGATACCCTTGTTTCTCACCCTTCCCCGTGAAGATCTATGTTCGCTTGTACAAGAACCCTCCTTCCCTATCCTTGCTCGTCGTCGTCACAGTTCATGGCTCTTCACTTTCTCGCTGCACAGGACTCCAGGTCAACAATAGCTTCACAACGTGGGGATGGGCCCGTTCTATTGAGCCTGGCTCAGGAGTGAGTCATGGAACGATACTTCCCTCCTTTCCTTCCCTCCTCCCGCATGTCACATACAAAGGAGCAGCGAGGGAAATAGGGGGTATAGAGAGGTGGTCATGGACCTCGTCAACTCGTCAACATGCATCAATTCCCGCACCCCTACCCCTCTATCAAGTCAAGTCAAGCGACTTTCCAGCGTTCAGGATCTCACACGCACGCAACGGTGTCTCCCTTTCCTCGCCATGTACCCTGCGTCACGCCATCGAAGATGGAGAGGGAGAGAGCGAGATGGGCCTAGGCGATGGCAGCCGGTCATCAGAACGTCGACACTCGACTCTTCTATCTCCTGACGCTTCCCTCGCACCTCCTCCTTCTCGCCTCAATGCCAGCAGATGGCACTCTGGCGACCCGCCGAGTACTGAGTACTGAACGCCAGCATTCAAGGTATTGGGGATGGGTTGACCGTATGAAGGAACAGCGAATGCTCTCGCCTGTGGTACACATTCCTCCCCTCCGTCTCTCATTGAACTAATTCCTGACTTTGCTTTTCCTCGGCGAATATAGTAGACCTCGCAATCTACCACGCCATGAACTGCACCCCACGCAGCTATATCAACACCATCGCCTCTGTAGCTCCTCAGCTAAGCTCGTTCAACTGCAACAATCCATACCCCCCCTTTGCCAGGTCATGGAGACTCAGAGACCCTCCTTTCCTACCCCTTTCCCCTCAAAATATATCTTCGCCTCTACAAGAAGCCCCCTCCCCTACTTCCCTTGCTCGTCGTCTTCCTCGATAATCCTCCTCGTTCTCGCTGCACAAGACGCCCGGCCAATATGCGCTTCAGAACGTAGGAAAGGGAAGGAATGGACAAGCGGGGACGGGGCCGTTCTTGAGCCATGCTCAGTCACGAGAGTCGTGTAGCAATACTTCCCTCCCTCCCTTCCTCCCTCCTTCCGCTTGTCGCATACAAAGGAGCAGCGAGAAAATGGGAGGCGTAGAGAGAGAAGCGAGGGAAGCCAGGTGGTGCTGTCAGCTCAGTTGGCTGGGGTTTTTGCGTTGGTCGTAGTTGAAGGAAGAACGAAAAGGAGGACTTCGTTGAGCAGTTTGGTCGGGCCCGTGCACCTGGTATCACGGTGGAGTCAACTCGGCATCAATTCCCGCACCTCTGCCACTCTATCAAGTCAAGTCAAGGGACGTTCCGGGGACACCTCAGGCCTCAGACGTCTAGTAGAAGGACGAAGGATCATGGATGCCACCAACCACTATCATCAACCACAGCACCCTTCGTGCTTGGTGGAACATCGTCCTCTCCCATCGGCTCAAGCACTCCCTCCTCCGGGGCTCGCTCCAACAACTCGCAATTACTCGTTGCTCTCGAGGATGGTTTTGGTCCTTCAAAGGAGCAGCGAAGAAATGGAATGCATAGTTCTACCTGCCCTTCAAAAACGACCGAATGAGCTGCTGTACACCCCCCCCCTTCTCCCTCTCGCCGAGTTAAAGCTCAAGCTCAGGTCTCCTCTAACCCTCACCACTCCCCTCTCTCGCCATCCCGAACCTACGTTCACACCTCCAACCCCTACCTCCGCCTCTCCGACCAGTTACTAGGGCTGATGCTACCCTTCTTCAGTCCAATTCGCGCAGCACTCAAAACGCCACTGCTCCAATTCATCATACGAGGCCTAACGACAACGATGACAATGAAGGAATTAGAGCAGGCCGAGGCTGAGGTTGAGGGAGCGAAGGCAGCGAAGGCAGCTGTGGTGTCCTCCCCACTCGATTCGGCGGGCAGATTAGGTGCACGACCATTTCTGGGTTTGGGTCGCTATGGGGCTTGGGGTGTATGGGACTCGGACTGAAGAGAGGAGAGGGACCTTCAGGCTTCATCAATCATCCCCACAAGCGTTCTCTCTCACTACACCCACTTTTCCTCGCAGTCAACCCCAACAAGCGTCCTCCTCCGCTACCGCTACACCCGCTTTCCTCGTCGTCATCCGAGCCTGTCCTCTAGCTTGATCACATTGCCCAATACCTTCCCCGCAAGAGCTCGTTCCATTCGAGCGCTCTATATCCTTCCTCCGCTACTCCCACGAAGATTCGGACACTTCGCAGGAGCACCAAGGAACCGACGATCGCTACAATACCTGCATGAGACGTTGCGATGTGTCGGCAATACGCCTACGGCAAAATGTAAGGGAAAACCTCCACCACCACCTATCCCCAGAACCTAATTTTTGCTAATGGTGTACCCCATCCAAGCTTCTGTCTTGGCGAGGCCGGTACACAGGAGGACCGAGAAGGCCCTTGTTTCTTGCCTTCCCCCGTCAAAATCAATTTCGCCACCTACAAGATCATCTTCCGTACTTTCGTCTCATTCTTTCCTCGAACCTCGTCGTAACCCATCAACCAAGGATCCTCTCCCGTAATGTGCCTCCTCCTTTTTCGCCGCCCGGTCCAACATCCTCCGTACGACGTAGGAATGAAGTCTGCAGGCGGAAGATCTACCTTGAGTTCAAGATAGTGAATTCTCGACTATACCTTGAGGTTAGTCCAACTTCCTTCCTATCGCTCTTCCCCTGATCTGATGTATGAATGGCTTAGGAATACCTTGAATTATGGCGGCGGAACACGACTTGACAGCCCCCAACCCACCCAGTTGACGGCGAGGGTTGGAGATTTAACTTGAACCGCCGTTAACCTTGTCACAGCCTGAGATGGGTTATAAATGTCGAGCTCGAAGTTGGTCTTCAACGGCGACGGCGTAAAATGGAGAAGAGGGAAAAGCGGATACAAGCAGCCGCAGGAGGAGAAAAAGACGCAGGATGTGGGATAGCACGATTGCTCGGTGTCATGCCTAAGAGGGCCGACCTTGCCGAAGTCCTGCCATAGAACATCGCCTTCTCCCTGAGAATACCTCGGCTCGGACCCTGCCACATACCAAGTGAGTACCAGCCATTTGCCGTTGTCCTTTCGTCTCCTGACCACCGGATCTGTTTTAGTGCCATACTGGAAAGTGCATTGCTGTTGGAAGTCATTCTTTTACACCAGCTATCTTGGTCTTCGGTCGCGTGGTTCACCTCTTTCTGGTTAGGCGTCTGTGAGCCGTGAACTTTGCTATAGTGACCGAATAAACCTAAGAATGTTTAGAGGGCAAGGGAAGGGTATTCAGGCGCAAACCGGGTCGCTGTGCTGATAATATTGGTGTGGGTGAAGGAGATACATCCATTGTTTTCGGGGCAACCACTGAGTCCGTGTTAGACAACCCTTTCGCAAACATTTTCCATTTTACGGGCACTATATACACGTTTGTACGTGACGCTGGCCCCTATCTCCTTTGATATCTCACTCACACAGTCCCAGGTGTCCGCGCTTTCGTGTACCGTTTTGAATGCGACTGTATAATCACGATCGTTGAGAAATACATTTACAGTATTATTTGGGCGCTTGTGCTCGATCAACGGGATTGATCACCTGCTGGGCGCCGGTGCAGGCTGTGTTTGGGCCAGGATCGATGTCAGTATCGGATAGGCGCTCGACTATACCTTCCTTGCTTCCTCCACGTTCGCCAGTGCAGTCAAGATTTCTTTTCTCCCTGCTCGTGGAGATGGAGACTGGTGCCAACAGCACGGTCGCAACAACATCAAAACCATCGAATTCAGTAGCAAACGCAGTCTCGACTCATTCACACAATGTTTACAATGCAACGAACCTGACTTTCAACACAACCACAACCGTCAACGCCGAATCAGGCCCTTCAGGAGGTAGGTTCCATTGCTCTCTGTGGTGTAATCAATATTGATCCGAATCCTGCAGTTTCCGAATGGTTGGCGAGATTCGCGTCCATCAATCAGTATACCATTCAGAACGAAACCTACGAGAAAGTATCGCAGGGAACATGTACCTGGATCCTCGAGGATCCAAAGTTCGAGGATTGGATCTCTCAGCCTTCTGGTACCTTCTGGGGAGTGGGAATTCGTGAGTTTTGTCCATCGGCTGCAATTAGTGGCACGCCCTAACCCAGACCATATCTAGCTGGGGCGGGGAAGACTATCCTCACGTGAAAGATTCACAGTTTACGATAACCTAATCTCTCCTAACTCACGAATGCGACAATAGATCGTTCGTTATCTCTCACCTGAAAGCACGAGCCAACGCTGCTGGCACTCCCGCAGTCGCCTTCTTCTACTGCCGGTACCACAACGAACCATCTGTATCGCAAATCCTCGCTTCGCTACTTCTTCAACTCGTGAATTCTTCGGAGATGGTCGAGTGCCATGTCAAAAACACTCTCCACGCCGTCTGCAGCAAGGAGGGGACTGAGCCGATTCGGTCGGCACTTCAGATAACTCTTCAAGCAGTGATGGGCCTGATCCCTAGTGTCTTCATTGCTATAGATGCGCTTGATGAACTACAAGAAACCGTTCGCGAGGAACTCGTGACGTTCCTTGTCTCCCTGGAGGCTTCCTTGTTCGTCACATCCCGCGAGCTGAGCCTCGAGGCTTTGGAATCTCCGGATATACGAATTCGAGCGCCAGACAGAGACTTTCGGGCGTTTATTGAACAAGAGTTAGAACGACTACCCAAGCTTCGTTCACTCCTTCGGAACCGAAGAGATGTGCTTCTTGAGGTCGTTGATAATATACTTGGGAAGTCGGATGGCATGTAGGTGAACCAATTGACCTCTAGAATTTATATTCACAGTAATCCTCTCAGGTTTCTTCTGTCTTCACTCCAGATCTCGGCGCTGGTGGGAATCACAACGATCAAGAATCTGCGGAAAGCAATTCAAGACCTACCGACAACCCTCGTCGACATGTACCAATTGACAGTGTCAAGGATAAAAGCTCAGAGCAAAGAGGAGTGCTCACTCGCTCTGCGAACAATCCTCTGGTTCACATATGCTGCCATCCCTGTTGGGGAAGACGAGATACTTTCAGCCTTGTCCGTTGAAGAAGATTCTACTGAGATAGATCCCGATGCACGCAGTGACGAAAGGACACTGGTAGCGGTGTGCTGTGGTCTACTAGCCATTGGTGGGGGTCACGTACCCCGACTAATCCGTAAGTTGTAGCTTGGCGCCTGTGAACGTGGGTAGGAGCTAAAATCCGGACAGATTATACAACTCACGACTTCTTCAAGATACATTTCCGGGATGTCCCTTTTGATGATCCACACACGTTTGCCGCATCAATCTGTTCTGTTTACCACGGCCTTTGTGTTTCCGCTGGACAGGATCCCAATGGGTTTGGCATTGACTATTGGATTGTTAACTACCCATTCTTGTTCTACACCATACACTATTTGGGCTATCACATCTATCAGGCAGCCCTTTCGCAAGATGGCAATATTCCAAACCACTGTAAGCGGTTTCTGCCCGGTCAGCATACCTACCAGCCGTCTGTTTTAATGCAACTCCCCTCGTTTTGGGACGACGACGACTTGAATGGTCTTGAGTACGACCGTTGTAGCACCGCTCATTTTGCTGCATTTTACGGCCTTTTCTGCTGGTTTGAGCAGCGGACAGACGCCAGTTCATTTAACCAACCATCATGGCGTGGATACACACCCCTTGATTACGCATGCGTTGGAGGCCACCTATCCATCGTGGAACTCCTCCTCAATGTCAACCCCGAAATAGATCATGAGAGCAGCCAAGCGAACCAACCCCGCACTTCCAGCATGGAATCTCTTCCCAAAACTGGAGAATTCAATGCCAATCCCAGGCCACGTCCCCTCCTTCTTGATACTGCCGTGTTCTATGGGCATACCGGGATAGTGAAGCGCCTCCTTGAACTTGGTGCCTCCATTTCCTCAGGTCCGGAGATCAACACCCTAGTGTTCGCATGCTCCGGTGGTCGTGTGGAGGTTGCCCAGCTGCTCCTTGATTGCGCAGATATCCAGGTCAATGCATCATCACGATACAAAGGTGACGACATGCCCGCACTTCATATAGCATGCCGGAAAAATCATGTTGACATTGTCAAACTACTTGTTGCCTATCCCGAGATTGACATCAACCTGCGCTCGAATCATATCGACCCGATTTATCGCCCCTATGACCGTGGTGGCTATGGTACCTGGCCCTCGTGGTTGTATGGTAATCGTCGTAACTACCCTACGGCAAAATATAGATGGACCCCTCTACATTTCGCAGCCGATGAAGGACACATAGAATGTGTTCGAATTCTTCTGGATTGTCGTCCAAACTTGGACGTGAATGCACGGGCCGAAAGGGCCTTCCAGGGAAGCGATTATACGAATGACCTTACCGCTCTCGACCTCGCCATTGAGTGGGGCCGCACAGAAGTTGTTGCACTGTTGGAGGAAGTAGGGGCACAAAGGGCACCCCGCCCACCTCGGAAAAGGTGATGTCAAAGGCGGCCAAGTCGCTGGGTTTGTTTTTGTTGTAGTTACTCCTGATGTTTGCTTATCTGTTTGCAGGGTTTGCTTTGGTGGAGTCGGAAATGGCGGGAATAAAGAAGTTAGGTAGGACACCTGCGGATGCCCGAGACCATCTTTTTCTAAAATCGACGGACGTGTTCAAGACCAGTGTCAGTTGGGTGGTATTGTAGCGCCCTAATCACTGGAGCCGTCATTTCCTTGTTGTAGGACTACATATTATTTATATGCCGTGCTCGTGAGCTCGGCCCACTCGCCTTTTATCGGCATCTCATGTCATGTATATAATTTTACAATTTCCTGAAAGCGAACAGTAAATACCTTGAGGAGATGATGTAAGGTAATTTGGGGAAAACAGGTTCGCAAATTCAAAGTGCCATCGTCACCCGTTGAGGTTTCGGAAATAAGGATACCAGCGCCCAAGAGGACACATATCGAACCGGACGGACTCGGACGCGCATAACACCTCGCTTCGTCTGACACAACCGGGTAGCTGGCCTCAAACCATCCTTCCGCTGGTCTCGCCATTGCTGCCGTGTTAGCGTAGACATACTTTCTGTCCGCAAGATCAATGTATTCGTTGGTTGGGACGATATCACAGATTACATATCTGTGGAGGTCTTATCACGTATTAGTACAACCTGTCAACGCCATCTCTAGATGCACTCTGGGGGAAGAATGGTGTGTTTATTAACGCTACAGGGAAACTTAGTGATAGATTATACAGAGCATAGAAGGCTTACCTTACATTTTGTCGTCTGGTCATGGAGAAAGTCAAACGGGTGCAAGGAGGACATGGAAGAGCCAGGTGGCAGCTTGGCTGGAGTACATCTTCGCCAAGATGACAGGAATGAGAGTTCCCAGCTTCTGTTCTTTCCACTAGAATAGCGGGCCGGAGGTTCAGAGCTTGAAGGCCAGATCCATGATTCTTCTCGTTGCTCTGTCCATGAAAGAGCTTGAGAAGTTTAGGCGGCCAGAGTTTTATCCTTAAGAGACAAGTGAGATGCTGCAAAATGCCCAAAGGTTTCAAACCTTACCCCAGTTTCACTAGAGAGATGGCGAGGCAGAGTGATGTTGGGTCATTAAAGGCCAGCACTTCAAGAGGAGGTACAAGATCCCATGGAGCGCCAGCACCTTGTCTTCAATCGAGGGAGGGAAATTTTAGGAGTTATACCTCCTCGTTCTTATAGCGGCTCAGCAAGATTAGGAGTCTTGACGTTGATGATCCAGAGTTTCATCGTTGAGAAACAAGTGAGATGCTGCAAAAGCTGAAAACTTTCGGCCGTTACCGCAAATTCGCTCTCAACCGTCTCTTTGAAGATCACTCCGTACAGCGCCTGAGCATCTTCCGATATCCGGGCGAGTATTGGGTGTAGCGGTATGTCATTGGACATGAGGGAGGCCTGGCGAAAGATTGAGATGATGTGGTTGGCGGCGAAAAGCGCAACTCCGGATTTGGTGGTCGCTTCTTGCTCATTCACCATCACCACCTCATGACTCTGAAAACTCATCGGGTCTATATCTGCTCCGCTACGAAGTCATTTCACACCCTACGCTGCCTAAAGTAATTCTCTCATCCAACGTTCAACTTTCCACGAGACTCTTCCGTGACGGCACGCCATGTACACATCCAAGTCAAATTGTACCGTCCGCCCTCGGCTGGCCATTAGCTTTCTTCAAGCTATGACACTCAACTGCACGCCTGTATCAAGCAACGACCTACAATCAGGCCAATAATGACCGGGTCTCGAGCGCCTCGACTTCAAGAAGTAGGAGCTACGTCATCTGGTGCAACCGCGCTGAAGTGGCCTGGTCCCAGTCGTTGTTGGGCACTCCAGGTGTAGGTGAATAGCCTTATTCTTCCTCTTTTTCCCGACATCTGTCCTTTGCTGTTTCAGCATTTCTCTACTCCCTACGCCTTCATCTGCTCTCTCCCCACTTTTCATTTTTTGACCGATTTGATACATTGCTCATACTCAATTGTGTTCACAGAGTATCGTCAACGTCAAAACTCGGTCTTCAGTGATGTTTGGCATCGTCAGCACCCAGTACCTTTCTGTACCACTGCCAAGAACAAGGATACCTCACATATGAGATGTCTTTGCCACAAATGTGGATTTCCACGCAATCTCTGGAACCTCATACTTCGTCCCGAAGTGCTTGCCTCTAAGGATCCACTACGCCACCCTGCCTCGCCGACTGTATTATGAATGCGCTTGGAGCTCTTCCCTTTTGGTGTTCTGAGGAAGATAATGAATGCCAGAAATTCTGACTATGGACTAGATTACAAGTAAGCGGATATATTCTTGACCATCACTTCGATTGTGTCCTGGTGTTCTTCTACCCCAAGCTAACTACTTCCTGCATGTAGGTCTATAACAAGCGTGTCCAACTGACGAATGGCCGCTGCCGCGCAATCCCTGAAAAGGCTGCCGTTCGCAGGTCCGTACCGTCTGGTCGATGAAGGCGAAGATGCCGGCGAATAATGCGACGCAGAAGATTTTACCGGGCGATGCTATGCTACATCATGCCCTCCCCTACCCGGTCACCCACCCGCTACCTGACTCTAGGCGCCGATTGCCCCACCTTGCCTCTCCTCTTTCCCCCGGTGTTCGCCCCGTCTACTTCGCCACCGTATCATTAGAGGATGAACCGTGCACCACCGGGCAGCAAGACTCGGCCATCCGTCCTATTCTCTGTGTTAGAAGACAGAATACCTATGGCCATATACGACGCCTGACCATTGCCCCTTTCGTCAAGCAACGAACCCAGAACCTAACCTAGCTGCACCTTCCGAGAGGTTTGGATAACGAGTTCTCCTGCCACGTCGGGTCATCATCGTCGAGATGGATCAACCCTGGGCGAAAATGTCAGCCTCATGACTACTCCTGACAAATTCCCCGATGAAGGTGCCTTGACATTCCGTATCCCCAGAAGGAGCTGAATTCAGGAGAATGCTCTTCGCTCTGAAGTCTCGAGGCCGCAGGCCAGTTCTCAAGAGGCGTGATGCATTGAATCACATCCGAACGGATTGTACACGAAAACCGTTGTCGAGAAGCGGAAAATCGATATTGCATCAAGCCTTCATCGCGCCAGATTCAGCACGCTGCATGAGCACTCACCGCATCAGCGAGGCCGCTTCTCTCCCTTGCCTTCCTCTCTATGCGTCCTCGGCTGAAGGCTTGGCACAACTTGAAGCAGCACTTGTAGGCCGACGATGCTGCATGGAAGCCATCGTTATCTCAGGTACTATTTAATGAGGCTGTTGCATACCTCGTTCGTTATCTCACATAACTAGTTCCAGGTTCTTCTTTCCGTGATGTATCATGTAGTGCAAATGTGTAAACAAGATCGCCGGGAAATACATTCCCATTTTGCGCCTTTTCTCGAGCCTCAATCAGTGTGGTTATTTCCAAGGATTTTCCAGCATTTTGCAAAGGCCCGCTCACAATCCATCGACACCCAGTAACCGGGGTTTTCGCCTCCTGATCCAACATTTCCGGCAAGACTGCTTCCACATACGGTGATGGTCTAAAACGGGAAGTGACATCACCCTTCGAGAAACAATTGCAGCCTCTAGTTCGCCCAACAATTAAGATTGTCAGACGGCCGGAGGAATGTTCGATCCGAAATGCCGTCCTAATCAAGGACTAGCAGAATTCAACCTTTCAACGTCATTTACCCGCAAGGTATCAGAACTCGGATACTTTCGCCCAGCTCTGCACCTGTTTCGTTCACGCCCCAACTCCCAGTATCTGCTGCGCCTTCCGATCAACAGCAATGGATGGCTCTGTCAAAGTCGAACTAAGCTGGGACGAGTTGCATGCCTTGAAACCTTCATACGTGTGTAGTTTCCCATACGAGATTCACCCGAGGTCTGCAGAGGCTGAGGCGTATGCTCGAGACTACTTCGCTACCAGGTGGCCCTGGCCATCGGAAGAAGCCAAACAAAGGTTTCTGAACCTTGGTTTAGAAACACTCGTCTCACATTGGCACCCACACACCAAGTATACTATGCTTGAGCCTGCAGGTCCTTGGCTCGCAGTTTACTTCATTCTCGATGACATGATAGAACATCTCTCTGATGCAGTAAGGAGTCCGTGGATTATTCTGCTTCACATTTCAAATCGCTCACCACGCAACTCAGGGCCAGAGAGTCGCACGTATATTCCCGCTCACCCTAGGTACCGTACGACCAACGACAGGCGATGCTTTCGAAGAAACCATATTTGATATCCATGAACGATGCCGCTCTGCCGGAGACCAAGCTGATTTAGAGCGCTTCATGGTGATGAGTGAAATCAATATAAAGTGGATGAAGTATGTCCTCAGGAAAAGCAGGCAAGCAATCATGGGGCAGACGGAGAGCTATGATACGTTTGAGGACTTCATGGCCGTGAGGCTACAGGAGGTCGGGGGGCCGTGAGTCACATTTTGCGGGATGTTTTCAAAGAGCCTCGTGAGTTTACTGACATCCGATAGGGTTACATTGCCTTTTGTTCGATGGTGTTGTGGCTTTGCAGCCCCGCAAGCTATACTTCAAGACTCGAGCGTCATGGCGATGGAAGCTATCGCCATCACACACGCCGGCATCGTTAATGACCTTTTCTCTCTCCGGAAAGAACTCAAAGAAGTCGCACAGAAGAAGCGAGCGAATTTAAATATCAGGGTTACCAACGCAGCGGTTTACCTAGCAGAGAAGCAGGGGTGTGGTTTAGCAGATGGGGTGAAGGAGTTAGAGCGTCGCCTGGAAGGCTTGGAAGTAAGTTTTCTGGAGGCTGCGGAGAAAGCGAAACTGGCAATTGAGGCCAGCTTCGGAAAGGAAGGTTTGAAGACAGTCGAGGAGTATATTTGTATGGTCAAGCAGGTCATCTCCGGGAACGTTGCGTGGCATGCACAATGCGGAAGGTACAATAACATTGACTTGTACTAGTAGTCGTACCGTGAACGCTATGGATTATGGCCTGGCTACTATCGTTGCTAGTTTCTGCCTCATCCGTTCCTCCACGCCCCCCACCCATTCTCGATCCAACACGCTGTAGAGACAGGCATCAAAATATTCCCCGCTACCGTTGACATCTCTCCAAGCCTCCCTCCTCTCGCCCTCGAGCACTGCCGTAAGCACCTTTTCTAACCAAGCCCGCATGGGTACGTTGTCCTTCCCAGTTTCAAACGTAATACGATGGATCTTCTTCTCCTCGAAGGCGTACTTCAGTACGGTGTATAAAGCCTCCGTCGCATACCCTCCTCGATATATCTCCGGTGAGATCAAAATGCCAACCTCGCAAGAGTTCATGGCGTCGTCGTGATGAAAGTATCCTGTCACCCCAGCAAATTTATAGGACCCATCCAATTGTAGAACATGGATATGGAAATCGCAAACGGTTGGATCTTCTGCTCTGGGTTCTCTACGCTTGCGAACGTCATCGATAGTGACTTTGGCTGGAACGAGAGGCAAGTAGCGAAGTGTTTCCGGATGACATCGTAGTGAGAGTACCCTTTCGTCGGCATTGGCTGTTGGTGGAACCAAGCGCACACGTTTGAAGGGTGAGTCCAGTTGGATTGTGTGCTGAGGCATGGTCGTTGAGAAAGAGAAACCAAACGACTTGAAGCCCGATCTTAGTAACCTGAATCACCTAGGAATCTAGGATGGCGACATGCCCGTGATCTCAGATCCGAATCAACCATTGATATCAATGCGGGGCTTATAACCACCCCAGGAAGGGATTCTACATAGATTTGGGAGAATAGACCGTAGTTCTGCGTAAACTCTTTTGATTGGCCTCATCGAAAAAAATGGATCCAAAAGATGAAATTATCATTGACACAGATGGATAACAAGTCACAGGAGGATCGACGAACGCAGGAGACAGGTGACCCAAATTGCTATTTACGGTCCACCCCTAGTTCCTGGGACGTGATGGCTAGTATCAGCCTGCGAGGTCCCTCCTCCTTGCAAAGGGATTACGGCGCTGGTCGAGATGTCGAGATTGACTAATGTTGATAAAATGTTCGCCTTCGAGGAGCTTCATCTACCTTACCATCGAAACGTTGTCGACGAACCGCATGCATTCCCGGCCTGTGCATTCCTTCCGTCTACTTTCAAGTGAATTTGGTCATCCTCAAAACCAGTGCAATGATCGCTAGGAGGATCGGTAGGTTGGGAAATAGAGGGGAGGGGTAGCGTAATGGTGGCGGGAGGGAGGATACATTTCGGTGAGAATGGGGTGGCATAAAAACTGGGACACAGCGTATGCCAATGGCGACATGCGGTTGCGTAGCTGGACCCAGATTTCCTTCTGCTGTTGCAAATGCAGAAACAATCGTTGCAGGTACGTGTAGCCATACTGAGTATGATGGTCGCTGGCCGTGGTATGATCCTTCCTTCCTTTTTCTGCAAGTCGTCGTCTTCTTGGAATCCGCCGCCACCGATATCGACGTCGACAACGTCACTCTCTCCTGTGGCACTGCCCGTATCTTGTACTTGGATTCCCGTTGCCCTGATCCCGCTTTACTTCCCCACCTTCGGGGGTAAAACGCATTGCAGCAAGACAAGCGTGGTAAGCCTGCGGAAATTTGAGCGTAGTTTGATGCAGAGACAGGAGGTGTAGCGAGTGCAGTTTCAAGTATACGAGCTAAGTTGGATCCTCATAGAGGGAGAAACCAATTGCGACCAGGAGGAGGGGAGAGAGGACCCGAAGTCCAAAAGCCCGCCAATGCCAACGAGTTACGGCGAAGCACGCCCAATCTCACTGGATTACGACGCAGACAAGGCAAGGCTAATTGCGTGTATGATTGGGAGGGAGGCGGCTGGAATGCGGGTGCGGTTGAGCACGAGTTACGGCGTGGGGACGGTTAGAGTTGACTCAGACTGTAGGCATAAGTCGAGTCAGTATTGATGTATGGAAAGATGGTGGGATGGGCCATACGTACGGAAGATGGAGAAAATATACAATGGAGGTGGAAGGGGAGGGAAGGGCGAGGAGAGACAACCGAGGTGCTGGCGTGATGCACTGACGAGGAGGCTTAGAGGAATGAGGGTTGTTTGCGATGGAGATTAGGCTGAGCATCGGTCAATAAATCAGATAAATTTTGGCGGAAGAGAGGAAAGACGTACTGATCCATTAAACCTCACCGAGTTGAGGCCCACCACGCCTGTTGAGAGAGGCAGATGAAAGGTGTGGAGAAGAAGGTGCCGTAGAAGACGCTATGATAAGTTACTTGGAACTTCGATGATGGGTTGGCGTGCGTTCGGGGTATAACCGTGTATGTTGGACGTTCAATGTTCATGAGGGCGAGTCATGAAGCTTTGAAGGTGCTTCCAGTGTATTGCTGGGAGGAACAGGTCCCGTGCAGGAGACTTACGGCGGCGATCATGTTGGCGAAGCGACAAGGAGGGTTTGTCCGAATTGGGAAACGACACTGCTCTTGATGCGGCGAACAGTCAGCCTGTCGGATCCCAAGCCTCTGAGATCTCGTGAGTTGCCCGCAAAAACCAATTCAAATCGTATACCGGTCCGCAACAACTTGGATCGACGATCTAACCAAAAACGGACTGGCAGGTTTAATGACAGACGCCACCACAACACGATATACCCCTCCAGAATTTATTTGGTCTGCTGACTCTGAACCTCGAACTCTTGAACTCTTGGACCCTGCCACAGAACACGTCTACGGGCTCGTGGCGGACATGGATGAATCGTATATGTCTTGGAGATAATGGCTCTCCTCCTTCCAAATGCTTAACTGATACGCAGTGCCACCTTCCTCGTCCTCTAGCTTTCAGCCCATGCGACATTCCACCGTATCTCTCTGACAGGTTTCTCGGAAGGGGGCTAGAAAGTCTGTATAGAATCTATGTTGCTCTCTTTTGCCGTAAGACTCGGAGTCGCTGAAATACGCGGATATCATTGCCGTATATTCGGCTCGATACTAATGGAAATTAAATGGAAGGGAGCTTCTGAGTTGTATGTTGTCAATTGTGACTCCAAGCACCAACCAAGCACCCTGCCAAATATTTCGACTAGGCCTGTCTAAGCGGTCATAAAAATATCAACATCGATCTGTTGCAAATCTTTTGACTCTCCGTCCTGTCTAAACTGTCAGGCAGAATGGAAGGTGCACACCATCTTGGGACCTCGATTACTGCCGAATTTTTCAGCTATATAAGCGCCCCCCGAAGTCTATGTTCGAACAGCTTCCCCACCTCAGCCTACATTTACACCATGTCTTTACTACCTCAATCTGAAGTATCTCAACCACAAGAGCCTAATCCTCTCTTGGAGCGTCAAAACTTTCAGTGCCGCTTTCCGTACCACAATCACATTGATAAAGACGACATAATCTCCAAAGGCCAGGCGTATCTCCTCGAGAGGTGGCCATTTCAATCAGAGAAGCAGAAGGAATTTTACCTCGCCTGTAACATAGAAGACTGGGGAACTTTGCTTGCCTACGGCGCTCCCAGGGATCGCACAGAAATTTACGTTATTTGGGAGACATTCTACGTCCTCTTGGACGACGTTCTGGAAAACCTTCCTACCGCTGAAGTGGGTGTCCTTTTTCATTTTCTATCAATCCCTACTCATACGCTCTGTAGATCCAGAACACGGTTTCCAGACTCAGCAATATCATCTCCATGAGGGCTATCCCTGAAGACATGAACGCCATAGAAAGTTGTTTGGATGATATATGCCGCCAGATTAGAGCCGCATCTTCTACCGTGGATATCGACGGCTTTGCTGAGTTAACCACCCAATTCTTCAAGACCACCTGCGAGCACATTGAGCATTCGGCGTCGAAGAAGGAGCGTAGGGAAAGCCTTGAACACGGGCTCGGCAAATATCTTGACTATCGCATTGGCGATATTGCCGGATGGTATGTCCTTCCCTAACTGATGAAATCTCCGTGCTGAAGCGAAAACCTTTCGCAGGTGCTCCCTACTTGGCCAGCTCTGGTGCAGAGGAGTCGTCCTTCCGCCTCACATCGCCTCCGACGAGGATTGTTACACCCTCCAGAAGATCAGCCTGATTCATGCCATTCTCATCAACGACTTGATTTCCTATCGCAAAGAGATTCGGGCATTTGAGGAGAACCAACGACAGATGACGGCTGGCGGAAAGGAGGGCTCGGATGATTCTGAGAGGTACACGGTGTATAATTCCCTCACTGTATTCCTGGAGCACGACCAGATGAGTCCATCTGAGGCTCTTGATCATGTCAAAAAGACCATCTCTGGCTATGAGGATCAGTTCTTGGGATTGTTGGAGAAGTTGAGAAACAGGTATGCAGGATCTGCAAAGGATTTGGATGTTGTTGAAGGACTGGGAATGGCGATGATGGATCTAATGAAAGGGAACGCGCACTGGTCGAATTATACTGCTAGGTACCATAAGGTTTAGCACAAATATGTCATTGTCTATTCTCTACGACACGTCCTACTGTAAACTAGCTACCTGGATACGAAAGAGGATAATACAAGGCGTGTAATATAAAGGATATAACGACCTCATGACACCTATCCACAAATACCGATTCAGAGCACGTATCATACCCATTGCGACAACAAAATCAAAAATAGTTTGTAGCGCAGCGCGCTCAGGCTATATCGAAGTACGCCCGGTGTATCATGGAAACATCCTGCCATAGCTGGAGAAACGGAAGGCCAAAGGGGTCCAGGTTGATGTAATCCGGCAGTTGACCTCGACGACTCGCAGACGAGCTTGACCTCTCGGTGGGGAGGCGCAAGGTGCGGAAGGGCCCTCAGGCTTCGGCTAAACGCCAGTCCAGCCTCTCCTCCCGGATATCAGTCATCATCTGCAACTCCCCCTTCGTCTTGCCCAATCTGAATCTGACACATTTCCAGAAAGAGGTCTAAGATCTGGGGGCGGGAATGTTGGCGTGCGATGGGGGCTCAGGAACATTTTTCTCCCACAACCAACCCACAACTGGAGGTTTGAGAAGCTCGACGCGTTAGGTGGGCGTTCCGGGGAAAAGGAACGGAGGGCGAGGGGATGCTGGTGGCGGAAATCTCCTGGAACAGGGACGGGTGTACGGAATGGAAAGCTGGATGCGTCGTTGAAAGGGAAGAGGGGAGGGTGAGGTTAACGGTGGAGATCTTCTGAGTGCCAGCCTCGCACAAATCAAGCCCTGGGATAAAGCAGATGCCATGGGGGTTATCCAGCACCATCTGGGAAAGCTGGCCCCCGCTCCCCGTCTTCGCCTTGAAACGGATGGGCAGTGGGGATGTGGCCAATCGACTACTGGACGAGGGTGTTGGCGACAACGCGGGGGTTGACTTCCATATCTGGATCCGATTCGGTTCTGCTAAAGCAATGCAGGCGTACTTGCGGTAGGAACATGTTGCAATGTGTATCGTGCGGATAGAGGGATCTCTGGCGCTTTTGCTGACGGCCGAATCTTTCCTTCTCATTCTCCATTTCCCGTTTCCCCTCCCCTCCTTCTTATCATCTACATAGTAACCTCCTTCTCCAATTCTTCTATCGGTGGTACTACCCAACCGAATGCCTCCAGCCTTCTCGTGTTGAGAAATTCCCTCACACAGATCATGCCCAGCGCGCAACCGAGGGCATAACGCAGGGACAAATGAGGTCAAGTCCTCGCGTGAATTCCACTACACCTCGCAATGCAGAGGCACTGAGACGAGAGGCAGGAAGGCTGAGTGCTCAAGCTCAAGGAAGGGTGCGACGTCGAGAGGCTCCAACCGGGAAAGATACGAGGGGAGATTGGGTTTATGGCAGAATTCAGGGTTGTGACGAGGATGTCGGCCAGCTAGCGTCAAGTTCATTATGCAGAATCTTGCAAAGGTATATTCTTCCTGGTAGTTGTGATGGTAGGATCTTCGCGCTTACATTGCGCCGGGAGGGAAAGGTAAAGGGTAGAGAGCTTTTAAGAGCAAGGTGAGATTGTGAATACCAAATTTCTTGGCTGAGTAGGATGCAGGGAGGCCTAGAGGGATGGTTTCGGAGGTTGTAGTATAAGCCAGCCTGAATATTGGGGAATAAATTAGAAGCTCTTTGGCGGAGAGAAGTGGGAAGAAATGCACCGGTGCTTTGAACCTCCCAATCTGTGGGGCGCCACGCCTGTCGGTGTATGTTGGGATATCACCGTGTAAGTTTGAGGTTCACGGAAGGCGAAACTTTGAAGCTGAAGCTGAAGGTGTGTCCAGCGTGTTGCTGAGAGGCCGGGAGCGGGTCGAGTGCGTGAGCCTCAATGTGACCTCATATGCTGACGAAGCATAGAGTTGCGGCCACCTGAAGCTGGTCGTGCATTCAGCCCAAGTTCGTAGTTGGAGGGCCAGTTGCTCGTACTCAGAGTCGAAGTGGATCATGGTGAGAGGCAAGAGTGATGCCCCATTTTCAGCGTTCGCTCAAACAATCATCAGCACCACCACCAGTGACCATGACTCTTGCACTCAACACCCTGGCAGGTTCAGATCAGAACCATGACGTTGAACACCACCCCAGTTCCATTCAGTAATAAAGGCTTGTTCTTGACACTCAATGATCAACTTGGTTGTACATTCCCATTGACTCCTTTCGGTATAAATGTAGTACAAAGGGTATCTGCGTTCCAATGTATCAAACACCTCAATCGCCGAGACCTTAAATTTCCGTGCGAAAAATTCCAGCATCTGGCCTAGACGAAACACTATAAGTCAAAAAAACCCTGTATAGCGTATTGACGAAGCATACCTTCTTAGCCTAAGGGTCGGTGGTGCAGCAGCGGCTCCTGGAGTCTGCGCACCCATAGTCCCAAAATTTGCTTTGGTATCCAGGAGGGCATTCCTGGCCTGGTACGGCGCAGAAGCCATTTGCGAAAGATTGACACTTCACTGCCTGAGCGCGAGCGCTAACAGCGATGGCAGCAGCGAACAGAGTAAAGGTGATAGAGAGAAGCTTCATGAGATTCCGTGGAGTGGTTTGCGAGTCGATGGTCGCAGTTTTGAGAGAGGGGGAGAGAAAATGATAGAGGGAAGGAAGAGGATTTTATATGGAAAGGTGTCAAAGGACCCTTGGCGTGTCCCGAATAACAAGTCAAATTGCTCCAGACTTGTTCTCGAAGGACGTCTATCTCGGCTTAGGAGACCATGGAACAGCTTCATCCCGTCGGAACACCAAGTCTAAATTTGAAGTCGCCTATATTCATCAAAGAACAAGTATAGAGTCAGTACTTCGGAGAGGAAAGGAAAGAGAGAAATACTTGCCACAGGCAAGAGCAGACATTTCGAAGGGGAGGTAGAACCGAGATGGATGGAGAAAGGGAGGTCTGCATTCCACCACACGCGCCTACCATTCCAAATGTCTGCCGATAATCGGGGAAGTCCCACCCCTCGGGGCAGGCTGGATTGTGCTATTTCAAATTCCCTAGCAGAGAGCATGCCTGGCTCCAGTCGAAGGCGTAACGCAGGGACAAATAATGTCAAGTCCTCGCGCGAATTCCACTGCAACTCTCGATGCAAAGGTATGGAGGCGAGAGGCAGTGGGAGCAGAGTGCTCAATCTCAGGGAAGGGGTGTGACGTTGAGAGGCTTCGGCTGGGAAAGATACGAGGGGACGCTGGGTCCATGGCAAAATTCTGGGTGTGGCGAGGATGAAAGTGGGGAAGAGAGGATTCGGATTCCACAAGTGACGAAGTCACGAAAATGGATCCCGAAGGGGCTGGTATCCGGATGCTCGACGGGACGAGCCTCACCAACCTATGCTCCAGGTGGTGCTGCCTCAGCCAGCTAGCGTCAAGCTCATACTGTAGAATCTTGCACAGGCATATTCTTCCTGGTACTCGAAATGGTGGGATCTTCGTACTTGAGTCTTTGGCTTCATCGACATCGTCCCTCTACCCTCTCCCGTATCTCTCCCTTACTTCTCATCGTCTACCTTCCACTCTCCGCCTCTCCTCCTCTTCTTCGCGGTGCCAATCAGCCCCAACCTCCCAACCACTTTGACCGAATCTCCATAAACGATAGCCGAGTCATCGACATGATGCGGGGGTGAAACGAAGGACGACGGGTTGTCCTAATATAACATTTACGTCTTCATTTGTGCCTACCTTGCACAAATTAGCACCGATGCAGGTATACAGCGCGAATAGGATTGAGGGTGAAAGGAGGTTATTGGGTTGGGACAAGGATGTCGGCCCTGGTGAGGAGGACCGCTATGGCCTCTTGCGGTTGCTCGATTGGTGACGACGACGCCAGAGGGAAAAACAGGGAGGCGGTAGGAGCCACTTTATCGCGGCGATGAATTGACGCCATGAACGACTTCCGAGGGTAAATCGTAATACCACTAACCGAGATCAACAAGATCTATAGCTGGCAAGTTCGTAAGTAACGGAAAGCAGCCTCACAAGAGGAGCGACACATACCTGTCTCATATCTTAGTCAAGGCCATTAAGACTCAGAGGGGATGGCAAAGCGCAGCGAATCTAAGCGTTCGCGGTGTGGTAGAACGACTTGCTGGGTTCCACATCGGAAGATAACTCTTCTCTCCCTTCCCAGACTTCTGCTTGGTACCTTGAGCGGGTATCTGCGCCCTCACTGGGCCCCAGAGCTTCGATTCACAGGAAGGTCCTCGATGCATGCGTATGCGTGTATAACTAGGAGTCGGAGAGTGCGTGAAAGGGTGCAGGTGAGGGCCTGGAGTTACGTCGTAAGGCGGCGACCCCCTCGGGTTGGCTATGGACATCTGGACATCGAGTCAGCTTGATGTACATAAAGACGGAGGGATTGGGACGGAATGACACCCACATAAATACCCAAAGATGTTCTTGGGCAAATTTTCCTTCGCCATCTCCATCAAACTAGGGGGATTTACTGCAATTTCTTCCGCTCCTGGAGCTTGTATATTGCCGACAGCGTTGAAAAATCTGCACCAAGTAGGTAGCCGTCGTGGTCAATTCATGGTATCAGCAGTTACGGTTAGGGTTTGGGCTCCTGCTGCTGGCGAACGCAGGCCTCATTGGGTAAGCCATTCAGGTCGGAGGTTATGGGTGGCACATCCTAGTACTGCGCCCCACGTAGCCCCTTGCTTGTGCGAATCATCGTTCTCCGGAGGGCTTGCGGCAATTGGAATGGAACCATAAAATGGGAGAAATTTAGGCCAGTTTTGGCGCCAGAATCGTAGCCAAAATGCACGTGACCTACCACATGACTGGGCTTTACTGGTAAGTTACCGGTTAAAAGACCGGGCCTCAGAGCATCTACTACAGTCGAGTCACTTGTGCCGGTGAGAAGGGTAGGATTCAGCTGTTATTGTGGGTCCAACTTGGCACGCTCACCGCTCTTTCAATGGGCTCATATCTCACTACTAGGAATAGCCCGGAAACCCAAGGCAGGGCTAACATATATGCCTCAGCTACCCCCAATCCACCCAGTAGAGGACGTAGCTTGGAGATCCGACTACCTCCTTACACTGCAGGATCGAACGGAATTGGATGATCTCTACGCTCAGTGTATGCTCTGCTCCGACGAGGCACAACTTGGTGATCTTGAAACGCGACTATCACGACTCAAATCAGCGCTAGCCTCATATAAGAAACTCCCACTCGAGATCCTCTCGTCCATTTTCTCACTCTCCCGCTCACCTTCCGTATACTGGATACCAGGTGGTGTGGAACACGACTTCCCCTGTTATCCTGAGCATGTCTGCTCTCTTTGGAGACAAATTGCCCTTTCGACACCCACCCTCTACGAAACTGTGTCCATTGACTATTCCGACTATGAGTCCGACACTCCAGGGGGGCTTTTAACCCTCAATGAAATGACTATATATGCATGCGATATTGTTGCTCGTGGGGCTCGAAAACTCTTTATTGAATTTTCTCGCCTTGAGTCCGCACCAAGTCAGGACGTCTTGAGACAGCTACTCACACCCCGACCACGACTGGAGAAGCTCATATTGCGTCACTCAAATTCAGATACAGGGATTGTCAATCGAACGCTTTCTCTCTTGGCGTCCATGCCTTCGACCCTCAAACACCTCACTATCGACTTCTGCAACGCAAACGACATCCGGTACACACCTGAGTTCCTTACTTCTTCCCGTGAAGTTCCTATTTCTTCATCTTATCCATCCTAACCTGACGCTTGACGACAGATTTTGCATCTGATACCCCCTGGAAGACTTTGCAGTATTTATCCCTGAGCGGCACTGTCCTTGCATTGTCTCCCGCGACGGTTCAGCTCTTATTTTCGAAGTGTCCCCAGCTTCGGACATGCAAGCTCAGATTGAGCGGCTCGGAACCATCTCCTGAATCTTCCATACACCTTACCACCCCAAACATACTTCTTGAGAAACTCAAACACCTCGAACTGTCTCTATTAGCCGGCTGGTGGCCACATCCAGACCAATTTGGCTCGCTTTTGTCGTCTTTCACGTTGCCTAGCCTAGAGAGAGTTATCATTACTGGACGCACCAACACTCTCGTAAAAGCCAAAGACCTATGCGATCTCTTCGACCGGTCCCGTTGCAAACTCAAGCAATTCCAATTCTTCATCTCCTCTCTCTCGGAACAGGATCTCCAGCTTTTACTCCGATCCAAATCCTTCTCAACTCTGAAAAAACTCTTCTTGACGACTTCGCCGATATATCCCAGCGTCTTGAGGGAAATTGCCTCAGGCGAACTTCTTCCCAGGTTGACATATCTGAAGGGTGTAATTCGTCCTAATGCGGAGTCCGTCGAAGCTCTCTATCATGCGGCTAGAGCTAGGAAAGGCACACAGGCCCAGGGTGTCACGGAACTCAAAACACTGGACTTCCTCTGTGGAATATACGACAACGTACTTCCCGATCCTCCTCTACCTTCCATTCCACCGGATCTGGCCGAGATGTACGACCTTGCGGGCGGTTGGTTCAGGTTCGAGTGTCGTAAGTTCTTTAGTGTTGTTATACATGATTTTGGGGTGTTAATCCGATTTCCCTTCTGCTAGTCTTCCCACATGATGAAGCTATTTAACTACTCGCGAGTATGGCTAGCTCGGTGAGGCATGTAGCTAGTGTGTAATATGGTAGCGGTAAAGATGGTGGCTGCAGCACATGAAATGATGATGGCATTTTCATTCTTCGAAACGTGCCGTATTCTCTTTTTTGAGATGACGCCTTGATTGTACGGTCTGGCTTTCCTCGTAGGCGCTCAGAGACACTTCTGACGGATTCCGACCAGTCTAACGTTCGTCATGTGAGAGGAACGAACCTTCACGTAAGGTTCGTACCTTTAGAGCATATATACCCAATGAAACCATGCTGCCCGCCTTGAGGTCAAAAACGGCTTCATTAACGCCGTGACGCTCAAGCTGATCAGGATAATCTGCATCCTCCTCACCTGTACGTTGTTCATGGCGGCATCAGCGTGGATGGCAGCATTCGTCAAAATTTCAAAGGAAGATAGACTTTTGAAGGAGATATTTGGGCAAGAATGGGACGAGTACGCAGAACGGGTCCCGTACGTTATCATACCTGGTCTGATTTCGCTCAATAAATTATGGCTGGGTTGAGATCATTTGAATCTAGCAAATTAGATGGCTCGGTGGCGTTGGTCTTTGCGAAGAATGAATTTCGCTTATAGCCTGCTAGTTTATGTCTGCACTTACAACGCCGTATTTCAATTACTTTTGATGTTCGTCATGTGAACCGTCTCCCCTTCATGACCCTCATTTCGGGACCTTTCTTTCTTTGCCGCAATACCGGTATACCCTAGTAGTGCGTCAACACGAGATCAATGACAGTTGACAAACCTCCGTTGCGTCAGCGTGCGTCGGTCCATTTTGGCCGGTACTGAATGTCTTTTCCCCCAATCATGATCGCTGAGATAAAAGCCTTCAGGCTGCTCGAGATTGATGCCCGAGGTTAGGCTCTCTTCTCTTCCACCATCACAGCTACGACCAAAGCGCATTGCCCAACCCATCAAATGGAAATCCGTGCAGCAATGAGGCCCGTTTTTGATATCTGCTTTGCGATGACTGTGGCATTCATACCTACCTTCCGAGAAGTCATTAAACAGCCAACTCTTCTACTACACCCTCGACAGATTTCTCACATATTCATGGCACAACTCTGGATTCCCTTCGGTGATGGCACGGATGAGCACTCGCGTGGTTGCAAGCAAGCACTGATCACGCCCAATGCCTATGGAACGGTTCTTGACATCGGAGCTGGTAAGAAATTTCCTTAGGTTCTGTTTCTCCACCCGAGTCGCTTAAAAGTAGTGGAAAGGCCATGGTCATACTGCGAACTACTTTGCGGCGGGCAGAGTCACGAGATACATTGCGTTAGAGCCAAACGTCAACATGCACCCCCTTTTGCGTGCTAGGGCCAACGCAGTCGGTTTTAACGAAGAAGATGGCACATTGCTTATCCTCTCAAATGGCCTAGAGGACATCGACAGCATTAACTCCTCAATTGGATCGGAAGGTGTTGACACCATTGTCGCAGCCCAGGTGCTCTGTTCCATCCCAGCTCCTCAGCAAACGATGAAGGCAACAGTTGAAAAAATGCTCAATCCTGGCGGCCAGTTCCTTTTCTACGAACATGTCCTGAGCAGGCATTCTGATGTTCAGTGGTGGCAAAAATTATGGACCCCCATTTTTTCAATATTCTTTGATGGGTGCAACTTGGATCGGCCTACAGACCTGTGGTTACGGGAGATGACGAATGAGCAGGATAATGGAAGCATGTGGGCGGATGCGAAGATTTGGGAAAAGGAAGGGGAGCAAGAGAAACATCTGTTTGAGCACATGGTTGGCAGGCTCGTGAAGCATCCTTAATCGATAAATCTTCTTGTGTTCTACAAATTTCACCTATCAATTTATCTACCGGAGGCTACAAAGTTTAATGCAGGGGTTGCCCGTTTACCTGTAACGAATGGGCTTGAAGCGTGAAGGGGGAGAACGGTGTCGCAGTCCCATGATCAAATGCTTCCCATACATCCGTGCTTCCCGATTCTTGTGCAATCAAGACCGCCGATGACGACAACCTCAGGTGCAAAGAGCTGACAAACTACCTGCTCTTCATGGGCTTACTTAGTGTATATTCCTCAAGGCCTCACCCGTCGCGTATCCCTGATTACAGACTGTGCCCAGTTTACCGTAGTAAACCTTCGACTGTACCTTCACGGTTTGAGTCTGATCAAGAAATACTGATATGGAAGGTGTATCTCTCGAATAGACTATTTATGATTCGGATTGAAAGGGCTACTTATAAACGAGTTTGTAACTGGGATACTGAGGATAAAGCACGTATGCTCTCTTCGTTCAGCGTCAATCAACCTCATGATTACTTGAAAGTTGTGTTCAACTCCTGGTCCCTGCACAGATGAGATCAGATGGATCTCGATATGGATCCCAGATTACATTGTCGAGCGAGGATGACGCAGCTGCGATCCTCGTTAGCTCCAGATAAAACAGCTTTATCCTCGCGAACAATGAATGAAATCGACTGCAAGGGTTATTTTCATCGTACCGTAGGTGCCGGCGCAGATTTCGCCCCGACAGCCACTCACAACATCCTTCAGAATGACAAACAAATCGTCATTGTGCTCCCGGAGCGAGAGTCTCTTCCCTCGCTTCAAGAATGGGCACATCTCTCGGTTAATCTTGAAGAGAAAGAAATCAACGCGCCTGCACTGCATGGTGCAGGCCCACCATTGATATCTCCTGGTCTGGACCGACATCGTCCTCAGGTTGCACGCGATGTTAGAGGCGAGGCGAGTCTTAGGGCTAATGTACACTCGCTGGGTCCAGAAGCGCTTGAAGCGACACCTGACGACCAATATTATCTTTCATTTGCCTTTTTTGAGGTAAACGAGGATTCCTGCTGAGGCATGTCGAAACTTACCATGTAACAGGTCGATGAAACAATGTTCATGTTGCCTGCATGTCACTTCGTCAAGGAGTCCGCCTACTTCTATTTTAGACTCTTCCTGGAATCCCCAGGCGTTGGATGGTCCGAGGAGACTCCAATTGTGCTCAAGGGCATCAGGGTTGCATCTTTTATGGCTCTCTTAAAAGTGATATATCCGATGTGAGTTATTCATCATTTGTCTCGGTACCTACTTGTCTCTCAGACTTTATCGAAGGGAGTTTCCGGGGAGCTCTGTGTCCCAAAAGGAGTGGATTCTGGCTCTGGAGCTGTCGGTCCGGTGGAAAATGGCAACAGTTTACCATCTGGCTCAATCCAAGCTGGATACTGCGATTCTGGGTTGGGCGGACCGAATCCACTTGGGTAGAAGGTGTGGGAACGAAAGCTGGGTCCGTCGAGGATACACAACACTCGTCGTGGGTACATTCCCCCTTTCCGAAGGGCAAGCCAGCCTTTTAGGAACTTCCACTCTTCTCAAGATAATGGAGGCTCGCGAGAAGCTACACGAAACGGGCTATCGTAACAGCTCGGTATTCAAATCAACTTTATCCCCCACCTCCCCAAAAAATAACCAGCCTTTTGTCGATGATTTGATACATACGGCACTCCGGGATGAACTTAGCGCTTTACCGGAGATGACTCTTTGCCAGAAAATCGAAGCTGCTCGCCGTATAGGTTGCTCAGATCTGCTAACTCAAGCCTGCAGTCAGCTCGTCCAAAGGGAGCAGTCCATCAACATCGATGAATTGAACCTTCTGGGGATGAACCTCACCCTAAAGATCATGAACACTAGAATTGCGCTTAGGTGTCAGTACGTCGCTACGCCAGCTACGCAGCTGCAATATTTTGCCAAGCGGGCCCATACGCGGACGCACAATCTGATTCGCTCAGCCAGCCTTGTCGCCGAATTCTTTGAAGATGAACTCCGCACAATCCTTCCTCCAAACTTTAGAAAGTCTCGTAGCGATATCACTGGTGGAAGCTCGAGTGTCAAGAAGAAGAAAAAGAGAAAGTAGATCAGTATCCATAATATTTACGCAGAAATAGTCAACATTAGCTCCAATGAATAGTAGGTGAAGCCTCCCATGCATGAGGTAATCTCGAGATATTCATCCTTGTCGCCAGTTTGTGCCACCACTCCCTCCTATATCCTCCATCACCTCCTACATGTTCTCCACTTCTCTGGTCCACCCCCGTTCCGTCCAAGGTCGAAGGAGCAGGAACATAGGCTTGTGGTTGTGGGTGATCGAAGCAACAGTTTTGACGACTTGAGTTTGAGTAGCTCGTCGCTGTCACAGGTCGAAAAGCGGTCCAATGTTTGGCATTTGGGACGGAAAGAAGGTTGAGCGAACTGGACGTGAGTGTGCATTGGTGGTGAGAGGACAGAGGAGGCGTGTACGAGTGTTTACACGAGAACACGTAGGCCGGCGATTGATCTCTGAGATCTAGCACATCCTCGCCATCCTCGACAATTTCAGGTAATTCGATGGACCGGCGTCACTTGGTGTGCGGCCATATCGAGTCAACTTCGGCGGACGAAGGAAAGGCACCCTTCGTAGCCAATCTTTGGCCTATTTCGAACACCTCGAGAGTCAGGGACCAGGGAATCAAGCGAGCAACTCGCCCAATTCGTACACGAAGGAGGATAGGGTTCGGAGATTGGTCTCGTGGCTAGGAAGCGGCCCGACGGAGACTCGGACATTTGCTCCTGAGTGCAGATAGAGATAGAGGAGAAGGGGATGGGGATGGGGTTCCCTCTTGCTTTCGTGCGCATGTTTTCGTTGGGATATAAAGGTGTTTCGTGCTTCGTTCTTGGTTCTAGGTAGAGGTATCTCTGCCTTCCTGAGGGATTCCAAGCACCACAACTGTGGCCATCGCGATTGGGGCTGCTGGAGGGGGAGAGATCCCAAAGCTGTCGCTGTCCTGGTTTTACCCAGTCACTTCCATATTTCTCCTCCTCCTCCTCCTCCTCCTCTGCCGCCATCCATCGCCTCGTCTGTGGTTTCCCTGAAATGGGATCTAGCATCCAACACATCGAGTCGTCATCCTCCTCCTCCCCGGCTCCAAATGCTCCAATGAAAGGAAGTGCGCATTCAAACGTAGCGTCGGGGGATGAAGGAAGGACACCAAGTTGACTTGGGCTCCACATACACGAACTGGCACATTTTGAGCTCGACCTGCAGACGAGTTAGTAAGTGTAACACAAGTAGATGCGAAAAGTGACATACTGTGAGAGTAGTTAGACCCCAGATTAGGCTGTAGCTGGTGGTATGGTTGGGATCCGTCGCCCTTCGACTGGACGCCTGAAAGGTTCGTCTGCATCAACACCCTGCCGTCTACCACTTCCTACGCATATCTTGTTCCGTCCTCCTCCCACCTTCGGAGGCATGGTGCGAGCGAGGTAGCGAGGAAAGAAGAGAGCTTTAAGTGTGATCCTGAACGTCAGAATGCAGCTTGACTTCATAGAGATGGAGGAACTGCAGCAACCGCAAGAGGAACAGGTTGCGTCACTGAAGAGGGCGGGATGCAGGGGAATAGTTGGGTTTTATTGTGAGGGTCGACGGCATGTCATGCCGAATCCAGTTGGTTGCGAGGTTTAGAGGCATGAGGTATAGTGAGAGAAGGACATTCGCCTACAGGAGGAGTAGGAGTGATGGTCGGGGAGAAAGTAGGCCTTTCCAAAACGGGAAGTGGCATCGTCTTGCCTCTTGCCATGATCACCTCCAACTACGAAACTCTGGCCAAGCAATCTGAATCCTTGGATACACTCCTAGCTCTAGATAAATTGTGGCCGTCAAGAGCAAACGTCTTGATCATCAAGTGTCCAACTTGAACATGCAAATATTCACTACCTGCTACATCAACTTTTCTTCTTCACTCTCCTGACTATGACCTCGTTCCATCTCCCGTTCCGGATGGGCAGGACGTTGCCGAATATGCCTGCTTTGTTCCTTGGTATGCCTTCTATCTCTTCCCTGTTTGAAATCACTGATTCTGATGGACGTATGTAGTCAACCTCGCATCCTATTCCTAGCAGACTGAACTCGGTGCATGGCACACAGTCGACTAGCATTCCGCCCTTTTCAGTCTGAAGCGACCTCTCCCCTCCTCCCGCACTCACTGCAGCCCCTGCACCTGCATCATGATGCATATAGTTGACGTCGCCGACCGGATTCGATAACCCACCATCATCCAGGACTACCTCCGTAGATCCCTCCCAAAAACTGGCTTGTTCCCTACAGTCGACCTCGCAACGTAGCCACCCTCTTGAATCATACCACCCCATCCATTCGAATCCCTTCCCTCCCTCCCTAACATTCACGTTTATTGTCATTTCTTGCAGGACCGAGCGGATCTACAGAACCACGCACGCGAATCGATTGGCCCTAGGACGATGCCCCCTGCCTTGCACCAATTGCAACAGTAGCAGTATCAACACCTGCTACGTTGCCTACCTCCATAGCTCGTCGACACAACCGACCATGCTCCCAGGTGCGGACGAAGCCTTCCAATAGCTACCCCGCTCGAATTGCTCTTCCTAAATCTCCCTCCGAAGACATCCACCTACCTTCATCCCCACCAAGTCTAATATGTCAGCATCAGGTGTGCGTGTGTAGAGCCGGCTGGCTGGTCTTACGACAGGCCCATCATGAATCCCGTATCCAATGTCTATGTCGATGCCTACCCGTTGTTCACTGGGAACTTAACGTCAACGGCGGCAGCAGCAACAACCCCTCCTGCTACGCTACCTCCTCAGACAGGTTGTCAAGCGTCAACGTATACTGCTTCGTGCGCAACCAACCACGCGACCCAGTCGAGGTTGGTAAACCCACGCATCCTCCATCTCACCAGAACCTGCGTTGTCTCCTATCTGCCAAGGACGAAGCCTTATGGATGCCACCAACCACACCACCAGCTACCAGCTACCGTGACCGCCTGATCTCGGGTCTAGTGGCTTTCAAAACTTTGCCACTCAAGAATCTCGCCCGCTCTCCCTCCTCTCCCTCGCCTCCTTTTTGCCTCAACGGACGCCACTCCAACAACCCACTGGAAGTCATAACGTTCGCGCCACTGGTCTTGGGGATGGGTTTGACCGTATAGAGGAACAGCGAACCAGTGGAATGCAGAGTGATGGCCTGGAGGGAACCCGGGTCGTCGTTGTTGGGCTTTTCGCTTGGGCTGTAGTTGGAGGGCCGGCAATATGGGAGAGTTGAGCAGCTTTGCGAAACCCAAACTTTGGGACCATACACCCGGTATGAGGGTGCCCTACAATACGGTATACCAGCTCCCCGATCCCAGCGCCAAGGTCGTTCAACCATCCCTCCTGGACGTTGCCCACATCACCCTACATATACCAAGGTCCACTGCGACGTTTCGGCTCCCTCCCTTCCCTCTTCTCCGCTATGTCTTCGCCATAAGCTGGTTCGATGTGCTGGATAGTTCTTTGGCAGACAATTTCAGTTTCGCGGGCAGTATTTGCACATTCGTACGTGAGGCTGTTACGTATCACCTTCATTAACTCTCACACAACGAATTCCAGGTTCTTCTTCCATGACGTACAATTTTAGTGTACATGTATAACCACGATCACTGAGAAATACATTCTTATTTCGCGCTTGTTCTCGAGCCTCAACCAACGCGTGTGATCATCCCAGGGTGAATATAGTTGAGGTGATTCTTTTCCAGGATTTGCTAGCCTCTTGCTATCGTTCGCTCACAATCAATGGATGCCATTGAAGGTCAGGCTTATACCCAATTTGTTAGTGACCAGGTTAGGCCTCCTGACCCAACGCTACTATTCAGTGTTCATTCTCTTAAATGCAGACTCCAAACTCGTAACCCACCATACCGTGACATTCGCTACTTCCACAGGTGGTGATGCAATGCTGGTCTAAAACAGGAAGCCACATCACCTTTAGGTCTCCTTCAAGAAACAATTGCCGCCTCCAGATCGCCCAACAATTTAGATTGTCAGACTAATCCGACAGTAGGAATGTTCCAAGCGACGTGCGGTCCCAATCAAGGACTAGCTGAATTCAACCCTTCACAATCATTTACCCGCAAGACAATAAAGCGCAGGTACATTCACCCAGCTCTACACCTGTTTCGTTCACGTCCCGACCCCTAGTATCTGCTACACTTTCCGATCAACGCCCATGCCAGCGAACGGATCTGTCATCGTCGACCCCAACTGGGACGATTTGCATGCCTCGGCCTTGAAACTCACCTACGTGTGCACCTTCCCGTACAAAACACACCCTCGCTCAGCCGAGGCGGAGGCCTATGTCCGAGACTACTTTTTCTACCAAATGGCCCTGGCCCTCGGAAGAAGCCAAACAGAGGTTTTTGAAATTAGACTTAGATTCCGTCGGCTCATTCTGGCTCCCAGGCGTCACCTATCCTATGCTCGAGCCCGCAGCCGCTTGGCTCGCCGTCTACTTCATTATCGATGATATGATGGAACATCTCTCGGATGCGGTGAGGGTCCATAGATGTTTCCCTTCCAATTCCGAATCGCTCATAATACAACTTAGGGCCAGAGCGTGGCACGCATATTCCCGCTTACCCTAGGCACCGTACGACCGGCGCCAGGCGACGCTTTTGAAGAAGCCTTGTTCGATATCCACGAAAGATGCCGCTCTGCCGGGGACCAAGCTGATTTAGAACGCTTCACGGAAGCGAGTGAAGTCAATATCCGGTGGATGAAATACGTCATCAAGAAAAGCAAGGAGGCCATCATGGGAGAGTCGGTCGGATATGATACATTCGAGGACTTCATGGCCGCAAGGGTACAGGAGGTCGGGGGACCGTGAGTCACATTTTGTGCCCAATGTGTTCAGAGAGTAACCGCGCACATATAGTGTCACGATGCCTATCGTTCGATGGTGTTACAGCTTTGCAGCTCCAGAGGCTATACATCAACACCCAAGTGTCCTAGCTATGGAATATGTCGCGATGACACACGCCACTGCTCTGAACGACCTCTACTCTCTCCGGAAAGAGCTCAAGGAAGTCGCACAGAAGAAGCGCGTGGGGGTGAATATCAGGGTTATCAACTCAGTGTTTTACCTCGCAGAGAAGCACGGGTGGGGTTTAGTAGATGCAGTGAAGGATTTAGAGCGACGCCTGGAAGGTTTTGAAGTAAGTTTTCTGGAGGCTGCGGAAAAAGCGAAACGGGTGGTAGAGGCTGGGTTCGGAAAGGAGGGATTAGTGATGGTTGAGGAGTATATTAGTATATTGAAGGACCTTGTGGCTGGGAATGCTGCGTGGCATGTGCAATGCGGAAGGTACAACAATTTCGACCTGTACTAGTAATTGTAGGAATTTCTGGGGAATGGCAAACGGACATCAGCAAATCCGATACAGTGTTCACAGAAGTGTTCAAGGAGCTTTCTTTGATCCTCTTCAAGATCGAAGGGCCTACAATGGGTAACGTCCAATCCAGTCGACAAGTTTCTTATTAGCCTCCTCGCGGAATTTGAGACGATATGTATTGCCAGAATCCTGAGAAACCTTCGCGTTGGCCGACTTGCAATTGGCTCTTTCAGGGCCATGTCACACCTCCGCGTCACAGAACACTTTGCTTTCTTCCTACCATCATCGTCGTCCTTGTCCTCCTCACCATGGCATTGGAATCTCAAGATGCATATCGGGAAACCATGGAACTAAGAAACTACCAAAAAAAACTGGCCTGAAATATTGAGGACAACTGCACCCCAGCTCGTTGTGGTCGGTGAAGCAAGCGACATGCCAACAGACCTGGTAGGTGCCGATCCAAACTTCATTTCTACACGCTCTAACCCCACTGGTAGGCGTACACCATACCCGCTGTTTTAGCGTTCTTGAACTCTCACAAGATTGCATGAAACTTTGACGAGAAGCTGCACCCCCATTCATACGGCACGCGCAGTGCGTACGTAGTGGGTATTGGCCTACATTTACATGTCCTCGTCTCCCTCCTGACTAGAGTACGCCGTTCCCTGGCAAAATCATTTCAACGAGCTAACCCATTCTTTCAGGTACTTGAGAAGATGAGAGATAGAAGGCCTTATTTGGATCGTTACTCACCCAGCACCTGCCCGAAGTTTCCTCTATAATCCCCGCCTCCCTCAACCCATGAGGTCCATCGTCCCTGCCGAAAACACTTTCCGCACCTGTTCCCTGTGTGAGAATGCGTCGGGCTCTTCCCTCGCAGTTGCAGCTCCCTATCATTGGCTCCTCCCAGAGCACACCTCACCACGCTGTGCAACGGTTCGAGACATTAGCAAGTTGCCACCGGTGCAGCCTGGCCTTCCCTATCTCGTCGCTGGGAGTGTGCTTGCAGACCACCGATGAACCTGCGGCATGTGTCGTTGGCCAAGGTCAACCAACCCGGAGAACGGACAAACGGAGGTGAGAAAATAATGGTGTTCGTCGCCTCCACGGTCCTTCCCTCCCATACCCATGTCCGTATCTTCCATATCCCGGCCTGGTTTAGTCCCTACCCACTTGGTCGTTTCTTCGTCAGAAACACCTCAGGCTCCCTACCCAACCAAAAACCAAATATCGATCAGAGGCTAAGGTGCACCATCGGGTGCTCGTGGACAGTGGACGCTGGTCCTTACTTTTCATGTTCTCGTGGTGCAGTTTGGATGGACATCGGGTTGAAGTAGGCCGGGCCACCATCGTTCTGGATGAGAGGCTGAGGAGAGGAGTTTGACAAGGTTAAACGGGATGAGGATGTCAGGCGAGGAGCAACTGTTCGGAAGACTGGCGTTACCGTCGCCGTGCCTAGGAACCGAGGACTTCCAGCTCCGGTCGCATATGACACGTTTGGTGCCTTCAAAAGCAGCAACGTCGCCAGCGTCAGCACCTCCGCCCTCTTTTATCAGAAAAGAGGTCCCAGGCCTCGCTCTCCATCTCCATCGACGTTTCGAACGAAATTGTATTACCAGCATCCGAAAGTGCACATATTGAGGCGGACGGCCTTTGATGCGTATGACATCTTCCCGCTTCGTTCAGCTGCACCGCCAGCAAGTAGCTGGTCTCAAATCAGCCTTCTGCCTTTCAAACAGGCGCATTCCCAGTGGGCACACTATCGTCGTGGCGACGGTACGAGGATCAGTCATCCTCTGCTGGCGTCAAGCGCTACGTCTCCCTCGCCGGTACCCTCTCCTCACTCCTCCCAAATCCCTCGCCTGGTCCTCACTACCCCCCTGCCTCGTTGCTTCTAAACGCTAATGAGCGCTCCCCAAATTCCCAATCATTGCACCTTCAACTCCAAAATGGAAGGCCGCCTCTTATCCAAGTCATCATAACCTAGGCAGTGTGGGCGAAGTGAAGATGTATCCTCGTAGGCGACAGGAATGGGACGCAGTCCCAGACGCTGAGGCAGCAGCAGTAACAGGAGGGCATTCAAGCGATTCCTTCCTAAGCCCGCACAGGCATGTCGAGCGAGGTTCATGCGTATGCCTGGTAGAAATTGGAGGAAAGCTCCGCCGTAACGCACATAGGGTGGTCTTTTGGTCTCGATTTCTGTGACGGAAAGCTAGGAGCTGCGGACGATTGGAGGATATGAAAGGCGGGGAAGCAGGATCGTCTCACCCCCCTCACTTAGAATTGACGTTTGCAGTCGCTTCATTATCATTGGGAATGAATCCCTTATCTTTCCTGTCCTTTTTGCTCCCTTCCATTAATCTTAGAAATCTATCGGCTTATTGGCATGATCATTTGAGGGTAGTTCATCTCCTGATTCTTACTAGACCTCGGATACATCCAATAATGAATTCTTTTGAATATAAAATGAGTGCGATACGAAACTAGCTCCTACCCGTCTTCCCAAGAAAGGGGAAGGGAGGCGTTAACCCTAACCACGAATTAGGGTTTGGTTCATCTCCTTCAAGTTCAACGTTCAACTTCTACAGCAACGTTGAAGTTCACCTTCTCTCCACGGCGGATTCTGCCATTATCGACTACCAATACGATAAACCCTCTAAATTATGAAACTCCGAATATGGCGCTCTCGCCAATCGAACCTGTTAGGAGCGGCCACAACTTCAAGCTTCCCTAGCCACGCACAGAATCGCAGCAACGAACCAAGCGATGAACCCGAAATGACCTTCTTACCGGAACCTCCGGGTGTAATATATAAGTGCTCACTCAAGTACATAGCCTCCAGGCTCGTGATATTTTGCTTGCCTGTCTCCGAGGCCTCAGCGGCTTCCTGCGTGCATCATCGTCAATTACGGCCAGTTATCTGATGGAACTCGACTTCGCGTTCATACAATATCCTCAACCTCAGGCCCTTCGAGAACCCTTCAGTTCTGATGTATGACGGTGTTGGATTCCACACTCAAGACGCACGTACTGAGTCTTGAACCTGTTTTGACCTGATTTCCTCGGATTACTTGTTATCCTTACGAGCCATGTCACTCGTCATTAGCTGAAGGATGCAAGCAATTTCCTATCGCTTCTTTATCCCAGCCATATCTCGCATTGGTCTTAGCCTCTGTTCTTGACCTAGGCTTTCTAAAGACAACGAAATTAACATGCCAAATCATTGCAAAATGCAGGGATACTCGGTTCTGTCTCCTCAAGAGCGTCTTCGTTCTGGATTCGTGACCAGCTTCTTTATCTTACACGAACTCACATACCCTCAGGACCCACCTGGTGGCAAAGCCTACCCGACATCTAATTCCGACCTCCACAAATAGAATCCAATATATTGGCGTACGTTACAAAGTCTGGGGCCATTATCGAATGAGAAACTACCTCGGATTGGCCTCCATTCCATGGCCGCTCGAAGCTGGTCAAAGATCGCGGCCCACCTCGGAGTTGCTCAGCCATTTCGATTGGCGGAAGTACTTCTAAGTCGTTTACACTTCCACGTCTTTGACCTCCTTAATTTCCAGCTTTTGTACATTTCGGACCCTGCGAGGCCGCCCTTGATGGTCAACACGATTGGTAGTCTGCTTGAGCTCGGAGGTGACTCCTATCTGCCATGTCCATGTCCTTTTACTTTCTTCTTTGGCGTCTCACCACTCACCTGATCTCTGTTTACCTCACGAGCTTGACTCGCGTTCCTTCTGGTGGGCAAGCCTGGGCCTTCTCTGCCCGCAATTAAACCATCATCGGATGGTGTGCAATCTGTCGCACGGTAGAATCAGCATCGTGTTGCTTCTATTCTTAATGACTGGCATCCAGTGTTGACTCCTTGTACTACATGCTTCAAGGCCAAGGAAAGACAACCTTCGAGAAATTTCGACCTTTCGATTGCGAGTCCTAGGTTCATCGGGGGTGATGAAAGTCCGAAGGCTCGTTGGCAGCTCGAGTACCATGCCGTATATTGTCCGCCATGTGGGACGGTGGGAAGGGAGAGCAAATATTTGCATGTGGGCTACGAAAGGTATAAATACTACGCAAGTATCGCTTTCATTCAGTTGTCACTGAGAGCTCTCATCGAAGGCGTCAACGAAACAACATATCCAACTCACTCAACATGCCCTCACTTGAACCCGGCCGTTACTACGTTATCACCAACATTGTCACCGGGCAGGCATTGGACCTGTCTGGAGCTGATGCTACTCAAGGTAGGCTCCACGTTCCATGGCCAAGTTCGCGATCCCGGAACTCATCTCTCTCTGACAAAATTCAGTAATTGGTTGGCCCTATCATGCCGCTGAGAATCAACAGGTACAGAGTTCCTTCGTCTTCCTCTTCTCTGTCGATCTCGCGGTGATATTGCATTACTCAACCTGTATTAGTGGAGACTTGAAGGCGCCGACGGCAATTTCAAGCTCATTTGCCGAAGCACTGGACAGTACGTCTACGTAGCACCAGGAACCAAAGTCACGACCGTGAACGACACCGTGGGCACCACGTTCGGATTCTCCAGGTTCACCTCGCCAGGTACCCAGTGGGACGGTACATATTCGTGAGTTATCGCCTTACATGGAGCAATTGTATCAGGCATCTCCGAGTGTGGAACTTCGTTGAACCAGTTGCAACAGAATTGTGAAGGGTTGGGACGCTTTAGAGGTGGCCTCCTCTGGTGCTAGGGTTGTCCTGGCCGATACCGACTTTCGCAACCCCTATCCAAAGTTGTGGACCATTGTCCCCGTTTGTGAGCACCTGTTTGTGTCGGACATTTACGTGTGGATACTGATGAGTTCGTTCTTTAGAAGAGGTCTGATGAAGTATCGACATACTCTAGCTCGTTTGTTTCCGTTCCATAGATTCATGTATGTACAGTATTAGGATCGATTGATTGTGCGTTTGTCCGTGACCGAGAATTTTGAGGGAATAAGGGATAGACACCAAAACACCATTAAAATCTGTTCAGGAATCTCCGACTGTATAGGTTTGAAGGCTTCTCTTGAATGTACACCTCACTGCCAGGTTGGTCTAACAATTGGGCTTTGCATAGAGCACGAGTTCGAGTTTGCTAGTAGGAAACGGGAGCGCCATCTGACGGCTCCAATCTGGCCTATTACTTGAGGCGTACGATGTTAGTTGGCACAGGTATATGGGTGCGAGAGAGACGTACGGTGAGAAAACGGAAGCGCTCAGGAGCTCTGCGAGTTTAAAGCCTACTGAATGAGTCGAAGATCAACTGATGTAAGCAAGACTCAGTTAACCTCCCCCTTCTTGAACTACTGTAGCCTCCACACAAGCGACTACGGGCATGGCTGTCATTTTCCTTTCCACCGAACGAGCAACTAAACCGCCATGGTCCCCATTGGCTCTGTCACCGGATTCACAGCCCGATTCAAATAGGGTTGGCCATCAATGGGTGATTAATTTATTCCCCGTATGCCATCTTCGAAGCAACCTTTGAGAAGATGGAAGTCCAAGTGTGGATTCGGATCTGACAAGGATCTCGGGCGCTAGATTCTTGTTTAAAGCCGCCACTAATTTGATTCAGGTTTTCCTACACGTATATATTGTCACACGAGAAATAATACAAAGAACTGTCTGGATTTTCGCAAATTTACTCTGATGTATTTTGACCGATAAATTTCTTAGCACCTCGAGTTTAACGTCTATTCCCCTCCTCTAGCATACAGGGATGTCACCTGAAAGATTTCTAGTCAGAACTCAGTCCAGCCCCGCATATAGGGATCTGAGCTGAAAGATTACTAGTCAGAATTCAGTCTAGCTCCGATGGAAATGAAATTGTACCCGAGTGTCCATGGAAGTCAACATAAGCTTCGGAAACCCAGCATCCATCCGTGGTTTTGGACCACCAGCTAACATGAAATGTCAATAGCAACTCTTCAACCGGATCGTGGCCAAAGACCATACCCGTTACCCTCAACAGTGGTACCCGTTGTGTCGCAGGTAACTTTGATGGTCTATGCCAGTGTTTGGAATCACTTGAAGTTTTCCCCGAGGAGAGAAGTAACATACCACCCCCTTCGAATATTGCCTAACGGATGTGCAGCTTGTTGACGCACATGTGTTGCACTTCAAAGCGCTGGCCGTGATAGTACCAGATATTGTTTGAGCGGCATCCTCAGCACGGGCAACCTTCTTGTAACCTTTACTACTAGGAAGAGGCTCAGCAGCGACAAGAGCGATGAAGATGGGCCCAAGAGCGACAATAGCAGAGAACTTCATGTTGAGTTTGTATAGGCTGTTGTATTGGTTGAAAGGATGCTCAGAGGCGACTTGAGGACTTCGCTGTTTTTGTCGACCTTTTATATGCAGTTGTTACAGGTGCGGGAACGCATCACTGCTCTGGTACCTGCTGAAAACACGACCTACATCGACGGATGACCCCTCAAACCGAAATAGATCAGTTCACATGAGCCCGCCAAGCCTATTAGAAGACGGGAGATCATCTTATGCCTGACAAGTTTCGACAGTGGCACATATGGGCTGCATTGATATGTGGTAATTCCAGATGCGCTGGTTAGTCGAGGGCGTAACTTCAACAGGTTTTTTTTTCAGATGAAGAACACCCTCTGGATGAATGAGAATGCTTCAAAGTAGTAGGCTACAGGCTGAAGTTGGCGAGACTGTTCAATAAACGACCACGGATGATGGGTGCAACATAATGCAACTCGAGGATAGGAAAAGGTACTCACTGATTAATCATCTTCAGCTCACATATGGCGACGTGTGGCGCTTTCATGTGATGTGACCGTCAATATGGAAGTGATTTTGAAGATCACCTCAAATATCTCGCTGTCAAATGTACGAACTTCAAGCACTCAAATGCTCATCTAATCCCCCGCTTGTTGTGGACCCACCCTTGAAACTGTCTGGGTATTCATCATCGTGTGAAAGGTACAGCGACTGGAAGTGCGTATGGTATCAAACCCCATGACACGAATGTGGGACAGTGCTGGCCTGGCCAATTTTAATGACGGCGCAGGTGACAGATCGTAAAATTCCGAGGTAGACTATTTGAGGACCATAACTGAGACTCAATCGATACCATGATAAGACTAAAGTGCTGGAAAGCGCGTATAGGAGTAGAACAATAGCATGCAGAGAGCGAGATAGCATGTGCTGGTAGGGATCGGCCACCGATCTAGGCGGGGGAGAAGATCAATGAAAGCTGTCAGTGGAAGATGCAAGAGTGATTCTCGCTGAAATGTGATCGCCAGCGCAACCATACACTATAAATAGCTTGATCTCGAGGAGTCCCGAGACCAGTCGATGGACCGGCTAGATCGGAGCAAATATGACATGGCCGGGCAAAGATGGATGATCAAACTAATGGCAATTGAATCGAGCATGTGTTGAACATAGACACCCTGGTAGTAGGCACAAAGGCAGGCACAAATATCCCCAGCCGTCTTTCCAAATGCCGTTCAAATGAAAGACCCATTGTTGCGGATTTGCGGAGTCATCCACCGAAAGTATTCACCTCCCAGCCAGCAATAGCCTGCTTGAGTCCCCAGAACTTTGTATCATCCTTAGAAACCCACTTCTTCCGAAGCAGAGTACTACGTCTCCCTGAACTATCGGGGAACCTAAGTCAGGCTGATTATGGAGAGGCAAACAGGCCCTTTGTAACAACATCGACTCAGCTGACCGCTTAGCCAGAGGTGGCTGACCCGAGGAGAGGAGAAGGCGGTGAACGTCTGAACGACTTGATGGGTCTTGCTAGCTTAGTAAGCGCTGGTCAAACCCGTGGGAATGGATCCCCGGCTGGGATTGCCGGGATTGCCGATGGGATACATTTGACTTGTGGGGATGGCCAATGCTTCGCATGGCGGTTTACGAGTCTGGAGTTTACTTTACTATGGTGACCCTTCCATCCGAGTTATCTATATTCCAGGATGCAATAAACCACACTTTGAACCACACCCTACTTGTGATTACTACCTGTTCTAATGTTTCTGTCCGACGCGCCTTTAAGGCGCGACATGTTGTGCATAAGGCTCCGAAGCCGACTGGTTGTCCGATATGTTTGGAAAGCCTAACTTGCAGATGTACATTCGGCATTCATCTCTGGTGTATGAGAAGACAGGCAGCGTCAAGTTCAGAGGTTTACTTGAGGACCAAAGGCGTGGTACGGCAGGTACGGCTATGTCCGTAGTGCGTGATGGCCATGTATTCGGCAGTGATAGTCGACGAGGGGGCCATGTGTTTGTATACCATACATGGGTCTATGACGCAGTTTCTGTGGAGCGCAAGCCCAAAGAGGCAATAGAGCATCAAGCGAACCAATTGCAAAGCGGAGACGTAACCCATCACTGATGCGGACGGTCGCTTAGGACTTCATAGGAAAAAGGACTCGCTTCCGTAAACTCCAGACTCGTAACTTGACAGTGACCCTCATCCGCCTTGGATGATACATACTTTTTAATGGACGTTCTTCACGCCAACCTGTGCATTCAAGCTACCTTGAAGCATTAATAATCAATCCCTTCGAGATGGGCCATTTTATTGCCCCTGCTTGTACCCAGCAACGGCCTGCAGTCAACTCCAAGCATAGCCTGGTCTTCAGCTCAACTTCAGCTTGTTGAGTTCGAGTCTAAGTAGAACCGGCGTTATCCGGTGCTGCAGCTTCGAACATCGAAGAAATCCACTGGGAATATTGCACTCCTAGTCATTGGTAGGAGTCGGGTCAACTTAGGCGTAGGTAAATTCCGGATTCCTTCTCGTCTTCTCTAGATTCCTTCATCTGTCACCTACTTTTTCCCTGGCCCTACGCTTCCATTTGCCTCGCCCCAATTCTGACCGGTTTTACACAATGCTGATACTTATTTCTGTTCATAGAGCATGAGGCCAGCATCTTCCTGGTCCATCGTCATGAAGGAGAAGACCTCGCATACGGGATACCTCTATCACAACTGCAGACGAACTCGCAGGCGATCTCCAGGACCTGGTACCTCCTCGAAAAGTGATGACCTCCAGGCTCCACACGCCGCCCGTTTTATCTTTATATCTCCCCAACGAGAATAATGGAAGGTCCAGAGCTTGTCGCCGTCAATTCTGGAAGGAAGCCGAATGTCGAAGAATCTGACTATGGAGAGATAATCTCACAATAGGTAAGCTATCCTACTTCTCGTTTCCGTCGCCTTTTTATTCTTTTCGCCTCCCCTACTCATGAGGAAACCTTTCTGATTATGCTTTCCTCATAGGATTATTATCAAGCTCGCACAATCAACGAATGGCCGCCGCTAGTGCCTAACGCCCCTAAGAGGTACCTCCGAACTTTTAGTCAAACCAGTGGAAGTTCTAGGGGGAGCGAATGCCCCTATGGATCCACTCTTCACGCCACCCTAGAAGCTGTCTGAAGCTATCGTCAACATGAATGCATGTCGCAGATGTCGGTGACCACGAGGCTATACGACACCATCTCCAACAACTGCCTCCGTTGCCCTCTTTTATTCGGACTGCAGACCCCAGCTGTCACTATCGGCCTTCACTTTCGACACACTCGCCTTATCCACCCCCAAGCCCACAACACCCGAGCTATTTAGGATGTCCAAGTGATTCGCTGGAGCAGCATCGGAAGCGCTGTTCGGAACTCGGATATCGACTTTCGCATCTTTACGCCCTACCTTTTGGGTGTGGTATTATTTTCAACCGCTCCGCGGCGCAATGTTCTTCGTATTTCTTACCGACGGGTACATTATTCTACACCAATTACGCCCATCACTACTCAGGCTTTCCCCCACGGCGCACACCCATGCCCATCACCGAGGCAAACTTATCCTTGTCGTGGCAACCGACGCTACCGTTTCCTCCCACTTCCTACCCTTGAGCAGATTTACCGGGGCCGAAGCACCCTTATTTGGGGATACTGCTCATTGAGAAGCAGACCGGTCATGACCGTGTTCCTCTCAAGAAGGTCGAGCCGTATCCAACAATTACGTTGCTTCTCTGTGTCATATCTTCATTCCCATCACGCCTACGTCCCAGTCAAGACCCTCTCCAGTGTTTACCACCTTCATCATACACTCGTCAAACTCACTGGCAGGCTCAGCAACGTAACGATACCATCCGTCGCAGGCATGACTTGCTATTGGTGCGGGATATAATACTTGGCTAGTTTCGACTCCGAGGGTAGACCCATTCCGCCTTGCCTCAAGGATAAGGCGCAAGAGCCACCCTTGCCATTTTCACCTTCCACCTCCCCATTCTTCAGCCTTCCCGGCATCTTCCCCTACGCAATCCTCCTCACCTGAAGAGTCATAACGGATAGCTTTGAAGAATCTTCATCCTAAACGATCCAAATCGTGTGCTTAGTCGTCTAGACCCGCTCTCTCCTCCACCTCCCACCGTCTCCGTTACTAGCAAACCCACCACAAACGAAATCGTATCCACTCTCGACGAAGACAAACTGCAGCAGAGGGCCCTGGTGTGACTCCCCTCACCCTCGTCCTCCACGAACCCGCTCCTGTCACTTGCCGTCAACTACTACATTGCACTACGTCCTAGGTCCGCTCGCGCCCACAACTTCTCCTTCTGCATCCCCATCCTTTTCACAGCCATCCTACTCTTCCCAATACCAACGACCTTGCCCTGTTTTCGTGTCAAACACCCACTCTCGAGGACCCCAAGATCGATCAAGGTTCAAGTTGACGTGGAGCCGAAATCTTTCGATACTTCTCGGCCCAGTCTATTGGGATTCGAACTCCAGGTGGCGATGAGGAAGATGAGGATATAGCAATGGCATGGCATGGCACATCATGTTTTCTGGTTCCGTACGCCGTCTCCGCATGGGAGTTGAAAGTCGAGAACACAATGGATCACGAACAACGGGCGGAGGAATGGCCTTCAACGCTCCTGGTGACCTACCTCTTGAAGAATCCGAAGCAAGACCAAATTGATACAATGAACCCCTACGCGTTCCCCGAATCGTCCGGGCCCCTCCTCCCGGTTCTTTCAACCCCGGTTGAAATTCTCGTCGGTCGAATAATAAGAACGGGACCTGCTAAACTTTGAGGTCGTCCGGTGCTCAGGCCATACCCAGATGCTGAATGGAAGATTCTCTTGTGGGACAGGAAGTCGATTGGCCTTCCCCTGCTTGGCCATATTCCTCCATCAACGACAACGACAACGACCCAAGGTCATCTTACCCGTTGCACACCCGCACCATTGCTGGGCCTTAACAATCCTGGTCCCCGGCACATTTCATCGCTAACCTTTCATTGGGAACCCAGTATGGGACGTTGAACCTTGAACGTTGACGGCGGCAGATGAACAATATGACGCGACCCAGCCATAATTTCCACCAAGAAGACGAGCTCGAAGACTCGGACCCCGTTCGGCGCGTTGGTGCTACTCGAGGCTCCTTCGAGCTACCCCCAGACACCCCCACTCACCCACCCCGTCTGGTGCCCACTGCTGCCCGGACGATCTTGCACATTTATTCTTGGGTTCATTTGGAAAATGTGGGACCTGAGGGATCCGCGCGGTGTGGTGAGAGACTTGGGGAGGTTGGAGGCCCTGGCCGGAGATCGCGACGGTTTATGGATTATAGGTTGGGAGGAGGTGCGGGAATTGGGAGAGGAGAGTGATTAATAGGGCTGTGGCAGTGAATATGTGGAAGTTGCTCAAAGATTACAAAATAATAACATGTGCACCAGTATTCAATACGCGCGGAAGTGCCGATACAAGGTGTAATAAAAGATAGATTTATAACGTCGTATGAACATGAACAACAACTGTCTTGAATATCAATCGTAGTCAACCAGAGCAAAGACAGGGTCAATCCTAGAGTAGCTGAGAAAGCTTCGCGGACGCCAGCTCAGGCCCTCTCAATTCAGCACCTCTTCTGACTTGAAGAATCCTCTTCCTCATTTGATAGCCACTTCGCGGCTTCTGCTTCTGCCTTTGCTTTCTTAGCCCGATGTTCCCACTCCTACTTGCGTCATAATCAAAACAGTAGACAAAGTGCACGACTGAGAAACCTACCACTCTTATGCGGTCGTCAAGCACATCCCAAATCAATTTATACATTGCTGATGTGATAATCTTGCTAGGGTCATTCGCTTTTTGCTCTTCCAGGTACCAGGCCATGTACAGGTTGCTGAAACGTGATAAATTTGAGAGGCTGTAATACAACTAATGCAACTCAGACATACCGAGGTGTGTAGCAGTTTTCTCTGGGTTTGGCCGGTCTCGGTGGTGCCTTCCTGGATCGACGGGATGGAACATAGAGTATGTCGGCTTCCGTGTCCGCGTCAGAAGTAGTATCCTTCCTACAAGGATAACTCAGCAATGAGTCGAAAATTAGGGCACAATAACTTACATTGAACTCACACTCATTTGAGAGCAAGTTGATACCGGCGTTGGTGGGGCCGTTGAGATGCAAGATTGAGAAAGATCCTCCACGCCAGAGTTGCTTGACGTCGGCGAGGCCTTCGACAACAACGAGAAGGATGTGCAGGACGACGTCTTGGCCACTGGCGGCGCTTTGGGCGGATTCGGACCAGAAAATGTTGTTGTCGGGTTGACGGGTGGTTTAAATGTAAAAGGTATAACAAGTCTCGCAAAGAGTTCCTCAATCGATTCCGTGTTTGCTAGTGGAAACCTTCTCTGAGCCGGAGCTGGCCGAAATACCGGGACCTGTTGCTGGATAGCGAAGGGCTCTGGAAGATCCTCTGCCCTCTGTGCACCTGCATGTTCCAGCAGGTCAACAATGTCTGGATGGTGACGTGCGAGGTCAAGAGCTGTTACAAAGCGGCGCGTAGAAGTCCACTGATCCACCAATGCTTTAGCATTGATGTCCAAGCCTCTCTGACATTCCAGGAGCATCTGTACACATTCCTCATGCCCCTCAGACGAGGCGAAATGGAGTGCGGTCCATCTGTCTTCGTCAAGGGAGTTGATATCCACACTCCAACGAGGTTGGAGAAGGATACGAAGACATTTCGCATGTCCCTTGAAGCATATGTGATGGAGGGGCGTGCGCTGTTTCAAATCACGTTCCTGTAAATCCAGGTCAACGGAGGGAGACGCCCTTGAAGAGGCCAGGAGGGTTTCAAGTAGTTCATCCAAGCCATTCAGGGCCGCATAGTGAAGCGCAGTTTTCCCTTCAGCATCCCGAGCTGCGTAATTAACGGGCAAGCTCATCAGTAGCTTGGCTGTCGAGACGTGCCCCGCTTTTGTGGCCGCAAGGAGAGGCGTAAGACCATCTTTCCAAGCACGTGTATTGAGCTCTATGCCAGGATAGGCGAGAAGCAATTTGACAATATCAACATGACCTTTGGCGCATGCTATGTGGAGCGCAGATCTGCCCAAATTGTCGTGCTCGTTTACGAGCTTTGAGTCGTCTTTCGGGATATGGCTGAGAAGTAGCCGAGCGATCGTGATATCACCACTTTCCGAGACAGCCGCAAGAGCCTCCGGACCCGGTGTTGAAAAGTTATCAGATTGCACTAGGAGCTGGACTATTCGCAGGTCGCCTCTGCGGATGGCAGGAAGGAGAGCATTGGCACGAACGCCAGGATCGAGCACCTTATTTCTGAGGAGAAATTTCACAATCTGTGTATACCCGCCAGCACAGGCATAAAGGAGTGGTGTTGACTCCGTGCCTACAAGGGGTTGACCGTTGAGTGGGTTTTGCTCAACCACGTCAAGATCTTGTTTAAACCATTGTAGAAGGCCATAAAGCGCTGCAAATTCGGAAGCACTCCGCTTCTCAAAATCTTGATTCAAGGAGGAAAGGGGAGTAGACAATGAGAGGGGTTTGGGGATAAAGAGGAAGGGGTTTCGTAAAAGTTTCATCACATGACGAGGAATTTGACCGTTGCGCGAAACGCTCGACTGATAGACATGATGTCCCAGATGCATAATGGTGTATTCGGCAAATGGATGCTGTTTCGCGAGTTCTCTCAAGGATGATTTGGAGAGCGCTTCTCGAGAGTCGATCCCAGTATGAACTCGGTAAACGGCGCATATCCCGGCGGCGAAGGTATGCGGATCATCAAATGGCATGGTCTGCTCGTTCATAAAAAATTCATGTGTTGTGTAATCTGACAGTGTGTAAGTCATAAGTTTGGAACGCCGAGTTCAGACTTACGGATTAGTTTAACTCCAGTTTCTTCATTTAGGGAAAGGAGGCCGCAGCAGGCAGATATTAGAGTTTTCTTCTTGGGAATAGCTTCTGAGTCCAGATTGGGGGAACCGGAGTCTATGGCCAACGCAGCGAGAAGCTCATCAACCTGCAAGGTTTGAACAGCATACGTAGCCCAGAAAATCGCTTGGATGGCAAGGAAGCGCTTCTCTTGGGGCCGAGAGTTTATCCTCGATAGCGTCCATTCATACATATCAGAGAGGGTCGTGGGTAATCCTTGAATCGTCTTGCGTAGGCTTTTAATCGTCGCTACTCCTTCGAGTCCCGAGACCTGCAGCGCAGAAAGCAGGAACCTAAAAAGGTCAATGCCAAGATAATATTTTATAAACTTAACCACTTACATCCCATCCGATTTCCTGAGTATGCTATCGACCACCTCAGAACGGATTTCTTTCTGATCGCTAAGAAGTGCTCTGAGGTCAGGCATACGGTCAATCTCTTGTTCGATGAACCTCCGAAAGTCCCTATCCGGCGCTCGGAGTTGGATGTTCGGACCAGCTAAACCCTCCAGGTCCAACTCTCGTGAAGTAACAAAAATGGAACCCTCCAAGGAAATCAGAGTCTTCATCAGCTCGTCACGGACCGAGTCGCGCAGTTCGTCCAGTGCGTCAATCACAAAAAACACCCCGGGCACCAACTTCACGACAGCCTGGAGGGTGGACACTATGGCAGATCTGGTGGGGTCACCCCCTTGCTTGATGAAGGGGGCTTGTAAAACCTCCTTAACGTAATCTTGAATGGAGTTGGAGCCATCCACGAGCTGAAGCAACAACGAGGCGAGAATCTGTGATATGGAGGGCGCCTTCTTGTATTGGCAGTAGAAGAAGGCGACGATGTTGCCCGTGCCAGAGGACTCGGAATGGACTTGGCGTTTTAGGTGGTGAATCACGAACGACCTATCGTGACCTCGGTTAGCCCGGAGAGTAAGAGTAAGCTGTATGGCCAAAGGCTCTCACGTCAGGATTGTCTTCCCGGCTCCCGCTGAAAATGTGTACATTTGTAAAGCTAGGGTTTAGGGATAGAGACGAGTCGAACTCACGAATGCCTACTCCCCAGAACACGGGCGTGTTCTGGGACTGCCATGTCTCAAATGTCGGTTCCCCAAGGATCCAATCGCACGTTCCAGGTGATACTTTCTCGTAGGCCTCGTTATGAATAGCGTACTGATTATCAGAAGCGAATGTCGACAACCATTTGGAGACTAGAGGGTCTATGATCAAAAATCATTATTATGCATAGGCGGATAGGAAATTACCAGGTAGAGAGTCTACGGCTTTCCAGTGGGTGTTGTTGACAACAGTATTGAAGGAGAGATTCCCTCCTGCAGTATAATTACCTGAGTGGACAGATGTCGCAGCACAAGACCCTGCTGGATTTCGGACAGAGATGAATGCAATTTGTAGAGGTTTCCCAGTTGCAGTATCTAGCCCGTGGCCGTCATCGGTCGGCCGGTCCATGAGAAAGAAGTGTGCGGAAATTCGAGGCGAAGTATGAAGGAAGAACAACAAAAGGCGGGTTCGAGGTATGCCATGTTATTGAAACTCAGTGGCGCCCAGCTCAGGTGACAGTTACCATTGACAGTAACCATGTCTTGGACCTACACTTGGACCTACATTGATAGTCGTCATTGTCAATTTCCATCAAATCGGGAAAAGCGAACTGTTATAATTGATTGGAACATGTGGGTGGTATCCTAGCCACATAGCTGTTCGCCTTTTAGGTAGTCAACCAGCTAAGTACCATCGCATCTCCAATTGTTGCCGACGGCAAAGATCCCTTTCCTTTGCCGCTCGCTTCTATGTCACCTCCGTCGACACCATGCTCAAATAATCAAGGTATGCACGGAGTGCAACAGGATTTCTAAAGGATGGCTTTAGGTGCTGCCAGCGATGCAAGGTAGCGAGTGTGACAGAATTACGCATGGCCGCTAGCACGATTTAAGAAGACACGATGAGCCATGGTAGGGAAAATGCTGAAGAGCGGTGTGTTCGGGGTGTTTGGTGTCCACCATTTCGCCAAAAAAGTAGGCACCGGCTAGTCGTGTGAGTGACGAGGAATCCTGGGGACTAGTCTGTTGCCCTTTGTTGCCAAATCTTGAGGTTAACCCGTGGATGGAAATGAATAACGCTCGCGGCATAGGCCATGATAAAGCCCAGGAATGGATCATCCATCGAAAGCTTGAGGGATGGGACACTGCAGCATGCAGGAGAACAGAAATACCCTGATGACGCCTCGCTATCAAGAGCCCCCCCTGCATACCGCCAAAAACCATATCCAGGACCGATGCAGTCGTTGCCTGCACTCGTGACGCCATTGCGACCTCATTGCCTCCCAGTCGAGACAGGACACGGGGACAGCAGAGGGCCTACCCAGGCGATGGGGAGAAGGAGGAGGGCGGAAAAGAGGGCAGAAGAGGACGGTTGGTGATGACAAGATCATGGCGGAGGTGTGGCTGAGGTGTAGGAGTGGGTTGGGTCCTGAGGCGTGAGAGATGTTGGGACGGCGGGATAAAGCTGGGGACAAGTTCGCGGTGATTCTCCCGTACCATTTTCTCTCGCCGTGGTTCGTCAATTTCGCAGATGCAAAGTAGAGGCCGGTGAGGACTGAGTGTGCCCGATGCCCGTATTTCGTCGTCGCCGTCTTTGAATTTTGAAGTCATAAAGAGGCAAGCACAAGCTGTGAACAGGTAGTCCGGTTAGTTTACATTAACGAGAATAGAAAGAGAAAGGAGACGTACGGGATAGTGAGTTATCTTCTCGGCCGATCCGATCTCTCCTTCACGTCCTCTCACTCTCAACTTTGACGTTCCCCTCTTTAACGTTGAGTACAATCTGGCTATGGGTAGTATCATTAGGCCTGACAGTCCAGACGAGCTCCGAAAAGAAGACATACAGTAGCGATGGAGTGGGTGCACCCTATGATAGATCACGTGACCGCATCCAGCAGCGAGGGATGTCAGAGGAGACATTTGTGTTGACGAGGAAGGGTGGGAAGAGGCAGGGAGCAGCGGGAGCGGCACGGATGGGAAGAGGACAGGACAAGGGGAGGGCGGAGATGAGGACCTTCTGCGTCTCGCCTGGCACCGGGTTTGGGCCTGTGGGCGTTTCAGGCGAAATAGCTTTGCAACTGGGCAAAGCTTCCTCCTGGATGCATCGTCCGCGGAGGCTACTCCGACAACGAGGCCAACGATAGGCAGAGAAACAGATAACACAGGATGTGCAATGTCCATTCTCATACCCTCTACTTCTTCGTAGTCGTCTAACAAGGCCAAGTTTGCGTCAAATAGGGTCTGAGAAACACGACTGAAGTATTGTTAGATTTCGATGCAACGAAGGAGAGAATAGCAGAAACACACCACATCCAGACCCTGGTCTACAGCGTCTCCTTCCGATGGGATGGGATTGGTAATTGGTGCCTTGTGTTTCTCGAGCATCGTTTCAGTCTTATCCTCGGGATTCAAGCTTCAAGCTTCACCCCTCTCTATGTTGCTTCCTCATGGATAGTCTTGGGGTTGGTTTTGGAGAACGTTCGATGACTTAAAGAATCAAAACTTGCTTGATCATATGCAGAAGTGAGCTACAGAATGTATTTAGACTCAACGAAAAGACAATCACACGTTGTCGCCGAAGACTTACAGAGGTTAGGCGAAGGATTCACCGTATCCGAGAGCAGGCAAACCGCTGCAATTTCAAGAACTAATGTGGTAGTGATGGTCGAAAGGAAAGTGCGCCTCTGACCGTGGTTGTTCGCCAAATCAGGACTTTGGCCGTTTCTTTCCTCGCTATCATCGACCTCTCTCTCAACTGGACCTCCTCTACCTTCAATTACGCGCCTTTACGCAGTATTACTGGGCTCGTCTTCGTTACCTACTACATCCTTTTCATGCGCATGAAGACTCGTTGGAGCCCATGAAGATCAACTTCCGAAAATTGCATTGTTTGACCGGAGCACCTTCAAGTTTGCTGCCGAGTTGCATCACGACCTCCGGAAAATTCATACAAAGCAACGCGACTTGGTGGGTTCTCTATCTTTCTGCAATTAGGACATGTCTAAGGAATGAATAGAGCCATGACCGACTCATTGAGATGTCGACGACTGTGACCGGCCCGCTACTCAGTCCCGCCCGTCGCGAATCTTCCGACCATCCATCACGAGGTCATCCCCAACGACGAACATCGTCAATCGCATTCAACCGCCTACTGTACTTTCTCTGGTGGCTAAACCACGGAGAATTGGCCGACCATGCTACATGTGGCTCCCAAGTCGCAATTGGCAAGCCGGGGAAAGTTGATGAGTCTTGCATACCAAGGTAACATCTTCTTCTCCCACCCATAATTAAACATACTTACAGAACAGATTTCGACAGCTACCGCCTCCGTGAATTACCCACCCTTCAATACCTGAACCGACGATTTTCCATGGCCATATAACCTCATCTACCAGTCGTAGGGATTCCCAAACTTGACGCCAACATGTTTCTCCGTAGGCTCAAGACCGTCGTTATTCTCGCTGTTGCGCTTGCACATTCCACCTCAGTGGCTGCGCTTGACGACCTGCCAGTCTATACTGATGGTGCCCTGGCCTCCGGTTGGGAAAATTGGAGTTGGAGCAGTACCATCGACTTCGCGGCAACCGACCTCTTTGAGGGAACCAGCAGTATTGCTATTACCAGCGATGCCTGGGCTGCTGTCTCCGTCAAGCTGGAGGGTACATTCCCTACATATGCCGGATTGAAATTTGATATCGCGGTACGACCAATGTTTTGCCTCTTTTTGGCACCTCAACTAACGACATGCTTCCACTAGGGTGCAAACCCAGACATTCAAATTTACTTCGATTCGACCGTGGATAGTGTCACCTCCGCCAGTATACCCCTTTCCGCGTTTGGACAGACCATCACCAACTCCAAGTTCACGAGCTTGTTAATCGACTTCAGTTCACTTCCTGGGACAGGAGCACCTCTGGTTTGTACTCCTTGGATACTTCTCGCCGCATGCTCACTTGTTCTCTAGGGTAATGCCACCTGGGACCGTATCAGCTTCCAAGGTGGAGCAAACGGCGCGACCGTACGTCCGACTTCCCGTGCAGGCAATTCACCAACTAACCTTTCGTCTCCAGTATCACCTTGATAACGTGGTCCTTGTCAGCGTAAGCCACTCTTTGTGTACAGATTCATCTTTCTTGCGCTCAACATCCCAATAGTCGATCTTCGTAGCGCCAACCTTCCTGAGCGCAGAGCCAATTGGAACCAACGTCATCGCGGTCACCACGACTGGGACACCGGACTTTTCCAAAGTGAATGTTACCTTGAATAGTAAGGTGGGTGTATATATGTGTGCTCCAAATTCTCCTCGTTTATCTCACCCTTGCTGCATCACAGGCTGTCAAAGTTTCGAAGTCGGTTTCTTACTCTCCACCCGACACTCCGGGCAAATCCATCACGTATCTCAACTTGGCCACGAACCTCGCCGCTGGCCCACTCAGCATTGCAACTCCAAACGGAACCTTCTCATATACCCTTCCAAAGGTTTCTACTGGAAGGTAAATGGTTGTTGCTTCGCTCCAAAGAAAGATACTGAGAGCTCTTCGTCGTCCTTAGCGTGACTACATCCGGCGCCTACCCCATCAACCCCTACGTCTATGGTGTCAACTTCCCCACTAACGCGGCCTACATCAAGAATCTGGGCGTGACCCTCTCTCGATGGGGAGGCAATGCTGTCACCGCATACAATCCTTTCGGAGGCTTCACGAATGCAGGCAACGATTGGTTCTTCGAAAATCGCGCATCCGACAGCGCAGATGATTGGGTCGGATGGGTGAAAGGTGCTGGGTCAGATGCACTGCTTACTGTTCCTGCGTAGGTCTCTCCAGTTCATGCAACGTCAAACAGGTACTGACATCCCGCCACAGCCTGGATTGGGTGTCAAAGGATGCTACTTCATACTCATACCCCAAAACTGTCTACCCAGGTGAGATACCCATTTTCCTCCGTCCAAGCATCGCGGGACTGACACCTGGATTGTAGACCAGGCCAAGTTTGATACTTATAACGCTGATGCGGGCAATGGTCAATACGCAAATGGGTCCTGGGTTCAGCCTGTTCCAGACCCGAGCAAAGTCTATACCTCCTGGAACACGACCGCCGCTAAGACGTGGCTCACGGGCCTCAAGAACAAGCCGAAGATCGTTGCCATTGATAACGAGATTGAAATTGCGCACAGTACGCACCAGGACATGCATTCTGAGTAAGTAAGCTTCCTCCCAGCGTGATTGCCTCCCATTGACCTGGACCATACAGGCCCATGAGCTACGACGAAGAGCTGAAGCGTGTCGTTGACTTCGCTACAGCAGCAAAAGCTGCTCTACCCAATGTTCTCGTCGCTGCTCCTTCAACCTGTGCATGGTGGTTCTGTACGTTATGACACCCTTTCCCTCGTCCAACACCTCACCTTCGTCGTCAGATTGGACCAGCGCTGTCGGTTATACTGACAACGCAGCACACAACAACACCGACTTCTTGCCGTGGTTCCTTCAGCAAATGAAGGCTCAGGAAACAAAGCTTGGCCGCCGTCTCCTCGATTATCTTGACATCCATTACTACTACGCCGCGGATACCAGCTCCAACAACGCCACCGCCAAGGCTATACGTCTCAGGCAAACGCGCAGCCTCTGGGTATGTCCTTTGTGCAACCTTATCAGTCAAGATACACTGCTTACGCCTCTTGAAGGATCCTACTTACGTGGATGAATCTTGGATCGCCACCGACCCTCAAAATCACCAGCCGAACCCTACGAAGGTCCAACTGATCCCCCGATTCCGCTCCCTCATAGACAGCCTCTATCCCGGAACCAAGCTATCGATAAGTGAATGGAGCTCTACCAACGACAACGATATCACTGGTGGTCTGCTCACAGCAGATGTTCTCGGTATTTTCGGCAAATATAAGGTCGACGCTGCTACCTACTGGGCCACGCCGAACGAGCAAGGTCCCGTTGGTCTCGCTTACTGGTTGTACCGAGGGTGAGTTCTCTCTTCAGGCCGCTTAGCTCCTACTAACTTGAGCTTTTCTAATTCAGGAACGGAGTATACTTTGGAAGCAGCAGTGCTCAAGTAACAGTCGCCAATACAACTCCTGACACGCTTGGCATCTACGCAGGTACTCAGAGCGGAAAGCTTACCCTCGTCATCATCAACAAGAACCACGCTTCCCCTGTCTCGTTCACCCTATCGAACGTCCCATCTGGAACATACTTTGTACGCCACTTCGGTGGTTCGTCTGGTGTGGCGAAGTGGCAGGTTAGTACTTCCCCTATTCTTCCTATCCGCTGTAGGCTAATCTTCTATTCTCACAGACGACAATGACGATAACCCCTAGCCAATACATCGTTGTTCCATCATATACCGCAGTCTTCCTCCAGCAGAAGTAGCACCTTGACTAGTAGCTCTCCATGATAATATCAATCCAATTCTTGCGTCCCTAGCCTACACTGATCATGGCAGCTCTAGAAACCAAGGTTGCACTCTCCGGATGATTAAGCATCAAGTAGGCGTTCATCGTCTTACAACTCTCCTTCCAAGGATGACCAATGCATCAGTGCATTTGGAGGAGAATAGGCAGACTTGGTGGGAGGCGCCTTTAGAAAGATTAAGCGCCTATGGTAATCCCCGCAAATTGCTGAACAAGATTGATGGCGGATTGCTCAGCCTTTTGGCTTCGGAGTCTGGATATCGAGATGCTTAGCAATCCTCTGAGGCGCATTCTCATGTTGTTAAGGGTCAAGATCGATCTGTTCGGATAATGGAATCTGGATATATATCAGGTCAAACGTCCACTTGAGGAACAGTACTCCCATCTATCTTGAATACCCGCCCAACCTCTCCTCCTCATCCAAAAATGGTCTTCAAGCTTGTCGGTGTTCCTTACTTTGCGTGGACCCAGCTCGTTGCGGCAGTCCTCATTGAGAAAGAGGTCCCATTTGAGCTCGTAGAGGTCGATTTCAAGGGCGGAGAGCACAAATCCGGCGCCTTCCTCGAGAAGCAGCCCTTCGGCCAAGTCCCCTACATCGTGCGTGACCCTCCTGATTAAGAGCGGGTACCTTAATCATATGCGCCATAGGACGACGATGGGTTTATTCTCTACGAGAGCCGTGCCATTAGCAGATATATCGCTGAGAAATATGCTGATCAGGGCACTAAGCTCATCCCAACCGACCTCAAAGCAAAGGCATTGTTCGAGCAGGCCGCATCAATTGAGCAAAATAACTTCCTCCCTTACGCGCTCGCCGCAGTTGCAGAAATCCGTTATAAACCGTGAGTATCACGGGGGGTTTCAAACAATATTCAACGTTCAAACGGCTAACAATCATGAAGCATGAGTGGGCTTACGCCCGATCAGGCTGTGTTCGAGGAGAAAATCAAAGAGCTCGACCAGCGTCTCGATGTTTACGAGGAGATCCTAGCAAAGCAGAAGTACCTGGCTGGTGATGTGAGTTCTCTTGTTTGCCCACATGTATATACCTCGACTGATAACCTCTGTTTTCCCTAGGAAATCACCCTCGCTGACCTGTTCCACCTTCCTTATGCATATCTGCTAAAGGAGGTTGGCAGCGATATCATGACGAGCAAGCCTAATGTGGCAAGGTGAAGTCGACATGCCAAATTTACCAGTGATTGCAGATCTAACTAAGTGATCAGATGGTACAATGAGATCATATCTCGACATTCGTGGCAGGCGGTGAAGGATGCTGCAAAAGGCACGGCATAGTCGAGTTACCGAACCGAGCGTAGGATGCAATCTTCTGTTTCTAACACCGGCGGAGTACTAGGAATATAATACATTTTCGCTGCCATTCCCCGGCAGGTGACTGCCGTCGCGACAGAGAGATCCTTCGATCAGAAGAATAGTGGATCGCGTGCGATGAAAGCCAATTCAACGCAAACATTTCACCCTTCAGGGGTTGAGCATCGGTATGGTGCGCTGAATAAACCCCGGTAACGCAGAATACCAAACTGTATAAATACGAGCCGAATCCTGTCTCTACTTCAACAGGGCCCCGAATACTCTCATCGCCAAGCCCCTCATCAGTGATCTAAAAATGGTTCTGAAGCTTGTTGGCGTCCCATACTTTGCCTTCACACAGCTCGTCGCGGCGGTCCTACTTGAGAAGCAAGTCCCATTCGAGTTGGTGGAGGTAGACTACTGGGCCGGTGAGCACAAAGCGGATTCCTACCTCGAAAAACATCCTTTCGGTCAGATCCCGTATATTGTGCGTCTCTTCGTCTATCTCTCGTAGTATATCTAATTCAAAGTGCGGCAGGACGACGATGGCCTTGTTCTTTATGAGAGTCGTGCCATTTGTCGATACATCGTAGAGAAGTACCCGGATCTTGGCCCCAAGCTTGTCCCTTCGGACATCACTGCTAGGGCTCTGTTCGAGCAGGCTGCGTCAATTGAAGTTAATAATTTCTATCCATACGCATACCGGGCCGTCGCCGAAATGACGTACAAGCCGTACGGTCGTAATCTTGTAGAACATCCTTGAAGATTAAATCACTAACCTATCTCTAGGTTGCTCAAGCTGACGCCGGATGAAGAGGTATTCAAGCGGAACGTTGACGAACTCGACAAGAAATTAGACGTGTACGATAAAATCTTGTCAAAGCAGAAATACCTAGCAGGAGATGTCAGTAACCTGATGCCTTCATGTTGGTTTCGTCGGTTGATTCTGACTTACTCCGTCAGGAAATTACTTTAGCTGATCTCTTCCATCTTCCATACGCGTACCTCCTCAAGGGCACAGGCAGCGAGATCATGACGAGCAAACCTAATGTCGCCAGGTATTGCTCCTATGCATATTTAGCGAGACATACGTACTCAACGTTTCTCCCAGGTGGTATAATGATATTATATCTCGTCCTTCGTGGCAAGCCGTCAAGGAGACTGTTAAAGGTACCGGTGCGTAGGCGTTGGGGCTCACCCTCCAGGTGGGAAAAGAGAGGAGAGATTGACATAGGAGATGTAATATATAACTACGATGCAGAAATACGATGATGCCAGGGCACGATATGATCTTATCCTTCCGCTCAGGTTCCACTCTGCAGCTCGGTCCATCTATACGCTCGAGCCCGTGATGCTGAAAAGATAACCTTTTGATGTTCTACTATCGTCGATTATGATTGTCATACCTATGTGACAAAATGTGTAATTCAAAGGCTACACTCAGGCTAAACGGAGATAATTTTTTTATTTCCCTTATTTCCCACTCAAGGGAAGGTGCTGCTGGGGAATATATCAGCACTACGATAATTCAGGCTCAATCCCTCCTCGATGTTTACTGAGCAGTAGAAAACTTGTCATGACGATCGGTGAATGTATAGGCATCTAGGATCACGGGATCCGCCACGCAGGTGTCGTCTATGCCTTTCCGAGCTTCATCGGCTATCCCAGCTGCGTCAACGCCATCTCTCCTCCTACTTGTCCATATCCATCCCTTTCTCATTATCTGGGGCGGATGATAACCAGCCGCGTGACCCGCGTCTGTGTGAGCTCCTCACATGCCGTCTCAGGTGTTGTTTGCGTGACCAGCCCCACCTCTGCTATTTTTTTTTCCCAGTCATTAGGTAAGGCGGACCCGCTCCTGCCTACGCAGCTGCAGCTGAGGGTGAAGAAGACATAGGAGTTCTTGCGCATTTGGAAGAGGATGGGGAAGCGTCAACGGTGGACAACGTGCTGCCTGGCCGTGATCTGTTGCAAACCCAGTCCGAGGCGCAGATGGGGAGGTCGAGAGAGTCTGAATATCTATACACAAGGTATGTGTGCGCCATCATCCCCAGCTCAGAAATTGTTGAAGGGTACGGCGTGAGGGGCTGCCAATACTAGAGTGGTTCCTGAGGCTGGAAGCTCCGTAACTGCCACCTAGAACGGTGGCAGCAGAAACACTGGCAGGCCCATCAATGCCGATCTCTTCGTCGTCTCCCATGCTTTATCCTCATAGACCTCATCCAATGGACGGTCCTCTCTGGCAGCCGTGCAAGAGGTGGCCAAGGCTAAGGGTGTCGGAAAAACTCGTGGGGGCGCAAAAGCCATCTACAATCCATTATCTGTCTTGCGGCAGACAGGTCAATGGTATTTTCATCGGATCGTCCTGTGTGCAGGGTACGCCTATCGCATCATCCCCGCCTTGGAATTGTTGACGCCTTCGGGGACTGGCGACGCTGAGGCGGGGCGTTTCCTGGCCGAGATGGCCAAGAGCTCCATAACGGCGACTGGCAGAGCGGCAGAACATCGTCGTTGGAGGGAAAATGTGGAGGGTGAAGACGGTATCGGGAAAGCTGTTCCCCTGGTAGCAAGATACCTGCGGATGAGGGATCGACAGCGACTTTGGCCAGGTGTCCAGGTACGAGAGACGCTCCTCTGGGCGGTACGACAGGGGACGGCAGGGGACCACGGGACTATGTCCATAGAAGTCGACTTCAACGATGAAAGGTTCGTTCCGCCGTTCTCTGCCTGCGTGTGTTCGTAACGTGTGTTAGGCGGAATGCCCGTGTCTGGAGGCGTTGATGCATGCATGTGGCGGGATTTACAGGTGTTTGAGCGGCGGCAGCCACAAAGTGGCGGCCAGGTAGCTGGACGAACCATACTGGGACTTCGTCCCTGTCAGATCGAAGGTGCTCGACAGACCTGTGAGCAGCGAAAGGTCAGAATTTTCGGTGTGGAAGCGGCAAGACTGCAAGGAAAGGAAAGGTACGTTGGCAAGGAAAATACTTGAATGGTCAACAAGCATCGTCGGGAACAGAAGTAACAGATTGACCCACCTGACCTGTCGCTCTGGGCCGTAACGAAGCTCCGACGTTGGTTTCAGTGGTGGGCGGTTGAGGGTCGTGAATTGCTGCCAATATTTCTGTGTTGGGATTCCGCGCGTCCGAAAATAATTCTCTGAACAAGTGGTAAATTTGTCAGTTACAATTTCTTTGAGTCATGGTGGGGTAGGGAAGCGACAAGTTGGATTAACGAATAATATGAACGATGAAACACTGCAAAGTTTTGAATAACGAGGATCCGACGAGGAGATATGTACCTTTGCGAGATTCCTTCCATTAACACCTTCCTGGAACTAGAAGAATAGCCCAAGTTTGCTCAACACCCTCGCGTCCTGCTGTCCGACATTTGAGAAACACGACCAGAAGGCTTCAGCGCTTCTTCCTGCTTCTTCTTGTCGAGTGTTGGGCATCCGTGGAGCTGATATTGTAAAGCGTCAAGGCAGGAAGAAAATGGGAGGCAATGCTGACCGCCTACGAGGCTCTTCTGGAATTTCCCTGGGATAATCCCAATTTTCTTTTCTGGCCAAAGTGGTCTCTATCTGTCCTGGTTCAATGTCAACTTTCAATTGACTGCCAAACCTGCGCTCTGGCACAGCTCGTTCGGCTTATTTGGTGTTGTAATTTTTTGGTTATTTGGTGTGAATCCAGTCCCTTTGCGGACCTATATCTGCTACTTCCGTAGAACGATCAACAGTGCCTTTTGGAACTTGCTAGCGACTTCCATAATCCGTTTGTATTTAACACGTCGATCGTTACGCAAAGACCACTGTTACTCCTCAACCCGCTTTCTCGATGGAAGGTCTCGATCTCACTAGCGGCATGTACACAGACTTTGGGGAATCTCTATGGAACCTCTTGAACCTCGAGGTGCGCAGTGTTTTGATCTCTCACTTGAGCTGGAAGTTGAATTGCGACGCCGTGTGTTTTCAAGGACAGTCAGATTAGCGTTTCCGAAGTCACCCAATGGGTAAGAGCGAATATTTAGAGTTTTAAAGCACCAATCATGACCTCATCGTGGATTATAATTTAGGCACCTACTGGTCCAAACCAGCTCACCTCATCATTGTCCTTCTTTCCCGGCGCACGTGACTCGGAAGCAAATGTGGTGTTCTGCACTGCCGACTGCATCCTGTTCTATGTGGACACTGAAATCCTTCTCCGCATCTCCAAAAACGCTTTCGGTGAGCTCTTGAAGGATATCGATGATCAAGGAACGAGTCCATCCTTCGTGTGCATATCGGAGACGTCTCCTGTCCTGGATGTAATGCTCCACCTTCTGTATTATCTGGCCTTCGCTGAGAACGTTCCTCTACCCAAAGACTTGATCGACGGGATTGGGCGAATGTCCGGCTATGGTATAGATCCAAACGACCTCCTAACTCCAGCAAACCCCTGCTACAATCACATTCTCAACGTCGTTCCGTTGCACCCTCTAGAGTTGTACACTCTTGCTGCAAAGTTCGGTATCCGACATCTAGCAGTCACAGCTTCTTCGCATCTTCTCTCGCAGTCTCTCGACGCCATTAGCGATGAGATGGCCGGAGAGATGGGCGGTGTCTACCTGCAACAACTTTTCGAGCTCCATTCCCATCGCCGTGGCAAGCTCAAATCAATCATGGAGAAGCCCCCACATCCTCATGAACCAACGGAGGGCTGTGACTTCGCCGAGCAGAAGAAGTTAAGCAGGGCTTGGAAGATGGTCGCAGGATACTTCATCTGGGAGGCCAAATGCGGTAAGGACGTCCATTTCCATACGTCGTTCAATTCATATTCACCCCTCCTTCGGAAAAGACCTTTCACCCCAAACCATTCAGGCAGAGTTTAAGCGCCTGGGTGAGCGCCTTGAATGCGATCTATGTCGAGAGATGTTGGAAAAGCGGGTGAAGAATGTCATCATCCAATGGGTCCTAGTCAGAGTGAGTAACAGTTTATCTCGACCAACAGGCAGCCTGACTCTTCCTTAAGCGAACGATATAGGATGGAATCAATGCAGACTGAATCCCTCGGCCCGCTAACATCGGTTGAATCCTGAAGCCAAAAACCCACATGATACGATCCATCGAGATCTGCCATACCTCTGATCATGTTATTGACAAAGGCCCATGGCGGCTGGCCGCCATTGCATATATTCCACAAAGTCATTCGAACATTGCTCTGCTCCACTTTATGTCAATATTATTTACGATTCTATACTCGATTCAAGGTCTGGGTCGTTACTTAATAGTCCCTTTATAATCCATGTAGGCCCCATGAATAGGCGGTTTTTACCCATTCTTCTAATTATTCGCCCTTTTTGTGATGTCGCTGAACTGTGAAACCTCTCGCAGCCTGATCCGCCATCGCAGATTTTCTGGAGGAAAGAGTAGGAAACCTAACCGCCCATATTTTGGCAGCACAAAGCCAAAAAGAACCCTGTCGATTCTCGTCTGCCTCCGGCCACTCCTTGGACCGAGGGGGCACCTACCTTACTCTAGATTCGGCTCTCTGACTATACATGTGGGCCTCTGGATGAAAAGAGAAAAATTAATTAATTAATTAAGAGGAGAAAAGAGAGGAAGAGAAAGGATATGCGGAAGGCCACTCAAAGCTTGAAATTTCGTAGAAATACTCTCAGGCCGGTGCAGATCAAGGGTCCACTACTGAAATCAAGGAGCATTATCGAGAGTATGTGTGAACGGCGGGTTGCCAGTCAGGCATTCCGTGCGCCTTTTAGCGACTTTCTGTCCAGGTTTTGCGTAAATATAGACAGTGTGAGAGTGAAAAGTGAGCTAACATGGTCAACGAGGCCAATTTCCGTCTGCAAGGTTCTAGATTGCCCAGTAAATACAGGGGAGATTCTAATTCATCAAACTGCACAAAAACGAAGAGCCTTTAGAGTTGCAGGATGCCTTCGATGAGTTCTCCGTTGCTCGAACTTCATTACGGGAATATACCAGGCCATCAGCTACTTCACAGAATGCACAATTGTGGGCAGGAACTACAAGGGAAATGCCGAATTCTACGGGAACAAACAGGATTAATGCTACTTCGGTAGTGTTCCCAGCATACGAGTAGTCAAACCCATTGGCTCCTTGAGTTTCAAGGCTGTGGCAAACGAATTCATAGTTCCGAGAGACCTCTTCCTCGAGCTGCACCCGCATCAAAAGTGCTCATTTTGGACACAACGAGCACATTCCGGAGCTCAACACTTTTGGGTTAGCAGTACGTCGTCTTTATCCACCTTTCACACCGTTCTCCTGGTCCCGAACTTTCGGAAACGGCCAAAAATCCCTGCTTTTGGTCTGAATATGGCCATGAACGCACCATTAAGCCTGATTTTCAGCCAATAACAGGTTTAGTATTTTCTAAAACGCGCTTCGCGCGCCTACTCCAGTGTATCTATATGATATGTACACTTATACTACTTAAACTTTGCCTAGAAGCTCACCAGAACGTGTCGAATCCAAACGCGCTCCCAACGCGTCCAAAAACAGTATATCAGAATTGCCATATAGAGTATATTGATATACTATATACAGTATATCGTTTTAAACTCAGCTACATCGCTCCACACCCACAGCCATAGTTAGACTGCCTGGATTTCTGCCAGCCTTCAAACCTTCCCAGACGGTACAACATCCCCAATCCAAGAATGGTCCTCAAGTTGTTTGGCATCCCCAACTTCTCTCATACGCAGATAGCTGCAGTTGCCCTCATTGAAAAGAGGGTTCCATTCGAGCTGGTGCCCATAGATTTCACGGCTGGCGAGCACAAGTCGCCATCTGTGCTCGAGAAGCAACCCTTTGGCCAAGTTCCGTACATCGTGAGTGAACTTGCATGTCTGACGTAGTAGGCGCATCCTGAGAGTCTCATGAACAGGACGACGACGGTTTCATTCTGTACGAAAGCAGGGCTATCGCTCGCTACATAGCGGAGAAGTATCCGAACCAAGGTTCAATGCTGATTCCGACGGGGCTCCGGGAGAAAGCAATTTTTGAGCAAGCCGCTTCAGTGGAAATGAACAACTTCAACCCTTACGCTATGGGAGCGGTGCACGAAAACCTACTGAAGAGGTATGTACTCTGGGAGTTCTTGCGGTTTTCGAACAGATCTCCCTCCATAGGTACTACGGGCAAGAACCTGATCCTGCGGCGTTCCAGGAAAAGATTCAATCGTTGGAGAAAACTCTTGATGTCTATGACGACATCCTTTCCAAACAGAAGTATCTAGTCGGAGATGTAAGCCTCTACTCATAATTGTTCGCTTCCAGTTAACCACTGCTTCAGACTATCACGCTTGTGGACTTATTCCACCTCCCATACTCCTGTTTACTACAGGTGGCTGGAAGCGATGTCATGACGAGTCGGCCCAATGTTGCACGGTAAGTATCGCTTGGCTAGAGAGAAATTTTGGTACCCACTGACCGCCCATCGCAGGTGGTATCAAGATATTATCTCCAGGGCTTCCTGGCAATTGGTGAAAGATGGGATCAAGACGGAGAACTAGCATGCATGTCGTCTTACACAATTGGAACATGAATTCTCGCAAGAAAAGACCATACTAGTACGTTTGCGTGAAACTGAAGTAGGCATATACAACGATGGTGTGACTGGTTTGGTGCTAGGCTCGGCTTAGGTATATGTCGCCTATTCAGAGTCGAAACAGACTCCTGGTGGGATCTTATAGATCGTGTTTACGGAATCTGATGACCAGAAGGATTTTGAATGTCTCTCTTGGGCCGCCGCCTTTCGCGTGATTTCTCCATTAACCCCTCAGAACAGTAAGTACTGCTGTACGATCTATGCATTTGATTAGTAACAGTTCTCTATAGAACGGAAACGCCAAGAGCTTCTCAGCTATTATGACACGTGAATGCATTGTGGGGTCCGCCTACCCAGAGCCACCAAGAACGCTGCAGATCTACTCTTGAAGTGAGTTAATGCCTCCAGCTGTTACATGAACGCTGAGAACAGTAAGCGTGAAGGCGCCCTTCAATCGGTAAATTTACCGAATGTACCATAGATCATTCGCGTCCCCGAAAGATACACCAATAAAGGAACCAACGCTGTAGAATTGGGCAGCTTTGCTGATACTACATCGACTCACTCCATGTTCTCCTTGTTCAATGGAAGTAGAAAGTGTCAAAATGACCACGATTTGGTGAGTAAAATTGATCAGCCCCATCATCCCCATCACAATTTTGTCAAAACTGCTTACGGTGCTTAGCAAGGTCCTCAATGGGACCAAGTTAGGCGCATGATCTTCCATGACCGTGACATCATTGGCATGGGTATGGTGACTATATTTAAGCACCCGCCTCTCGACGAGGTGAACAAACAACCCAACCACCCAGTTTTTACTTATTTGCGTCGTGAACATGGTTCTCAAACTTGTCGGCAACGCAATTTCCACATGCACTAAGACCGTCGCGGTCGTTCTCAAGGAGAAGAATATTCCCTTCGAGTTCGTCGAGGTCGACTTCTCAAAGGGTGAGCATAAGTCTCCTACCTACCTCGAGAAGCAGCCTTTCGGTCAGGTACCTTACCTTGTATGTATAATTTCTTTTTGGCCAGCTTCGTGCCAGAATAACAAGTGCTGTAGGATGACGATGGATTTATTGTCTACGAAAGCCGTGCTATTTCCCGTTACATCGCGGAGAAGTACCCCAACCAGGGCACCAAGCTGATCCCTACCGACCCTAAGGCGAAGGCTCTGTTCGAACAGGCTGCCTCTGTCGAGCAGAACAACTTCTACCCTTACGCGTCTGCAGTTGTCGTTGAGAACGTGTTTAAACCGTATGTTTCCAGAAATATCGATTTCCAAATTCGACTAATTATTTCCCTTATAAGTAAATTTGCTGGCCTCCAACCAAACGCGGCTCTCGTCAAAGAGAAACTTGATACCCTCAGCGCCCGCTTAGATGTATATGACCAAATATTGGCAAAGCAGAAATATGCTGCTGGCGAGGTGAGAATTCATGAAGTCTCCTACGGCCTAATAATCTGATTTCCAAGCTATTTCCTTAGGAAATTACGCTCGTTGATTTCTTCTACCTCTCTTTCGGCTCTCTCCTTCCTGCGGCTGGCAGCGATGCAATCACTTCCAGGCTCAACGTGGCACGGTACGGCCTCTTACTACCTTTCCGTCCATTCCACGGGTGTTCTGACGACTGAGATTTAGGTGGTTCAACGAGATCTCTTCTCGCCCATCCTGGCAAGCTGTTAAGGATGGCTTCGGGAGCTCTTTGTAGGCCTTAAGTAAACATGCAAACGTGTACTTACGAAGAGTTTCCGAGTAATGTGATTAAACTCAGTTGTACTATGTTCAATTCTGAATGAAAGCTTCTACATTCGTGTAAGCAACATTGACTGAGCGAAACATATGGCACCCATAACATTAGCTTCTTATAAGTATGCGGCTTACCGCACTTGAGCGGAGGTCCGAAGTAGTGGGGAAATATATCTCCGGTGTCGGGGATTACACCCAAAATTTAAAGATCCCAGTCCCCCCACTGGCAGTTTTCGCCAAGGTCTTCGCCTGTGTCAAACCACCTTGCGTAATACATAGAGTATATGACCAAGGGGGCATCGGTGGGATGACCGTTCGAGCACACCATGAGGCCTGTTGGGGGGTGGCCAAATGGAGCATCTGAGCTTACGTCTCGACACGCGTGGGTCGGACTTGAACGAAGTTATATTAAGAGCGAGTGATCAAATTTGCAATTGCATCGTTAACATGGTCCTTAAACTTGTCGGTATCCAACCTTCCCCCTACGCTAAGACAGTCGCGGCTGTTCTCAAGGAAAAGAATATCCCCTTCGAGTTCATCGAGATCGCCTACACAAAGAGAGAGCACAAGACTCCTGCCTACCTTGAGAAGCATCCTTTCGGTCAGATACCTTACTTGGTGCGTTTTAATTTTGGCCGACTTCATGTCAGATTTATGGGTGCTGTAGGATGACGATGGCTTCATCATCTACGAAAGCCGCGCTATCGCTCGTTATCTCGAAGAGAACTTCCCCAATCAGGGTACCAAACTCATTCCTACGGACCCTAAGGCCAAGGCTCTGTTCGAACAGGCTGCCTCGGTCGAGCAGAACAACTTCTTCCCTTACGCGTCTGTAGTTGTCATTGAGAACGTCTTTAAACCGTACGTCTCCTCTAATGTTATTCTGATAATCTGACCAAGTAATTCCGTTCTAAGTCAATATGCTGGCATACAACCCGACGCGGCTCTTGTCAAGGAGAAGCTTGACACCCTCAATGCCCGTCTGGATGTCTATGATCAAATCTTGGCAAAGCAGAAATATATTGCTGGCAACGTGAGCACCCATGAAATCTCCTCCAGCCCTATTAGTCTGAGCTCTAGAATTTGTTCTTCTCAGGAAATCACCCTCGTTGATTTTTTCCATCTTGCTTTCGGCTCTCTACTTCCCGCGGCTGGCAGCGATGCCATTACTTCTAGGCCGAATGTTGCACGGTATATACATTTTCTTGTCATTCCATCCGTTCCATGGGTATACTAACGACCATAATCTAGGTGGTTCAACGAGATCTCTTCTCGCCCATCCTGGCAATCCGTTAAGGATGGTTTCGGGAGCTCTTTGTAAAGTAGAAGGTAACCATAAACTGTTGTAACCATTGTGGAAATAATTTCCTTTGCCGCAGGGAGTGCACTAGAGTAGGGTCCCGTAGAGTTTGATAGAGTTCGAACGAATCTGAATGCAGAACAATCCCTCAAAGGTCGAGGAGTGAGCATGAAAGTGAGAGATCAGGAGTTGATGGTGCCCTTTAGCCGAGACGCGAGACGCGTCTGAAGGAGGGAAAGGGCGAGACGGAGAAACCGAAGGAGAAAACACTCAACAAACTAGTGCCCAAACAAACTAGTGCCCACTCTTTGTGGGCGATGCTGGAGCTCTCTTTGCGCTCAGTGCTGAAGTATTCTTGAGGTGTTCGGTTGACGAACGAGCTTACACAGGCTGAGAAGTTGGGGAGAAGGTATAAATTGCGGAGAGAGGGGAAAAGTGGGGAAGTACATTTGATTTTGCAGGCATCAGGCATTTATAAGGTCCAGAAACCGAAGGCGTACGTACTCTTGTGCCCTTCGGCCCAAAATGACCTCATAATGTACACAAATACGAAGAGGGAGCTCGAAAACGAGAGAGAAAGAATAACATACGAAAAAGGAAAAATCTTGACCGGATTCGGAAATATCTCTGGATGACGAGTTCTGGGGAATTTCTCGAGGTGATGGGAGTTGCGTAGGTGTGCTGTGGCCCCAAGCAGCACCTTTTACGCGTCCTAGGACTCCCTTCAGCACTCTACCATCCCATATTCGTTTCCCCTTCGATACCGCCAGACCCGATGTCGGCTGTATCGTACAATGTAATTAGTTACGGAATAGAAAAGAAATATACGTATCGTTCGTCTCAAGAGTCCTTAACCATAACCTGCAGAGAACGCGATGCGGCTTATATGACGGAACGGGAATCTTGGCCGTCCAGATGCGCAGACGACGAGCTTGATGGAAGATGCGACCTTGAGGAGAAATGCGAGTTTAATGCGAAAGTCGAGAAAGGCAGAATCCCCCAAGCGATCTTGAAGGTCACTGGAGCACTGCAGGCTCGTGGGTTTAGGATGAGGTGCGGATAAACAAACCCCCTACCGACGGCGGAATTTCTTTTCGAAACAAAGTGATGACATCTTCGCAATGGTGGCCACTGACTGCGAATTGTTGAGTAAAATTGATCAGCACGATCAAAATCTCATCACATTATTGTCAAGACTGCTTATGGGGCTTAGCAAGATTCTCGTCGGTAAGATCGATGGGTTGTAGATGTCCCCGCATTGGGGAAATTGTATTTAAGCACCCACGTCTATACGATGAAATTCAGCAACTAAGCTACCCCTTCTACCAAACTCCCCTCCTCATCGACTCTCCACGACACCACGACCATGGTTCTCAAGCTCGTTGGCAACTCCCTGTCCACATGCACAAAGACTGTTGCGGTCGTTCTTAAGGAGAAGAATATTCCTTTCGAGTTCGTCGAGGTCGACTTCGCAAAGGGAGAGCACAAATCGCCCGCCTACCTCGAGAAGCAACCCTTCGGCCAAGTTCCTTACCTGGTGTGTTTGAATTTCTTACAAGCTTAACATCGTATTTGTCATTAATGCACAGATTCTATAGGACGACGACGGATTCATCCTCTACGAGAGCCGTGCTATTTCTCGTTACATTGAGGAGAAGTACCCCACCCAGGGCACCAAGCTGATCCCTACCGACCCCAAGGCCAAGGCTCTGTTTGAACAGGCTGCCTCTGTCGAGCAGAACAACTTCTATCCCTACGCAGCTGGTGCTGTCTATGAAAACCTCTTCAAGAAGTGCGTCTGTTTCCTCCTTCTCCAAAAATTGTTTTGCTGAGATTTGGACTTCAGGTACCGCGGTCTTGAGTCTGACCCGGCTGTCTTCAAGGACAAGATCGATACCCTCACTGCCCGCCTCGACGTCTACGACCAAATTTTGGCGAAGCAAAAATACGTCGCTGGTGACGTGAGTTTCATTGAACCGATGAACCGTCTGGCCGAATCTGAAAGTATCTCCGCCCCCAGGAAATTACTCTCGCTGACTTGTTCCACCTTGCCTATGGCATCCTCCTCCCCGTCGCGGGCAGTGATGTGATCGCTTCCAAGCCCAACGTCGCTAGGTACGGATCTTCCTCTCGCCAGTTCATCTATATTCTAACAACTTTGGTCTAGGTGGTTCAATGAAATCTCCTCTCGCCCCTCTTGGCAAGCCGTCAAGGATGGTGTCAAGGGGTCTGCATAAATCTTGAAGTAACAAACAAATGTAAAGCTGCAGCTTGATTAAATCATATGTACACTACAATAAATTACCCTCAGTCAAGTCCATCGCTTTGGGTGGAAGGTCGAAAATTAAGAGTCTATGGGCATTATCATTAAGGGTATAAGGTGCGGAGGATGTGTAGGGTAAGTGCGGGTACGTGGTATTGTGCATGAACATAACAGCTATCATAAGTTGGAGAAAGGTCTATGAACGAGGAGGTAAAGCCGAGGGAAATCAAATTACGAAGGAGAAACTTTGCTGATGTAAAAGATCGATGCTAATGGGTACCAACCCCTGAAAGGACCTTGAAAACGTCCCCTTGTCGTTCCCTAAACGCCTTTAGCCTCGTCATACCCAAGCTCAACCCGTTGATCCTATTCATGAAGGCAACAGCTCGCCCTTCAACACTACGCCGTCTGTCATCTGGTCCGCCTGGGCTCGATGCTCCTACACCTTGCTCAAGCATCATCTTGACTCGGTCAAGCCTTGGAGTAGGTATGTCTTCGCCTCGCTCAGCATGCTTCATCGCTTCCACAGTGTCTTCTTCCTCCATCGTCCTGGCATGGGTGCCAATAGCCACGAGTTCAGCCATGAACGGCCGTAACTCAGGCGGGCATTCGCCGAGAGACAAGGTGTGACCTAGGACGCCTACGATCGTCCCCTCCGAGGTTATCGCAGTAGTGGACACCTCGAGGATTGCCATTGCCACTGAGGCGAAATACGCTCGTGGTGGATCGCTCTTGAGAAGGGCGCGAAGGCTTGGCTGCCTCTCGAGAACATCCGCAATGGAGGCGTACAGAGTTTCGCGGATGAACTCTATGGCAGGTGAATCGTGTGCGAGGACAGAAGGGGACGGACTACGAGTGCGAGGTGGGAAACCTGGGGAGCTCGGGGAGCCCGGTCCGCCAGGGACAGAAAGATTGCTGGGTGCTCTCCTATGGGAGTTCTTCTCGACTCGCAGTGGGAGGGGTGGAAGTGGTGCCTGGTTTCGCGGAATTTCTGTTGAGCTTCGGGGTGTAGACGCAGATGAAGAGCTCGCATCATAGAGTGGTGGTGGCACGAAAGACGCCTTCTTAGGCGATGGTGCACCGCCTGAGTCAAGCGCGGCCTGTAAATCATCTGTGAAGCGTTCTTGAAATGATCTACGCTGGCTGATTTCTATGGCCACTGCACGTAGATCCGCAGCTATCCCGGTCAGTGCAGGTGGTACTGGGTCCGATAGTGGCGGCAATCCGCAAATGACACGAGCCAGGTCATGCTGGTGTTCTGGGATAAGATTTTGGATTTGGGGGACGGTGTTTGCCCAGACCCGGAGGAAAGATATGAAGGCAGGTGGGCAGTTGTCGTAAGACAGTTCCCTAGGTTGAGCACCCTTGGTACTTCTCGGTAGTGGGACTGAAGGTGGATTCGTTGTTGACCTGAGCGCTGCAAAGTATAGACAAAGTGCAGGTCCTACCAGAGAACGTCAGCAGAAACTCTCGATCTAATTTGCAAGACGCACCTGTTATCATCAAATCTGCCTCTGCGCTGCTCAGCACATCTGCATCGAGCAATCGCTCAACTTTCGCCTGCGTCAAAGAGGACTTCAAGTAGCTATGGAAGCTGTCCTGAATGTATCGCTCAGAAAGCATCGCAGAGCTCTGATCGTGCGGCATTCTGGTACAAGGCCGTTAACCGTCATAACGAAGGCTGCCTTATATAAAGCGCTCGGCCATTTATGAACGTCACCCCACAGCCACAGCAATATATTTTGGGGTTTATTGATGTGATTGCCCTTTGGAGAAAAACAAGCAAGGCAAAATACATCTCCGCAGTGGTCGGCAGCATCGGCCGAACAGCCACACCAGATCCTCAAACATACAAGTTTTGCATGAAACTGACCACTGCCTCTGTCTTGATGCAGAGAACCTCTGAGGTTAGGAACAGTCTGATTGTTTGACCAATTGAACCCCGCGAAAAGCGATAGGCTTCTCAGAAATATCTATGCCCCTCTACCAACCCTCGACTTTGCCGGCCTTCTACTAACCGTTTCCCGGTCAAGTGCTCATCCTCGCTCTTATTACCAAGTCACTTAAAGTTCGGCCCTATTTACATGCCGCTCTCTAGTTGGTATCCTACCTGTTACCCATGGCCGGTACAACATGAAGAATATATCTCAAATCCCGGATCAATGTGAATTGGTGACATAGTTCTGCGATCGTCGTTCCCTCCGGTATGTGTGGTGGGCTCTCCGTGTTCTCTCATTTCATTCGATACATCACGGTATTCAACTCAAGGATTATAGAGCTGTCAAAGTTCCTTCTCCCATCAAACCTTCCTTATGATGGGTTTGCATCTGCTTGCGCTGCGCCTTCAATCTTGGGGAGAATCGGCCACTTGTCCTTGATGTAAACTGAGAAAGAATCGCGTCAGACTTAGGTCAGATCGAAACGAACGAGCTAATTCAACGTACTTTCTGCAGCAACAGGGACGGTCGCGAAGTCGGGGAAGATTCCGCTCTGGATTGCTTGCTTGTCACCGAACCACTTGCCGAGGTGCGAAAGCGGGCATCCACACGTCTTGCAGAAGATGCGTCCGACTGTTGGGTTTAGATTAGCCGTCGAAAATTGTCAGGATATAAGACAATGTACCCATGTTTCCGCTATCAGCGGGAGCTTCGTAGTATCCAGTTGGCCCCTCAATCTTCACATCAGACCGGAGGGGCAGGACGTTAGTCGTGAAAGCACCGCCGCTTGTCTTTCGGCAGTCGATGCAATGGCAGAAGACCTAGAGGTTACACAAGGTTTGACGGTCAGCCTGGACTGTTCGACGACTTCGGGAGAGCGGCGTGGACTAACCTGGCTCTCTTGGGTAGAGTTGATGGTGACGGTGCATTGACCGCAGAGACACTTTCCGACGTGAGGCATGGCTTTGAAATAGGTGGGTTGTTGGGAAATAGTCGACTCGGAACTTGAAGATCAAGTTAGAGGCGATGGAATCTGGGTATCCCTAGTGGGCTCTTATATATCCGTTGTAGACAAGATATCCGCGCTCCCCGTTGTCACGGGAGGTCATGGTAAGCAGACTTTAAGTCACGATACCAGGTCAATTGAGTATGCACCAATCCGAGATTGCGTCTCTTCTCGTATGGACATGCCCGGAGTTTGACGTGGCTTCTGGTCTTGGGATACGATTTTGGGCGGCCCAATACCTTCCAGAAGAATGCGGGGGAACGGGACTTTGACTCCGGGAGGTATCAATTTCTATATCACTCTGTATTGAATAATCAGCAAAAGCCCTCTGACAAAGTACCCAAAAAGGCGGAAAGAATGAGCTGCAGGCCATGCTTGATATGGCACTGATCATCCGAACGAAATGAATAATCGGTGTAGGGATGGTTTCTTCTTTGACCGGGGTCGAGACTCGGATGAGCTCTCCGAGAAGACATCTGTGCCGATAGGATCTAGAATTCCGTGCCGTTGATCATAGGAAGTATGCCGAATTCAAGAATAAAGTGTCGCCCAATAGTGGCTGAGCTGCGAGGAGTAAACTGCTTTTAGATTTACCGTAGGCTCTGACATCATTGGCGTACTATGGGCTTGGCGCAAGCATCCTCGACTCGCACGAGGCGGGCCAAAGGGAGAGGTATCAAGTCGTACAATTTCATTCTGCTGATAGATGAACAGATATTGGTTTACATTTACAGTCTGAGACCAAGGTTGATATGAACACCCTTGACTTGGGTATAGCTGAATTGACGTCGTGAGTCGAAGTGTAACAGGGTAGAGATAAGATTCTTACGTTTCGAGAGCATATTCGCCAAGCTCACGGCCAATACCTGACTGCTTGTATCCTCCGAAAGGAACAGCGTTGTCCAACAACAAGGAGCAATTGACCTGTCGTTTGGGTTAACCAACGTATCTGAATCAATAAGCGAAAGAGGTCTTACCCAGGCAGTACCAGCCTCGATAGCGTGGGCCATGCGGATGGCTCGGCTAGAGTTCTCAGTATAGATGTGGCAAGCAAGGCCGTAGGTAGTATTGTTAGCCTCTTCAATAACCTCTGTCAGAAACATCAGCGAGCTATATCGCAATTCATGAAACGTGAAAACCGAACCTTCTTCCGTCTTGAACTTGAAGACGACTCCGACGGGACCGAAAATCTCCTCCTTGGCAATCTTCATATCAGGTTTGACGTCCGTGAAGATGGTTGGCTCGACGAAGTAGCCAGTATCGCCGATACGTCCGCCTCCGGTGGTCACTTTGGCACCCTCCTGTTTGCCAACGTCGATATAGTTCATAACCCTCTATTCAAATATGGGTCAGAGACTCATGCACGTCAGATGACAGGAAAGGACACCCACATCGTATTGGATTTGAGAAATCTGGGGGCAGTGTTGTGTAGTTTGTGTGAAGGGATCACCTGCGGTTGTACCAAACGCCTTCGCTGCTTCAGCGAAGTGAGCCACGAACTTGTCGTAGACACCTTCCTGAACAAAGATACGAGAACCTGCAACACAGATCTGACCTAGAGTAACAGATTTGTCTCAGCTAGAGTAAAACCAGCCGATGAGATCACACAAACCTGCGTTGAAGCTGGAACCACGATTAGGGCCATGTTCACCAGAGGTAGAAGGAGAATAGGCTCACAATATACCCATTGAAACCCATTTGACAGCCTGTTCAATATCCGCATCGTCGAAGATGATTGCAGGCGACTTTCCGCCGAGTTCCAGGCTGACGTCTTTCAAGTTCGTTTCAGCAGCAGCTTTGAGGATCTTGCGTCCGACGAGGGTGCTTCCAGTGAACGAAATCTTTTCGATTTGAGGATGTTCAGCCATTGCCTGACCAACGGTGTTACCTGGGAATAGCTCGGTCAGATGGTCCATCCACAGAGAGCTGGCGGAATCGCTCTTACCATAGCCATTAACGATGTTGACGACGCCAGGAGGAATGCCAGCCTCGTTGAATAGATCAGCGAGCTTCAGTGCAGACAGAGGTGTGATTTCCGAAGGCTAATTAAGAGGGAAGTTATTCAGCTACTGAAGTATCCGTAACCAGAGTATTGACCGACCTTCAGGACGACCACGTTTCCTGTGGCAAGTGCAGGAGCAAGCTTCCCTATCGTGAGGAACTGGAATCCCATTGAGTGCCATATAGTCGGTATAGAAGTCGAGAAATTCTACCAAGGGACCATTCCATGGCACGATCGCACCCTAAATCGGTTGTATCTTAGGATAACCGATGTCATCAGAGGGAACACCACTTACGACGACACCGTAAGGTTCGTGGCGACTATAGGCAAATTTAGTCTCGTTCGTCTGTCGCCGAGTAATCAGTCAATGTCAGTTATACAATCACCTCAAAGGAGGCCAGAGTACTTACCTCCATCGTCTTCCCGTGAACCTTGTCGGCCCATCCAGCGTAGTATCGGAGGAGGTCGACACTCATTTTGATAGTCTGGGTCTTCTGCGCCAAGAAGCTCTTTCCTGGATACAGAAAGAGGCTATGTCATTCATGACGAAAGCTGATGAGAGAAACTTGACGTACCGCCATTGAGAGCTTCCAAAGCTGCGATCTCGTCTCCGTGTTGTTCGATCAAATTGGCCAACTTATTCAAGATCTGGCCGCGAGTGCTGCCCGGAGTCTTGAGTCCCCAAACTGTTTTGTACGCCTAAGTTGTGCATAAGTGGGAGATCTTAAATTAGGAATAGGAGAGGCAACCTTGCGAGCAGCTTCGACTGCAATGTCGACATCCTTTGAAGATCCAGCTAGGACGGTCGCCACTTTCTCTCCAGTCGCTGCAGAAAACGGCTCATAAGACAAGCGTTCCGCATGAGTTCATATTCACCAACCTGGATTGACAACACTGATGGCAAACGTTTGTCAGCCCATGTGCATGTCACGAACAAGTACGGTTTAAACCTACTCAATCGTGGAGTGCTCAACAGGGTCGACCCATTGTCCATTAATGAACAACCTGCGAAATTGTCAGCAAAGACTCCGAACGGAAAGTCTTCATGCGCCTAACCCAGTATTGAATGTGGATTCTGCCTTGTAAATCGGCGTGTCGAATTTGTAGGTAGCAGTGGAAGGCATCCTGGTATTGCGATAAAGATCCAGAGTTCAAATGGGCCACTATATATACGTGCGCCCGCAGATACTCTGGTCAATACAGATAATCTGGAGTTCCTTCCCCCATATCATCAAGTACGCAGCGTGTGCGATCGAACATCGGAGTCGTTGGGTCAGCTGCTCCGGCGGCCGTTGGGGTTCGTCACCAGCCTGCACCGCCACTGCTAGTTAATGTCCTGGAACGGCAACTCCAGCGGCGCCGAAGTTCCCGGACGTCATACATGCTCTCGAAATCTCGGCAAGCGTCCCTGGTTGAAGGTTCATTCAAAGCGACCGTAAGAGTTCTCGAATTCTCGGTAGGTGTTCCGTAGATTATGTACAGTGAAACTTTGTCACTATCGGCAGAAGAGCTCCTGAGATCCTGCTAACAGACGCGCCTTTGCAGCCGGCCTTCGTCCTTGGCAATCCAACCGCAGCTCGAACTTTCTGGTATGTCTGACCGCATTGAAGAGGAAAAAATCGCCCTGGAAGACAAGCGGCAGTTTCTGTGAGCATGAGATTGCTTCCTGATGTGCCTAGAACTCACATTTGATCGATCTTCCGTTGGCTTCTTAGGATCTGAAGTCTTCACCTGCTCTTCGTTGTACTTGAAGCCAGAGATTTGGCGCAATTACTGGGAATCAGCTCTGTAGCCCAACTGTACCCCGTAAAATCATAAACTTGTTGCCCCGCGAGGGTACCGTAGGGACAGTAACACGCCTGTAATGCCGTGACGTAGGGATGACCAAGGATGACGCGTTGTGGCGGGACATTGAACGGTGTGGGTAATAGCCTTTCAAAGGCCTGGTGCCAGTGAGTGGCCAATATATATTGGAGATGCTCCAGATACCCTGTTGTATGAGTTCAGAAGAGCAGATGTCAGAAAGTTGATTCCTATAAAACTTACAGTCAGCGTCGGATTCGAGGTATAGCTTGTGGGGCCAGGAAAGGAGGGACATTTTGGGGCGAATAACCTCCAACTTCTCTGGGTTGCTCCCGACACGGGTCATACTCGCCCAGAAGATTTGCGCTCCAAGAGCTGAGCGACGTATCAGAGAAGCGAAGGTTCGAGGACTTACCCAGCAGAGACGCGAATTTAGTCGCTCACAGCTCCAGAGAACATCGCACAACGGTGTAGGTGAATCTATGGGGTAGTCGACCGACGTGCGACCGAGCCCCCCGGCAGATGAAATAGCAAGGCGCTGGGCCCAATTGGCATGGCTGAGAATTTGAGGGAGAAAATATTCCGACTGTTGTCCATGGTCATTCACGTATTCAGGCAGTGAATTAGTGACAAGGTGGAGAAATAGCAGCAATGCCAAAGTACGGTGACCGAGCAGCGATTTGTCAACCAACAATTGAGTTCGAGTTTGACTTGATGGAACGTTCGCAAAGGGCCTGGATCCCCACCAAAAATTACAACACCAAATAATCCAAACGAGCACCGCTGGTGGGCCGACGAAAGTTCGCAATGAACATGGCCAGACGGGGACACTTTTGGCCAGAAAAGAAAATGGGTATAATCCCAAGCGAAATTCAGAAGACTTTCAGACATCCGCTGACACTGCCCTCTCTATCTCTCGACGACTTCCACCCTTTCCAGTCTCAATCCTCTGGTAGGCGGATACTCGACAAAAAATAGCAACAATAGTTATCGAAGCCTTTGCCGCTATCTACGACACCCAGATACCAGCCGGCCATTTCAGAAGCTCGCCTTGCTCAAGATGCTGACCGCTGGAGGTGACGCTGTGCAGCGACCTTGGGTTGGAAGGGGAGGCTTTCGCCAAGGTACATATTTTCTCCCTCAGTATTCATTATCTCACCTTTCCGTGGGCCTTCTCCCCGCTTTTCTTTCCTGCTTAATTTGGCACTCCTACACCAACAAATTCTCAAGAAAGCGTAACTGACGAAATTACCACCTGGTCACAGGGCACACGCAATCCGGATAATAGCAACATCGCCAGCAAGTCGCGAGCTTGAACCAACGCGGAGTCTCTCCTCAGCGGAGCTTTTTCGAAAGCTCAGTTCAAACGACCCTCGTCAGGAGACTCGACGGCACCCTCAAGCACGAGACCGGAGATTTCCACCAGACAGTCGCACCCCACCTCACTCCAGAGACAACTGCTGAGTGCAATGAAGAAGGTGGCGTTATCGATGCTGTACATGTCGCCAATTCAGGTAGGCCATTATTCCATTATTCAGCTTTCCGCTTCATTTTTTATCGAAATTTCCCTCTTCAACAAACCTCATGGGTCATTCAAACTTCTTATTTGCCACCATAACCTTTCTTTTCCGCGTTCTCGCTTTGACACAGAATTCTGACTTTGTGTTCCTTACAGATTCGCCGACAAGATTCGACCTGACAGGAACGACGCCCTGGAAGTGTTCTTCATGTGGTTCGCCCCACTCGGTTGGCTCCACTTGCCGAACAGCATCTGTGGAATCTCAGCACACAAGCCGCCGCTGACGCCTCTCACGACGGGTGTAATGCCTAACTTCGAATACGGACTCACACGGATGGAGCATGGCAGAACAAACCTCCGAACCTTCCTGTTGACCTCAGTGGCATCTGTTGTCACCTGCAACTTCTGCAAGAAATGCAATTGTCAATGCCTCTTATAGGCGTTCTCCCTTTCACCGCCCGAACTCGCGCAGAAGAAGCATACCAGCACATACCTTTCGGCCGCCATGTCAGCTTCGGCCATAACCCCCCAGGTATAACCATAACCTTCTACGTACTCGGGTGCCGCCCAAATCCTCAGTTGACCCCTCTGCGACGATATCCGGAGACTTATGTCGTCGCAAGACCAGAGATGGCTTCGGAAATACCTTTCCCCCCTCGATTCGTTCCGTCTCATTCCTTACCCAACTGCTCCGCTGGTCAGCCTCGGAAACACCATTTCCGAGGCTGACTCGCCTTCACGGTCGGGGATGCCTCCCTAATCCACTTCAGCCTCGGCGGCGCTTCGGCTTGTGGTGACGGAAGCATTGGGCATGAAGATGCGAGGCGCACTGGGCGGAGATCTGCTTCGACGCTCCTGTTTCCGTTGCTGTGCCTAAAGCAGCAACCATGGGTGCAGAAACCACTCCCGCTTTGGCGCCCCTCGCGGTCGAAGTTGTGAACCATATCCAAGCTCGGGATAGTACTACAGACGTAGCTGCCCGCAGGATGATCATATCCTTCCACCGCACCCATAATATTTTCAAACCCTTCCTGTCTCCCCATACTTTGCCATGGGCACTCACCCTTGCACCTACCTGATACGTCCCAAACGCCCGACCCTTCTTCACCAAATAGCCCATCTTCAAAAGGACCATGGCTTTTGATGCCTTTTTCGCCCCTTCCCCTTGGTGCCGGGATCCTCGTCCGCTTTCCGTCTAGCACACCCATAGGAGGCTTCATGCCTGCGCCTTGCTCGCTATGACCATGGAGAAGACCATGGGGAAGATAGACTTGTTGGCGACTTCAAACACCGTCAATTCAACTCAGGGCAATGAGGCATCGAACGATCAAGATACCTGAGACGACGTGTACATGACCGTTGATGCTCTCACCTCCATTGCTGCGTCAAATGCAGTAGTAATGGAGCTCCAAGCGGCCATGAGGAACCACCCTCGCACCAAGGTCCCCCAGACCAAAGTAGTCAACGATGTCGTAACTGACGATGGTTCAACAAACGTACCAAACACGTACGAAAAAGCAAGCCGTCATTACCCGTGGCGCCTCTTCGTTCACTGTCGACCCCTTCCCACCCAAAATACCACCGATGCTACCCTTTTCGGGCTTATTCCACGTACTCAGCCTCATCTGCAGCTGCGTAGGTGGGAGAGGTTGACCATGCCCAACAATGTAAAAAGATGGGAGAAGATATCGTGTGGAGAGGTGGGGATGGATGTGGTGGCAGCGCATGAGAGGGAAGAGCTGCAGCTCCGTAATGATGACTACAGCTTGCTGCTCGACGTGGTGGACCATCCTGGACAAGGCCAAGGAAGGGTGGAGAGACCTGTAGGGGGGGGAAGGAGTGGTGACGCGGCTAGTGGCTGATGAAGCTCTGGCGCGCACAGACGGCACCTGTACGGATCCCGCGAGCCTGCCTACCGGAGATGTCTGTGCCTTCACTGAGCTTTACGACTGGAAGGTCTCCTACAGCTCAGTCAGCACGAGAAGGCAAAGGGATTGAGTTTTCCCATTTATATATTGATAATATTCTCCAATATGATTAGTACGTGACGCGCCGTGACGTTGCTTTGTATGGGCAAGAAAAAATTCTTTCGAGACGATTGATTGATGAGCGCAGTCAAAATAATACATTTTGGGCATAGGTGTAGGAACCAAATGTATACAATAGGAAACATAAGGGTTATATTTTTTCATCCCGGAATTGCAGCATATGTTGGGGCCGAGTGGAAGAGGTAGAGGTACGTAATTATATTGTACACTGGAAGAGTGAGGACACGGTAGTCGAAGGGAATCTGAGAGAAAGAGACCCACCTTTACATCGGCCCACTGTGAAACTACACCTTGGACCCTGTCATCCAAAGCCTGCTGGCATAACTGGCAGGAAAAGGTTCCGCTCAGGTGGCTGAAGGCGGAGCTGATCATGCTGGTGGATAAATCTGTTCCATGGTCGACGTCAGCAGCATGTGCACTTCAACGCCATAACAGCTTACCGGGTCTAGCTGCCCACGCAAGATTTGCCGATACCATAGCCCATGCACTAGTGACCTTCTTCTGCAGCTCCTCACTGCACCCCTCCACAAGTGGATGCGACCTCGGCGGTTGCAACAAGATCGTTTTGAGTGCGTCCATCCGTTCCCGGTGCAGAACCAGCAGTCGTTTCAGGTATACGCCACCAATCTTATCCACCAAGTCATCGCCAATTGTTATTATCGGCCGAGACAAGAGATGGGATGAAGCGGCAGCGGCAAGATGGTAGATGTCGAACTGGGCTGCAAGGGCGTAAAGGTCGTATGGCACCACGGGCGCGAAACTGAGCAAGTTGTTGTAGAATGGGTTTTCTGGTGGCAGGTGCAGCAGAGGGTCGATGTCGTATCGACGCATTGCGGATACAGCATCAGCGAATGTTTGAAATGGAATGGATTGGTCATTGAAGGGGAGGAAGTAGACGGCGTGGACAATCAGGGTGAAAACATCTGATGTATCTGGGACCCGCCTGAGGAGTTCTGGGTGACCTTCGACGAGTATGCAAGGCTGTGCAATAACCGACTGGAAAATCTCTGCGGAGATTCGACGTAAGACATCGATTTTCAGGTAGAAGAGGACGGAGTCTTCGGTGAGGAGGATAAGATCGTACTGGTATTTGTGGAATCCGGGCGGGAAATAAGGAGAAATTGTGAGTGCTGGCGATGGGAGCTGCGATATCATGATAAGGCAAAACTTCGATGTATAGTAACTCATCCCATACCTGTTGGTTGAGAGAGATTTCCAACGAATCGTTATTCATGATCGTCTTCGAGTGTGAAGGAGTTGTATTCTGGAATGTTCGAACATTCAGACCGGAAGGAACGCTTGGAAATATCAAATATCAGCGGACGCCCGAGAAATTTCGTGAACATTCACTTTGACATTCTATTCCGATCGTCATGATTAAATTTGGCATCGGCGCGTGAACGACCCCCATTTATTCTGTTGTGGTCGGACCTCTTTCAGAAGATGAGCATTAGAATATTAACCAAGCTACACTACATCCACAGCAGCACAGTAACGAGGGAAGGTGTAATATGAAGTAAAAGTCATTCGGGCCGTCCGAAAAGTAGCAGAACAACGACCACTAGAGGTTCCAAATCTAATAACATAATAACTTAGAAGATTCTGGGCGATTACGTTGAACCTTGGCTGCAACGAACTCAAGTTTGAACGTCCTAGGCCATAATGCCAGTGCTCGCGCCGACCACGTAAACCATAGGCCATTGGAAAAGGTGATGTCTTCGTTGCAAATTGGGGGTGGCAGCAAGCTTTCAGGCCCTCGACTGAGTCGGCTCCTCGCTCTTCCAAGTTGGTAGTATCCTCCCACGACCCTCATGATCGGCTTTCGCTAGCAATTCCTTCCGTTGAGAGTTTCCATCAGGTTTTCATGCCATTGCTCGTGTGGAAGAAGGCAACGTCCCCAGTTGCAGCGCCTAACTGCCCCTACCGTGACATATGCAACGTACATGAGGACCAATCGCCCTACAGCCTGACGCCGTGACCATTCGCCAATCCAGAGCCCGCAACAATCCCAATCCGACACCGAGTGCAACGGCGAATCAATAGAGGTCCTTCCACATTCTCGTACGAGAATTAACAACCGCCTTCGAGAACCAACTCCATGGATACATATGATAATAGAGAAAAAGTCTCCGTAGCAGCAGCCAAGGCCCTCCAAAAGGCATGTGCTGAGTTGCGGTATAGCTGCGTTTTCATCGACGAAATTGCATGCTTTGCCTATGGAGGTTCTAGGCCACCTACAGTACGGCACATCTTTCTTCCCTTGCCGCAGTAGCTGACGATGCTGTTCAGAAAGTGGAGGCCGTCATATTTCCGCCAGGACTCGGAAAGGAGGCTAAACCATCCGCTGGCGCTGTAAAGAGACTGATAGCTGATATACAGACTATCTCGGACGGAAGCTTCATCATCTCTTCCCTCGACGTCTTTCCGACTGTCCTTTCCTTCCGGCATGCCAGGATCACAGGCAAATGGAAAACAATAGTTATTGAACTCACGATTGGTTCCGCGGCCGACCAACTCGAGGTTCAGGCCATGCAAACCATTGGAGGCATGCAATTAGCGTCTCCAGAATATGTCCTATCGTCTAGGCTGTCCTTATGGCTCAGAGCTCATAATGCTGCTAAGGAAACAGCCGGACGCGAAGTTACCCATATCATGCACAAAAATCGCGAGATCGACCCTCTGCTTCAACATCTGGTCAAGGCTGGCTGTAAAATCACAAAATGGCAGCAACTCAGAATCACAACGGTACTAGAGTACTGTCGGAGCTACCCTTCTTCTGCCGACCTCTGGTTAAAGATAGGGCTTGATTCAAAGTACAAGAACTCGTCGTCTTTGACAGATGGCCCCAAGTCGTTGCCAACCACACCTACCCCTACCCTTGCACCTCCAAGAACGCTTTCCGAACCACCACCGTACGAACCCCCTCCGACTGATATTACTCATACATCAAACGAGGATGATCCCGTTGCTCCCCTCGCAACTTCATCTACGTCTGATTTGAGCCCGTCAACGCCTATTACCGTGCCGCAGGCCGCCTTCCAGACCCCACAGATTAAGAATCCTACTCGGATTCAGATGGTGTTTCTTGCTGCTCAGCGAACTATTCATCTTCTGCAAACGATGGACCTTCCCTTAGCCATCTTCGGAAGTTTGGCATGTTTCATGTACGGAAACACTCGGTCGCCCAACGTATGTATCATTTCTACTTTGACGAAGCTACCAGGCTGATATTTACACTTTCCAGGATGTAGACATTCTAGTTCTGCCTCAAAAAGATGGACCGTCCGTCGAAGAAATAAAAGCTACACTCGTCCTTCAGGATCCAGAACACTTCTTTCTCCTCGCCGCTCGTGATCCCGAAGCAAGTTACAAAATACTTTATTACCGCCTTTCCGACACAAAATGTTCTCCTACACCGTTGACGTCTTGTAAAGTTGACCTCGTCTCCCCCGGAACCCTCACCCTTCCCAATCTACCTCTCCCGATGATCCACTGGGACGAAGGCCTACCCCTGATACCCTTCTCCCTTCTACTGCTTCAGAAACTGCAGAGCTGGGACCATCACAGGCAGTCAATTGAGAAGCTGAAAGTCATGAAGCAGAAGACGGATGTGGAGGATTTGAGAGGAATGTTCGAGTTGGATCTGGTGGAGGAGCTGAAGGATGGACAGGCGTGGTCTGATGGGAGGCTGTTCAGCTGGAGCTTCCTGGAAGTGTCTGTTGCCAGGGTACGGGAGATCTGCTCTGAGTATCCTGAGCTCTTTGATTATTGGAAGGACGTGGGGTTTCTGCTGTAGAGAACGAGTAATTTTATTCTACCTAATCTGAATACAGATTGCTCTTCGACTACTAGACAGCAGGACTTGGGCAGGGCGTTGTAATTGCAAGTTGGTCTTCATATAAATAGATATCTTCCGACTCTTTATATATTTGGTACCTGCTGCAATCAGATTGAAGGCTCCGTATCTATACGCTGAGTAAGGTCTAGCCGTCGCCGCCCAGCGGCCCAGGCCTCTGTACTTACAACTGGAGGGGCACAGCCACAGAGTGTTGAACGTTGATCACTTTATTGGCTTCACTTCTCTCCAACCTACCTCGACGCTATTCAACTTCAATGCTATGGGAGCCTTACTCGACCCAGAAACCATTCATAATAATAGTCAATGAAGCTATCTACAACTCCAGATGCTCACTGGCTGATCTCAAAAGTCGCCTTTTCGTCAAGCAGGTGACCATGCCAGGAGCGAGCTCAAGACTATCTCGACTGGACCCAAGAAAAGCGTCAAATAGGGTGGATTTTGTGAAGGTAAGCAAGTTCTGGCTTCTATATCTCAGCCTTCCGAGAGCCTTCGCTTTTTGGTGCTGCACTACCCCATCATGCATTCTGGCCGAACGAAATCGTCGCTGACGAATTTGCTGCTTGTGCATAGGGTCTGATAAGGTTCCTGTGGATACCGCAAAACCTTCTCAAGTTCAAAATGACCTTCGACCTCTGTCCTTACTGGTGCCTTTTGGGCTGACTTCAAATGGACCCAGTCAGGAGAGTCGACGATGTCTTTTGCCACAAGATTGGGACTCTCTTCTCAGGCAGCCTACGCTAGAGGGCGACTACCGTGCCCAGCGAGGGCGTCATCGCCGGGGGCCAAGAATGCAGGTTCTTGCATGCAAGTAGGTCATCATCCTCATTTTCGTTTGCACAATCTTCTTTGGCGAATTCTATTGATTTGCCACATCCCTTATTTCCGGTTACATCCTCTTATTTCTTTCTTTTTCTCCGTGCTGGTTTAAGTCTGGGAATCTGACCCGTTATTTCGTACAGGTTCATGAGGACATTCTGCCTGGTGGGAGTGGCACCATTCATGCATCCATGCTCTTCACCTCACTCTGTCGGTGCCAGTCGCGAATGGCCTCCTCTTCAACGCCTGGAAATTCTTCGAGCACATGTAGACTTAGCCCCTCTGCGAACAAGCATTCGGCCTAACACGCATCACAAACTCATACAATGGTAGAACCGAGCTTCTACCTGTCACATCGACCTCATCGGACTTCATCCCAGGCCTCCTGTCGTCTTCCGCCACGCTCAGCGTTATCTTCACACGCACCGTATGCCTTTCCAAAGCCAATGTTGACCCTCGGCGACAAAATATGCGAATTCACGCAGAGGATGCATATGTAGGAGAACGTACCTTACAGCTGCCATATCGACCTTGATGGGTGCTTCTCCGGGGGTCCTATCGGTTTTCGTCCTATTGCCCAGTCTGACCTCCCGTGTATCCAGCCATTCGTTGACCCCGCTGCGGCAATATCTGAGTAATTGGGATAGTTTGCCGCAAGATGGAAGATGGCTTTGGAGCTACCTCTTTCCCCTCCTCTAATCAATTCTGTCGCATTTCCTACCCAACCCCACGCCTGGTCGGCTTGGAAAATCCTTTCCGAGGCTTACTCCCCTTCATAGTGGAGGACACTCCACCCTCGGCAACGATTCGGCTTGTAATGACGAAGGCAATCAACATGAAGATACGAGGCACACCACGCGGAGATCTACTTTGACGCTCCTGTTTCCTGCTGGTGTGTCCTATGCAGTAACGATGGGGCTCTCAGCCACCGGCAGGAGCAGGAACTACTCCCACTTTGGCGCCCCGGTGGCAGAAGCTGTCAACCATATCCGAGCTCGCGATGATGCTACAGACGTCCCTGCTCGCAGGACGATCTTCGTGGCTTAACATCCTTTCAGCCCAGTGATAATATTCCCCGGCCCCCCCCCCCCCCCAAACCCTTTGTTGACCCGTCAGCACTGAAAACCGTCATCTTCAGAAGGACCATGGCTTGTGATGCCGTTTTCGTCCCCTCCCATTTTCGCCTGCACCCTTATTCTACCCTTCCTCTAGCGCAGCTATTGGAGGTTCCATGCATATGCCTTGCTCATCATAGCCATATAGAAGACACCCTCGTCTATAACTTCGGAGACCTTCGATTCGGCTCGTGACGATGAAGGGTAGGAAGATAAAGATGTCTGAGACGGCGTGAACATGGCCATTGATGCTCCCCCTTCTATTGCTGTGCCTAATGCAGTAGTTATCGTACTCCAACCGACCATGAAGAATCACTCTCGCACCGAGGTTCCCCACACCAAAGTTGTTAACAATATCCTATCCGAAGATGATGCGACAGATGTGCCGAACAGTACGACAAGCAGGCCGTCATTATCTCCCCGCTGGCACCTCTCGTTCACTGGTGCCTCTTTCCCATCCCAAATCTTGCCGATGTCGCTCTTTTTCGGCTTGCTTCATGTACTTGCCCTCATCCGCAGCCGCACCGGCGAAGCAGGTCGACACTACTTACCGACGTAAAAACACGAGGAAAGGAGGTGAGGAGAGGTGGAGATGGGTGTCGTAGCAGCGCGTGAGAGGGAAGAGCTTCAGCTGTTTGTACCAACGATGGCTGCGGCTGCCTGCTCAATATCGTGGGCAGAGTCAAGGATGGATGAGGGGACATGGAGGAAGAGAGGTGGTACTGACCCGGCTGCGTTGGCGATGAAGCTCTGGTGCGCACAGACGGCACCTGTACGGATCCCGCAAACTTACCTACTGGAGATCCCTGTGCTCTCATCGAGTCTTACGACGCTGTGGGATCGAGTTTTCCACTCATAGACTCTCCAACACGATTTATGACGTGTTGTAACATTTCTCTGTATGTGAAAATCGAGACGGTCGATTGATTAGTGTAGTCAATGTATTACGCTTTGCGTATATGTAGGAAAACCATAGTAATCGAATATCGTAAAAAATATAAGGGTTACCCTCACCGCCCCCGGACCCGGAACGTGCATATGGGCCGCGTGGGAGAGGTAGAGGGGTGTAATTATATTGTACACTGGAAGAGTGAGGGCGCGTTAGTTGGAGGGAGGCTGTTATTTGGAGAAAAACACGAACTTTCACATTAGACCAGCGAGTAACAATATCTTGCACCCTGCCATCCAGAGCCTGTCGGCACAGATGACAGGAAACGGTTCCATTGAGTTGGCTAAAGGCGGAACTGATCATGCTGGTGGATAAATCTGTTTAAGAGTTGGCGTCAGCAGGGCCAGTACTATAAGGCCATGATATCGTACCAGGTCTAGCTATCCAGGCAAAATTAGCTGCCACCGCAGCCCAAGCGCTGGTGAGCTTTGTCTGTGCTTCCTGATTGCAGGTATTCGTCGGCGGATGTGGATCAGGTGGTTGAAGCAGAAGTGCCTTGAGTGCGTCTATCCGCTCTTGTTGCAGAAGTAGCAGTCGTTTCATGTATACGCCACCGATCTTTCCCGCTAACTCGTTGCTGATTGCTGTAACTGGGCGAGACAAGAGATGGGATGAGGCGGCGGCGGCAAGAGGGTAGATATTGAACTGGGCTGCGAGGGCGTAAAGATCGCATGGGACCACCGGCGCGAAACGGAGCAAGTTGTTGTAGAATGGGTTGTCTGGCGAGAGGTGCAGGAGAGGGTCGATGTCGTATCGATGCATTGCGGACACAGCATCAGCGAATGTCTGGAACGGACAGGATGGGTCATTGAAGGGGAGGAAGTAAACAGCATGTAGAATCAGGTTGAAAACATTCGACATATCTGGGATCCGCCTGAGGAGTTCAGGATGCCCTTCGACCAATCTGCTAGGTTGCGCTATAACCGACTGGAAAACATTGCCCGAGATTCGACGTAGGAAGTCTGTTCGCAGGTAGAAGAGGACGGAGTCTTGACTGAGCAGAATAATATCGTATTGGAAGTAGTGGAATTCTGGTGGGAAGTGGGGAGAGGTTGTGAGCGATAGCGATGGGTCCTGCCATACGACCATATCATGATCAGGGAAAACACCATGGTGGAGAGACTCATCCCATACCTGCTGGTTGACAGAGGCTTGCGACGAATAACTATTCATGTTGGTCTTCTTGTGTGGATGGGTGATGTTCTGAAATGTTCGTGCATCCTTTTAAATGGCGGTCACAAACACAAGGAACACTTGGAATAGCAAATATCAGCTAACGGTCCCGTAAATTTCTGTAGTTCGCCGGTGGGCTTCAGCGCGTGGGCACACCCTGCTGGTTCTGTCGTATCTGGACCTCTAAGAAAAGATGAGCATTATCCAGCGATACTACATCCACAGTAACACCGTATCACGGGATGGTGTGATATGAAGTACACGTTGTCCGAGTTGTCCGAAAAGGAGCAGAATAGCAGGTGCCTCACAAAAACATGCAAGGTGCAGAAATTTTTATCCGGGTATATGAGAAAGGTACGAAGAACGGCTATGTCTCGAGACCAAAAACATGACTGTGGGTTGCACTGCTCACAATTATTGCTCTCGTTGAACCTCCCGCTTAAACGTAAAGTGAGATTGGCCTGCTCCATTGCCTCGCCCGGTTATCCAGACTATCTGAGTGAGTTGTAATGCAATGAATTTCTATGTGCCTGCATAATGAGTGTAGAGACGAGGGGATGGCGTTAAGATCATGTATCATCTTGGAGTAGCCATACTCTGTGTTATTGTGAGCGGACGCAGAAAGCTTTCCGGAAAACAGAAAAGTCTCTTAGGGACACGGAATTGCATGATCGCCGGGAGAAGCCAGGGAAGCTCGATGCAACCATTCCTTTGAAAAATTTCCGAACGAAAACTGTTTGGAAGGGCGCTCCATAGGGAGACCACAGCTGCCGTTTTGTATCCCCTGCGTACTCTGCCCACAGTCTTCATAGAATCTTTCCCAAGTAGGCATACCTCTGTGGCTGGCAGCTGGAGACGTCATAGCTAGTCGTTTATTCGCACGTGCTCAAAGTCTCAGAAGAACCTCTCCAACGTTCGGGGCCATAGCGGGATGTAGAGAACGAGTAACATCAATGTCGAACTCGAAACTGGAGATGCAGCAGACCAGACCTGAGTTAAGCAGAAAGAATCGACCTTTGTGAATTAACCTCAGTAATCGAAAGAAGATATTTCGCTGTCATCTCATGAGCTCAGAATGAGATACGACCGAATATTGTCTTGAAGAACAGCAATAGGAACAATCAGCGCCAGCGGAGTAAGCTTAAGTACACAGACGGAATTTTGTGGAATAGAACGGAAGAACGAGCGTTGCCGAGTCAGTCGTTGCTGCAAATGAGTTTTCGAATGCGTTGCAGACCTTCAGCATGACGTGAATTTCAAGTTGACGGAGATTGAAGCATTTGTAGCGAAAGCAGGCCAGAACTACGCACCTCAGGGGCGAACTTTCACGAATCACGCATCTTCAAATGGCAAAGAGTTGCAATTCTAGAGCACTAATTCTAAGCGATTACACTGAAAGTTGGCGACAAACAAACTTTAGTGTGAACAACATCATGATCGACAATTAATGTTTTTGTCCGTCCGCCAAATGGAAGTGGCTTTTGTGTAGTCTTGCTTGGCTAAATCATTGCAAAAAAGCAGATGTAAATAAAGTTGCTCTCATCGGATTTCGGATGGTCCTTAATCTTAAAGCACACTCAAGCGAGGAATCCCTCCACTACTCTTCATGCCAGCAACATGCATATAGAGTTATATATTGTCCTACTGTGGATGAATATTCCTCGTGGCGTGTGAGCGTGAGCACAGGCTGCACTTCATAACTACGGTGCCTGGATCATTGTCGAGCGTCTAAACGTAATTTTCGAGCTCGGCACGAGGTGCAAGAACCAATAGATCGTGGGTCCTTGGAGGAGGTTTCCCCAAGTACAACGACATTCGGCGCTCGGGGACCCGCTCTCATGGATGCCAGCCCCAGGACGCAGGTGTCGAAAGTACAGCTTTCCAAAGCAGCAGCGACGGCCATTCAAGATGCCTGTATGGCGCTTGGCTACATCTGTGTTCTAAGCGGAGAGTTGGCCTGCTTTCTGTATGGCGGTTCCCGGCCACCAACTGTGAGTTCTACAGACGAGACAGACAGATGAAATCTCAACATTGGCTGTTCAGACCCTCGAAGTTGTTCTGCTGATGCCTGGTGTCAAATATAAGGATCGACCAAGTATCGATACATTGAAACGTTCGATTCCGGCATTTGATCCTGGAGCCAGGGCCCAATTCTTTATCTCGCCCGCAGCAGCTTCACCAGTGATCCTCAGCTTCACGGACACCCGATTTACCGACCAGTGGGACCGTGTTCCTGTCGAGCTTTCAATTGCCTCCGGGTTCAGCGAGGTTGACATACAACCCATGAAAATTCTTGACGGACTTCAGTATGCGTCCGCCGAGTTTGTTCTATCAACAAGGTTCTCCCGGTGGTTCGATTTTCATGTCAAGGGTCAGAAAAGCACAAGGGATCGGGCGTTGCTCCAGAGTGAAGAAATTGATCCAATTTTAGGACACCTCGTCAAAACTGGCTCCACGATATCCAAGTGGCATTTATTTGGGTACTCGAAGATCTTGGCCTATTGCAATGCCTACCCAACATCTTCCGCTCTATGGCACCAGGTTGGGTACAACTCGAACGGTCAATTCCCCGCACCCGCCTCTAGTATTGCGTCGCAAACCCCTGCAGCAAGTGCTCCCAGGGCTTCGACTCCTGTGGATGCAGTGTCACGCAAGTCATCGCTGTCTTCTCCCGCTCCTCCCCCTTACCAACTATCTGCGGATGCTTCAAGTGACCTAGAGCCTCCACCTGAGGGCACGGCACCGGTTGCACCAGCAGCAGCAGCAGCAGCCGTAGCAGCACCTACCCCCGCCACTGCCGCCACTACCCTGCTGGATACCATCAAGAACCCCACCCGTATTCAAATGCTTATGATGGCTGCTCACCAAGCCATACACCACCTTGATTCTATCCGCTTGCCGTCAGCCATTTTCGGAAGTCTGGCATGCTTCATGTATGGCAACACCAGGTCTCCCAATGTAAGTTTCAACCTAGCTGTTTTGGTAGGCCATGCCTCACGCTTTCCTTTTCCTAGGACGTCGACATCCTTGTCCTTCCCACCCTAGACGACGAACGGACTATCGAAGATGTCAAGGCTACTCTTGCCCTTCATGACCCCGAACATTTCTTCCTCCTCATACCCCGGGATCCGGGAGCATGCTACAAGATCCTCTATTATCGCCTATCTAGCGATGAATCATCGCCAACCCCCCTTGTTTCCTGCAAGGTCGACCTTGTTTTCCCGGGGACGCTCAATCTCCCCCGTTTACCACTCTCCTCGATCAATTGGGACGAAGGATTACCGCTAATTCCATTCTCACTGCTCCTGCTCCAGAAGCTGCAGAGCTGGGATCATCACGGCAAATCAGCGGAGAAGCTAAAGGTACTGAAGCAGAGGACGGATGTCGAGGACTTGAAAGGGATGTTCAAGCTCAATGTGATCGAGAAATTAAAATGCGGGCTGCCATGGGCCGACGAAGATACGTTCAGTTGGAATTTCTTGGAGGCATCGGCTCTCAGGGTACGGCAGATATGTACCGAGTATCCTGCGGTTGTGGATGACTGGAAATCTGTTGGCTTCCTTGTTTGAATACTAGGCCCATGGACGATGTACTGGTACTGGAAAACACGTATATATTGTAGCTTCTACCATCGACTACAATATGGAGTAATCTCGAAATCCGTAATGGTGATGACTGCTTAAGCTAACGATACATAACGGGTGTGCTTTTGCATTAGAGAGGGAAATGGGAATGAGTGGGATTGAATCGTGATAGTCAGAAAATAAGAAATATGATGAGAGACAAGGAGTGGATAGGGTCTAAACAAGGGTGAAGTGTTTGCATATCGGTGTAGGTGAAGACGTGGCCGGTGAAAGAAGTCACAATGAGCAGGCATAGTCAAGAAGAAGCGAAGTGCTGATAGTAAGGTATCGAGGTGAAGGAGGTAGCTGATCCTTACGCGATGGAATGCTTTTCTCCAATATGCTTGCTGACCAAATCGGTTCGAGAGAATGCCGCCGGACATTTGGAGCAAGTCACTCTCCACTGTCGACCGAGGTGATGCTTGAAGTGTCGGTGTCGGTCTTTGACCGTATTGCCCTTCCTTTCGGGTTCGCCGCAGTTGCGCCAGAGGCACTTGAATTTGGATCCCTGTGTCTCTCGAAGCCCGCTCTCTTTCTCCAGTTTCGGCCACTTATTTTTCTGCTTCCTCGTCAATGGCCCGATATGTGCTGCAATATGCTTAGAGATCGTTTCTTGGAACGCCAAGCTGCCCCGTAGACCCTCTTCGAAACTCTCGCGACCAAAACTTTCGTGGCAATTACCCCACCCGCACTGGTATGAGGGACCGTGGAACAAGCCTGCGTTCTCGTCCTGTACCAGATAGAAATGTCCTTGAAGCTCGGCGGCCAGGTCTAAATCATCTGGCTTCTTCTCGTCGTTCGATCGAGCCGCGTAAGGTTGCCCTGCCCGCCTAGCATAAGACCTGTGCGACTTCATCTTAAACTGCGAGGCGCCACCTCGCGCCCCTAATAATTGGTGCTGTGGCATCGCTGGAAGAATCGGATACTCTGTGTTTGAAGGGTGACTATATGCCATCGACGAGGAGAAAGGAAATGGCAGAGGCGGTGAGGGGGCCTGCGGGGACAAGTGATAATCCAACTGGGCAGAAGGTGGGTGACCAAAGAACGATGGAAAGGCCGCCGAGTTGGAAGTTGCGCTATTCAGGTCTTGCTGGACATAAACATTCTCCCTAGTAAAGGCGAGAAAAGTGAGTAAAATCGCCCTCGGAGAATTCAGAAATAACATGCCACTCACGCCTTGATGTTGTATATCGGCAGGAGCTGCTGGTAGCTCATCCCATACGGCCAACTCCCAGTCCACGAAGGGGTCCGATGGTAGGGGTCCTGGGTAGAGCCGGAAGCCTCGGTTTGAAAATCATGTGTGTAAGAGTAGTGGGTCGGAGGAAGTTGGGTAGGAAATGATGTTGAATGTCCGCTGGCTATTGGGTGGCATGCGGGAATGTTCATGTTTGAGTTGTTAATCTGCTGAGGTGCAACCTCGTACGACGGTGGGGAATTACTATTGAACGGAGTTCAGATGAGAATGCGGAAATTGACGATATAAATACCTCAACACTTGGGAAGTGTCCTGAGGCAGGCCCGAGGATGGATATATTCCTGTATTCTCTTGAACATTGCCTGCAATGTTCGTTGTGGATCCTACAGATAGAGCTAAGAGGGGGGCGCGTTAATTACTAATGAAAGTGTTTTGATTTCCTCACAGTGATCCTTATCGACGCGAAGGACGGCCGGCTCATAAGCGTTGGGATCGACAAATTGGTCGAATAACTCGGATGAAGTGGCTACAAGGGCTGACATTGGAGAAGGAGGGGGGGAATACGAAGCACTCCAGAGAGTCGATGCTGCTTGTGCTTATAACAGCCCGCAGTCAAAGCGTAAGTTTGGAACCGGACGATAAACCCTGGTACGATGAAAGAAGCTGAAGCCACCCATTGTCCATATGGCCATGGCCACACCCACAAAATGGCTCTGTGAAATCCTGTTTAGTTCGGTGCATTGTCCTGGCGGTTGATCTACACGTTGTTGCAGTCAAAGGTAATGCAGGCTGACAGCCAAAGCGTTCGTCAGGCTATTTTTAAACCAGACCAGAACCCAGCTCTATCAAAGCACCAAAAAGCTATGTCTTACTGGTCGTCGAGAACGCGGCTATCGTTCCAAGCGTTATTCAAAACGCTTTGACAGCTTTGACAGCAAGAAACCTGCAGTCGAGGCGGGCCGTGTCGGGCCGAAATGGTGAGCACATGAAATACCGATCGAGAAATTCTCAAGAATCCGGTGGCACAGAGATATCATGTTGTAAAGTTTCATTCGTGCATAGTAGCCCAGACCTAGCCGAAGGTAGAATCATGAGAACGGGGGGTAGGATGCTAAGCTTAAGCCCTCCCCGAGGACAATGGCAAACATCCATAAACTTCGTTGAGTTAAATGGATGGTTCATGCCACGGCAGTATTTAACTGTGAGGCCTTTCCGTGTTGCCACAGTCCAAGACATTCAAAGTTCTGTACGTCTGAAGGACGGGTATTGACTCCAGATGCGAAATACGGTCGTCAGGCTCCTCTCGCGATTTGCCATGTCTTCTCGGTACTCCAAGTGTCGAGCGGTCTAGACCGCGACGGCGATCACGGCGGTTCCCGAGCCGATTCTGATGCATGACGAGTCGTCATTTTGGCTCTTGAGCGCTTGAGCGTCTGCCTCCTGCTCTGGTTACATTGCTGTGAAAGACCTCCGCATAATGTTCCCTGAAAACTCGCTAGATTGCCAACCTAAAGCTTCGCCCCCGATCATACTAGGAAAATTTCCAAACCTGCCTTGTTTGATCGTCTGTTTGCGGATGCCGATGTAACTAGATGCACAGCATCCTCTGTGCCCCAGATCTGACAGTTTCTACGGTTGCCTCTTTCTTATCGTGTTCGATATATGCTTCCAGATGCTCCCTTGCCTCAAAAAGTGCCATAAGAGCTCTCGCTACGACATCAATTCACTGAACACGTTCCCAGCCCTGCCAATGAAGGGGTTACAAGCCCGTCCGGACCAGGCTCAATCGATCATCATGTGCAGCCGAGACGACAATAAGAAGCCTGCAGGCGCTTAAAGCATCGTCGTAAGCCCTTCCCTCGCATGATAAATTGACCCTGCTTGGCGGCTAGAAACTTTCTTTTCTTGCCTATCCGCTCTCGCCACGGTACAGTGTCCTTCTTATACGCTTCAAACACTCTCCTCGAAGTACGAATTCCAAGATGGCATTCGTTTGTGATGGCGTCTGTTGCTACTTTTGCTTCTCCTGTAAGCAGCACCTGCTTCGGCTCTTCCAGCCTCTGAACTCACACCATCTATAGCTTGTTATGCGAGACCTGGTGGCATCGGTAAGTTACGCGCAGATTGACACTCGAACTATCTTTGCTGATAATGCTTTCAGGGTGTTGTTCTTGCTGTAACGGAGACATGATAGATGACAATGAGATTGTCAATGAGCTTGAGAAGCGAAAATCCGTCCGGGATCAGCAACCTGGACATTCCCAGTTACAAGACAACGTCGACAACAACAACGAAAGCGGGAAGAGGGCTGTGGACACCACTAACCCGGACGGCAATCGGAATACTGAATTGGACCCCATTCGCAGATCAGATGAACAGGCGTATCCTCCTCGGCAAAAGATGACGATACCGGCTAGTAAGGCTGGCTTGGAGGCGGAAGGGGGTCGCTAGCTATGTCGCACGCTTGATGCTTCATATATGGGTGGTTAGACACTTTCCTACTCTCTTCTGTAAGTTGACCTGTCATGTTGAGCATTGACATCATATTTCTATGCGAGTGGAACTACAACAGATAGGGAGATCTCCAGGAAAGTCTGCCTGGTGAACTGGGTGGTCGTTCGGATGGCAGCTTAGGTTGCGTAAGGTCGTCATACATAGCTTAGCTTATTTATTAGCTGACGACTCGAACGTCGAACGTTGAACTGGGTGAAGTACTGTGAGGAACATTGACATGAAACGAACCAGAGAAATGGTCGATTCAATGACTTTGCAGAATTCATACAATCATAACCATAGGTTTCATTTTTGTCCATTAGAGTAAGACATGGCAGCATTGGTAGAGCGTGAAGTTCCATCAAGCAAGCGGAAGGGAGAGTAACTATGGTTTTCAACCTTTGGCCGGCAAGGATGAAATATTGGCATTGAATCAACCTCGAATGACAATTCGAAGTCACTGGGGTACTGCTGACCAATTGGAAGTAGCAGGCATAGGATTCGTCGGAAATCTTAACAAGCTGAAGGCCATCTTCGTATCTCTGGTTCGCGTTGGATGTTTCTAGTATACTGGTGATATTGTGGTATAATGGAACTTCCTTTACTATTCGGACCCTACTGTTTTCTGGGTAATTTGCGACGGTATTCCCTTTGCGGTGGAACGGCACCCAAGGCAGCCCTCCGGAAATACTAGTAGCAGGTATCCCCAAGAAATGCGTGGTTCAATTCAATGTTAAGAAATGGTTCAACTTGCTACCACCTTCTGGAATTCGGTCTTTCATTCAGAGTATGGGGATAGGATCGGTGTGCCAGGGCAAAGATACACATGCGTTAACGTGCCTATATCTGTGTGGCGTACAAGTACGATGCCGCCTCCGACAGAAGGTTCGATGGTTAGAGCTCTAGGCCCCGGTAGTGGTGTATGAATTGGAGGGTCAGAAAATGAGGACGCCTATAGGCAACGAAGTTGGTCGCCCATAAGTTCGGCGAACTTTACGCACTGGAGGGGAGAAACGGTAAAATTTTGGGATAATCCCATCCTGTTTGAATTGGCGGATTCAAGAAACCGTGGGGGGAGGAACCCCAATTGTAGATCGTCGTCATTCATGTAGTTCAGTCAGATGCACGACAACAAACTGGGAGTCAAGTCTGAATGCAGACAGCACTCATGGATAATATTTGCCAGCCAGACACGGGTTAGTTGGATTTACTGGCACGTCCGCAAAGGTTCTGGATCCCCACCAAATAACCAACAAGCCACAACACCGAATAATCCGAACGAGCTGTACCGGAGTGCCGGCAGCGGCCATTTGGCAAGCAACGGACAATTCACAGCCAACTTTGGAGAGACGCCTTGGCCTTTAAAAAAAAAGACATTGGGATAATCCCAGGGAAATTCCAGAAGACACCCAAGAGCGGTCAGCATTGCCTCTCATTTTCTTCCAGCCTTGATGCTTCACAGCATCGACACCACGGAAAACCCTGGGCTAGATAAACAATAGCAGGAAGAAACCGCCGAAGCCTTCGACGCGAGCTGCAGCATCCATATTCCGACCGGTCGTATCCCTCAAAACGTCGAAAAGTAGGACACGAGGGGTGGGGAAAGCTTGGGCTATTCGACTACCCCAACGCAGGCGTTAGTTGGGGGAGATATCACGAGGGTACATTTCTTCTCCCTCCAACAATCGTTGTTTCAAATTGCAAACGTTTTCATCGTTTACATTATTCATTTACTTCATTTGGCGCTTTCCTTCCTCACAATGAGTAGAAGAAGTCGCGACTGACGATCCACCATTTCTTTACAGAGTTATTTTCGAACACGGAATCTCAACGCTAAAATATCGCCAGCAGTTCGCAAACTTCGACCGACGCAGCACCTGTTCTTTTTCGTGACCGTTTGGGGCCCATTGCAGAAGAAGATCGCCAAAAGAGTCAACGGCACTCTTGACCACTGCGACCCGAATTTTCCACCGAGGCAAAATTGCCCCAGGACTGCTTTCGATGTCGGATTTTCGTTATGGCCCACATTACCAGGTCCGGTAGGTCAATCTTTTGGTTCAGCTCCACACCTTCATTTTGTGAACCTTCAATTTCTGTCCTTGACGTTGCCCCTCGATCATTCAAATGCGTCACTTGCCAACGCTTCTTTCCTCCTCTCCTCCCGTCTTGCTATTTTAGCGCAGAAAGATTCTGACCTTTTGTCGCTTTACAGGACTGTCGAGCACCTTCGACCTGACATGAACGAGTTTCCGGAATGGCCCCCACGCCACCTAGCCGCCACTTCAGCAGTGCCGCCCCTCAAATGGCCGCCGCTGAAACACCTGTAAATCTTCCAACACATGCAGACGTCAATACCTCCGAATACGGGCGCTCCACCTGACACGCTTATCGTGGTGCAACCCAGAAGAGCGTCTCTCGTACCTGTACGCCTGCCCAAAGCAACTGTCAACCTCCTGGCAGCAGATATCTTGCTAGTGGGAGGGGAAAAAATTCCCCGGCGTCCCTGTTCACTCACCCACATTTTCCCTCCATATCCTTGCCCTGGCGCATCCTCTGGTACTGTTGTTGGACGTTTAGTGTCCTCGCCTTACCCACCTGCATAGGAGGAGTATTTACTTCGACGCATGGACGAACGGTGACCACGGTTACGAGGGCAAAATTTGGAGACGGCGCGGAAACAGCGTTGGCGACACCTTGCTCTGCACACTGCCCCATCCACGGGTTATGGAGCTCTCAGCCCAAGGCGAGGGAACCTCCCGCCCCGGCGCCGCTAGCACGCAAAGGCGTCAAAAATTACAGGCCGAGAAGGATAATGCCATAGACGTACCCTGCACATAGGACACTCCCATCAGGCTATCCGTCCATCTAGAGCACCAGTTACATTCTTGGGCTGCTCCATATCCAGACGTACCCGGATACCTGCATGGACCTGCCGAATACACCATTGGCCTGTCCGCGCCAGACAGCTTTGTCGCAAGACGAATAATGGATTGCAGGTGCCATTTTGCGCCCTCACAATTTCTTCCAACATCCTCGCCATGAACTTCCTCTTGTACGGCTGTCGCAGGGGTCGATCCACATAAGAATATATCTCCGTCGTTGCCAATAAATGTAACTCGACTCCACCCAAGATGATTAGGCCGATGAGGATAAAGACGCGGGAGACAATGAAGAAGTCGGCGTGGACGCTCCTGTCTCTGCTGCTGGCGTCATACGCAGTAGTTACCGAGCTCCCCACCGGAGCGACCACCCAAGCACTGGCCCCCACCAAGCCCAAGTCTTCAACAAGGTCTAAGCTGGGGATGATGGCTCACACGTACCTTATGTATCGACAATCGGACCCTTCTGTTCCCCTCCGCCAGTGTGTCTCAGACTCGGTTGGCACAGATCACGGCCGGGCAGCACATCGTCCACCGTTGACGCTTCCCCGCCGCCATTCCACCATTTTCACTCCTTCTCCCCAGCGAATCCTACGCCAGAGCCCTCAGCTGCAGCTGCGTAGGCAGGAGCAAGTCGGCGTTACCTAATGACGTAAAAAAGGGCAAGGTGGAGATTGTTGCGTGAATGGCGCCTGAGATGGCATGGGTAGCGACTACTCATGTCAGAGGAGCCCTGCGGACGCAGCGAGTTACTGGCTGCGCGAGATCATGAACACAGCCAAGGAAGGCGTGGATATGGACAAGGAAGGGAGATGTCGTCGACGCAGCCGGGATTAGCTGATGACGCTCGGGGAGGCATGGCCGACCTCTGTACGGATCCTACGATCCCACATACCGGGGTTGCTTATACCTGCTCCGAGCTTTGTGAAAAGATGACTTTCTACTGCCAAGTAAGCATGAGGAGGGCAATAGGTTTAAGGTTTCGCGCTGATATATCCCCTAGCACCACTTGTGACACATGTGACATTTCCTTGTACGATGGGGAAAAAAACAAAAAACCCTCTGAGAGGCTACCGAATCAATAAATGTAATCAATATATTACACAATTTGTCACATATAGGCATGAAAATCATAATCCACGGGAATAAAACATCAAAGGATTATCTTTCAGCATCGCGGGTTCGAGCGTGTACCTGGACCGAGAGGCTGTAGAGTAGAGGTATGAATCATATCGTGCACTAGCCGAGTCAAGGCAGGTTAGTCCAAACATAGGCGAAGGGAGACAGGAGGAAAGACACCAACCTTTACGTTGTCCCAACGCGCCATAAGATCTTGTACCTTATCGTTGAAAGCCTGCTTGCAGATTTGGCAAGTAAGATTGTCGGTAAGGGAGCTGAAGGCGGAGTCGATCATGCTCGTGGATAAATCTGAAGTTTGAACTTGACGTCAGCCGGGATATTTCTACGGGCCACGATAACATACCAGGCCTAGCCACCCACGCAAGATTCCCTGCGCCCATAACCCATAAACTGGTGAGTCTCTCCTGTGAGCCCTGATCACACTCATCTGTCGGCGGATGGGAGTTGGGTGGTTGCAGCAGAAGCGATTTGAGTGCATTCATCCGGTCTCTATGGAGAACCAGTAGTCGTTTCATGTACACGCCGCCAATCCTGTCCGCTAAATCATCGCTGATCGAGGTTGGAGGCCTAGACAAGAGGTAGGCTGAGGCGGAAACCGCAAGGTGGTAGATGTCAAACTGGGCTGCAAGGGCATAGAGTTCATACGGGACCAACGGCGCGAAATCGAGCAAGTTGGTGTAGAAAGGGTTGGCTTGGGTTAGGTGTAACGCAGGCTCGATGTCGTATCGTCGCATGGCGGTCACAGCATCAATGAAGTTTTGGAATGAATACGTGTGGTCGTTGAAAGGGAGCAGATAGACTGCGTGAAGAATCATGGCGAAAATGACGGACGTGTCCGGGATACGCCTGAGGGGTTCAGGGTGACCCTCGACATGTACCCTAGGTTGCGCGATGACTGACTGGAAAACATTTCCGGAGACTTGACGTAAGACGTCTGTTCGGACGTAGAAGAGGACGGAATCGTCGGTTAGGAAGATGAGATCGTGCTCGAAATTGTTGGATTCCGGCGAGAAGTGTGGAGAGATTCGCGTTGGCGGCTATCATATAATCATCAAAAAAGATATCGAGGTCGAGAGTTACATCTCATACCTGTTGAGTGACCGGGATTTGCGACTGGTAATAGCGGCTCATGCTGGTCCTCGGGTGTGGAAGATTGATCTTCTGGAATCTTCGTAGTCTTTATAAATGGTTGTGACAAACATGAGGACCACTTGGAGGTAAGAAATCACCCGCGAAAGGTCCAGGTCCGCAATACATTCGTAGTTAGTCAGATTATTCTGATTTCAATAATCGGGCTTCTAAGAGATTTCGCCTGGACGCATGAACACACTCTGGGCGAGTCCTGTCGCATCCCAACCTTTTGGGAAGCTATGGGGGCAAGGGTACGTCACCCGCAGTAACAGCTTGAAGAAGATTATGTCTGTAATATGAAGTACAACCGGTCTCCAAAAAGTAAACGCAGCTTTAGCGCTACAACTGAGCGTTGAACTCCGCCCGAGACTCGTCATACACCATATATTTAACACAATCTACAAGGTGGAAACAGTGTATCCAAAGAATGTTATGACAAATACGAAGGATGGCCCCGACGGGAGGTCAGAAGCAGAATTTTCGGCTGCCTTTGATAGGTAGTAGAATGCCATTACTATGTTGGCTTGTCCTTCGTCCAGGTTACCTACAAGATCAAGGTGAGCAATGAGTTCCCCTGTCCTGAAAAGTCAGCTAGTCGCAGAGGTATGATGTCAGAATTGTGAATCGTCTGGAATACCAACTCTCCATATTCGTGCGGACACAAGGGTACACAAGGGGGGTTTCCCCAGTTTTCCGGAATATGGGAAAGTTTAGAAGCCCGGAATTGCATAATCACCGGGAAAAGTCAGGAAAGGGCGAAGCATCCGTTTGTCTCAGAATGAAAAGTCTGAAAATCTCCCGAAAGCGCTCCAAGCCGGTTCCTCCAGTTGCCACGCAATTGGTGTCGCTCGCATTCGCTGCCTGTCGGCAGGCTTGAGGTGTCCACAGAGTAGTACCTCAACCGGTTCTATGGTTCTAGTGGAGATGGAGGCGTCATATACTGGTCGTTGATTTGCAGGTCTTCTAGACTCAATAATTCTCTCCTTCAGGTTCAGAACTTAGTGTAGAGCATAAATGGGCTTGCATCAACGTTGAACGCGGAACAGGCATGCAGCGGAGTCATTCGGTCCTAAGTTCAGCAGAAAAAGCCCGTTGTAGTATGCTAATACAGTAACTTATAGAAGGAGAAGCGTTTTGCCTCCGTCTTATGGGCTCGGAGCGAATGTATGTTCGAACGTTACCTCCTATTGACTTGCCCGGCGATCATTAGCTCCGGCAGAGTAAGTTTTCGTTTCTGAAGTGAAATAGAGTTCATGTCAAGCGTGGCCATCATAATTGGTCGGATTGAATGGTCCGGACGAACTTGGATGCTCTTGTTGTCGCATGGTTTGGTTGCTTGTAATTTGTGGAGAGGCTTCAACTTGTTCAAAGAAGACCAAGTAGAAAACGGTTGATGGCCGGTTTAACATCCTTGAAGACAGTGCCGGTCTCGGATCACGGCAACCCCCGGATTTACTATCTCCGACCCGGAGGTTGGCCGGACTGGGAAACTGGCCATTCGCACATTACTCACCACAACGCGAATTCCAGAGGACTTTTGGGTTATTTTAACGTAATATACATATGAAAGTATAGTATGGTCAATACTATGGGGTTCTAAGCCATATAACTGGTCGTGCAGGGTGTGAAGCGTTGGAAAAGGACCCAAAATCATTCTTTCCGGTCCATCAAAAGTCGGCACACTTATGGCAGAGTCAGTTCCTCATTATATCATATGATTGGGGTCTCTTTATGAATGTATATAAGTCTAGTTATGTTTACAACTTGTCTGGAGGACATTGGAGCACACATGTGTGCAGCAGATGCTTGGTGGCCAACTTTCCAGTCTGTCCATCAAACTGGCCAGATAGTTCACTTCGTCCACAGAATGCGATCGAGTGGTTATTTTAACAAACAGAGGACACCATCTTGTTCAGAGCATATGAAAGCCTCGAAAACCACTTCAATCGCCATTCTATACGGCTTCTTTCAACTGCAGGGCAAGAAATACCATAAGGTGGCCAACTTCAGGGTCATCAATAGTAAGTAATGAGCGGCTCTTTGAGCGTCTTCCAGCATGCTCTGGAGAGTTCCTCGAAACCAACTTCACAAACAACGCTTGTTTAGTCATTGATCTGTGGATGCCTGTGTATCCATAGGAGTATATGCATTGCATTCGGTAGTTACTAAGGCTGCCTTGTTCGGAAAAATTCAAAGCAAAAGCCCTCGCTGTAACTGTAAGTCTTTCTAGCTGGCTCTTACCACCATTTCAGGTGCAGCAATAGCTCCTCACAACTGGTGAAGATTGTGTCTACACGTAGGCTGAACAAACTGATCTAAGAAGCGTCGGGCTCCGACCTAATCACCATTCTATTCTCTCCCCATGGACCAACTCATTCCTGATTGAATGTGATTGCGCACGGACCAAATCATACATATCTCTTTTCTCCATGTGGTCAATCTCGACGCCACGCTTTGTCAAAGGAAGGCACCCACAACTGCATCGTTTTGATCCACTCTCACACCACCATCAACTGAAATCTTATTCCTGGTCATCTGAGCAATCGGAGTAATAAGTAATGGCGCTCTCGATAACAAGAAAGGTCGCAGTACCCAACTCACTATCGTACTATGCATTGGCCTGAACCGCCCAAGAACGCATTCATATAACGACCCACGACGGGGAGCAGCCTGATTTACCTCTCTCGCCCAGCCTGTAATTAGAAGAAGCCATCTTCAAGTTTAAGGTGGCTTCATTCTTCATCCGAGGATTAACGTTGAATGGGTGCCACGACTAGTGACGTCAGCAATACATTTCTGAGTCTCCAAAGGGCAAGGCCTGGCTTCGGGACTGACCTTCTTCTACGGGTGGGGGGCTACCTCCAGTACCCACTGACAGCTTAGAGAAGTTACATTGTTTGTGCCACCCTTCAAACGGGCGGGAACTCACTTTTTTTACTCGCCTGAGCCTCCGGGTAGCGATGCCCCGTGAGGTAGACGGAGTTCCCGCCCAATCGAGGCTAAACTTAGTAACGGCATGCCTTGTGTCCAGTACTTTCTATCTATCGCAGACTAGGGGAGATCCTAATTTAACAGCTCAGAATCCTGCTCATGCTCTGTAAGGAGGCGCCGTTCTCAGGCGGAGGATGGCCGCCTCGAGCCGTTAGCTAGCGCCGGTGCAGTTTCGTGCCATTTGTTGTGGCACTTGAAGTGAATTACGAGACGATTCGGACTTGGGACTGCCCGTCTGTACACAATCACCTTGAATCGAAGGATGTGATCAATATGATACCATCAGCATGCCGAGCTTGCCGAGCCAGTAGTTTGGCGCTGTCAATACCTGTCTGTCATTGTAAGGTAGACATCATCCAAACTCATCTACCCCACGTGCTGTGACATTCAGTGACAACGGTCATGTGCGATACATATATGGAAAGATCAAACTCCCCATTTGGATGCGGGGTTTGAATTGACGACGAGAGCTTCGAGCGAATGAACGAATTAGTCGCGATATGCAGAATAACAAGCTCGGGCCGGGCTTCGACCGCTTTTAAACTTATTTTGGCTACTTAACGAAGGAACTGAGACCATAAAGCCAGACAAATCCTGAGCAAATGTGGGGAAAACCTGCCAGAAGTGGCTTTTGCACAATGAGGACCTGAAGGACTCCACGCAATAATCTACCATGTTTATGAGTGTATAAATGTTGGAAGATACGCCCATTTTCATATTAACTCAGTATATTGGCTGTAGAAAGCATCTAGGCTGCAACACGCTCTCATGCAGCCTGAATGATGCCAATCGTAACTGATAAGACCGTCCCCTTCTCATTTCAACCAAATTTCTCAATCGCAATTTTCAGTATGAAGATATAAGTCATTTAAATAGACTGATAATTGCGTTTTATTATTTCTTTCGAATTGAGTGTGAAAGCCTCAGCCCAGCATTGTGTAACGTTTGGGTCACGTGACATCGATGAGTTTGGATGAGGTCTAAGTTACCTTAACATATCTGCTGTCTGGGGTCCCCGCCGAATTTGTTGCCAAACACTATGTAACAAACCCGCATAATTTCAGACGCGGATTCCGTATTGATATGGACCGAGCTGTAAGGAGGATGTAACATAGCAAGGTAGAATATCACCTTTCTGCCTTCCTCGCAAAAATATCAGCATGAGTTGTAGTCCCCAAGCACAATTGCCCATAGCTTCACCGCAGGTAAGAATTAAACCTCCACGATTCCAGGTTATTGTCTTGACATCATATTACAGGGCTCATTCGTGGAATACACCATCTCTCCATACTTCCCGCCGGAATTCCACAATTTCCAGTACGATCTAATCCTCCTCAGTGAAGATTCCGTCCTCTTCTACCTGAGAACCGACTCCTTACGTCGAATGTCTCAAAACGCCTTCCAATCGGTTATTGCGCAACACAACGTCTTCGTCGAAGGTCTTGCTGAACCATTCCGACGCATCCCAGATACATCGGACGTCCTCACTGGGATTCTTCATGCTGTCTACTTCCTCCTTTACAACGACCACACCCGTTCATTCCAAACATTCGCTAATGACGTGACGGCAATGCAGCGATACGACATCGAGCCTGCGTTATACCTAACCCAAACCAACCCTTTCTACACCAACTTGCTCAGTTTCGCGCCATCGGCCCCATACGATCTCTACGCCCTCGCAGCCCAGTTTGACATCTACCATCTCGCCGTCGCTGCTTCATCTCATCTGTTGTCTCGACCAATAACATCAATGAGCGAGGAGTTGGCAAACAGGATTGGTGGTGTATACCTGAAGCGACTACTGCGTCTTCACGAAGAACGGATAGATGCACTAAAGACGATACTGCTACAACCCCCGAACTCGCATCCGCTAGTGGACGGCTGTAATGAGGAGCTACAGAAGAAGGTCGCCAGGGCATGGGCTATGGTGGTCGCAAATCTTGCGTGGGCAGCTAGACCTGGTATTCTATCATAATGTTTGTCGTAACACGCCCCTCTGACGTCATATTTGAACAGATTTATCTACGAACATGATTAGCTCCGCTTTCGGTCACTTGAAGGGCACTTTTTCGTGCCAACTATGCCAGCAGGCTTTGGATGACAGGCTTCAAGACACTGTTGTGCGTTGGAGTAACGTAAAGGTTTGTGTCTCGCTTCCCTATTTTTCCTTCGTCTAACGCCTTCACTCGTCCAGTGCACGATATAATGTTATGCCTTTACCTTCGCAGGAAGTCCAAATACACGCTCGAGGTCCGGAATAATGGAAGACGGCCCTTTATGTTTCAATTATAGTCGATCGTGGTTCTCGTATTGTAAGCCCAAATATGTAATATACTCTCTCGTACACTCAATCAATTCCATCGCCTTTAAGAGGTTTTCCTTAAAGTAAATGAGGCACCGGAGAAACTCCTCTGCGGTTATGTTAGGCTTGAAAAACACCTCCACCATCTCCTCCAAAGAAAAGATTTAGACTATGGAAGCATATCAACCCCTAGCGCCGATCAGTCACATCGTTCTCTCAGACAGGAGACGGTATGTGATTCTACTTCGAGTTTGTATCCATGACCGGAGGGAGAACTCACAAATCTCTTTTTTGATATGGAATGCTTCTCGAGGATTGTTCCTGCTCCACCCCGAGACTGGAAGGTGGCGTCAGCACCTTGGTCAAGGAGCCCCACTTTCCTAAGTCTGCTTTCAGCTGCGGCTTCTTCGGCTTTCAGTTGAGGATTCACCCCTCAAACACGTGTCATACTACGGAGCTCAACTACGCCAGCAACGTTGTATAAAAATAGAAGTACACTCGGAAAGGAATCGTATTAGTTGGACAAAGTGATATGTCGTGGACTATATACCGGAGAAGAGCTTCGCCACGACAAGAGAACTTGCCGGGTGATATCTGTGATGGAAGTTTGGGGAAGGTAGAGTGGCCAGAGGGTCCAATAGAGGAAGCGATATCAGGTACAGTACGTATGGATGGGTGGCATTGAAATTTACAACGCATTGAGATAAAAGTAGGTAGCTGTAAACGAGAGCAGCAAAAGCAGTAATGCGGTCAGGGTAACCTTCCTTTGCCAGGTAGGGCCAGTTCAGTTTCCTCACGAGCTCCTGCTCGAGCTTGTCCTCATCATCCCTGGCCCGTTCCTTGGAAAGCTCCACAGAGATATACAGTAATCGCAGGTTTGGTTGAATAAGCACCGAAAGCCACCTGGATCGCACGATGAGGTAGTTACCAGAGGAAGGCCAAGATGCTTCATCGCGTATACAATCTATAAAATGAGGAAACGAAGTGAATTTCCGAACATACGACACAGCCAATATTTCTTACCGTGACAGTGGCGCTTCGGGAGACACCAGCACGACAATGAACCAGGACTTGACTGCCTTCGATCTGGTCGCAGATAGGCTCCAACTGGGGTCCAGGGGTGTCAATTCAAGTTCCATCATCACACACGCCATTGCCGTCGAGGACCTTCAAACGACCTTCACGTTCTTCGTGCCATAACGGAGCTTGGCCAGGCCCTTTCCCCGGGACGTGGTGTGGGGCTCGACCAGGTCGATGATACGGAGAGGATATGCCTGAACATGAGGAGGATGCTTGTACCTTTTCGGCGGAGGTACAAGGGTGCATTCGCCCATGGATACAACGTGGGTGATGTCCAATGCGTGCAACATGTACCCGTTGGTGGCATGGTTCCCAAAACAAAGCCTAGGGTGTTAGTTCCTGCCGGTGCAAGCACAGAAAAACGTACATAGAGTAGAACCCGTTTGGGAAGTTCCATCGAAATGAAGGTCGTTGAACCAGATACGGTCATGTCCTCCAAATGAGCCGGGCAGCCAAGAGCTTGCCATTGCTCCCGGAGGCCTTTCACAGTTGTCGCACCCTATTGCTGAGCTCCCTTGGGCGTAGGTAGAGCAGTAGAAGGCGCCGAGTGAGACATTGCATCAGAAGCGGATTGGCCAAGACTCGGGGTGTAAGGGGATTGCTCAGCGGTGTATGGCCACATAGCCGTGGGTGGCGAGCAACTGGGCAGAACTGTCATGGTTGTAGGAGTGGGGGAGATTCCTTGTTCCTGGATGACTTTCGAGAAGGTGGAGATAGTGTGAGCGAATGAAAAAGACTTTGCTCCCATTCTTCTAGGTTGATCAGCTGTGGGCGCTGGGGGAGTGAACAATCGATTCCGCCGGAGACGTGCTGGTGGGCAGACGACACCCTAGAGAATGAAGAGCTTGGATAAGGAGTCGCTGAATTTGCACCTTGACGTGGTGAGTTGACTCGGGCTCGCGGGTGGGGATGTTGGGTAACAGAGGAACACCCTCCGCATCTTCCAAGAGGACCTGGACGATCCTAGAGTCCCAGATAGTTGGGCTGAGTGAACGTTGCTGACGAGCCTTCCCTTGCTGCTCCTCGGTGGCCTTCTCGAGTGAGGTGGCATTGCCTTGCAAATTGGTGTTGACGATCTCGAGATGGGAGAAATGTGGCAGCGAAGCAGGTGGCCTGGCGCATGTCGTGGAAGGTTCCCAATCTGAATTATCAGACTCAAGAATTCCAATTATGGGGAGCCAGGCGGTTCAATACGAATAGGTGTTGTCACAGTAGACGCTGCCATTGCTTTCCAGTCGTTGGATGGCTTAGTCATCACACAAATATTCGAATTTATGAACAGAACATGCCTCTCCAGCCTCAGGGGAGGTGATCTAAGGTCCGGACAATGTTTCAAAGAAGCATTGTTGGTATAATCAAGTGGTCTATGTTTTTCAAATAGCGTCTGTACCCGTGTTCCTCTGCTGAGATGACAACTTAGCCGTAACCGCACCTTCAACGGCACTGGCACCCTCCATACTTGGCCCAAAGCCACTGACAACAGTGACAAGTAGGTCCAAACAACGCGTCGCGTCATTGGTGGCAATGTCCCAGGCTTGCCAGTGCTTCGTGTGCGGTTAGACAGACTTCGACTCTCTTGTGTAGCTTGGATGTCATGTTGCAGTGAGCGTTGACATTGAGATGTATCTACGAAAAATATGGTAAGGTTCAGGAAAATAAGCCTCACGAGTTGCGCAATCCTCGAGGGCGCGGATCTGGCTGCCAAGGTCGCCACATATTATACTAGCGAAAGCATCCATTGGGAGATGACTTCCTTCACCCTCTTCTCCAACATATCTCGAAAGAGGTCGTACTCGATATGCCTATCCAGTCCCTCGATTACGCCTGAAGTGTTTTGGGAGAAATGTCTTTTCGTCGAACGGTTTAAAACTAATCGTGCGGAATATGAGGGTTCAAGTTACCCACCGCATTTCGCATCCGCAGACAGCACAGATCTCTCCCACCATCTCATTGCTGATGGCGTCTAGAGACTTCGGGAGGAAATGCGAAGAAGCTGTGGCCGCTAGATGGGTGTACAACTCTACAAGAAGATTGTAATCGTAGCAGAGGTTCGCCGGAGTTAGAGATCGGTTGGATTTATACTGTCCCCAATAGGCATTTGCCCAATCCCATCAAAGAAGAAAGAAGTCTTCAGGGAGAGGAACGTTCTAGAACGCCAGATCGTACAGCAGAAGAAGCACATCCAGAAGACGTTCCTGGTATGCACACAGTAGATGGATTCATTCCTTGGCCATGGATACCCTTCCCAGCCCCATGAATACGTTGTTTGAGACGCAGAAGAGGATCTCGCCTTCGTACTCAGGTTGTCCACATTTGCTTCCGAGTCACGAGCGCCGAGAAAGAAGGGCTGTGTTTGACGGTGCCTAAATGATAATTTATATTATGCGACGGTATTTTTTTCCTGTGCGGACACCCAGACAACACCTCCGGAATATCGCTTGCAGATATCCCAAAGAAACGCGCCGTTCGATGCGAAAGGTAGTTGAAATCTGTGATGTTCGCATTTGGAGCATGAGGTAGGCTCGGCTGTGGAGCAAAGATAAAGATGCGTTAACGGGCTGATATTTCTGTGGCGTAACTAGGACGATAACGCGTCGCAGTTTCAATGGTGAGAACCACAGCCCCATGTAGTGGTAGGCGTATATGTGGGAGCTTCACGGCCAGTGTGTATGAATTCTGAGGAGCGTCGTCGGCCGTCGGTCGTCCATAACTCCATCGAACTTTGCGTAATGGTGGTGCGAATTCCATGGAGTGGCTGACCACAGAACGACGGAGACAGTAGAAGATTCGGGATAACGCCGTCTTGTTTGAAATAATTTGGCACGGACTGAATTGTGGATAGTCGTCATTAGAGCGGTTCAGTAGCTTTGGCCAGTTAATTTGACGATTGATCCAGCCAATCACATGGCGAGAAATGCTCTAACCTAGTGTTTCCATCGGCTTATCAGCCGCCAAATTCATTCACCAGCAATTTTCTAAACTACTCTATTCATGTAGTTCAGTCAGACACGAGCCAAAAAAACGGGGGGTGGAGTCTGAATACGGACAGAGCTCCCGAAAAACAATTGTCAACCAGCGAGTCGGTTGGGTTTACTGGCACGTCCGCAAAGGGTTTGGATCCCCACCAAATAACTAAGAAATTACAACACCAAATAATCCGAACGAGCTGTACCGGAGTGCCGGCAGCAGCGATTGCCAGCCAACGGAAAGTTTGCAGAAAATTTGACTTGAGAGATACGCTTTTGGCCAGATTTTTGTTTGGGATAATCCCAGGGAATTTCCAGAAGACACTAGCAAGCAGAGGCAGCATTGCCTCCCACTTTCTTCCAGCCTTAACGCTTTATAACATTGACGCTACGGGGGACAGAGGCTCGACAAGCAAGGGCGGGAAAAACCGCCGGAGCCTTCATCACTATCAGCAGCATCCCTTTCGAGCGGACGTCGTATTTTCAAAACGTCGGAAAGCAAGACGCGGGGGTGGTAGGCAGGAAGGTGTTCATGGGGGGGAATATGGTAAAGGTGCATAGCTTCTCGTCCAATTTTCGGTGTCAAACTTCCGAGTGTTTTCATCGTCCATATCTACTGAAGTTGGCGCCTTCTTACCCAGCCATGAACAAAAGAAATCGTAACTGACGAATTTACCGCTTGTCCACCGGTACAGGATCATTTTCAAACGCACAAATTCCGTCAGAGAAATATTAGCGGCAATTCACAAACTTCAACCGCCCACCACTGAAAGCAATGTTGGATTTTCGTTACGGCCCACAGCACCAGGTCAGGTAGGTCAGTCTTCTGCAACTCAGCTCTCCACCCTTATTTTCGTACACCTTCTGTGCTCGACAAGGCTTACCGCTCATTCGAATTTCGGACCTGTCATCGCACCTTACCATTCTTTTCCGTCTTGCAGCTTCGGCACAAAAGAATTCTGACTCTTCATTGCTCACAGGTCCGCCGAACACCTTCGGTCAGATAGGAACGAGATGCCAGAATGGTTCTTCATGCCACGCCACATTTCGTCAGCTCCTTAAACAGCTGACAGTGGAACAGCTGTAAATCTCCCAACACTTGCAGACGTCAACGCCCCCACACGGCCATGCCTGCTGATTCGCGTTACAAACTCAAGCAGACGAAGAATGGCAGAACGAGTCTTTCAGCGATGAAGTCGACCTTGGTGGGCACTGTCCCGGGGTCCCCTGTCGTCTCCCGTCGTACCACCCAGAGGAGCGTCTCTCGCACCTAAACCCACGCCCAAAGCCACCCTCGACCCCCAGCGACAGGTATCTTGCTATTAGGAGGCAAAACCGCTCCCGCCAGATGCTCTATTGACACACCCACATTTCCGGCCCATATCCTTTCCCTCGCCCTACTGTCGAATGCCCCGTTCCCGAGCATTGCCCGCGTGCGTAGGAGATATCTCCCGTATTGACTTCGACTCCGACGACGAATAGGCGGAGGGTGACCGCGGTTACGAAGGGAAATTTCGGAGACAGTGTTGACGACATCCTGCTCTGCTACGACGCCCAATGCACCGGTTATGGAGCTTTCAGCCCAGGACCGGGAAACATACCGCGTCGGCGTCGCTAGCACGTGAAGTCATCAAGAACTACAAGCCGAGGAGAATAATGCCATATACGTACCTGCGGACAGGACAGTCCCATCATGTTATGCATCCACCGAGAGCACCAGTCACATTCTTGGGATGCCCCACATCCAGACGTACGTGGATACCTGCATGGACACGCCGAAACCACCACTGGCCTGCCTGCGCCCACTTGTCGCAAGATGAATAATGGATCGCAGGTGCCATTTTTGCGTCCATACAAGTTCTTCCAATCTCCTTGCCCTGGGCTTCCTCTTGTGCGGCTGTCGGAGGGGACGATCCATATGAGAAGATATCTCCGTCATTACCATCGAGTGTGACGACGACTCCACCCAAGATGTTGAGGCCGAAGAAGATGAAGACACGGCAGACGATGAAGACGCTCCTATTTTCGCTGCTGGGGTTCTAAGTAGTGGTTACCGAGCCAGTAGCCACTCAAGCATTGGCGTCCCCTTGCGCCAAAGTTAAATATGTCTATGCTGAGGATGACGGCGCAAACGTACCTTGCGTATAGATAATCAAGCCCTCCTTACCTCCCATCCGCGCCTCAGACTCGGTTAACAGCAGACCACGGCCAGGCAGCACATCGTCTACCAATGACGTTTCCCCATTCCTGTCTACCCATCCTGTCACTTCTGCCCTTTCCGCGCGCTCGGCTCCTATGCCTTCACCGTTAGCTGCAGATATGTGGCCAGGAGGGGGTCGGCCTTACCTAATGACGTAAAAGAATAAAAGTGGAGATGGTTGCGGGAGCAGCACCTGAGGTAGCGTGGGCAGCAGCTACTCAAGTTAGAGGAGCTCACACGGACGCGGCCGGTTCACTATGGGCTCTAGATCGTGGACAAAGTCAAGGAAGGAGAATGGACAAGGAGGAAGAGACGCGGCGCTGACGCAGCCGGGATTGGCTGATAAAGCTTGGGGAGGCATAGACGACACCTATACGGATCCTGCGATCCTACACACCGGGGGTGCCTACACCTGCACCGAGCTTTATGGAAAGCGACTTTCTTCTCCTCAGTGAGCACGAGGGCGCAACTTGTGTGTTTGAGGTTTTGTGCTTCTATATCGCTAGCATCACCTGCGACTCATGTGACGTTCCCTTGCGTAGTTGTGTAGGAAAACGTTTTTCGCATTTTGTCCGATGTACATGAAAACCATAATCGACGACAGTAGAACACCAAAAGTTATCTTTCAACATCACCTTTCAACATCACGGACTCGAGCGTGTACCTGGACCGAGCTGCAGAGTAGAGGTATAAAATCATATCGTACACTAGGCGAGTCAAGGCGAGTCAGTCCCAAAATGGTCGAAGGACAAATTGGTTAAAATACGAGCCTTTACGTTGCTCCAACGCGCTATAATATCCTGCACGTTGTCGTCCAAGGCCTTCTTGCAGAGTTGACAAGAAAGGCCGTCACCAAGGGGGCCGAAAGCGGAGCTAATCATGCTCGCAGATAAATCTAAAGTTTAAACTTGACGTCAGCAAATATACTTCTATGAGCCATGCTAAGATACCAGGGTTGGCTGTCCACGCGAGATTCCCCGCACCCATAATCCATATGATGCTGAGCTCCTTTAGTGATTCCTGATCGCACCCATCTGTCGGCGGATGCGAGATTGGCAGTTGCAGCAAAATCAATTTGAGCGCTTCCATCCGATCTCTGTGGAGAACCAGTAGTCGTTTGAGGTATACGCCACCAATCCTGTTCAATAAATCATCGCCGATGGATGTTGGAGGCATAGACAAGAGGTGGGAAGAGGCGGCGACGGCGAGATGGTGGATGCCAAACTGGGCTGCGAGGGCGTAGAGTTCAAATGGGACCACCGGTGCAAAACTGAGCAAGTTGATGCAGAGAGGGTTCGTTGGGGTTAGATGCAACGCAGGCTCAATGTCGTATCGCTGCATTGCGGCCACAGCATCAACGAAGGTTTGGAATGGACAGGTGTGGTCGTTGTAAGGGCGTGAATAGACTGCGTGAAGAATCACGGTGAAAATCACCGACGTATCCGAGATACGTCTGAGGGGTTCGGCATGACCTTCAATATGTACGCTAGGCTGCGCAATGACCGACTGGAGAACGTTTCTAGAGACTTGATGTAAGAGGTCGGTTCGCACGTAGAAGACAACGGAATCCTCAGTGAGGATGATGAGATCGTGCTGAAAATTGTTGGATTCTGGTGAGAACTGTGGAGAGATTCGTGTCGGCCGCTATCATATGATCATAAACCGAGAGATCGAGGTCGAGAGCCTCATACCATACCTGCTGAGTCGCTGGGGTTTGCGACTGGTGATAGCTACTCATACTGGTCCTTAGGTGTAGAAGGGAGATTTTCTGGAATCTTCGTAGAGTCTTCTTAAATGACTACGACAAACGCTGGCACTCGGAGGTCATCAATCATCAACAAAAGGTCCGTAGATTGTTCACATTTCCATAATTGGAGCTTCATGAAGAGGTTTGGCCCCGGCGTATGAACCACATCGTCCTATCGTATCTGAACCTCTTAAGAAATACGAGGGCAGGGATACGTCACCTGCAGAAAAAGGGGATAAATGTCTGTGGTGTGAAGTACCACTGGCATTGGCCTCCAATAGGTAAATGCAGTTTTAGCGGTACGACCGGGAACTCGTCGTAGAACATCTATTTACCGCAATTCAAAGTGCGAAAACCATTTATCCAAAGATTGGTATACAAAGGTACGAAGCAGGGCCGTGGCGCGAGATTCGAGTTTGGAGCAAGAATGTGGGCCGCCTCTCATATGTAGATGCAATAGTTTGCCCCTCCTGAATGGAAAGCTTAATCCCACTGCTATGTTGGCCCCTCCTCCGTCCGTGCTGTATTTTAAGGTCTGTGAGTGAGCCACGAGTTCAGGTGTCCTGAAAAGTCAGCTAGACGTAGATGTATACTAGTAGTATCAGAATCACGAACCACCTTGGAGTACAATCCCGCGGACACAAGGATACACAAGTGGGTTTCTGGAATACGGAAAGGCCCCGAGCAGCATGCAAAGGGATAATCAGGAGAAAACGGCAGAAAGGGCGAAGCACCCGTTCATTTCAAGATTTTCGAACCAGAAGTCTGAAAACTTCGGGAAAGCACTCCAAACCGGTGCCTGCCTTTGCTGCCTGTCGGCGGGCTTGAGGTGTTCCCAAGGTAGTGGCTCGGCCGGTTCTATGTCTAGTGGGGTTAGAGACGTCATATACTGGTCGTTTACTGGTACGTGTTCATGAATGAATTCCTTGTATCAACGTCAAACGCGAAACCGGGATGCAGCAGAGTGACTCAGACCTGAGTTCCAGCAGAAGGAATCCAGTTTCGTGCGTTGGTACAGTAAATTAAGGAAGAAATCTTTGCCCAGTCCCATGGGGCCGAAATGAGTGAAGGGGTGCCGAATGTTCTCTCCTATCTACTTGTCCGCAAGAGGTACCCACCCCCTGAAAAATTGAAGGTATGTTGTGGTACGTGGTTAACGGCGCTGGCGACCCCTCCCCTCCCAAGTCCTGGCCCAAAAAGGAAATTCCGGAACCCAAAAAGGGAATTTCGGCTAACAAGTTGTCTTTATTGGTCAATATTGCCCTTCTACGTTAGTTAGGTAGATCGTACGTGTATGTATAACAGAGATTTAGTATAATATAAGGATACTGATAAGTTATTGTGCTGCCAGGATACCTGCACTACCTTTTGGCTTTCTTCCGGGCGGGTAGACCTGCATTTTCGCGGCAAGTGCCATCACAGCTGGCATTTTTGTGAGATCATCTTCACGACATTGAAGGTGAAACTAGAAAAGAATCAATGATCCATTGAAGTAGGTATTCAATAATGGAATTACCTGAGCGTCACAGGCAGGACCATCACATCTGACGCAGTATTCTTCATTTTCGATGGGTTCCTCACATTCGTAGCATTCTGGTAGCTGCTGACAATTTCGACGTCGTATCTTGATGACAAGCTTGGGCTGGACAGGTACACCCAAACAAGCAGCCAGCTGAGAAGGCGGGGCCGAGGTGGATGGCGGTGGTGAAGGGGCATTGAACCCAAGCTTGGGCTCGTGGTGAGCATCAATTGACGGTTCAACTTGAGCTTCTGCCACGCATGTAACAATTGCCGCATTGTTGGTATCTGCGTCCAGACCCGTCATGAATGCCTGACTGATTTCTGCTACCTGACTGTTGTCCTGTGATGCTGGCGGTGGAGGTTCATGACTCAGAGTAGCTGTCTCGTCATCTGATTCTGAATCTGAGTCTGAGGGGCTGCTTGTTTCCGAGGCTGGGGTATTCTCCTCTTGATCATCCCAGTTGTCGTCTGAGGCTTCTGGTTGGCCTTGGGAACCATTCTCAATAAGAATAAAAGGACTGGATAGCATTAGTTTCATGCAAATCTAATAGTAAGGGATTCACGAACGTGTTTTCATCAAGGTTCAAGGCGCTTCGGTAAGATTCAGATATGTGGAATGATGGTTTCGTCTTCTTCTTCCTAGCCATACGAGGTTTTGTGTTGTACACAATCTTCATGAGGTTCACCTCTGGTGTGATATCAAAGGCCTGCCGATGTTGGGTTAATTGAGTGTCAGCGAGGCCGTGATTGCGAGTAAGATGGCTTCGTAGGTTATATTTCCAGACGGCGGGTGAATTCGGGGGGCATATAGGGCAGCGAAGGGGGACATTTGAGCAAATCTTAACCTGGGTGTTGCAGACATCGCATTGGCGGGTGCTTGACGTGGTAAAAGCAGAGGGACCCTAATATGTAAACAACGCGGCGGCAAGGCGGTATTAGGTTTACGTCACATGGGATTTGCATGGGATAGACGCGCGCTTACCCTGCCCTTGCCTTTCGCCATCGCCGAGTGTCAACGAGAAGCCTCAAAAACGCATCCCCAAGGGTCGCAATTGCAACGAACAAGACAGAGATATGTTATATGACTCCCATTGGTTGAAATAACTCAATAATTAAGCGAAAATCAGGTGGAAAAACATTCGGGGTTAAGCCTGTCCGGCCGGCCCCCCCTCCCCTAACGTGACTTCTCGGCATCTGACGGTGAGTACCTCTTGCTTGTCCGACGATCAATTTACCTCCAGTAAAGTAAGTTTTTGTTTTCCGCAGTCAAATAGAGACTATGTCTAGGGTGGCCATTATAAATCATCGTATTTGAAAGATCTGGTTGAACTTGAATGTCCTTGTTGTTGCATGGTTTGGTTGCTTGCCACTTGTATTCGTAAAGAGGCTTCAACTTGGTTTTGAGATGCATGACAGTGGGCAGTGCCGCAGGTCAGCCTCGATCACGGCAATTCCCGGATAGATGTCGCCCAATGCCAACGCCAATGATGACTGATCTAAGCACGGACGCACAGCACCCCCACAGCACCCCCACATCAACCGGTTACTATTTTTACCCGCAGCAAGACTACGTTAGAAACTACTTACTATCAAATGTGATACATACTAGCCGTTACCCGTGCTTTGCACGGGCTGAAATTCAGCTTTAATTCAGCCTCCTGATTTGACCCAAATGATGGATCTAACATGTTGTCGTAAAAAGTTATAATGATAGTACCGATGCCCGTGAAGTTCCAGGCACATTGGCCCTTGAAGAAGCTATATTTCCTATGACTATCCCCAATCCTTGCCGTATCAAGATCTCTTGAAATATGTTTCCGTGACGCCAATTGAATATCTCAAGAGTAAGTTGAACACCAGAATCTCCCCGAGCAAAACTTGAGTGCCAGTTGATCATCTCTGGCGTGCCGCTCTCCCGATTAAGTCAACGTTGAAATAGGCTCCCATCTTGATCAGAGAGAGAGATTCCGTGCAGCGGGGTCCGTACTTTGCCGAGCCGACATCAGCTCGTGCGGTTAAGCTAGTAACCAATGAGCAACAGATTCCTTGAATTGAATGCAGCCCGTAAACTGAGTCTGCTGGAATCCGTCTGTCGAGCTTCCCGTCAATAGAAACCGTCTCGAAGACAAAGCATGTAGAGTACTCACCCGTAATCCTGTTCAACCATGAGTCACACCTCCTTCCCGCTGCGAGTCAGTTCTATTAATTCGAAGGTTGCAGACCGTTGGCGTACAGGCTCCTTCGCCTGAGATCAATTGCCTTCAAAGCCCGTCTTGGCGTGCCTGAGCGGTGCTGAACAGAGCAGGGTATGTGTTTTACAACTCATACAAATCTACCATCCCATGCTTTCAGTGAATCATGGCTAGTGAGAGAATGAACGGATACGTACATTAGTGTGATCGGCCAGCGGCGCGTCCGAGCCACACCTTAGATTCCTGCAAGCTGATGGTAGCCGTTTCGAAGTCTTCCAGCTAATCAAGCAGCTACAGTGCCTGCCTGAGAGTTTCCCCTCGAGTCAAGGCCAATTGGCCGTTAGATCCCGTGTAGCGAAATAAAATCCAGATTAAGAGTTTGAGTAGAGTCCGAGTCTGAGACGTCGGGTTGAGCTCGAACTCTGGGAAACATGGCCGTGACAGAGTTTTCCGTGGGTCTCATGGAGTAGCTTTCCCCAGCACTTTATGCCTCATCGTCTACTTCATGTATCCGTATCGAGGTCATCGAGTTACGGGTCAGGGCCCATACGGTTGCTCCGTGAGTGATAGGCCTGTTGAAATATCCATCAGCAAAATCCTCATGTCTGTGTCTCTGAACAGAATAATGTTGTACTCACCCGTCATTTCCATTTCCACCTAGGTTCCCACTTTGCGAGGCAGCTGAGTGCCCGCCTACGCCAACTCATCTTGGCCACCAAGTTTAACTGATTGTCAGGTCAAAGTGTATGATAAAGGTACCTTTCTACAATGATTCCGTTAAGGAACCCTACCCCGGCAATGTGTTGGCCACGTTCAGTGAGAGCACGAATAGCCGCTCTCGCTAGCCAATCCGCCGTCTCTGGAGAGAGAGCTTGGCAAGAGATCGACAACAAATGACGCATCTCCTAGGATCAAGCGAGCCAGTATACATTCAGAATCACCCTCCATCTTAGAAGCGGCACATATGTAGGCTTTTGGAGTTACCCAAGAACGTCGACCGTGAAAGTTGAAAGGAGAGGGTTTGAGAGAGCAACGGACCGCTCAGCTGATTCTGAATCCGACGTTGTCCGATCACTCCGAATGACATTTCCCAATTAGAGCACCACCGAGCCAATCACATTACGGGAAAGGCTAAAAGAGGCAGGACCCCTATGACTCCGAAAGATAATAGATGGATGAATGTGCGATTTAGCAAGCTCAGCCTTATTAATCACACTTCGCAAAGTCGTTCTAGGCTGTGTGAATGCTTCCCACCAAAACTCGGCCAGGGCTCGTGATATGTGAGCTTGGCAATCCCACATCGAATACTACGATGTGAAGGAAGGGGAACGGTGGTGTTCCGGTTGGGATGGCTGATGAAGCTTGAGGACGCACCGACGACGCCGTACGGATCTTGTAACCCTACAGACGGGAGAGGCCTCCGCTTGCACCGATCTTTATGACTGGACGGCTCACTAAGCTCGAGGAGAGAATGGGTTGTAGTTTTTCCTGCTCACATTTTCTCCAGTAGTATCATCTGTGACGCTGTGACGTTCCTTTGCACGGGAAACAGTAAAACCCCCCAAAGGCGATCGAATTGATGAGTGTACTTACCAGTCAATGTATTACATATTTTGGGTATTATTCGAGAACCATAATCGACGATGATAGAGACATAAAAGATCACCTTTCAGCATTCCAGAACCTCGTGTATGTTTTTGGAATAGCTGCGAAGGTAGAGGTATAACATTATATTGTGCACTGAACGAGGGAGGGCGTTAACTTAAGGGAAACAGAGAGGGGATACACGAACCTTCACGTTACTCCAGCGTACAATGGCATCTTCCACCCTGTTATCCAAAGCGTGCTGGCATAATTGACACGAAAAAGTGCCCTCCAAGTGGCTGAAAGCAGAGCGAATCATGCTTGTGGACAAATCTATTCAAAGTTGACGTCAGCAGGGCAAGCTCTACAACGTTGTAATAACACACCAGGTCTGGCTATCCACGCAAGATTCGCCACCGCCAAAGCCCATGTTCTGATAACCTTCTTCTGTAGCTCCTCGTTGCACCCAGCCACCAGCGGATGTGAGTTCGGGGCTTGCAGCAGGATCGTCTTGAGTGCATCCATCCGCTCTCTGTGAAGAAACAGTAGTCGCTTCAGGTATACGGCACCAATCCTATCCGCTAACTCATCGCTGATTGCCGTTACTGGCCGAGACAAGAGATGGGATGACGCCGCGGCGGCAAGAGGGTAGATGTCGAATTGGGCTGCAAGAGCATAAAGCTCGTATGGGACCACTGGCGCGAAACTGAGCAAGTTGATGTAAAAAGGGTTGTCTGGAGTCAAGTGCAACACAGGCTCGACGTCGTATCGCCGCATTGCGAAGATGTCGTCAGTGAATGTCTGGAATGAACAGGTGCGGTCGTTATAAGGGAGGAAGTAGACGGCATGAAGAATTACAGTGAAGATGTCCGACGTGTCTGGAATGATTCGGAGTGGCTCAACAAGACCATCGACGAAGCAGCTGGGCTGCGCAATAACCGATTGGAAGGCCTTTCCGGAGGTTCGACGTAAGAAGTCGGTTCTCAGGTAAAAGAGGACGAAATCTTCAGTGAGGAAGAGAACATCGTACTGGAAATTGTGGAATTCCGGTGGGAAGTATGGGGAAACCGTGATTTCCGCTAATAAGCTCTGTATTATGATATCAAAACAACAATTTGGAGTCGTGGAGGTGAGTTCTTTACCTGTGATGTGACCATGGTTTGCGCATGGGGACTACAATTCATGTGGATATTCTTGTACAGAAGTCTGATATCCTGGGGTATTCTGTATCCTCTCTGCAACGCGTCCATACAGAATCCGCGTCTGAAATTCCGCGCGTTTGTTTGTGTTTGGTAACAGGACCCCGTCCTCATGGCCGTTATGGGACAAACGATCGAGACCCCTGTCCGGACTGGCCCTCTACGCAGTCGGAGGGACGTGATATGATCCCGCATCAGTGCGGGCAACTTGAAAGCAAGCCGAGCCTTTGGGGTCAGTGTTGGGCTCTGTCAATACCTTTCTTTCACGTCCAAGATATTGTAGAGCGCCTCTCTTTGCGTATTCGATGAGATAAAATTTCGATATTTGCATGGTCTAATTCTGGGAATATTCAATGGCTTGAGTGTGTACGCTGGCTATCCAAAAGCACAGGAAATATGGCCTTATTTCTGCACCCCCGGACGATAACTGCAGTCATGAAACCTCATTCACGGTTTACCTGGAGTCTTTCTTGAAGACTCAGCAAGTTGGCAAACCGTGTCCGGAACGAATTTCAGTAACATCATCCCAATATTTGAATCGATTTTTCGCCTTCTATAATGAAATATTTGGCGCTAGCAGATCGATGCCGAAAGTTTGCGTGCTCCCTCTTTCCTCGTCTAGTGCATGGAGAGCGTAGCACATACCAGCTGTGCTGCCTCTAGTTGCGAAGGCAAGGGTAGTGCTCAAGCACTCGATCAATCCCTCCACTATGGGCAGAAGTGCAGATTAAGGCATCTGTACGACGCCGTGAGGGGGATACTGCGATCGCAGTAATCCCTTCATTGCTCAGATGACCGCTCAGACGACCAAGAATAAGATTTTGGTTGTTGTGGTGTGAGAGTGGATCAAAACGATGCAGTTGTGGGTGCCTTCCTCGACGAAACGTGGTAACGAAAGTAGCCATATGGAGGAAGGAGATATGATTTGGTCCGTGCGCGATCACAATAGATCAGGGATATTGCTTATTTGGGCAGCATAAGAGCTCAAAAAGGGAGTAAATCCATGGAGTGAGAGCGGAATGGTGATTAGATCGGGAACCGACACTTCTTGGATCAATTTTGGTAAGCCCACGTGTGGGATTCAATCTCCACTGGTCGCGAGGAGGACAACTGCTGCGCCTTGGATTTCAGGCAATGGCTTCAGAAAGAGTGTGCTGGTGCTCGAGTGAAAGCTGGGAGGAGAGTTAACTCACGAAAACAGCGCGGTAGGAAGGTAGCATAGCCAGCGAATATTTGAATTGACTGAGACTGTTCCCCACAAACTTGGACAAAGATAGAGTCTGATTGATCGGCGGATGCCACCCTCGGTGCTCGGCTGTGCACGCGAAGGAAGGTCTTGTGTTGACGACGACGACGACAAGGCCACCTCAACCTCGTGCTATCCAACGTTATCGACAACAACGACAACTTGCAGGAGATATCTACTTGCGTTGCTGCCTTAGATCTTGCCAAATGAAATGTCCTCTACCTATGGACTAGTTTACGACACCCATGAGCTTACAACGTTGTGTGCGTTTTTATCCTCATCGTTCTTCGCACGAATCTTATATCGAGGTTCATTTTGAAAGCCACCGACCGAAACCAAACGGATTCCAAGTCTGGAGCTGAAGTTCCAACGTACGACCCACCAATACATCTGTTACCGCTCCCCCAATTCTCCAAACTTCACCTTTCGCATATCGTCACCCATCCACCCGATTCAGTCCTTTTCCCGTTTCTTCACGGCTTAGAAGGTGAAAATGAGGCGCAGAACACGTTCTTCATATCGTCTACGCACTCGGGTAGCATTACTCCACGCAAGTCTACCTCTGCGGTGCCAGGAAATAATGCAGATACGGGCAGTCACCCCTCCATCAACGGCATCCCACACAACATCCACCACTACTTGGCACAGAAGGATAAAGGCAAGACCAAACCTTTACCGCCCAAGTATAGAGGCTTAGTTTGGGTGGTCTGCGAAGAAGACCTTGAGAAACCACTTCTTGTACCTGGGTCACCTCGACTTCAGTCAACCTCATCCCCGGTCCCATCATCTCCTAGTGCATCCCCAAGATCATCGCACCGCTCACCTGGACGTGTCTCTGGCAGGAAGCCAACGTTGACACCTCATCAGCGCCATTACATTCGGGAACTCGCCGTTCTTCGCCGCAAGAAAGAGGGTGGCTTCGGAGACGCTGCTTTTGCTCCTCCTCATGTTCCACCAGAAGCCTTGCCCTACCCTTCCTCTGGAAATGCTATCGGAGGGTCCATGAGTGAACCTAACTCCGCGATGTACACCTCCACTGGGGAGGATACTTCCGATAGCGACTTTGACTATGACGATGATTCGTCCTACGATGACGACGACTATGAAGACGACGATATGGAGGACGATACAGAGAACAGTATCGACACTCCTGTTTCTGCTGCACCACCTGTTGCAGCCACGATTGAAACGTCGGCGAAAGCTGGGGATAAGCAGCCCCTCCCTCATCAACCCAGGGATGATCCTGTCCGGGTTGTCGACCAAGACGCACTCAATGCTAATGCACAAACCGACATCATCGCGATGGATATGGATGTTGATGTCGATGTGAGCAGCACCCCACCACCGATATTCGCCCGAGAATCGAACGCGCCTTCCCCGTCACCTCCCTCGTCTCAAGATGGTGAAGAAGAGAAAGAGGCGGATAAGAACGAAGGCATGCATATGCACCCTGTCGTTCAAAGGCCTGGTTTGCAACCCAGAGATCACACCGTCCTTCCCGCCGCTGCTGCTACCTCTGCTGCCGCACAATCGGGCATTGGAGCAACACCTGCTGACGCGCCAGCTGCACTGGAGAATGGACATGCGCACTTTGTACCTGCTGCGCCAGCGAATACAGATGAGGTCAAACACGCCCACAAGAAGTCCCGGTCTCAATCATCCTTACCATCTCCAATGCACCAGGATCCAAGACTCAAGGACCCAACCCTTTCTTTATTAACGGCGACCTTCAGGCCATGCGAGATCATTCGCAGAGTTCCTGGGAGCATTTGCAAAGAAGATGAAGACGGGGAATGGGAGTTCATCCCGCTGAGGGTACCAGATGGTATCTCGTTGAGGAATTTCGGGATTCAAGTGGTGGGTGTCATTTCTGTCGAGCATATATCGACTATTTTTGTGTTTATGAGAGCATATACTCATGTTATTTTTGGCTCTAGCCTATCTACGCAACCATCTCCGACATCGTTGTTTACTCTCCGCATGGACCTTCCTCATCAAACGCTCAAAGACTTGCTCGTCGTATTCGACAGGCTGTCAAACGGAAGTGGGATGAACGTGCAAACAGAGCACGCGCCATGGGCTGGACAGATGAAGATCTTCTCGTCGGTTCTCCGTCTACCCAAGACAAGATGGAGGAAGACGCTCAGAACGGAGAGAAGAAACCACGGGAAGAAGTACTCTTGAAGTACAACGTCTTCCTTCTGGATGCGAACGACGACGCTATGAGGGGTTATTCGCCATACACGCCCTCAAGTCCCAATTCCAATCCCAACGCCGACCCAAGCCTTGCACATATAATGGTCCGTGTGTGTGGAGGGTCATCTGGGGCGCCGATAACGTTCCCCAGCCCCCCTCCCGTCCCTGGTACCTCCCATGATGACGCCTTGAACCCGGACAGTGATTTTTCGCGTTCAGGCAGCACTCTAGCCAACGTCCCCATCGCCGATACTTCCCCATCTGCAACATCCTCCGATGTTGCTCTTTCTGCACCGGCGGGCCCAAGAGCATCTGACACTGTTGATGCCGCCAATGACACGGAGATGAACGCACTCAGGGCACTTGAACAAAGAGGCCCTGCAGCCCTCAATGTAGGAGGCGCTCATACAGACGGAACGGATGGCCATCTTGTCGAAATGAAGGACGACAATAGGATGGAGGTGGATAAGACGACGGAGGGAGGAAAAGCTGTCACGGACGAGGCTGGGATGGATGTTGATCTTGAGACTGGTTCTGAAACCTCTGTCATCTCACCCGGAAAGGTGCAGACAACGCCTGCATCAACCTTCGACCACAAGCACGACAAGAAGAAATGGAGGCCACTATCACCCAATACCGTCGACTTCGCACAGCGGGAGAAGGAGGAGATGAGGGATTTGACCAAAGCGTCGGAAATCATTGGGTTGTTGAATACGGATTGGGAGCCTTCCACGACATGCATTGAGCCACCTTCTTCGCTGCCACATTTCTCCATCCCGGAGATTGTCAAGAGCAATTTGCAAGGCGATGTCATCTCACCCGAGAACGCAAGCACGGAGCAGCAAGTGATGGCTCGTCAGCAACGGTCACTCAGCCCAACTGTCTGGGATTCTAAGATCGGTCAGATCTTTCTGGGTAATGCGGAGGATGTTCCTCTATTACCCGAACATCCCGACCCGCGAGTCAACTCTCCACCTCAAGGTGCAAATTCAGCGAGCCCTCATCCAAGCTCCCCTCCCCAATCAGCCTCACCAAGTTCTTCTTCAGCCCAACCCTCGTCATCTCCGTCGAACAATCCATTCACATCCACAGCGGGAACGACACTGTCTTCCGATGACCCTTTCCTATACGCGCCTCTAAACGACCCAAGACGGGGGATGGGCTTTGACATCTGCATCGAGTGTCATGATCTTGCACCTTTCCCGAGCATGGCGCATTTGCGAGCCGCCGAGGAACATCTTTCCGCCCTGGACCTCATGTGGGCAGAAAGATGTACCGCTGCTGTCGGCAATCCGAGCTTCAAGGAGAGTTTAGCACAGGCGTTTGGCGACCATGAGGCATCCAGCTCTGTGGACGGCGAAAAGAAGTCGAACACCTACGGAATCAACAACGTCTCCATCCCTATCCCTGCAAGGCCCCCACCGAACGCGAATGCGGTCATTCATCTACCCATGCCTAGCTCCCCGCCGAATACGCAGGCGACTATGTCGCAGTTGATGCCGTTGATCAGATTCTTGGAAAGGTGGATAAAGCCATTGGAAGGTGACGATAAGCCACGGATATTAGCAAGTATTCCTCCGCCAACTACAACAGCACCAGCAACTGCCTCGAACCCCGCTAATGCTGAAGATCCCTCCGGGACTTCCTCAGACGAAGGAAAGACCATGCTTCATGATGATGCGTCCAGCCCTAGACGATGGTCTTCAATGATGTCGTCGTTTTCTTCATTCCCTGGAGTGTCGTCACCACCAGCACATCTCCGGAGGAATCGATCCCTCACTTCCCCTGCGCCCACCACTCCTCCGCCGCCTGTGCCGTTCCAGCCATCGCCAACTTTCCATCCTCCGAATCCCCGGACTCGGCCCCTGAAGATTTTGTTGTACTCCGCGGATGGGTATACAGAATCCTCAGTGCCTGCTCTATGCCTACTAATGGCAATAAAGAAACTCCTTCTACCAGAAGCCTACCTCGAGCTTCAGGTCGAGAAGAAGAGGAGTTTCTTCGTCTATCAAGCCGACCTTGGCTTATTGAAGAGGGTTGAGATGAAGTTAAGAGAGGAGCGCGAGGCGAGGGAAAGGGAAGCAATGGAGAAGGAGTTATTCAACGGGAATGGGAAGCGTATAGCACAAGGCTCGCCATCACCAACAGAGACCCATAGACAACTCAGGAACGGTTCTCCCTCTGCGACCACTTCCTCACCCACAGCTGGTCAACCTAGAAGAATGGCAGCAAAGTCTGTTTCATTCGCTCAGCCTCCCACCATTCCCCCACCGGTGCCTCCTACTCGAACACCATCAGGGAACAACGTGCCTACCTCCGCTGCCACGACCACTACAGTTCAGCCCAGTGGCTCACCTCCTATGGTTGTGCCATCCACCTCTCACCAACCCCCTTCGACGTCCGGTCTTGCTCAAGGAGCTTCAGAAGCAACGTCCCACTCGGCGCCTTCTACTGCTCTACCTACGCCCACGGAAGCTCAGCAACAGGGTGCGACAGCTTTGAAAGGCCGCCCGAGAGCGATGACAAGTCCTTGGTTACCCAGCTTATTCGGAGGGGACCATCAAAGCTGGTTCAATGACCCACGGTTTGATGGAAGCTTCCCCAGCCGAGTTCTACCGTTCCTGTATCTTGGAAATTTGTATGTTCCTGTTGGCTTGCGCTTGGACACGAACTAACACGTTCGACTTCGTAGAAACCATGCTGCCAACGCGTACATGTTGCACGCATTGGGCATCACCCACGTCGTATCCGTGGGGGAGTGCGCCCTTGTGCCCCCACCGAACTACGGCAGTCAAGGCTACTCGCATCCTTCCCATGTCCAGGCATCATCTTCTCCGTATCATCGACCTGGTCAAGTCTCACACTATATCCCGGGGAAAGGTCCTGGCCAGGGGTCATTGTGGCATGAAGAACGTGAAGGCCGTATCAAGGTCCTCGACATCAAAGGCGTATGCGATGACGGGATTGACACCCTTGAGCCTCAGCTAGAGCCCATCTGCGACTGGATTGATCAAGCTAGGATCGAAGGCGGTCAAGTCCTGGTTCACTGTCGTGTTGGTGTCTCCCGAAGTGCCACCGTCACGGTAAGAAATACTGTCTATGTCGTATGTTCGACTGCTTACTACCTTCCCTCCTTACACAGATTGCATACGTGATGAAGCATCTTGGCCTTCCTCTGGTAGATGCCTACCTCGTTGTGCGATCCAGGCGGCTTTCGGTGCTTATTCAACCAAACATGCGATTATTGTATAATCTCTGTGGATGGGAGATCAAGCTTGCCAAGGAACGCGCTGGGGACGATGTGGACAAGCTGAAGCGGGAGCTTGCGAGGACGCTGAGCTGGCCCTACCTGGCAAAGGAAGTTCATGCTTTGAATGAAAAATACCTTCACTAAAACCATGTGTACTGACCACCATCCTGCCCTTGCTGCCCTCGTTTTCACGCTGCCTGGTTTTCTCTCAATGGTGTCCACCGGTCGAACTTCCGATGGCACACATCCATTACGCCTTGTATCTGATATCGCAACCTCTATTTGCTTCCTCGCAGGTCACTCTGGCTCCCCAAACTTGCTATCGCATACTCCATCCAGAAAGTTCTAGTCGTTCCAAAGCTCTCGTTCAGTGTACAGTCTACGGCATATCAATTTGTACTACCTATATCATCTTCTTGTACTTCTACAACCATACCATCATACGATGTTGCCGTGATGCAGTCAAATGTGTGTTGTGTATTGGATATTGAATCCGACCACTCGAGCGTGTCGTTGACGAACGTTCTGGAGATTGAAATTTTGAAATTATGTAAATGATCCCCGCCGCCAATTCATATCCCGTATCTATTAGTACCCATGACATGCATGACATCCCATGTGTGGACCTGATTGATTTGTCGCTAGCCAATAAGATTACTTCAAGCGCCACCCGTAAACGGCATGCCCACCTTTGCACCAATATTACTCCACACAATCTGGTCAAAATCGTTCCGATGGGATTTGCGAGGCGTCCCTATACTTCGTACTTCCACCACTCGGGATTTTCCTATATTTAAGGTCAATCCTTCAGTGATCGAAACTGCGCAAACCTGAAGCCCCACCATCGTTACCTCTCCAACTCGATGGACGATATCGTTCTTACCCAATGTAAGGGCCCAGGGAAGTCATTGCGGACCCTTTTTGACGTGCGCACGGATGTTTCTCCGATAATAAACTCGCCGATTGTTTACGCCTGATTTCTTCAGGACACATGGCTCAACGATTCCGAACACACGCAACAGGGAGTGGCAGATCCCAGAAATACATCAATCGATATGACCTCATCCATGAGTATCCAGAGGCCCAGTCTAGACCTCCCAGCGTACCCGCCAAACGAACACCCGGGTCAATTAGTCTCGTTGTCCTTCTTTCCCGGCGCACGTGGTTCGGAAGCAAATGTCATCTTCTGCACATCCGACTCCGTTCTATTCTTCGTGGACACTGGACCTATATTTCACATCTCAGAAACCGCATTTCGTGAACTATTGGATGGAGCCGGTGTCCAGGAAATCGGTCCCGTTATCGTGTTCATACCGGAGATGTCGCAAGTCCTGGATGTGATGCTCCACTTCCTGCATCACCTACCATTTTCTGGAAATTGCCCTCAGGCTAACTACTTGAGCGAAGCGGTTGCAAGCATGTCAAATTATGGGATGGACCCAGTCTCACTTTTGACTCTAGCGAACCCCTGCTACCAGTTCATTCTTAACCTAACTCCTTTACTTCCCCTCGAGTTATATACTCTCGCTGCTAGATTCAATATCCGACACCTAGCGGTGACGACTTCGTCGCATCTCCTCTCCCTGTCTCTGGGATCGATCACCGATGAGATGGCGGACCGAATTGGCCCGGTCTACCTGCATAAACTTTTCCTCCTCCATTCCCATCGACTTGACAAGCTGAAATCCATTCTGGCGAAATCGCCACACCTTCATTCGCCGACAAAGACTTGCGGCTTCAATGAACAGAAGAAATTGTCTAGAGCATGGACGATGATTGCAGGATACTTCATCTGGGATGCAAAATGTGGTGAGTCGCACACCTCGTACTCGCACGCAAGGATCTCCTGACCGTACGCCGGAAAGACCTCTCTCCAAGCACCATACATTCGCAATTTGAGAGCTTGGATAAGCATCTCGACTGTGACCTTTGCCGAGAGATGTTAGCGAAACGGGTGAAGGATGTCCTCACTCAATGGGTCCAAGTCAAGGTAAGTTCTGTTCTATCACTTGCGTGCCATGTGGCCTGATTTCTGTGTGAGCGCACGATCTAGGGCGCATAAAACCGTACTTTTATCCTACAACCTTGAAAACACGCGTCAAAATCCTGTGTGTCGGATTCTCCTGTCTTGAGAAGGAACCTGGGCACGAAGATCTGTTGGCGGCCACTTCCAATATACTAGTAGGTCAGACCTTGTTGATGACGACAAATGACTCTTACTGACAATTGTACACATACTACGTATGTCCTTCATGACCCGTATAGCCCACGTATATCACTTTAGTCGCTACTCTCTGCTGTATGTCAATAATTTACTATATTCCATCGAGTTTAGTGCCCTCAGCGATCAGTTGCATCCCAAAACAAGCCAGTGGAAATAGTCTCATATTCTTTAGTACCCCCATAAATTGCCGCTGCACCGAGAGCTTTGTGCTGTACTTTTCGGACACCTGGGCGATCGGAGTGGGAGATCGGAACGGTTATGCTTAGTTGCCGATAACCGGCGCAAGCTGCAAGGCTGGAGCGAATCAACGTTTTAACGCCATGAGATAGTAACAAGAACGTTCAATTGGCCATCCTATACAGCACATGATGGAGGCCCCACAAATGGCTCGGCTTGTTTCGTACAACGAGGAACCTTCCTTTCACTCACTGAATTCGAACTGGGATTCCACTCGTCATTTCCGCAACCCGTGATTTGATCACTTTAGAGTTCGAAGCAGCCTATCTTCTATCAAGTGGCAGCTCCCGTATCAATGTTCGCCTCCGAACTAGGCCGCTGAGCCTGCAACGAAACATGCTGGGCTCCCGTAAAGAATCTCTGTACACTCTGCCTGACGTCATCTGAACCTCTACGGTATTTACTATGAAACTAATCTGGGGCAGGGATAACACTCCTCTGCCAACGTCTTCAATGGAACCTCAGACTATGGAAACCCGTTACCCCTGGCGCTAATCAGCCCTTTCTGCCAGGCAGTCTTACAAATTAGTCGGTCGACGATACTACTCCACAACTGAAGGAGAGGTCGTCAAGCCTCTAAGGAACTGGGACCATAATCCCGAACTACCCGTGGATGGTTCCGCTATGTCCAGGTGCCTGAGCCCCATCTTCCGAAGTTTGCTTTCAGTTGCGGCACCGAGCATCTTTCATTCCCATCAGCATCTAATGGACCATTCTGATTGGTGTTCACTGTTGGTGCTACTTCGGGGCTGAACACGTTATGAATCAAGCCGACCAGGAGGCAACAATGCCGAATTCAAAGCACGCGAACTGCCGAAATTCGTTGGCAGTTCAAAGCGTTGGGGAAGCTTCTGCTCAGAAACTCTGGATTGAAAAGGCAAGGATTTCCTAGGTGGCCCCATAGTGATCACACAATTCCGAGCATACCTTGGAGACATTCCGTATTCCGAAAAGCTCTCTACATCCTCTCGCGGGGAAATCTGGGATATTCTTAGTAGGCGCAATTGTTTCGTATTTGTTTGACTCCGCTCATTGTCGACACTGGCCTTGGTCGCCGTGGAACTTGCGGCATACCAGCTCTTCCACATATCCCGAAGAAGACCTGGCCGACGGGGCCGGAACGGGAAGGTCATATAATATGTAAGCACAGCCAAAATCCCCCACCTTTTGCTTCTTTCCACAGCGTTTCTCCATTCCTTGTTATGTTTCTCCACGGATACACTATTCCTACGTAGTGCATCTACTTTCACGACGTGTTCAGCGTGGAATGGCGGGGGGTCCTAAGGGCCATCCTGACCAAAACCACAACGGTCTCTACCTCACATTACAGATCATCGCCTCTTGCTACTTCGGGCGTAGTATTTCCATGAGATTTCTCATTTTTCTGTAGTGCTCTGGATACAACAGAATCAATGAATTTTTTTCCTTCAGGGACGTGCATATGTCCTTCGTTACTCTCTGAGAAAAATACTAGCGTGATGAATGTGACTAAAGCACGAAACCTTTTGGGACGAAGAAGAATTGGGATAGTTGGCTGATATTTACCACCCTCAAAGTGTTCCTCAGGTTGGAGATTGCCATTTAAAGAGACGGTGCGTGAATACCCCAGTACATCACCTTGCCACAGTACACACGAAGATCAATATGAGTCGTAGACCCCAAGTCCAAATCTATTCCACTCCAGGTCAGGCATCGACCTCCCCGACTTCAGAACGTGGTAATGACATCGTATCAGAAGGCTCGTTCCCGAGGTTGACAACCTCTCCCTACTTCCCCCCCGGATTCCATGATTTCCTGTACGATCTTGTCGTCCTCTCTGAAGATTCCGTCCTCTTTTACCTACAAACCGATGTGTTACGTCGAGTCTCCGGAGAAGTTTTCCAGTCGGTTATTGCTCAGCCTTGCATCCTTGTCGAGGGTCACCCTGAACCCCTTAGGCGGATCCCAGATACGTCGGACGTTTTCAACCTGATTCTTCACGCCGTCTATTTCCTCCCTTTCAACGAGCGATCCTGTCCATTTCAGACATTCGCTGACGCTGTGTCTGCAATGCGGCGATACAACATCGAGCCAAGGTTGCACCTGACTCCAAGCAACCCTTTTTACATCAACTTGCTCAGTTTCGCGCCAGTGGTACCATATGAACTTTATGCCCTCGCGGCCCAATTCGACATCTATCATCTTGCCGCTGCCGCATCATCCCATCTCTTGTCGCGACCACTCACAGCAATCGGCGATGAGTTGGCGGAGAGGATTGGTGGTGTATACCTGAAACGACTGCTACTTCTGCACCGAGAACGGATGGACGCACTCAAAGCACTCCTGCTTCAACCACCGGATCCGCACCCGCCTACGGATACATGCAATCAGGAAGGCCAAACACAGCTCACCAGTTCATGGGCTATGGTCGCAGCTAATCTTGCCTGGGCAGCTAGACCTGGTAATATATTATGACCTTGTAGCAGCCGTGGCTTTGCTGATGTCAACTTTCAAACAGATTTATCCACCAGCATGATCAGCTCCGCTTTCAGCCACCTGAACGGAACCTTTTCCTGTCATCTATGTCGACAGATTCTGGATGACAGAGTGCAAGACATCGTTACTCGTTGGTCTAATGTGAAAGTTCGTGTTTCCCTTGGGTGATAGTCTCTCTTCCACTAACACACCCTTATTCAACCAGTGTACGATATAATCCCATAACCCCTATGTCTAATTATACACTCCAGGTCCAGATGTTGAAAGATAATCCATGTAATTTCTACGATAGTCATTCCGGTCGTTGTACATATGCCAAAGGGTAATCCATTGACTACCCTCTTCAACCATTCGTCTCCAGATTTTTCTGCTTCCCATACAAAGAAACGTTAGGGCACGTCACATGATATGTTGGTAGATGCCTGAGCGCGAAAACTCAGACCCATTGCCCTCCTCGTGCTGCCTTGTCTGTAGAGGTTCTTCTTGTGCAAAATTTCGGTATATGTATGAGCATCTCCGGTAGGTAGGATCACAGGATTCGTAGAGGCGAAGTCTACACGTTAACAAGCTTTATCAGCTATCCAAGCCTCATCACCATCCCGTTCTCCCTTCCTCCGTGGCTTGCCACCCCTTCTTTGAAGTCATGCTTGATCTCGAGTAGAAAGCTGCTAGCTGCGTCCGTGTACCTTTTTCCGAACGAGGGATTGAAGTTCAATCGCCCTGCAAAGAGATCCACCTCTGCTTTGGTCACTGGGTAAAGTGGATCTGCTCCCCGACAACGCGGATGCAGATGAGAGTGACGGCGCACGAGCGGGCTGCGCAGACAGAGCGACTTTGATGGAGCTAGGAGAGGAAGCCACAATGGTGGACGATGTGCTACCTGTTGGTATCAAGATTGTTGCGCAAACGGGGATGTGCTGAGGGCTTGGCTGTTGTAGGTGCACGGTATATTTCTGGGTTTATCCTCAGTACCAACATCGATTGACAACCTCGTCGTGGGAGCCGAATGAGGGAGTGACCTCTGGTCGCCCGCTGGAATTTCTAGGGCCACTGCGTTAGGCGCAACAGGAGCGTCGTCATCGACCTCGGCATCGGCTACGCATCTTTATCTGCACGGTTTTCTTCATCGACAATTAAAGTTATTGAGGGAAGCATCCTCTTTTATGATGCGAGTTGCAAGGTATGGGCGTGGAACCTCTCAGAGCCACTTTGGAGGGGCAGTGAGAAGAGGACACGGGGGATGATGCGAAGGGGTGATGGCATCTTGAAAGCCACTTTCGTTCTGAGACGAGGAACTTCGGTCAACCAGAGCTCTGGACAGGTATCAGAGTATGGGGATAAACATTCAAGGTGAATTTTGAGCAAGGCTGGACAGGCTGGAAACGTTATCGGTGGGTTGGAGCGTTTATCCGCGCTGATCAAGCAGAAGGTTCGTTTTACGAGCAGGTAGGTCTCAAGCGTCATCCTGGGCTGGGACGTTTTTGACGATTCCAGAATAACACCGCCGAGGCCGACAGGAGGGTCCGAAGGTCTGCTCTGCCATGCTCCATCCGCGTGAGTCCGTGTTCGAGGTTACGCAGAACACCCGTCGTGAGAGGCATCGACAGCTACATGTCCTCATGAGCTGGGATTTACAGATGCTGTTTGCCAAATGGCACCGACAGAATGGGGCGAAGGGCATGAAGAATGATTCCGGGGCATGATACCTACCAGGTCGAATCTCGTCGGCGGATCTGTAAACAACGAAAGGTCAGAATCCCGTGTTAAAGCGAGAAGACGGAGAATAAAGGAATAGCTATGTTGGTAAGCAATGATCGATGAGGTTCGTCAAAGACGGAACACCCAATAAAAAGTAGAATGGAGAGCTGTGGAAGGGAATACTAGCCTACCTGAATTGGCAAGATGTATAGCATCGATAGAGCCACCCTCACTGCATGCAAGGCTGGGGTTGGCTGAGTGGAAATTTCTGACGATGTTCGTCTGAAATGGGCCAAAAGAGCTCCGCTGGAATAGACTCAGCGCAACTTCAAGCTCGGGAATCGCTGGCACCGTTGCTACTTTCTGGATTTGCGTGTTCCCTATAACCAAGTGGTAAGTTCGTCAGTTACGCTTCCTTGCGGTTTTGGTGGGATAGGAGAGCACCGAATCAAGCAGAAAATAAGAGAGGGAAGGAATGTCCACGGAAATGTGAAAAGAAATACTGGTGCAAAATATGTACCTTTACGAATCCCTTCCCACTAGCCCTCATTACGCCTATATACACCGACCCAAGGTCGTTCTACACCGTCACCTCCAGCTGTTCAGCATTCTGAACAAGGCAACCTTCAGGGACACCCAGCCGGTTTCTGGATGGCGTAGAAAGCGGTAAAGGCTTTTGCAACTAGAATTGCTCTCTTTGTCGACGAGAGCGGGCTGATGTTGACTGCCTACGAATATTTGCTGACATTTGGCCTGAGATTGCATCCCAATTTTTTGAGCTGAAAGCGTCTCTGTCAGGCCATGCTCCTTGTGAACTTTTGTTGGCTCTGCAGCAACATTCTTTTGGATTATTTGTGTTGACAAATGGTTGCTTGGGGCTTGTTCGTATTCATGCTTCACTGCCGTTTATATAGCCCATGGCTGCTTGAAGACTTCCGGGCAGCAAGCTTGACCGTATCTGGCGTATACAAGAGCCTAAAGCGCGCAATTGTTTGGCATTGTATTGTTCAGAAGGCGTGGTCACGGTGCCGAGTGTTCTACCAGAAAGCCAGGTATGTTACTATCCTACATATGATTCTCGCATTGGCCTTCACATCTCTGTCCTCAAGGGACAGACCTTGATAGCGGGACCATGCCATGGACGAAATAAAAGTAGTACGTGAGCTCCAGTTGTTCGGTAATGAACTCTCATAGACATCATAGGTAGTAGATGTGCTCTTGTCAGGAAATCAATGGTTCCAATGCTTAGAACGAAGTGGGACCCGAAACCCGTCCGAAAGTGAAGTTTAACCAGCTACTCGAGTTCCAGGACGGGGGAAATTCTTTTCTTGGAGTCTGCAACACGTATGAACTTTGAGGACAGGAATCTTGCCGATTTAGCCCAGAACCATATTTGCAGGATTCCGGGTGCACGACGAAATCATTATCTGGAATAAGTCTTGAGATGAGCCTCACACGCTAGTAGTCTTCTGACAGATGTCAAACGCCACTTCTCGTTATCGGGTGCTGCATGCATCACGTCCTCGTCCAGGAATATAAAGCGCACCAGAAACTAGGAAGAACCCACGAAATCACCTCGGTTTCGGTTTCGAGTCTTTCAGTCTAGGTTCAAAACCTCTCAGCCATGCGCTTCTCTACACTCCTTATACTTTTCACTTCCGTTGTCTCTTCCTTCGCCGAAAGGAGCGTTGCTGACGCTGCGGCCGACATCTCCAAGATATCAACACAGGCCACTAACCTCGACAATTCACTCAACGCCTTTCCCTCTTCAGGCGAAGCTCCTGCTGTCAAGTTGACGGCCGCATTGGTACCCTGTTTTCGAAGCTGTTGTCCCAGGCGCTTGCTGAAACGCTCATCCTAAAGGCCATCCACAACGTTGCAGTTGATCTTAAGTTGACCATTGATGATGCCACTTCCGGCGTCCACGTTTGTTTCTACCATTTCTTGCAGTTTCCCAGTGTTACTAACTCAATCTGTGGTCTAGGAAATCCTCGGCCCCGTATCCGAGCCCGATGCCCAGAAGATACTCGATTCCTTGAAGGCTCTTGAGCCCACTATTGAGCACGCCCTCACTACCCTCGCTGACAGGAAACCGAAGCTCCCTACCCTTCCTATCGATGCTATCAGCAAAACTGTCCAGTTCGATCTTGCCAGCCTCCATGCTAGCATTGGTCTCTTTGCCGATGCCTTGCTTGCTGCTGCCCCCAGTGTAGGCGTCTGCCTCCTCGTTCCTCGATACCTGGATACTAATGCTCCGGATAGGATTCCATCGAAGCGGACGCTATTGCGTTTCGTGGCAAGGTTGATGCTGCTTTCACGAACGCCCAGGCCGTCTTCGCCTAAGTGAGATTCTGGATTTCTGAATACTTTTCCCGGCTTTTGCGAGGTCGGACAGATTTCACGATTATGGCAGTAGGGGATATTTGTAGCTCTCCCTTGTTGTAGCCTATTGTGTACTGGTTATTAGTACGACGTTTTGCGACTTTCTTCAAAGATATCCGTCGTTGAGTAATGCACTCAGGCTGAGAGCACACGTGTGATTAACACCCGGGTACGTTTATGACATGGTAAACAGCTAGGGGGGATAATTCCACCCTGCACGAAGGTTCTTGGCTTCTGAAAGAGCGAGGGGTTTCAAAATACCAAAAGTGATGCCCTCACCCAGGTGCTCGACCTAAAATTGGTCGATGTCCGAACGCTGGTGGACCGTCTCAAGAGAAGGCTCCAGAGGATTCAAACTGTAATCAGGTGCCATACGGAAACGGAACAGATAGCGCCCTGCAGGTGGACTAACATTAGGGTATAAAGTGATACAAATTACGTATCAAGCATTAATATAAAGGCGTCACGTAGTCATAAAATCGTATTCCTCATCTGTTCCTTAAGGGACATCTACACTGGCTCGGTCGCAGCAGGATATGCAAACCATTCCGTTGGAGGCACATCCCTATCTTTCTCCCCCAGCTCTCGTCTGTACAGCTTCCCGTCCTTCCAATGCCATCTCACGTCCGGTAACCTCTTCTTTCCTGCGTCTGGTGGCAAGGTTGACGACCGTCTGGAACTAGAATCTGAGCCACCAGTGCTCATGGTGTTGGTATCAGCGAAAGGAGTGGAGCCAATGACACGCCCGATAAAGTCTTTCATCGAGGCGCGGTACGCTGATGTTGACGGTGTTTGACCTTGAGGAAGTCGGTGAGCAAATCTTGGTAAGAATGCAGAACTGCAAGGTAAAAGAACATACAATGTGTTCCCTTCTCGTACGCTCGCCAGACATCGCCACATGGGGTCTCCTCCCTGTCTTCTCTTGAAGATCCATCCTTGCAGATACTGGCTCCACTCTTCGTGCTTCCTGCTTCAACATCTTCTCCGTCTTCTTTGTCTTTCCCCTTCCTACTCCTCCTCCGTCTCAGTGTCTCGACCTTTTCCCCGACAATCTCCCTTGCCTTCTCCCACCACCCGTCGTAGCCCCGGCCTGATTCGCCCCTCCTCTTCGCAACGTCCCAAAGCCGATCCATCAACTGCGGAGGCACCACCTCATCCTTCCTCCCGCTTGACATCAGTATCGGCACGCTCCTCGGTATCTTCTTCAGCTTCGCAGCTGAGTTCCAGCGTTGTGTGCAAAAGAAGGCGAAATGCCGTAGGACAGGCCAGGTGCGGACTATGTCCGGTATGGAGGTGAATGTGCAGGAGAGCATCAGGGCGGAGATCTGTAAAGAGTCAGGACGGTGAAAGCGCTATCACTAGGCGGATGTCAACGAACCTTGTCCGGATTTCGAGACGCAACGTCGATGGCTACTGCACCGCCTAGCGAGTGGCCATGGAGAATCTGGCAATGGTGTTACTCAGGGAGCACAACACATCGAGTAGAAGGCAAACGTACAATCGGTGCTTGTGATATGTAAGGTTGTGCAAGGAGCCAGTCCAGTGCTGCTTGAGCGTCCTTTCGCAGCCCTTCAATGGCATCAGCTAGAGCTCAGAGGAAATTAGAATATCAAGATTACCTCCTTCACTGGGATGGCCGGTTGATAGACTATACCTAAGAAAGATCGATTAGCCCTCAAGCAAAAGGGCAAGAAGCAAAACGAGTGGCCTACCCTCTATACGATACCAACAGCACGTTGCACTTCAACCAAAACAGATGCCCCGCGGTCAACATGTCCTCCCAGTGATGCTCGCCATTCCCATGAAAAACCACCACGGTCGCTCTTGCATCGGCCGCAGCAGGTGTCAACTCAATCTTCACATCCTGAATCTTCGGAACGAGTCCGCGCCTGATTTCTCTATCAGAGGGCGGAGTTCTGGATAGAGAGTATTCAGTTTGGGGGAGCAGAAAGCAGGTCAGCTCGATGCCGTCAGAGGTGCGAATCAAGGGTGCCATGTAAGGTATCCCGAAGTCGGACGGATAGTATATATCTGTTGGTAGTGGCACAGTCAACGCCAGTGATCAACCAACAGAATCGATCAAGGCTACATACTTTGAGGGTATGATAATGGAAACCCAGCTGGATAAACCAGTAAACGCTGCCCGTGACATAACGCCTTGAACACGGAATCCGAGTTAGTGTGAGCCAAACCGTCCGTTGGCATGAGCGGCAGCCACGCACCATCTTAATTAGCTTCGAGAGGGGCACATTCGCAGTGGCAACATGGTCATGTCTCTGCTCCGCCATATCTCGTATGGGACAAGGAGTAAAACTTCACAGCTATTCTGCCCGAGTCGTTGACGGGCGCCTGAGAGCCCAGAGCTCGTGGTTCGGATGGTCGTGACGGTGGTGGCACGTCTAAAAGGCAATTGTTAACGAATGGGATTAACTTGCCGGTAATATTAGGCGCGTTACCGACGCGACCGACCATTTATATCCATCTTCTCTGGAGTTTGGCAAGCCAGGCCGAGCAATGGTCATTCGGGACGATTATTTGCTAGGCAGAGTGAGGACTTTGGCAGTTCTCAGTAAAGATCTGCGAAAACTCGGTAAAAGTGTAGGCCACAAAATCCGTGTGTTTTATTTCGCCGCCTGATGCTTGCCTGATGTAGCTTTGATTTTGCCTGGCTAACTGTTGAATATCTAATCTGGCGCTCTCATGATTCGATGAGATTATAAATGCTAGAAATCTCAAATGCCTCCTGTTACAAATCCTCAGCCGATTTACTTGCTGCCAGCACTTCATCGCCAGCAAAGCAGCGTAAGAGGTATCCACCGAGAGGGCCGACGCCAAATTTTGCATCCGCCTCGTTCGGCCTTGCTCGGCTCGCCGGCAATCATGACTCCCCGTGAAAAATGCAACTCCTCCCATTGGCTCGGAATAGACGGGTTAAACCGGCTCTTCACGTGATCTCGACCAAATTCCGTTTCTATAAATCTTTTGCAGGGGCCACCTCCGCTCGTTATTCGGACAACACATCTACCTCCTTCTTAATTTCTTCTTCTTGTATTTAATACATACAAAAAATGCCTTTCGCTGCTGGTATGTGCTTGCTCGTTGCTGTGATGCCTATGGAGGAACTGACGCGCTTTTGACCATGTAGGTGATTCGAGCAAGGGAGCTTCTCTCTTCAAGACCCGCTGTGCTCAATGCCACACTCTTGAGGCTGGTGGCGCACACAAGGTCGGCCCTAACCTCCACGGGTGAGTATTTGCAGGTCTTCAAAGCAACCGACGCGTTGCTGACCCTCCAATCTAGCATCTTCGGTCGCAAGACTGGTCAGGCCGATGGCTTCTCTTACACCGCTGCCAACATCAACAAGGGCATCACCTGGGACGAGAACACACTCTTCGAGTACCTCGAGAACCCCAAGAAGGTGCGTTTCATCGCCTTTCCGTATTGCCTATGGCTGAGTTCTGACGGTCCTGTTCTCCCTATAGTATATCCCTGGCACTAAAATGGCCTTCGCTGGCTTGAAGAAGGACAAGGACAGGAATGACCTCGTCACTTACCTCAAGGAATCTACCGCCTAAGCGGTAGACCTCCTCCTTCCTTGGTGTGACGCGCCCACCCCACACCCGTCCCATCCACTCTTCATTCTATGGGTCTATATCTGATTTGTTGCATTTGGACTGGTACCCCCATCCGACGACTACCCACTACCTTAATCACCCATGCATCTACATGCTTGTGTTCATCTCTCTTTCCTCACCATTTCGGGAAGGCCGAGGCCACACTTTCTTGCATTTAATACTATCCTTCTTAGACGGTTCTGGCTCGCATTACACGTACACGACGATGATGATACCTAGTTCACCCCCCACTCTCAGACGTAGACCTTATAGATATACGCATATTTTTATTCGCATGTATGGTTTTCTGAATAGAATACCATTGCTGGGTTCTTGCCGATAATTTTTCTGGATATTGGGATCGACGTGGCAGGCGAGCCTGCCTCATGGCTATGAGGTCATTTTCCTTTAGAGGCTGTGCACGCGCCGCGCGCCTAAACGTATTCTCGTCATCTTGCCATCTTCGCATTTGAACTACCCAGCGAGCCCTGCTCATAATCCACGACGATAATTCGAAGTAGCCTGCAAGAAAGGGGAGGAAACATTGGCAGTTTCAAATGTATAAACCAGGTACAAAAGTCCTGTCAACGTTTAGAAATAACTGAACATGAATGTAAATAACGGTATTGAATGCTTTGGTTCATGCTTAGGTGTCACAGTGGTCGCGTACAAGCTCAGAGCAGCTATACGAGTCCTTGATCAAAGGAACATGCTGCTTGAAAGCCTGAATAACATATCAGAGAACATTTGGGAATCAATGTTCTTAGAACCTTGATCGCCTACAGGTGCGTGAAGCTCGGAGTTGATCAACTCAGCGTCATGCCTCACCGAGAGAAGAATGGATAAAAGAACTCATATCCAAGGAAAATAAACAACTCATGGAGCCCAAATGGCGGCGAAACGGTCGAGACGTTTACAGATATCGGTGATATCTGCTTTCTGGTTATCAAGAATAGCCTTTAGTTCTTCCAATCGTTTCAACTAATCTTTGAGATTGTCAAGGTCTTTGAGTGCCTTATCCAAGTCTTTCTTCAGGACTGAAAATAGAGGTCGCTATCGGTTCGAGGGGCGTCGTGGATGCTCGTACCATCTTGCTTTTTAACGACGGCTGAGAGTTGTGAATTTAGCGAGAGCTGCGATGTCTCCGATAATCTGCGAGGAACGGTCAAGATGTCTTCATGATTGTCTCACAGGATATAGAGACTTACGACAATCCCGAGAGCAACACCAGGACCAATGGGCCCGAGTGCACCGGAACCGGCAGCGTAAGCTGTACCTGCAAACGAGATACCCATAGCCATGATCACAGTCTCGCATCTAGGAGAATACTGAGGCTAAGCTCGGATAAGGAGTGTTGACATTACGCAGAGTTGTATTTCGAGTCCAAGTTGCTCGATGTCAGCTTCCTTGTGTTGAATGCCAGCGTCGAGTTCGACGTTATGGTCCTCTGAAAAAGCTTCGAATATGTTCTTAACGCCACGAGATCATTTGGAAGGTCGATGAAGTGCTGGGAGCGCTTCTGCGCTGCGTGAACGCACCCTTGAGCATTGAGGTTCTTGGCAAAAGAATCATGGCGCTATGAACAATTGAGTGTGGAAATTGGGCATGCAACAAGTTCGGCAACGAACCTTGACGAGGGCGTTGAGGCCCAATCTGGCGTCTGCCAACTCATCTTTAGTCTGGATAACCTCAACTTGAGGAACGATAGCCTCGACAAAGTCTATAAAAATACCCGCGTTGAGAATTATGTCTGCTTTACTTTACTTCGACGAACCTTTGATGTAAGCCTCGGTCTTGGTTGCGACATCACGAGAGCTCCAAGAATTTCAGTCCATCGCTGATATAAAAACAATCAGCAGGTATCTCTCAGGGGAAAAAATCAAAATACTTCCTGATATCCAACACAAGTCAGTTGAAACTTGGGGATGTGATAACCCTGTTTGTCCTTGTAGTTGTTGTTGTCGTCAACGTGACAGAGTCCGATTCCAACACGCTCAAATGCTTCGTTAACCTTGCTAGTGCTATCACCGAGAGCTTGGACCTCCGCCATGAGACTGTCAGTAGTCTAAGACTTCGCCACCTCCTCCGCTATAGCAGCCTGCGCTGCGAGCTTAGCGCTGTGAGGGAGATGGACGAGGTCTGGCAACGCGTTCTTGATATCATGGGGAGCGTGTCGTAGAAAGTTCCCCGGTGGTCGTAACCAAGGACGAATTTTTCAGCCATAGATGAAGCGTAAAGTTATTAGCCACAGCTCAGCTTCTGTAAAGCATCTTGTCTCTCACCAAGCGCGACCGAAACAGGTTTATTCCGACTCATAGATCCTTTCATCGATAGGGCTGCGAAGCCTTTCTCTGAGCCTTGGGCTTGATTCGAGGAGTTCCGAAGGCCGTGACAGGTCTATGTCCACTCCAATCGCCATTGAGCAACGATTATTGACGGAAATAATTTTCTCTCTGGTCGTATATCATACGCAAGCCTCCTGTGTCAACGATCCGAAGCACGTACCATAGTCAGCAGATCATATTTCATCTTGTTCCTCCTGAGCGCCCGAAGACTGCTATCTAGAATGTTGGACGTTTATCATGGCATGTGCCCCCGGATAACTGTTCCTGTCACTAATAACATCTCCAGCAGTGCCCATCCTGGCCCATCCGTGTAACGCTGCTGCACCTGGACCCGTACGCATCACTTGCGAAACATCTAGGATAACATGCGAGAAGCTGTCGGTCATATGAATCTTGCGGTTTCTGTCCGCTTGTGTGCGGCTATTACCTGTTAAAACAATAGTAGTCGGTTCTCGGGTTCGTATGGCCAGTTCGTGTTGACGAGGGAACCAGGGCCATTCCTTGACCATTTTCTACAACGAGAATGAGCTGAATCGACCAAGAGGTAGAGCTCAGGACACACCCTCCTAAGGTGTCAGAGGCTTGCAGAGGTTTTGTCCCGAGGGTATGATCGGGACCGATGAAGTGCAGAAAAACAGATTAAGCGCAAAGGATCGTCGTTCGCATGTAATTTTACCAGGCGACGAACCAGCCTAGTAAACACAAAATTTGCCATTCATATCCGATTTCAATAGACACGGGAGAGTTGTACAGGCAAAAGCATACTTGATTGCAAAAACAGGGTATCACATGAACAAATATAACGAGGAACGAAATCAGAAACGAGGCCAAAAGAAGGGTTCAAGCTGCCGTTCGGAAGGCCGTTGTAGTTTGGCGGTTAAACTGGAGGTGAGAGTTTACGTTCCCTTTGTAGGAGTTAGCTAACTTTGTCAAAGCCAAGGACTATTAGGTCTGACTTACCCACTACCGTTCCCCAGTAACTCTTCGAACCTTTCTCGCAAGCGGAAAACTCGCTGCTCCAGCTCCCGGTCAGATGCGTCCTTCTCAGCATCGTCGTCATCAATCACAATATGGCCATAATCCATCATGAAGGCTTGGCATTCTCTCGTGAAGTGTTCTAGATCCTTGACGCGGGTGATAGATAGTTCGGGTTCACTGGAACCGCGAGCCCGGGCGAGATACGACGCGCAAAGGGTAGAGAAACCGCCCAGAACGGCGGTAGCTGTTCCGGTCTGGTGGAGAACAATCAGAATGCAAGTTTGCAGTCAGTATTAGAACCGCGAACTTACGCTCTTCCCTGTTCCACTACCAATAGCCGATAAACCCGTCACAAGGGCACCCAAGAATACCTGGGCACCAATCGCGACGTTCAAAGTAACGCCTGTGCGTCGCGCCTTTGCGGTGTATTTGGCCCTTTGGGAAATTGCCGTATCCAAAGTAGGTTGAAGCCGTTCAGCCAGAGATTTCTTGGACGTCGAAGAATGATGTGGTGTGACTGGAAAGTGCTTGCTTCCAACGAGGGTGGTTCCGCGACTGAGACTGCTACCATTCATGGCCTATGTTCATATTGAGCAGCTGGAACGATTGCTTGAGGCAGTCAATACGAACCTTTTCTCTGTCGATTATTCCGAACTCTTTGTCGTCGTAGGTGGAGTTCCGGGTGGCCCGTGTGTGGATTACTGCACTTCCGGCCCTGGTTCGGCCAGGGGCATCCGTCTCAACGCCTTCTCTGCTGTTATTGTCGCTAACAACATCTGTGCCGTTTCTGTTACTGCCCGAGGCAGTTGTTGGAACCAAGCCCTTGGCTGGTGAGGGGATATTCACCGATTCTGGCAATGGTGGTAAGGGGTCCAAGTAGATGTTCCTACTCGTTCTCCTGCCCGAGCTGGAGTATGATGCCTGTGTCGTATCTTGTGTATGAGCTGGTGCTGGCGCGGACGGAGGACGGAACTGGGATGAAGGTTGTTTCTGCGTCGATGGAGATGGAGGAGGAGTTGCTCGCTCGAGCGTTTGAGTCCCTTTGGATTCAATGAATACGCGGATTGGCCGAGAGTCGGGCTGTGAAGCCAACGACGAAGCAACAGGGCCTTGCAGAGGTGCGGGTTCTGCGGTCAGCTTGTCCACCCCGGTTATTGTGATGGAGGGATTCATATCTGGTTGCACCTGGGTGGGCGCGTCCTTGACCTCGGCGCCGACCACTGGCATAGTACCCGGAGCATTCGCTGTGCCAGACGTAGCTGTAGGAGCTGGTGTATTGGATGGCTCGTTGGTGGCAATATATCCGAGCATGTTTGTCGCGTACAGTCTGGCCTTAAAGGCGGGTAGCTGTGTGGCCGGCGAGACGAGGAATGAGCACCTGGCTCGAATTCCTCCGGTTCATATAGTCTGGTAACGGCATGCTCTAGCATTTCGCAAGTCAAACGAACTTGATTTTCTCAATGGTAGATCATCATCTAAAAATGACAGCGTGGCTCCCGAATAACCTCATGACTCGGCATTTTATCCCAGTGAGAGGCCAGGACTTGTAGCCATCATATTTGCGCTTGCTCTGAGGACGATCCCATTCCTTCCAGCGATTTCTGTTGGTTTTATGGCTGCCAATGAGGCAGGAGGCAAGAGAATCAAAGTGGTGGTGGTGGCGGTTTGAGTCTAGAAATGAATTACCACCTCCATCAAAATCGACCCGGCGTCCTGGGGATACCGGACAATATGCTTCCATTTGTCGTTAGGTTGAGATTTGCAGTATTGCAGCTGCCATAATGCCAGGAACTGCTGACGTATTAACTACATAGCATCCGCCAACTAAAATACGATCGATATAAAAACTCGTACATCGAACCGAAAGGCCGGAAAAACCCTATACTCTACTCTCGAGTCCTCACACTCACGAGGATGGCGTTGGAATCGGCCCACCCCTTCCTCTACCACGGAATCCACCTCCACCTCTATGAGACCCTCGACCTCTGTCAAAGTTCGGTACGAAGCCTCGGCCTCCTCGGGGTACAAACCCTCTTGGGTTGAAACCACGTCCACGATGTGGTGGATGTCCGTTTGTGTGGTTCTGTACGGGCTGCTGCTGTGCCTGCGAAGGTGCATGTCCATTCCCGTCCACCGGGACAGGTGTATCAGCAGAGGTGGAACCTGCACCCGAGGCGTTGGCATCGTCGACAGGCGTATGTGGAGCATTCTGGTTAGCAGTCCACGCTTGCTTGGGCTGATGACCGCCTCTTGCTCGTCCGTTCGCCATTCCTCCACGACCGTTGCGGTTAGGATTTGACATGATGCTGACAGGTCCAGTACCACTATTGCACAAGGAGAGGGCGCAAAGAGAAGCTGAATGTCAATAACGGCTCAAATTACGCAATAACTGGGTAAAAGCACCTCTGAGCGGGGCCAGGTTTGAATCCAGATGCTGCCTCTTGGCCGTGCGCGGGTCGGATGGCAGGATGGGGCCCAAACTTAGGGTTGAATGGCGGGTTGTTGTTAGGTGGAAGCGGAGGTGCTTTGGGATTGGTAGAAGCAATGTATTGTGGGCTTGTCAGGTTCAGACAACTGTTGAATTCCACAGTAGATCCACGGTACTGCGAGCACCTGCACGGAATGACATTAGTCCATGGCTTTTACCTAGCATGAAGGATTTTCACATACCGGTCACCCAACGTTACACCCGACATGAACGGTACGTCCCAGACAACATCCATGGATTTGGAGTTGAGGCCGATGACCACGCCCTTGACTGAGAGTGGGACTCCTCCAGAATCTCGAACCATCGTCACACGATCCCCGAGGGCGAAGTGCTGGTTCTGTAATCTGTATACGGCATGTGCTGGCTTGAGAACAGCTTGACGTGGAATGCCTTTCACCAGTGCTTTCTTGATTGAGGTGGGCGACTTATTCTTGGAGAAGCTGTCCGCAAGGTGTTCAATATCGGTGACAGTATCCTGTAACAGAATGGTTCGATCAGCGTCTCCACGGAAGGGGTGTTTAACAGGAAAACACACCTTGCTCAATTGGTCACAGAACAATGAGACAGGATCAAAGTCACGAACGCCCTTCGACTTCAGCCATGATTTGATCTCCCGCACACGAACATCAGCATCGGCCTGGCCAAATATATCGGATGCTTTCGCCATGGCTATGAGGGAAAATCAGATTTCATTAGACTGTTTCCAAAATCATTTTCCAAGGAAAACGTCATACCATCTCCGCCACGGTCAAGGCACACAAACAAGTCAGGAAACTTGGACTATGGGCGTCATGAGTGTGCTGCAAACGCCACGACGAAAAAGGAAGACACTAACCTTGTAGTCGCGGATTAAATCTACCGCTTTTTGACTGAACTCCCAGTGGCGCCCATCTTTCCGGGAATAGTCAACAACTTTTAGTGCCTTCGCCTCGAACTTCAGGCTCAGGCCCAAATTGGTCTTCTGATTATCGGATGTGATGACCATGAAACTCGACGTGATCTTGGACAAGGCGCGTCCACTGAGGCCGACCATGTCCGCGACCTTGAATGACGGGAAGTAGGAACCCTGCTTCCGAGCGCGCACGATTTGCTTGAACTGGTCATTTTCTGATTTTTCAGCCGGGAAGAACTAAAGTAGTTAGAGTCACGTTAGCTGCTAGATATTGGAGATAGATGGAATGACCACTCACTGCTAGCACCACAGAAAGCGTCGACTCATCTGTGGCTGAGACCTGTGCTGCGACCCCATAGGCATGCTCTCCAAGGAAGAAGATCTTGGTGCCCTCTGGGAACTCCTCTGACAAAGGAGGGGCAGCACGTTCAATGAAGCGAGGATCTTCCGAGGCGACTTCGGTCAGACACATCTGAACCGCATGCTCCGCCTCCTTGGCGGGGTCTTCGTAGTCCTTGACGAAAGCGCCGTCTTCCAGCCGCTTGAGACCTGGGAAGCATACGCCATCAAAATTCTGGAATGGAAACCAATTGACAATAAACTTACCCTTCAGAGGTCGCACATGGAGAAGAACATCGACAGCTTCAGCGATCACACCAGCTTTCTTGGAATACACCTGCTCGATTCTCTCGGCTTTCATCTTCCAGTGACCCAATCCTTGCGGGGAATGCGGGGTCGAAACCACTTTTAGCGGGGTGCCTGGAACGATGGACATCTTCTCGAATTTGAAGAGTGAATCAGAAACGGCCATGACTTTTCCTTCTTGCAAGAATGGCCAATTCATGAAGACCCTCTCCCCAATCATTTGCCGAGCGATCTCCTCCGTCTTCGCGTGCTCGTGGGGGTTCTGGATACGGACAACCATGGATTTGTTGCGGGACTCGGAACCATGGACATTAACACCATGGAACCCTAATGATGCTGTATGCGGGAGGGTATTAAGAGAGGGGAAGCCAGCGAGGGCATCTTTGCCTGTTTTAACGCCGTCGCAGAGGCCAGGAACGAGGTGCAATCCGTCGAGGGTAGGGAGGTCAAATGGATCCATCTTGCATGTGCATCTGTACAAAGGCGGGAAGAATCCAGGTAGCGAGGATGGGTACAGTGTCGGCTCCCCGGTGTTGTACGAGAAGACCGTACTTGTCCCGAAAGAATTTCGCTTCGTCTCATCAGTAGTGAGACGGTGTTCGCGAGCTGATGAACGGTGTTGTAAGTAACCAAATATCGACGGAATAAAATTCAGGCAGAACGTACAGGCCATAGCCTTGAGCAGTCGTTCTTCATCAATAAAGGGAATCTTTACGATAGCTTCCCAGTCTTGCTTCTTGCCATTGAGATCGGATTCAAACTCTGTGGGGTAGAAATCCAGAATCGGGGAATTAACATCATACATCAAATCCTGCAATAGCAACAACGTCAGAATCAGCTGCGCGAGCAGTATCAGGAAACAGACAGACCCGGTACACCAGCGGGATATTTTCTTTGCTCGCAGCTGGGAGCACGCCCATAAGCTGTTCAAACGGCCTAAAGGGCTTGCCTAACTCGAAGGAGAACGCCATATGATCTATTCCGCGAAGATCTATTGGTTGCAAAGGCGACGGGAAAGAATGAAAGAGATGTCCTAAATCAGCAAACACGAAGGTTGATAGATCAAAAACGCATATATCCACCTGAGATGCGAGGTGCATAGTGATAGTTGTAGAACCATCCCCAAGAGGCGACACCACTGTAGTAGTAGTGCATGACCCATTGGAGGCCTTCAACGTAGCGATAGACCAGGTCCCCCATGGCTTTGGGGTCATCGTATGATATCTCCAGTTTCCCCTGGAGGCAAAGGAAGAATGACACAATTACGTGAGTGAAAGATGTTCGGCGGTTCTGCAAGGAGGACCTACTCGGTAATACCCCCTCTTCCACTCATCCATCTTTTCCTTGATGCTCCTCTCGTATCTCGCATCAAACCCACCCTCGTCGTCGTCCTTCTTGACAGGCGCTTTCTCGTACTTCTTCAGGACTCTGTCAACCGCTGCACGTGCTTCTTCATCGTCTTCGTCCTCCCACTCATCCTCGTCGCCAGCTTCATTTCCGCCTGAGCCCGGTGTTGAGGTGCCAGATGTACCGTTGGCGTCGACAGGCTCTTCTAGAGCGCCAGGGAAGCGCCATGTGACGATGTTTTCGTCGTCGCTGTCGTATTCGTCCCATCGGATATGGAGGTGCAAGTCTTCAGAGAGCTTGGTGATGAATTTGCGCTCTCGGGCTGGGAATGTGTTCTTCATTGATAGTATGGCCCTTTGAGTATGTGCGGGCGACGCTGCCTTGCGATTCTCCATGACGAATAGTTTGACCTCATCGAATATTTGACGCTGAGGTTCAGTCAGGACTGGAAGTGAGGGTTAGTTACATTATCACTTATATCGAGCAAATAGTAATTACCCAGTTTTCCCCTCTTCTCGCCCATTTCCATCTCCTTGACATGTTTGGCTTGCTTGCCCTTGTACCAGTTGAGATCCGCATACTCCTTCTCGAAAACTTCCTGCTCCCACTCTGCCATCTGGTCCAAGACCACTTGCAGACGCCTCACATTAATTGTACCACTCTCGTTGATGTACCCGTCTGCGTTAAATGATTAGCCTAGGCTAGCAACAGAGCATACGGAATCAAACCCACCGAGACCGGGAAGCACCTTCTTGTAGACTTCAAACAGCCTCTCCAGACCGTTCTCGTGGATATGCAAGTCCGGTAGATTTGGTAGGAAATCATTGCCAACGAAAACGGCGAGGAGGATGAAGTCATCAATCACCCGCTCCAAACTGTAGTCGAAGGGGAGGACGGGTTCTATCTCCCTGAACTCAAGGTCGAGGTACTCGCGCATGAGGCAGAGATGTAGCAGATAGAAGTTTATCGACTCCAGGCTGTCAGGCGAATGGATGTCAGATGAATGGGCACTAAAAGCTGTATACCCCAACTGACCTGGTATTTTGCTTCTTCCTTGACCCAGGCCCAAACTTCACCTCCTCTCGCAGAAGGCAGAAGTGAGGATCATGGCTCAACAGGCCCAACATTATCAAATCCGCATCCAGCCCATACAGACAATGTCTGACGTTGGGGTTGTAGTCCGGCTGTGCACGAGACAGGCGGATATACTCCATAATCTTGTGTTCTCCCTCACCCGGTACTTCGTGGCCAGATAATACAACTTTGACGTTCCTCCAGTTGGAGTCTTCGGTGATCTTCTTGTTGACGAAGTACCTGAGTTGCTCAGAGAGACGTGCCATGAACGGTGTACCTGTAATTGCAGTTCAAACACGGCCACAAAGGCAGGACTACGGAATCAACGTACCAGGAGTGATACAGTTGCTGTCAAACGCCTTCTCATCGGGCAATTTCTCGCCTTTACTCAAGGCCTTCTCTCGAACCTCTTGAGCTTCCTTTGCTGTTCTAAACCGACGACTCCGTTGTTGATTCATCTTTGCTCTGGGAGCACACCCATCCACCGCCATGAAGAAGAGTTTCTTTGGCTTGATTTTTCCAAAGAGATGGTCCACGTAGGCGAAAATGGACGTGAAGATTTGTTCTTCGGACATGCGGAAATGGGCATCTTCATCGTTTGGGTGAGAACCTGCCTCAAAAGAGTTAGTACCGGCTTCTATAATCTCAGCAGCAGTCACTGCGTACAGTTGTGAATGATCCCATTGAAGTCGAGATATAGATTGTCTGAGCATGATGTTAGTCTCTTGAAATGGGCAAACCTCGTCAAAAACCAACCAAACTCGGGAATCTTGTTCTCTTGAATAAGCTGGGATGTCAAAGGATAGCGTTCTCTGTTTAAAGCTTAAAGATCGCATTGCAGTCGTTGGAAACGCATACTCACGAAATATAACGGAAAAACTAGCAAATGTTCAATTCCTTGACGCCGCGTGCTAATTTGGTACCACTCACTTTAGGAATGCCTGTTTATCCAGGATGTCAGCAAACCACCCAACAAGCTTCAGCAGAGCTACGCACCCATTATAATACAAAATTATGAGGTTACAATAGGAGAATGTGGTTAAGGTGAGGCAGAGGTCGTTGGCGGTGTTGCCTTATTCAGCCTCACTGCCATGTTGGGCCATCATTTCCCCAAGTTGCACCTTGATCTCATACTTCAAGGACGCGCTGCCGTCTCTTTCCTCGTTTTCCTTGAAATCTGGCTCGCGGAAACCCGCCGGGAATTGATGTAAATAGGCCTTAATTCCTTGCAAATCTAAGCCTGGAATTCTTGCTTCGTTGTTAAAGGGATATTGAACTACGAGTCACCTCATCATCTGTCCAAAGGCCCTTGGGCTTTCTTCTCAAGCCAGCACGCTTGCGAAAAGCGAAATGAAATAGGCTATCTGACGTTGTCTGCAACGGAAAGTTTTTGCAGCCGCAGAAGTTCAAACCAGGTTCCTGGACCGGCTATGAGATGCCGCATTCCAGTAGTCGGGGAAACCGACATTGCAACAAAGCACGAAAAGGAAAGAAAAGATTTCTGCTCCTCATCTTGTCAACAAAACATTGCATCCCGCGGCTTCCTAGCCGCCGTTATTGAAACTTGACTTCCGGGTCTGTAAACATCCCGACCCGCCGAGGCTGGTCATGCCTCTGGACCTTCTGTACATTGCGCCTGCCTGACCATGAATTTTTCCATCTCCATGCCCCTATCGCTCCTTTGTGGATTACTCCCCGCTCTGCCCCCACGTTTCTCCTTCCCCAATGGAAACGACCTCCATGGGACGTCCACGGTCGAATCTTCTTTGGTGAGTCAACGGGACTAACGTAACGTTCCTAGAATTTATCCCCCATCTGCCTTCTCTCACACATCCACACCAACAAAAATACACTGTGGCACCCCCTTGTACCAGCTGACCTGTCGATGGCGTATGTGTGGCAAGACAGCGCCGCTGATGTATTCGATCGAGGACCCATCCTCCCAATATCGTCGTTCTCCCAGCCGCCGGACAGGCCGGACAGATGAAGAGGAGGAGGATCAGCGGCTTTAGGATCTCAATATCTCCAAAACCTTCTTAACGTTTGGATGGTATTGATGTGGTCAAACCAACTTTACTTGAGGATCGGCCTGTTGGTAATTTGCCTCCGCTCCGACTTCCTGGGATCAACGCCCCCAGATATGAAAAGTTGGTGGCGAAACCACTACTCAAAAGTAAGATCTCTCAAGATTGACGGTATCCACCGTTCATTTGTAATAATCTACCATCCTGCCGCCTCCGTGTTAATAGTCGCGAAGAAATATATTATTCCATTTTGACCCAAGGTCTACGAGAGCGGAAAAGCCCACATTTATCGCCATTGCGTGCTTTCTGATTTCGTATCAAACGTCTATCCAACCTAAGCCACGTCTTCCTGCTTTGACCGACCACCCCGCAAAGGTTCGTTGTTACCGGGGCGTACAATACCGTTCCCGTGTCACCAGTGGAATTCGCATCATCAAGCCATTCACAGGCAAGGTACCAGTACTACCACTACCGACTTCTCGGCTAATCACACTCTCACAGCAGTCAAACCCCATCCCACACAGGAAAACACCTTCCAACACATTCTCAGGGCGACATCATTCTTCCGACTGACTTCCAAGGTCAGGCTATTATCTCTCAAGTCACACTCTACGATCCGAGCAGTGGCGGCAGCAGCGGCACGTCGCAGCTAAAAGATCGCACCAAGTCATGCATCTGTCTCTGAATGCCCAATGGGCCTTTGACGCAATTATCCTGACATCGCCATGTGCGCGTCTCTCCACTGTCAGGGCAAACACGCAACTTGCCTCGTCGGCACGCATGACGATGGTCTGGGCGCCCACACATGTTTCTACGAGACATGTATCTCCCGCTCCCGCAGTGACGAACTGAATTCTCGGCTCCTGAGAAGCTATTAGAGGGACTCCTGGGCCAAACACTGGGTTCCCTCTCTACGGCGCTTCGTCACTAGGCGTAGTTGAAACCGTTCTTTACGGTGGTTCTTCTAAGCATCACAACGAAGCCTTCTGGACTTCCAATGATTGTGTCATGAACGAGAAGCAGCAAGGTCTATCTGGGTTTAACCCATCTGATCCATCAATCACACATTGTCAATGTCAGAGCGTGGCTCCAATGCATGTGTGTCGAGAAACATTTCACAAGCGAAACACGCAGAGTGCCGGCCAACAATCGCAAGCCAATTGGGTACGCACGAGCGTGGACAAATGGTAAATACTGATTTCGCTTCAAACAACCACCTGCCTGGGAAGTAGGAGGAACAAAACCCTCACTTAGGACGCGATAGCAAAATTAGGAAATTGAGAGATCCGATATGTCTAGTTATTTACTACGTGCCAGCAATAAACGTAGGAATCGCAGTATTAGGAAACGTGGATCCTGGATCTTCCCCAGGTACCCAGGTAATCCGACACTCATAACCATTCAACGGTCTACATCAAAGGTGGTGAGAATGATCAGCTGAGGTCAAGTTGACGAGGAACTGAATTAGCCTTACCGCCGGCGGCTTTGAGGATATGTCGTAGGTGACCCTGTTGATTCCAGCTACTTCGTTGGTGATGCGAGACGAGATACGTCGCAACACTTCCGCTGGGAAAACATACCTAGAAGGGTGGAGAAATCACCTCGTGAGTATCGATTTCCCCCAGAGGTTCACAGAGAGGCGCAAGCCGAGAAACGAAGCGTACCAATCAGCAGTCATGAAGTCCTCAGACTGAACGGCACGCAAGGCTATGACCTATTTCGTGAGAGAATAAACGGTACCATCAATCAGTGTTATACCGGGGCCTCCATGATGATCGCCTTACCTGTTCGTAGGTTCTCTTGTCGCCCATTACGCCTACTGCTCTCACAGGTAGGAGGACCGCGAAGGCTTGGGCAATCTGATCGTAGAGCCCGGCTTTACGAATTTCCTCGATGTAGATGCTATCCGCATGCTGAAGAATTTTCACTTGCTCGCGGTTGACCGGTCCAAGAATTCGAATAGCGAGACCAGGACCGGGGAAAGGATGACGTTGAACGAGCTGTGCTGGAATAGACAGGAGCCTGCCTAAGGCGCGAACTTCGTCTAAATTGAGAACGGGCGTCAGAATTTCACCGTTGTCCTGTTCCTGAATGAGGTCTCCGAGACGCACCTTTGAATAGCTCACGCAGCGGCTCTATGAGCTTAAGCTTCATATCCTTGAGTAAACCTCCGACGTTGTGATGCGTCTTGATGGTAGCGCTAGGGCCCTTGAAGCTGATACTCTCGATCACATCCGGATACAGCGTTCCCTGAAGGAGCCATTCGACTCTGCCTTTCGCAGCTGCACCCTTACTTTCCTCTTCATCGGCGGCCGCCTCTATCTTCGTCGCTTCTTCCTCAAACACATTGATGAAGGTGTTCCCGATAATCTTGCGTTTTTTTTCAGGGTCTTCAACGCCTTCCAGCCTAGAAAGGAAGAGGTCTGATGCATCGACAACAGTAAGGTTGACACCAAGATCCTTGTTCAGCATATCATGGACTTGTTGTGCCTCATTCATGCGAAGGACACCATTATCCACCATGATAGCGTGGAACCTATCGAGATCAAGGTCAGCTTCGATCGAGATCCTATCTCGAAGAAAAAGAGGGTACGTTCCTGTCGCCAATCGCTTCGTGCATCAGCTTTGCTGCAACCGTCGAATCTACGCCACCGCTGACTGCACCAATAACACGGCCTTTCGGACCGCATATCTCGCGAATGCGCGCAATTTCCTTGCCGATGAATTCCTCCTGTTGAGAGCGGTATTGAATAGAGGTTAATGCCGGACGTGATGCGAATCGGAACTGACCATGGTCCAGTTGGGGCGACAGCCACAGATATTGAGGATGAACCGCCCAATCACCTCCTTGCCTTTAGGCGAGTGAGTGACTTCGGGATGGAATTGAATGCCGTAGAGGGGTTTTGCATCATGCGCTATAGCAGCGTACGGAGCGGTGGTTGTATGTCCGATAACATGGAATCCTGGGGGCATCTCAGAAAGTTGATCGCCATGCGACATCCATACCTGTATTCACCGTAGCATGTTAGCTGCATTTTCTAGAACGAAGAAGGTGGTTAAGTGGTTGCGAACTAACTTGCATCTCATCTCCAAGACCATCAAACAGAGCATCAATGGAGGAGTTGCTACCACCAATTTTATTGATTTGGACTTGAGCGAACCCATATTCCCGGTGATCACACTGGGTTACTTTTCCCTTCAAATTCCAGGCGATTTCCTGCACGTGCTTGAGTAACCCTCGAGATCATGCTTGGAAACCCATGGGCATACCTGTAACCCATAACAGATTCCTAGGATAGGGACGCCCAGATCAAAGACAGCTGGATCGACGTGAGGGGAGTCCTGGTCGTATACCGAATACGGAGATCCAGACAGAATGATGCCTGAAAGCGATTAAGTTGAAGAATGTCTTTTTTGGCGTCCGAAATGAAATGACCTTTAGGCTTGAAGGCAATGTCCTCGAGCTTTGCAGTACATGGCATCAACTCCGCGTAAATATTATGTTCTCGACATCTTCGAGTAATCAGATGACTGTACTGAAAGAAAGCCGGCTTATTATGGCTCCACAGAGACGATTCTGGTACACTTACTTGGGATCCAAAGTCCAAGATCAGAATAGTATCGAACTGGTCGTGAATTTCTGACATTTGGACTTGGGATTGTACGGTGTTGTGGTGGAAGACTGCAAAGATAAAAACTGGAATGTTTGTGATCATACCCTCCAGCAAACGGGGTTAAATATGATCGGATCGCGTCTCGGACTCCCATCGCTTATGGCACATCGGACCGGTTTTTGAACCTCCTCAATCTCAACTCCCACCAAACAGCGATCGTCCGATATCCTCGAGATTGTTTGGACGTCAGAGGAATGCCAATACCATCCGACTCGGCCAGTAAATGTATGGATAGACAGGCAGCGGGCAAACCTCAAGGAATGATAGAAATCCTCACTTGATCGTGGAAAGCATGGAGTTCTGTGGTGCAGGCTTCTCAAGGGAACGTACAAGGATACGATTCTACGTGCCTTGCTTGCATCCCTTTCTCCTGGTTTAGGATGTGAACATCCTCGCGAAGAATGTCTATGACGATACGACGCGAGACTTCAAGGCACCACAATGCACCGACAACCCTTCCCCGCATGAGATACGACAAGTGACAACGATCCGAGTCTTGAGATAGCCGACCAGAAGGTTGTTTGTGTGGTCTACCTCTGTCTCTCTGTTGTATTTACTTGGGCTCCCCGATTGAGCGCTGGTTGTGCGGCCGTCATCCAGTCTAACTTAGGAGACAGATGCGAACGTTGTGATGCTCGAAGAGAAGGCCGATTATTGGCTGCCGTCGGCGCTTTAGCTCTCACGATATTCCTAGAGTTCGGGGAGACTATTCCTATGATCAATTCGGTATCTCCCAGCTACAGTATTCCGACTCGCGTCATTCCATGATCGCACCTGCCAGAGAAAGATGCGTCGGTATCTCTGCAGCGGGCTCTGCTGCAAGAGGAGTCTTGCAAGGTGAGAGAAGACCGCGGAGTGCTGTGAAGACTGGAATACACACGTACATAATGCCGAGCGTGTCAATGTTTATCACTTACCCCTTTGCCAGTTCACAACGAAATTCATGGAACTCACTTGACTATCTCCTATGCTCACGTACGAATCCTTTTCAAGCCATTTCTCAGATTTGCTAGGAACAGCTGATCAAACACCAACCAGTATACACATCCACTTCGTGTCGCACATTCAGGGTTGACTTGACACGGGTAGAAGTTCATTATAACCCCACCAACCTTGCTTAGGTTCCGCCGGTATCTACTGGTTTCCCACGTCACTGCGGTGATTTCAGCGGATCGGACCAGGCATGTGAAAGGACCCGTGCGTTCTGCATCCATCCTTCAAGGGTGCTATTCTTGATCGACTTGCCTTTCTTCGAATTCACATCAGTTTGGGCAGGCTGGTAAACGTCGTATGTGCCTTGATATTTCCAAATGCACGCTTAGCTAGGCTCCATTCGCCTGCTTGAATGCAGGAAATTAACTACATTCGGGTAGCTCTCGATCCGTAGCACATCGAGGTTAGCCCTCATGCAGGCGCACATCACACTGAATTCGATTTCACAGCTTCAGGTTTAGCAAGAAGAAATGAAAGCCATCCTGCGAAGCCGGCGGCCGCGTTTGAAGGGGCGATTCCGAACCTACCGAACCTAACTTCTACCAACGGGCCTCGCGATATGCCTCAGGTTCAACTCAAACGCACGGCTGGAGAACCGCACCGAATTCGAGGGTGTATCTCATTATTGGCATACATGATGTCTTCATCTCCATCCCCGCAACTCAGGTCTGTCAGAATAGGCTTTGGTGTAATCCAGAGTCCAAAGTAACTCCTCGACAGCGAATCGGGGAGGTCATCCTGATATGTTTTATTCTAGTCTGGTCAGCTGCTTGTCATGGGAGACCGCTGTCGGGGAAGGTACTGTTTTCTCCGGGGTGACATGATGTCTGTAAAACAAAAACTTGGAAACGCCATACAATACCTTGGTAATGACTTCGATCTGAGCTTGAAATGACAACTATCACCTAGCCTTTGGTCAGCTTCGGTGATGATTATTACAAGATGGTTATGGCCTCGACGCTCCCGCGTGAGCGTGAGCTGCAAATCTTACAACGAGGGATTATACTTCATTGGCGCTACAGAGACCGTAGATCGATCGAGCCGATTGTTCAGTCGTAATTCTTGCTCCAGAACAACTGAAGTTGCTGAGTTTGGAAGTTCAACATACAATGATCATTCCTTACCGACGGCAAACATGCAGTCATTATGAGGATATCAGAGGTGTTCCTTCTTGGACTCTACGCGGTCAATACTTTGAAGCGATACATCCGACATTACAGCGGCTATCATGCAATCGTCCCTGAGCGTGAAGAGAGTCCATGACGGGCAGCCAATCATATTCGTCCCAAGCAACCTCTACACATGACGCGCCAGATTCGGACGCTCATGGGACACCACCACCGACGTTCTGTGGAAACTTTAGACCTTTCGACAGATGCCCTAGATTTCTCTCGTGAAAAATAACCACAATTACATATTGTGGGGGAAATGCCTGATACCTGAAAGGACAGGCGCACATCCCACTCCAAAGCGGGGCTGAAGCAATGCACACTGCACAGGAATTGATTAAGTTTTGAAGACTATTAGTCAGGCAGTACAATGTACGCAGGCTGTTCCGACTCGGGGCGAGGAACCTAGGGATTACTTTGCATTGCGTTGATGTGTAGCAATGAAGTTATGAGCATATGCAGTATGAGAAGAAGTCTCTTGTGAAGGTGCTGATGTCGAGGCCGATTGATGGAGAACTGAATAGGACTGTCAGCAGGAAATTATAAAACATGAATATTTTCGCATGGAAATACTGACTGTTACCATCAGTGACCTTTGGCGCTCGATCATAGATTCAGATGTAAAATTAGCCCCGAGAGAAGGGAAATGAATGCCAGGGCGAAATCTTCCGCAAAGCTTGATCCTTGTGGTTGAATTCCCCCTGGATTTACTATCTTTTTTGGGCAAAGGTACCCGAATATGGAGGATCTCAATTCCAAGCTGCGTCCGTATTCCGGACTTTTATTGAGTATCGTAGCTCAATGTATGGTCTCTGTGTACCTAGAAAGTGATTATAGAGTGGGTTGAGGGACATTGTACTCCTTCAACAGCCTTCAACAGTTGAAACTGTGCTCCGGCAGATTCGGCGCCTCATTTCGAGTTGATAGGAAAGAAAACCCCATATGGCTGCGGGACAGATGCCATTCTCGTTTTATCTGACAGCATTGTCATTTCTGGACATCGGTCGTAAACGATTGGAAACTTCCAAACTTCCTCATGGATACTCTCGAATCTGGTAACGTGCACAGCTCAATGATCCCGATCACTTAGGACGTGTGAACTGGAAAAACGCCACCCCATCCCCGTTGACGAATTAGGACCGGCTATTTGATTCCATGAGTATTTGTACTTGGCGCATCAGGTTGGATCGTCGGATGAACTCAGCCTTTTTAAAAGAGGCCGTGAAGAGTTTTTCAACCGTACCTTCCTCGACACCTATCCTCCCTCATACCGACTTCGACAATGATTTGCAGAGAACGCCGCTCCTGGACTGCCAAAGAAGATCAGCTTCTACGCGAGGCTGTCGAGATTGGTCAGTGCCACGGCAGCTAACAACAACGACACGACATACTCATATACTTGACATTTTATAGAGGACCCTGAAAACCCAAATCCTTCCAAGTGGCATGCTATCGCAAAGCACGTCCCCAACAGGACGAACAAGGACTGCAGGAAGCGCTGGTTTGCCAAGATGGCCTCTGACGTTGTCAAGGGAGGCTGGGCGCCAGATGAAGACGAAAGACTTGTGAAGGGTATCGAACGATACGGCACTAGGTAGGATCGACTACGACTTGAGTCTCAACATCTTCTAACTCTCGCTGAAGGTGGTCCCTCGTGGCCTCTGTCGTCCAGACCCGTAACAGCGACCGTAAGTTTTCACCCCAACTGATGACAAATAGTGATTAAACAATTATTCCGCACAGAATGCGCTAAACGATGGACCGATACTCTCAACCCAGCTATCGACAGGACTTCCTGGACACCAGAAGCTGTAAGTACAGCTTCGTTCTTATACTAGACATGTGTTGACAGATCCCTTCAGGACGAGCTTCTTCTCCAGGCCGTTTCCGAACATGGAAAGGTTTGGACAAAAATTGTCAAGACCTACTTCCCCGGCCGAACGGGTCTCTCAGCGAAAAACCGATACAACAGCATCACTCGCTTCAACAATGTTGACCGCAACAACCGTTCACGAAGGCGGACTCCCGACCTTCTCCCTTATCACCGCAAATCAGAGAGCGTCTCCTCATCGTCATCAGTCTCTCCATCGACACCGTCACCTTCGCTCTCCCTACCAGAACTCCCTCGTTCTCCTGCTTCTTTCCACTCCGATATGAGCTCGGCACCTCCCAACTACTTCTTCGACCACCTCTCTCAGTGGTCGCACTCGCCAGAGTCTGAGGCTTCCTCATACTATCCGTCGCCGAATATTCCTCATGTTAAGGAGGAACAGTTTTCGGGGCCGATCCCCGCATCACTGACATCCAACCACCCACACTCTCACTCAACCATCGAGCCTTCCATCTCAAACTACCCTGAGACAGGACTCTATCCGACGCATCGCATCATGAAGCCATACCCTGAAGAGCATGGCTCGCCGAATAACTACCCTCTTTCGCCAGAGGTCCCTCTCTCATATCCTCACCAGCAGTATCCTTCAGGATACCAGTCCTCGGAGGGTCCCCACCCAATAAGCGGTGTCTATGATTCGCCGCACCAACAGATGCACTGGAGCCAAGGAAGCCCACACTTCGACGGCCCTCAGGGTGACAGGAAACAGCTTGTCAGCTCTGTAAGTATTCGAACTCCGTCTTATAATGATACCGGATACTGACCCGTACGCCTTAGTTCGCCTTCTAAATTTTCTTTGATATACCCCTGGCGATGACGACTGACTTCCTTTCACGATCGCGTTCTGTGAATGTGCTGGATATCTGATGAATTATTTTATTGGAAAATGTGGCGAGGGGCTGCTATCTCTCACTCTCGTTCTGCTGTTTCCTAGAAGTCTATCCAAACTGTATTGTAATGTATTTACTATTCCTCTCTGTAGCATCAGTCATCACCACCTGTAACCCATAATGTAGCGGGACATGGGATATTCAATAACACCATATGAACCCTCCCTGAACGAAACGCTAAGTTGGCGAGCTGTCTCCGTGAACATTTGCAACACAGTTATGGTAACTGGAAGCCCTTCTTCATTTTCCCTGGGATGTATCACTATCACAACATCGTGGTTGTCCCTCTGTTGGTTTCCCAACGTTCCCGCATCTGGATTGATGGCCGGCGGTAAGTCTATTCCTCATCGATGTTCGTTCTGCAGCCATGACCATAACTCGCTGACATATCTGTCAAGCCTCCACTCCCTCCGTGCTGCACATAATCTCGACGATGCCTATCCGACTCGGAACACTCAGGCAGACCTCTGAGGTGAACGTGACTTCGTAGGTTACACGGACTGTTGCTGGCTCGGAATTACTGGCAGTATGTCTATCAGATCAGACGATGGCTAACATTTACTGTACGCCCTTGCGCTCCGTATATCCGGGGATGCAATGGGAAAGTGTCCTCAGAGACCTCACGCTCTGCCCATCAGATACAGTTTGTGGAAACCATGCCTGGTGGATACCTCCATCAAGAACATTGTGACCAGCTGCCTCGCTCTCTTGGGTGATACGGTCTCACCACTCATGGTCCCTACACAGTATCGCCACGGTATTGCCTCAGCCTGAAAGATTTAACGCCCAACAAATGCATGAGGGGGCCTGTTGAAAATCCAATACCACCACCTGTAGGGTCTACCCTACCCCAACAAGCACCGAAGATGGACGATGCTTGTAACAGGCATACGAATTTGGCATGTCTGCTACGTATGTGTGTGGATGTACCGTACCGGCGGTAAGGAACGTGAGGTCGATCACCTGGCACGCCTTTTGCGTTGACATCTCTGTCTACCTGCCTGCAGGCAGCCGGAGATGGCGTATATCCGCACCAAATGAATACAGAACTCTCAGCGCACACCCACGGCTGTGAATTTATATCCAAGGAAGGAGAAGCTAGTGTTGGTGGTTCGGTCCGTTGATGTTGAATCGAAATACTGACTAACTTTGACACAATGGCGATGTTGACGGAGAGAAGCCCCGCCAAGGTCTCCATTCAGAACTTAGCGGTGCGGCGAGGCGCTATGCCGAACGATATTCTGCATGCACAGGAGGGCGCAGTCTCAGGACTTTGAAGGCTTGTACTGCCATGAGGTACGCTTCGCCGTCAAAGACGGTAGCATGTAATAGGCTGAGCCAACTGCATGCCAATGTGATTCCAGCCCCAAGAAGACCCACGGCCACAAACAATCTCTCCTCAGGTCTCGGCGTTGTCGCTTTTCTCAGCCTTAGTCCCCGAATGTCGGATGAGCTGTCGAGTATCTGCGAAGTTCTGGAACCCACATGGCCGTCTAGAAGCTCACTCTGCGATGTGATCTTGCGCCCAGAAATTCACGGGAGCTGGCAAATGGGAGTGGACTGACTTTGTTGTATGTAGTGTTCGAAGACGATAATCTGGAAGACATTTTGTGGTTATTTTTACTTCTGCGATCACGGATGCAAGTACGTTCACTGAAGAAGGCGTGAAAGGCCTTGCGGAAGATCAGCACGCTGGTTTTCCGGTGACGCGTAAGTAGCACTTCGTAGCTACTTCACAGAACTTACTCGGAAGCGTATGGAAAATCGAGGAGATCGACAGTGCGCGTTAGTTCGACACAAGAAAGTAGTGGTTTGTGCTTTGGTTCCGCCATACTGATGAGATCTAATCTGCTCGGGGAAGCGATTGACAAACCCATGATGCCCTTCTATTGCTTCCCTCTACTCAAGATCGCATATTTTACATTCTAATAGAATTCGAGACTACTTGGAGAGTCTAACGCAACCTAAAACCAGCTTGATCCACTGGCATCAATTGCTTTTTGGGCAAGTTTTTTGGGGGTTTTTAAACCCAACAAAACTCATTCGATTTACAAGCCTGTGACCCTCCCTTCGCAGCTCCGATTGTGTTAAAAGGCAGCCACCAAGGGGCTAATCTCTAAAGTTGAAGTCCGAATTGACGTGGCCTCAGGCTGGCATTTGGGGACGCGCTGAGCCACGTGCATACCCATCCACGTCACATGCTCGGGGTGGCGAAAGCTCGCAAAATCCCCGGACCGTAACCCACCGCCACAGCGACTTGCAAATTCCCCTGAGATACTCTTTTTCGAGGTCGTCCAGCCTTCATCGAACGGCCACCATAGAAGATCGCGTTGAAGATGTCTGAATTCCAGCCTGTAGTGCTTACCCTGCCTGAATCGTTTTCACCAACGCTCTCGGTCGAGGTCATCGCATTTCCGACTGCCATTTCAGGGTGATCAAACTGACATCAGCCATAGATCCTGCCTCGAGGCCTGACTTTACATAGAATTATCGTCCAAGCAGGCGGGAGGGTTAGATCGCTTTTCATGACCTGACAGGCACTAAGCTAATGTAAAAATGTCAGACACATGATATAGTTATTGGACCGGAGGCACCGGAGGGGCATGTCCACCAGAAATACACGAATACTATTGTTGGACGATATGCCAATCGCATCCCTGTAGGAACCCATTCCCTTGAACGGAAGGGCATTCAGAGCAAGTTCGAGGCACAGGCAAATGGTGTGACTCGTGACTCTTCTTCTCTTCTGTCGGTTCTGACTTGCTTAATATGTAGAAAACCCAAAGGTTTCCCTCCATGGAGGTCCAACCGGCTATGATTCTTTGCCCTGGGCGCAAGTCAAATCGGAGGATGCGGTCTTATTCACGACCTCTGAATTAGCCCATTTTTCCAACGACCATGCAACACATGCTATCTTCCGCCTTGAATCTGCCGACGGAGATCAAGGTTATCCTGGTAAGCTGCTTCTCGAGGCTATCGTAGCCTTGATTGCTCCTGAGCAGCCCGAAACTCCTATCAGCAAGAATGGTACCACGCCTGAGTACAACCTTGGCAGTGTTTTCCTAGCCTATCGAGCTAAGCTCGATGCAGGCGACAAAAAGGTTGTCACGCCCGTCAATCTTACACAGGTATGTCCTATCATTTACGTGAAACCAGTCTTGATGAGACTTGCCTCGTGTAGCATTGGGGTTTTAATCTTGACGCTAGTTTGAGAGAGGGTGCCACAGTAGCAGATGTGAAGGATCACGTACTGATGGTGAAGGTGAGTTATCACAGATATCGTAATTGAAGAATGGAGGAAATGCTTATTTCTCTTTCAAGTCAGACCGATTTGCAAAGTTAGACGGGGACGCACTTTATGCCGGGTTCGGACGAGCTTCGGACGAGAAGACTCACGATCACTCTGCTGGAAAACGAATTGGCGATCTATTCCCTGAGCCACGGGGATACGGTATGGCAGTCTCCTTACATCAACCGTAATAAACTGAGCGCTTGCCGTGCAGACGACTTTTATTACCTTCAGAATAACACGGCATCCGATTATCCGACACGCTTAGCTCTGCCTCCTCAGAGTGAAGGTGTCGACCTCTTCGAGACATTGGTAAAGCCACTGAATGGCGCTGACCGTGACGGACGGCCGCTACCGGTCATTCAGCTCTCTTCCGCCAATTCTGGCTTGGGTCTTACTTTCGACACTAACCGTGAGTTCCCTGATAGCCTAATAATATCATTAACATCATGTTCTTTCGCTAGAACATGGTGTAATGTTCTACAGCAATGGCCTAGCCAGCGCTGATAGAGGCGCTCGTAAGAAGATCCATGGCGGTTCCGGCGACAAAGACAAAGGGGATGCCTATGGCCCTGCAAGTACGTTCCTTCTCTCGCCTGCCGGTGACGGTGTTTGCTGATTCTCATTCTTCTTGCGTAGCCGCTGTATTCCTCGAGTTCCATGAGGTAGGTCGTATACATTTCTTATTCCGGCACCTGATTTGATAACTTGAATCTGTTTAGCCGCTCGCTGCTTTCTTGGACCCGGAGACCAAGGACGGGGAAGACACGCTCCTTACCACCGACGAACTCTATAACAACTATGTCCGTTGCGATATTACCTTCAAAGATTCCGTGCCTGTAGAGGTCTGAGTCATGCGGCGTTAGATAACTTGAAAGTGCATCTAATAATTATAGTTAATTCTATGAAATTAGACCATGTAGGGAGTGGGAATTAACATGAAACCTGTACTTATTTGTTGCAAACACCATTACAAAGTACGCGCTCGCGATATGAGTCTCAGAACTACAGCAATGTCTAGAATGAAAGTGGCTAACGCTATCTTTAACTTACGGCCGCCGACGATGATCTTGGAAGGTCGATGTCTGTATCAGGTGAGTGGCGTAACCCAATCATTGGTAGGCGTCACACTGCCGAGGAGTCGAGGATCCCAATACAGCTACCTAGCCAATTGATTGGCATTCAAAATTCGACTGCGCGCATGTCTCGTTTTAGAGTTGACGATCATCGCATGCACTGGCACTCCATACGAACGTTTGGGATTGCAACATGACTGATCTGAATGGTCTCCATAGACACCTCTGCAATCTTGGCGCTTCGTCCTTTCAAGTCCTGCGCTCTCCACGGCAGGGCTCTTGACCCCGTTGGTAGATTGTGGATTGGGCTGACTTTACTGACTTCAGCGATTGTAGCGGCCCCAACTGATTGATATTCTGACGCATCTGAGCTACAAATACTAGAATGGTTGTGCACAAGCAACACTGGGTTCTCGCAGGGAGGAGAGCTTTATAATTGGAAAAAAGGCACTGCCCGGATTCGAACCGGGGTTACGGGAAATCTAACCAGTCAGAATCCCGGGTGATAACCGCTACACTACAGCGCCGTTGCGAAAACAGCTGATGAGTAAATCTTGATAGCAATGATTAATCAGATAATCTGGGACACCTTTGCAGAGCCGAGATGCTGATGCCAAATACAGCCAAACACGTGCTCAGCCCAACGAAAGTTTCCTCGTCGTCGCTGACCTCGTCAACGCTGCTGTACCCCTAAGGCCCGTCCCAAAATCTATCTGTGAGTGTACTGAAACCTTCTTTGGACGATGGGGCGTATGTTGGAGTACGGTTTCGCTCAAGGAATGTTGGAATTTCGTTGGATGGCTGAGCTTGGATTTGGATGACGAACAAGCGTGCTGACACAAACTCTGTATTTCTAGCCGGAATAGAGTGCGATCTATACGCAGTACGTTGTACAAATGGACTAGCAGGATGAAGCTCTGACGATTGACCAGCTTCCGACCGATAAACCTTCTCGCCCAGCATGATCATTCCCAAGCAGAACAGGCGCACCATCTACGAGAACCTCTTCAAAGGCACGTAACATGGACATGGGGTGTATTGGATTGATCTGATGCGGAGATTTAGAGGGTGTCTTGGTCGCCAAAAAGGATTACAATGCCCCGAAGCATGAAGAGCTTGATGTTCCTAACCTTCAGGTCATCAAGGCCCTCCAGAGCCTTACCTCAAAGGGCTTCGTCAAGACCCAATTCTCCTGGCAATACTACTACTACACCCTGACTCCCGAGGGAGTTGAGTACCTCCGCGAATGGTGCGTTTCTCCTATTCTTTATCTGACCGACTCCTGAGTCCCGCTTTCAGGCTCAACCTTCCTTCTGAGATCGTCCCGGCAACACACAAGAAGGCTGTCCGTCCTCCTCGCCCTGCCACCACACGACCTGGTGGAGACGGTGCCTACCGTGCACCTCGCGGTGACCGTGACGATTACCGCAAGAAGGAGGGTGGCGCACCAGGAGAGTTCAGGCCACAATTCGCTGGAGTTGGTCGGGGTGCACCCAGGGAGTGAACAACTACAGCATGTGTCTACGGATTTATCACATATGACCGCTCCCATGTAGTATGAGCTTGCAACATGATTCCACTGGCCTTCTTTCTCTTTTCCGTCGATCAGTACCAAGAAATGTTCTCGGCCGTAGGGCCGTCTTGCGGCTGACGTCTGCGGAGCTGTTAACGCTGGTAGATGAGAGCGCTTACCCAATCTGCACCTCCCAAAACTACGACATGGTGTAAGGCTTAGCTCTTTCAGCAGCTGCTGATGTTTTGTGCAGACCTCTCTTGCGGCAACTCCAAGGGGCATACTGACAACGATGTCCTTCTCAACTTACAGTATTCTCATTATCTTCGGCTTGGTTGACATCTCACTCAGTCATCAGGCGCGCACCCAGCGGGCACGACCTACCGGTGTATTTCTGTTGTCTAGCAGCAAACGACAGTTCAACGAAGCTGTCAAATCCACCACGCCTTGTCACTCCACTATTGGACCAACAACGCACAACGGTAGAAATCTTGTCTGCTCTATCATTGTGCCGACGCGAATGGGGTCGACCTGATTCAGTTTTGTTCCTGAGATTTCGCAGACCTCGCTGGATCTCTGCACACTGCCAAGTTGTGTCGACTACTTTGACATGGGAGATTGGCGAGGTGTTTTCCGGCATCTTTCGAGTGTTGCGTCAGTTGTGGGTACATCTAGGGATCTGCCCATTTGGACCGAATCTCGAAGGAATGACGCGGGCAGGACTGCCTTGGTTCTCAGTGTCAGGTTTGACCGACTCGGAGAATAGGTACATTGCACTAGTGGAAGCTTAAGCGTTCCCCACACTTAGGAAGGTCACGGTCAAGGGAAGCATACAATGTTCTTTCTAGAAATGAAACCTTCTTGGTATCACATTTAGACCCGGCTGCCGGTGCAATCTCAGGACCACCCCCTTGTATTATCTATCGCCAGGATGCTAGCCGTCTTAACGCCCAAGAAATAATAAGAATGGCACAATTCATTATAGCTGTCCGTTTTCCATGTGCCCGCTGGAACGTTGGCAATCCGAGTCGCGCTGGCGTACTGATCTCTACGGTCCGATGAATGAGTCCGAGTGTGTCGAAGTTCCCAGCATCAACTTGCAGGGTCGATACTATCTCTAAACATCATGCTCTGAATATATTTCGCGTAGGCAGCTGATCGCGCTTCGAGGTCTCCATACCCTTTTATTCGTCGATCGCTACTCCACCAGCCCCTTGGCCCACTGTGTACAATTGGGGGCTGTCAAACAACGGTTTGCCGATGCCTCCTCCGCTGTTTCAATGCTAGTTTGGGGAATTCGATGATTAGCGATGAATTACTTGGAGTGCCTGCCAGTGTACCCTTTTGTGCAATCACAGTGGTGTAGCATATGCTGCGCACCCATTGAACCAGCTTCAGGGAGTGGGTGGACAAGAATCTCGCGTTGTGAAGGCACCGTAGATTGCCCGCAATTACCTTCTGGGTACTCGAGACTCATGTCAATTCTTGCATACTCTCATAACCCCAGTTTTAGTTCCATCAGTTATGTGGTCACCAAACCAAAGGCTTTCCGGGAAAGGGAGGTATCTCCTCGTGACGTTCTTACACCTTTCAGTAGTACCATATGCGAATTCCGATGTTATCTGGACTGTCATAACTGTCATCCCTAGTGGAGAATGCTAGTTGACCCCACCATGGGCTTTACGGGTTTACAAAATGTGTCTGTGTGAAGGGTCAGGCGTCTTTCAGGTATGCTTCAGCCACGACTGATCTCTGCAATGCGGTAGAAGTTCATTAATGGGTTCTACGGTGCCATCGGACTAATAACAGACTAGACTTGCCGCCGGAAATGCGGCATCTGACATCGACCCCCATTCAAGGTAGCCTTTTGGGTGTCTCCTGGTGATCACGATAGAAGCAAGCCTGCATCCTCATGTCTCCCTGATAGCACATATTAGGTATATCAGAAATGAACCTTCACAATCTCGTGCATTTTATGATGGGTGATGTATGAAATCCGAATGCCGTAAATTCATAACAATTCGAGAAGGATCGAAATGAAGGAAGCAAGCCGAGCTGTCTTGAAAGAATAAAGTACATGTGTTTCTACCATCCACACTGACATTCGGCCATATGGTTCCGAATGACACTAGTTCTTCCGTCCTTCGCATGAATAGGTACTTCTTGAGATTGCGTTCGGAGGCGAAATACCCGAGGGGGTTGCGTCAACTGGTAATGAATTGGTCATGAACATACAACGATCCGGGAAGGCACATTTCTTCCAATATTCCGGACAACGTTGAGCTTCTCATTTACGATAGTCTCGATAATCCAGATTAGGCGGACGTCCTCGTTTTCTTACACTTGTTCTCTCAACACAGAGTATACCTTGAGGCCAATGTTCGGTCCGGAAAACAAAGGCGTTTGGCTGGTTCGGTCCAGGGGTTCGAAGAAGTCCCAGAGGCTTGGGCTCCCGATGTCGAAAATGGCACTCTTTTCTGGGAAGCACAATTGTCAGGATGGTGGCTTTCATTTTCTAGTCAAATTGGGATACCTTTGAGCGCTCTTTGAGGCAGCCTGGGAGTGAGTAATCGCCCTGCATGATCAGTGGACAAGGAGAACCGAAAGAGTATAACAGATCTATGAAATTTAGATCTTGTTCAGAGCTTTTGTTTTCATGTTTGCAGCCAGTGAGAGATAGACAACGTTCGGTCCTTCTTAAAATGAAAGAAGGGAGGGCAAGTGGTGCGACACCGAGGACTTCCAGATGACCATGGAGAATAGTGATACCACTTGAGATATAAGCGTCGGCCCTCAGGTTTGACTACCCACAACCCTGAGGCAGTTCTGAGATCGTTGATGCATCGTGAGGCAAGACTGGTCCAGATGCACGGCGACGATAAACTTGTGTGGCATTACATTAGATGAGGGTATGATTAGAAGAAGACGGCAGTAAACCTGTACAGTATAATGAAAAGTACGTGACGGGACCATTCTATTATGAATTATGAATTTGCTAGAATAGTTGTGTTAGCTGACAAGCCAATCTCATCCGAGGAGGCAGCATACCTTTCTGCTTCCCTTTCCCATGATTTGATTTTGGCATTCTTTCATAGGCATTGGGTTCAAATTTGGGTTCCGGGAGGTGACCTGCTGGGCCACCAGGTTCGTCTATAGGGTGATCATGATTATGTTTGCCTTTCGGACGGCGCCTTATTGGGCCACCAGAGGAGTCAGAGTCAGAGTCAGATGATTCTTCGCTGGATGATTCATCGAATTTCCTCGCTTTGTGGTAAATACAACATACTGAAAGGAAATACTTCGTCAGAATCAAGTCCAAGGAATAAATTTTGATCCACATACTTTTCGATGACTTCTTGCCACACCCTTCGTTGTCGACGACATCATCATCCCAGGTCACTCGCTGACCATTGCGAGGAGCGCCGCGAAGGCGCAAGGTACCTGATGTTGAGCTGTCACCACCGTTTGCCGGTACGTTTTCATTGGAGTTATTGGTTATCGTTATCGTACGCGATGCTTCATCTGGAGTTGCAGCGGGCCTGAGCGAGGTGTAGGCCATTTTTTGCGATAAGATCGCTGCGTAGGATGTAAAAAGAGCTGAGGGCAATGTGGTCAATGACGGAGGGTAGACGTTGCCTAGTGGCTTAGTCAGCACACTGGATCTTTTCCGCAAATCCCATTCTTGTTCTTCATTCATGGGCTCCATATAGCTTTTACCAACCCACCAATCCTAGAGCAAGATAGAAAAATCCTGGAGGCGTTATCCAGAAATTTTGTACAGATTCAGCTCGAAATGTACTCGGAATGCACAATCATGATGATTGTACTACTTCATGGGCAAGCTCTTGACCAAAGTTTGTGCACCGGATGGACTTCAATAATCCTCTTCGGGATTATGACGAGCACAACTCTACACTAAACAACTGTGACCGTAAGAGCGCTAGAGCGGATGGAATCCTCCTTTTCTGCCTTGACCTTGTATACACCTTTTTGTCTGAAGATTATCGCAGCCTCTCCCTTCGCGCCAGTCGTTTTACCATTCACAGAGGCACCTGCTACTAGGGCTCCATCGCCTCCGCCATGGACTAGGAACTTGACCGGCTTTCCGACGACCGCGACTGACGGTCCCGTGAGCTTAAGGACATTTTTCTTGTCAAATGCATCAAAAGCCCAGAGCACCTCGTCAAACGGCTTGACTTGCTGCTGGCAACCTCCGACGTCCGTCAGCTTGTGATTTAGATACAGGCCCCAGAACTGGGTATCTGTCTGGTTTTGTCCGGCTATGACCTCCACGAAATAGTCATCGTACTGGGAGAAATAGGACCTGGGTTGCCGTGATGAGCATTTCGGAACATGTTCAGCCATCGGTTGACATGACGTACCCGTCCCAGTCAAAATGACCTTGCTTTGCGGCATCGTCCAAGGCACTTGTGCAAGTTGGCCCTGGGGTAGGATTTGCAGCTAGATTGGTTCCGTCGCAATGGTGTTTGCCGCCGGACGGTGGGTCAACGTCATGTCCTCGGGTAATAACGAAATTGTCAAACAAAGTGTTTTCTGCCCCTTCAATCCGCACTTTCACTACCGTGGGCTGATTCTGATTTGAAACTGCCACAGCCGTTTGGAGGAAGGGTAAAAGAAATGCCAGGGCGGGAGCACGCATGATGGAGGTGTAGATCTTGACGAAGATGCCTAGGCGTAGTCCTGTCACTTGCTATCCTTTATAGAACTGTTTACCATTTCTTTCCATGTGCAAAGAATTTGACCTTCACGTAAACCCCCGTCACCTTTTCATCAATACTTTGGAAGATGCATCGTTGATCGCGGAACTTTACATGGGCTAAGCCTTTGTTATACTCCTAGGCCTTTCGAATCTGATGTTGTGGCTTTAGACAGTCTGAAATGACTGACACCCAGGAAGCCGACGGGCGGATGCCGCAGGAACAGCGTGTCGAGATGGTGCAAAACCCATTTGTTTTCGGCTTCTCAGGATCTATTTCTCGGCATTATCGCATGCCCCGACGGGAGAAGGTCAACAAGATCGTATGATTAAGGTATCAGAAATTAACTAGGTACTCTATGTGTCTACAAAATACAGTAAACTAATCCAATTAAGAAGGTAGAATGGTTTCTTTGGTACGATCCCTGGTACTCTTCAGGAATCGAACGAGATTGGTTCCGCCTGTTCCCTTTAATGAGCCGTAATCTATCGAAGCCGCAGAGGCTGTACTGGAAGGGTCGGGGCGCATCTCCCCCGAAGATGTTGGGAGTTCCAGTGCCGATTGGGTCTTCCTCTCGTCGAGGGCGGCGGCTTGTGCAGCTTTCCTGGCGGGTCCAAGGATATACAGTGTCGCAATTATCATATGAGCATCTCGGAACTCCTTGAGGGCGACCACGGCTTTGTTATACGCATCATGAAGGGCCTGATCCTTGGAAGCTCCGACGAAAGCACGAAGGGGTCGTTGGTTTACGGCCAAATGGTCCAGGAACATTCGGTGATTGTACGGCATGTAAATCTGCATGCGGGACATAAAGGAAGGCTTTCCAGGTGTCGCGGCGGACTCGTGATCGACACCAAGGAATAAATCGAGGACGTGAACGATGGAACTTTGACCAGCGCTAGGTCCGGAGAGTTCGGTGGGGACTTTGAGCGTCGGGTCCTCCTCTATTCCTTCAAATACCCATGATCGTTTCTGAAGGTCGGAATCTTGACCACGGAACCAAGGTCGAACGTCGTTGTAGTAGGCAGCTGGCCTGCATTCCTTTCGGACGTCCATTAGGAGTGTCTTCAAGTCGTCAGTTACAACTGCCATCGTGTGCAGGTAACCGGTGATTCGTCGAACAGCCGTCTCATCCCCGATGAAGATCTCGTCCATTGTGGCGCGCATGAGCTCGAGAGCCTCGACACCCCTGAGCTCAATCCGAGCTGAGCACAGGTAGAACTCCTGTTCGTCAATAGACCCGGAGAACATTGTGTTGGAACGAATGTTCTGGACTGTTGGCCGTTCTTCCTTTGAAGCTGGGTCAATTACCCAATTGTAGAGTACAGTATCCGAGTATGTGAGTAGCGGGGGTACGTTGAGTGTAGCTGAGACGCGGATAACGGGGAGTGAGATCGACCGAGGTATGATGACCGGCGCATTAGGAGGCAGGGATTGAATGTAAAAGTGCATGATGTAGGTCAGAACGAGATGCGCTCTGCGTAGTAATGGGGCTGACACTTCTAAGCCCTTCGTGGATAAGAGAGGTAGCTGGGGAGAAGCCATTAGCCCGAGAGGTAACGCAGGTGATGATGTTCCGACATACCTGGCGAACATGGCTCCGCCATGCTTCCGAGGCTTCCTTCTCTTCTGGCGACAGTCCGTGCTTGTCCCCCACTTGAATCTTTGCGGCCATGGCGTCGTCAAGAGTCCTTTCCCAAGATTCCCATTCAGCCGGGAGGCGGGCCAGCGGAACCTTGGATGGCATGAATCCCGTCTGCGGATCTACGTCAAAAACGTCGGCGTCCTGCAGCATGGATTGAAGCTTTGAGAGTGCCATGAAACTTTGAGAGGGCATGTCGCGAACTTGGTCTTGGTTATGGGTGCTTAAGGGAGCCTGCTGGCCACCTGTTTTAAATCCGTCGGGTCTTACCCGTTCGATTGCGGCCTCGACTGGATCCAGAAATGGGGCGCATCCGCGCGTTATCCAATGAACTCGCCCGATCCACCGTAGAAATCCAATAGGGTAGTTGTTATTAACAGCAAGCTGAGACTATTAGGCGATTTCTCCTCGTCTTTTAATGGCCTGTCTCCCATTTTCGCCAGGAAGTCTCATAGAAAGGAGAAGTTCAAGTTTGATTCCGCTTGACGAACCAGGATCATCACCCTAATTTGCATATCGTGCCACATGGATCCCCTTGAAAGTTGGCGAGGCGAGAAAAACACGTCATAAGTGCCAAATGGGTAAGGTGCGGGTGGCACTATTGGTGCGCCTGCATGCGGTTCCGTTCATACAATACAAATAGCTGGAAATCGCATTTTGAATGCCCAGCATTGCCAGTGAGTTAGTTACCGGTAAAACAGAGGTGCTAATGCCATTTCCCTTGAGATATGGTGAGAGAGATAACGACCGGATCTCGCATTGATGGAAAGAGGAAACCAAGATATGTTGGCCGTGTGCGCTTAGCGCGGAACTACTATTTTCTCGGAAGCGTCACACCATTAAAGCGGAGGACACTCGATACTTGAAGCAACACATGACGGGACTCTATACAACGTATATTTCGTTAAATAAGTTAGTTTACACGACAAAATAAATCTAATGATGATGTATATCTCTATGAAGAACCGCCAGTTTGAGGCAGCACTGCGCCAGTCGTACGATCTCGGACATCCTTTAAAAATTTCACCAGCTCCGTACCACCAGTGCCTTTCAACACCTGTTCTCCGTAGTCCTTCTCCCTATCCTCCCGAGTCACGTTGTTTCTAGACCGTTTGGAAGGACCGATAATGTAAAGGGCAACAATGATCATATGCCCGTCTCTGAACCCCTTCAGCGCCTGCACCGCTGCATTGTAAGCAGTCAGCAGGGCCTCGTCCTTTGCTGATTCGACGATAGCACGGATGGGTCGGGGGCTCAATGAGAGGTGGTTGAGGAAGTTGCGGTGATGCCTAGGCATGTACAACTGCATCCGCTCAAGGAACGCCGATTTCCCAGATGAGGAGGATGCGCCAGTTACCGATGCAGCATGTGAATACTGCGAGACCCCAAGGAAGATGTCGATAGCGTGAATGAGCGAGCTCTGCCCGGCACTTGGGCCGGAAAGCTCAGGAGGATATGTAAGGGTAGGGTCTTCCTCTATTCCTTCGAAGATCCAAGGCCGTTTCTGAGGGTCGGAGTCCATGCCTCGGAACCAAGGTCGAATATCATGGTAGAATGTATCAGGTTTGCACCCTTCTTTCACGTCCAACAAGAGCTTCTTGAGCTCTTGCATCACCTCCGCCATGCTGTGGAGATATGTCGTAATTCGGCGTATGGCGATGTCGTCACCGACGAAGGCTTCGTCCATGATGACCTGCATCAGTTCCAGGACATCAACACCTTTCAGCTCTATTCGTGCTGATGACAGGAAGAACTCCTCTTCGTCAGTTGTTCCTGTGAACAACGTGCGTGATCGGAGGTTATCCAGGCGTGGGTTGCATTCGACGCTGGGGAGCGGCGTTCTGTGGTCCCAGTTGTAGAGAACGGTATCGGAGTATGTCAGAACTGGTGGCAGTTGTAATTGAGAGCTGACTTGTAGTAGGGGAAGGGCGATTGAACGTGGTATGATCACCGACGAATCTGGTGGAAGGGTATGGACATAGAAGTGGAGTATCCATGCAAGAGTATGGTGAGCACGACGTAGCGTAAGCTCAGATCTCTTCAAATCAGAGATGGGGAGTGGCGCAAGCTGTGAGATGAATTAATTAACTTCTTCAGAGAGGGCAAAACCTGAGGTTGCGAACCTTTCGGACGCCGGAGCGCCACGACTCGGCCTTTGAGATGTCTTCCTCTGTCAAGCCAGGGGTATCTCCGAGTTTGAGTTTCCGAGAAGTAGCTTCATCGAGTGCTAGTTCCCATGATTCGTAAAAGTGAGGAAGCCGAGGTATGGGTGGTTGGGGAGGCATGAAGCCTGTACGGGTATCGACGTCGAAATCATGGGCTGCGAGAGTAGTGGTATCAACTACGCCTGCCGGAGGACCGAAGGCAGTATCCGGCCTAGGCTGCGACAAGAAGTGACTGGAAGGTAGTTGGGGGTGCATTTTGGAGAGCTGATCGATGGTCTAGTTGCCCTACAATCGAGGTTGAAATTTAGGCAATGATTCAGTAACGTTAGGCCCAGGGTGCCAAAGAATAGATATGGTTAGGAATAAAGCAGAATCCTGGCAGGGTCAGGCAGCTATTGGAAGGAATAGCTAGATTGTGCTGTAGAAACGAGTCAGTAGAGATGAAGATGGCCGGAGAGAAAGGTTTGGTCAGCTTCAAGGCGTATTTTCTGATCTTGGAAGCCACCGATCCGAAGAGCCGAAATTCGTTAATATCCGGCAGTGGCGGTGCTATCACTATCACCAGTACCTTCCTCCCTTCGTTTGAAGCTTTTGGAGGGAAAGGCTTTGATCTCACTACTCAGCCTCATCGAGATTTTGAACCATGCGGGAACTTTAGTTATTCAAATTTTCATGAAAGATGTTCCGCGAGAATTTACAGATCCAAACGACCCTTGATATAGAATCGAATTTGTATTATTATAGCTGTCCACATTGACATCCACACACGTGGAACAGAGCATGGCCTCCCCAACTTTGTACAGAGATATCAGAACTTCATTGAAGAACAGCACGAGTCGTTTTGTCCCTGAAGTCCTTCAACAACTTCGTCAGATCTCCCCCAGCTGACCCTTTCAATTCCTTCTCCTTCTCTGCCTCGGCCTGGCCTGGCACCTTTCCTTCAGCCTCGGCTTCCTCTCTCGCCAACCTACGGGCCGGTTGAATAACGTATAGAGTAATGATAATCATATGACCATCCCTAAACTCCTTCAATGCGAGTACTGCCTGGTTGTAGGCTTCTACCAACGCTGCATCGCCAGATTTCTCCACGAAATCTCTGAGAACGTGGCTGTAAGCGTTGAACGCCTCCAGGAAATCGCGTTGAGTGCGGGGCATATAAATTCGCATGCGCTTGGCAAAAGAGGAACTTAGACCCGAAGATCCTGCACCTCCCTTGGCCGCAGCGTTGTCGGCCGGCTCGTCCGAGGGATGGTATCGGGTCTCGGTGATACCCAAGAATATGTCGAGGGCCTGGATGAGAGGACTTTGAGCAGCGCTGGATCCCGATATCTCCGTTGGCTCTTTGAGGGTGGGGTCAGTCTCGATGCCTTCAAAGACCCATTTCTTTCCATTGGGGTCGGAATCGCCTCCAAGAAGCCAAGGGCGAAGTTCGCGATAGAAGAAGTCGGGTTTGCAGCCATTCCGGACGCCGAGCGCGAGCTCCCGCATGTCCTTGATAATTGGGACCAATCTCTGGAGAGATGCTGTGACGTCAGTCTGAATGGCAGATTGATCATCGCCAGAGCCAGCCATGATCTTTCTAAGGACTTCCTGAGCGATCCGCAGGGTTTCCCCGCCTCGGACCTCGACCTTGGACGCTGCGAGGTAGAAAACCTCCTCGTCTGACTGGCTTGTAAATGAGGTTTGCGTTGTCATGTTGTCAACCGTTGGGACACCGTCCTTCGCCAGGGCTGGATCTTTGAGCTTCCAGTTATTGAGAATGTCGTCAGAATACGACATTACGGGTGGACGTCCTAGCTCAGCAGCGACACGAAGTAAAGGCAGAGCGATAGGTGCGGGGATGACGAGTTCCACGTCTATGGGGAGCGTATGGACGTAGAAATGAACAAGGTACGAAAGGACATGGTGAGCTCGATTTAGAGTGAGGGGCGAAGCCTTCGCCTCTTCGATGGATAACACTGGAAGCTGCAGAGAGATTAGCTCATCGCATCTCTTGACTGGAAGACCAAGCCAGTCCTACCTGACGAATTCCAGCTCTCCAAGCTTCAGATTTGGCCTTCTCTTCGTCATTCAAGGCCTTCACAGCACCTCGCTGAAGCTTCTGCTGCGTAGCAGTGGCAAGGGCGTCCTCCCAGGCTTCATAAGTGGCTGGAAGTCGTTGAAGTGGTTCGCGCTGGGAAGAGAAGCCCGTTTTAGGGCTAATCCCGAACTTGGCGAAGTCAAAAAGTGTTGGAAGAGGAGTCACGTCACCCATCACAGAAGAGCTGAGCTGCCTGTTGTTGCTGAACATTCGGGATCTGGCTACGGCGCTCTTAACCAGCACTCAGATACGAGCTGAGTCAGTTCTTCAATGATAACGATCGTCTGTTAATCAGCTTGTGCCTGAGAAGCAGATCCGTTCAAGCCAGGATCATCGGCAGAGAAATGCTGTAGTGGAGTACTCGTCGTTGTAAAGGTTTTTTTGCGATTCCGAGGCTCCTTCAAGCTCTTCAGCCGCTCTGGTTCATGCAGTTCATCGTAAGGTCACCGTTCGCTGATGATCCTAGTCGCGATGCTGGCTGGGTCACTTGAGTCTTGACGCGTTGGGAAAGGTGGTACGGGGTTGTAAACGGGAGATGCCATTACGCTGAAAAGGAAGGGGGAAGGATAACCCGGTCACCGGGTCCCGCCAAGGACAAAACGAAATGACGCGATTGGCTTAAAGCTGGTCACGAGGAGAACCAGGCGTGAAGGACGCGTCGTGCCAAATCCGGAACGCGTTGCTTGGCAGGAGCATCCGGACCAAATAGCGAAATGTTCTTCAAGCCTGCCCTAAAGTTTGAAGAGTTAAAACTCAAGTTCGACCTCGTTTCTATCGCGGCATTCAACTCGATTTCAGGCTGCACATATGCGATCCGACAAGGAATGTGATATGTTACTGGTTTATTTGAGTGGAGAATTGAAAGGTCGTACTTGGGCCGTATAATCGTGACAGAAACGATTCGGCCTAATTCTACTAGTAAATCCTGGCGTTATAATAACCTACTGGAAACCCACAATTTCATGTGGATCACTTGTTTCGCTGTTAGTTACTTGCTTGGAGCTGGATTCTACTGTACATAGACACGATGATTGCAAATCAAGGTTTGATCCTATGGGCCCGAATTTTAAGGGAAGATCACAGAAGAATGAGCAAACTTTTCATTCGGTGATAGACGAAATCACGATAGGGCTTCTTGCTAGCGAGTTTATTCGATCGAGTAAGCTTTTGGGCCTTGTCGTGTGCTCTGCCATTTCTGGTTAGTTTGAGTTCAATTTCTCATTTGTGCAATATAAATGCCACTCGCCGCGTTCGGGGAAAGGAGGATCATACGATGATAATGGCGCAGTGGCAATGGTCACGAGCCTATTCAGTAACATCGTGAATACAGCTACCGTAGTCCTCCACAGGCCCGTGTCCTTCCCTCTCGGCCACGAGGCGAGTTTATCCGCAAAGAGTCCCAGAGCTGTCAAGAATCCAGACATTTAATGAGGAGTTGTCCAGTAGATCCTGCACGGAGCAGGTACGTATAATGTATTGCTCGGAAGCAGATTGCCAGATTGTGCTTGTGAAGAGAGAACTTGAACCTGGTAGTCGGTCATGAGTTTGCTGCGAGCAGATGGTCCACGAGCAATCACTTCGCTCAGGAGGATATTAGGGAACACATTTTCCAGGCCTTACCTGACACGAGCCAAGCAGCGCTGAGAAATGGGGACAGGGTTATTCAGATCGGGCTTTTCAGTAACGGATTTCGCCACGTTCATTGCCACAGACGTGAGCAGTTTCCAATTAGACGCCCACATCAACCATGCTGCGGGTCACTTGGGAAGCACCAAGCTTTGGACGACCAGTCATCAGATGGCGCCGTGCTTCAAGGGAGCTTAATAGACGAGACTGGCATCTTCTAGTGAGAGCTTGTTGTTCATCATGACGATATCACTCCGTATATCATGGAGTGGCGGGGAGGAAAATGCAGGATGGATAGCTAACGTTATATCTTGAGACGAGAAAAATGGAGTCTTTGGACACTAAAAGGCAAGAGGTTGATAGTGACATTTCAATGTAAGGCACATCATCGGATGCAAAACAGATGATGCTCCGATCCACGATGCAATAGAGGTACCATAAGTTTTGTGGTGTAGGTAGTCCTATGATGGCGTGGGCGCAAGCACGAATCCGAGAGACTGCTTACAGGAGCGAAGCGCATGAGTCCTCCGCGAGATGCTCAAGAGACGCCCAAAAAGTAACTCGGCGCGAAGATCCCGCCAGCCCGTAAAGGTAATGTCCCGATCGACCTCTGCGAGAAAATAGGAGACGTAGGGGATCTGCAGGGTCATAAGCATCGTTGGGATGACGACTGGCTCAATTCAGTGAGGAGACAAAAAGGCGGGAGCATGCGCTCCGATACAGATATCAAGCTATGCCCGGACACGGAAACTTTTTGGTGATACATGTGAAGGGTGAGAAAAGCTCTTGGTGGGTTTTAAATGGCAAAGGGGATACGAAAGCCCCGTCAACACCGGCTCTAGGACGAATTTTTGGGAACGATGGATAAAGCATAGTTGGAACGGCGCTTCGGCTTCAAATTTAGGCCAAGCTTACTGTGTTTGGAGGGTAAGACGACTGCAGAGGATCTAAGGAAGTTTGAGTCCAAATTTCCTTCATCTTCCCAAACTGAGTAAGAACATTGATCGGAGGAGCGACTAGAGTGACCCTACGGCGAGCACTGAGAAAGCTAATTGTCCTCGCAATGGCTTGCAGACTTCGATTGAACAGCTAATTGTTAGTGGTCGGATATAAACGCCAAAAAGGGCAACCCCGGTTAACCGCTCCTTTTTGTTTTCGGTACCTCGTGATGGGAAATTGGTCCGGTAAGTCCACGCCAAACGTCATGTTCGTATTGTCTCTGCAGTAAATGGGAATTCGGCCTCTAAGTGTTCCAGAAATCTGCCAATCACAACAAAAGACGACTTGACGGAAAGAGTCAGAACAAAAACGAAAGTCTGACGCTCAGCTTCGGTTCGGCTGGCTCTTTTGTTTCAATCGATCCAATCCAGATCCACCTCGTATTGGTGTACCACCCACGGAACTGCCTTCATTCCATATATAATACTTCCACAATGGAGCCTAATCGTCACTTCTCAACGGTCGCTCAGTCCCTCCATTCACAATAACGACTTCGACTTTGACACCTATGGCGACCATGTACGCTCAACCCGCTGCTGCCAACTACTACAGCCCCTCGGGCCACATGCAGAAACAAAGGGGATATCGCATGTGCGACCAATGTGGAAGGCAAGAGAATCCTGCCGTCCAGAAATTCAGATTGTGTGGTGGTTGCGTAGGTTCTTCCGGCTAATTAGCAGCAGAGTCAGTCGCTAATCTACTTCTCTTTGCCTTGTAGTTGACTAGCCAATACTGCGTGAGTTTCTGGTCTACATCACTTCCAGAATCCTTTTGCTGATATCGATCTTCGTCTAGTCCCCTGACTGCCAAAAAACCCACTGGCCATCGCATAAGGCTGTTTGTCAACACACAACACAGCAACTCGCCAACGTGCAGCAATCTTCTGCCATGTACCAAGATGATAACTTGGCGAAAAGCATCCGGAAATTTACTTCCGCTCACAATTCCCTCCTCACATGGGCTGGCTATCAAGCCCTCAACCTCAAGCGCTGCCCGGCAGCCGCTCGCCAGAATGCTCTCCTCATCGAGCTAAGCCATCGAGGCAGTCAGGCGGAGTCATCACGTCGGTAAGTCCGCTTCTTCTGCATTCCCTCCACATCTTCATCATTCCTTACCGGTCTCTCGCACAGCTTCTCTATCGCCTCAACACACATCGTCCCTCGTGACTATGTGCGCGATCGCGTAGTAATGTCTGAGATCCAGAACCGCGACGAGCGCTGTCGGCAAATGGGCGGGTTTGGCACCATTGTCGTCATCCTGCAGTGCGGAGGTGTATCACAGGTCATGCCCGTCGAGGTTGACCATCCCAGCACAATCTCCTGGGACTCTCGCGAGGACTGGCAATCAGTCCTCCAGCATTTCGTCGACTCGGGACGAACGGACTTCAAGCCCATATCTACAACATCAAAAGGGTGAGCACTTTGTTCTCTGCATTCTTGAGCGCCGACGCTGATAAACGTTCCCCAATTAGTGTTTACTACGGATAGATTCCTAAAATGACTGCTCATGCACTCACGATGCTTCATTTCGATTACGACACTCATCTTCTCCTGCACACCAGTGTGCCTGACGTCGACCGTCTCTTGCAATTCTTTCCCATCTGGCGGCTATTGGCTTCGCTTACCCTTCCGCATTCGACATTCGCTTCGTCCTTCGTTTTGTTCGCTTTGAAAAGCTTGAACACTATTTATCGCATTCAGCACCATCAATCTGCATACCCATCATACCCGCACGCAATTTAGCATCCTTCGCTTTCGTATTGTTCGACACCCATTAGCATTGTATACTCCTACATTTGTATACTTACTTACGCTCAATTAACCTATCAATATATTATTCTACGATCATTTCCTCCCATACGTTGCCCATGTACTTTAATTGGCGACATTTAGTTTCAACTTGATATACTAAAGTCCAGGGTTCCTTCCTGATACCTCTGAGACGACCAAGAAAGCCAAATGGCCGGCCTGATCCCGAATCTGCTATGGGCTCAACTAAGGCCAACCATGTGCCGCACGACAAATTCAAACCCGCCAGGCTCATTGCAGCCTTTTTGACATCGACCATTTGGTGCCGTGGACGAGACCGAGACTTAACTAGTTGAATCCAAGTTGAGCGACGTTCCCAGGTACGCTTTCCTTTCCAACCGGTAGAGAAGCGATAATTGTGATGAATCTTGCCACGAATGGTCTTAAACAGGCATCTCGGGATGAATGGAGGAGCTGGCGCTTGGTGAATCATAGGAATGCGACCTGTTGAGGGTATGAATTGTCACAGTGAGCGGAGCGTAGTAGTAGGTTTGACCAAGAGCCACTATACATACAAGGACACATGTGTGATATGGAGCCACGGTGTCGATCATGGAAGACTAGCTAATTATTTTTCTGTTTCTCGGATCTCAACGAGCGTGTATGTGAGCCGAGTTGGAGATACGGAACCACGGAATCATATAGTACACTATCGGAAGTGATAAGTCATGCTGGGTCAGACCATGGATAGGAGAGTAGAACTTCGAGCGAACCTTCACATTGGACCAACGCTCCACAGCATCTTGCACCCTGTTCGCCAAAGCCTGTTGGCATGGGTTGCAGACAAGCGTTGCGTCAAGCTGATCAAACGAGGCGCTGATCACGTTTGCAGGCAGGTCTATTTGGATTCGGCGTTAGCAAACCCGTTTTCCCAAGATTTTAAAGACTTGCCAGGTTTAGCTACCCACGACAGGCTCGATACAACCATCGTCCACCCGGTCACAAGATCTAGCTGTGCCTTCACGTCACAGGTTTCCGTTGGGCAATGTAGATGTGGAGGTTGCAGTAGAATTGTCTTCAGCGCGTGTAACCTGTCTTCATGGAGAATCATCAGCCGTTTGAAATATATACCTCCAATCCTTTCCACCAACTCGTCGCTGAATCCTGTTAACGGTTGGGACAGGAGATGATGTGAGGCTGCGACAGCGAGATGGTGGATATTATACTTGGCGGCGAGGGCATAAAGTTCGCATGGGACTAATGGCGCAAAATTGAGTAAACTGGCATAGAAGGGGTTGGCGGGAATCAGGTGCAGGGCAGGCTCGACCCCGTATCTGCGCATTGCGGCCACGGCATCTGCAAATGTCTGGAACTCGTCGAAGTGGTCGTGGAAAGGGAGGCGGTAGGCGACGTGAAGAATCACGCTGAAAACATCCGACGTATTTGGGATACGCCTGACAGGCTCGGGGTGCCCTTCGACCACTACACTCGGTTGCAGAACAACCGACTGAAAAACCATTTGGGAGCCTTGACCCAAGCGATTTCTCTGCACGTAGAAGAGCACGAAGTCAAGGGTGAGGAAGATAAGATCATGTTGGAGATTGTGAGAATCCGGTAAGAAGTCGGGAGAGATCGTGAACTTTGAGGATGGATCCTACTGAATGATAAAGGCCAGACTGTGAGAGTCTAAACTCAGCTCTAACCTGTTGGGTGGCAGTGGTCTGCGGTTGAGGAATGCCACTCATGCTGGTTCTCTTTGCCAAAAGGGCTGTACTTCGCTTCGGACATCATCCCTTTAAATACTGTATGTATCTGTGTCGAATTCTGAGTAAGCATTTGAGGCCGTAGACTGCCAACAAACAGTGCCAGAAGAGGCTCACTTGATCAAATCAGCCAGTTTAAGTTTCGACTGAAGGAATACGGTTCCGAAGGTCTGTAATGTGTGGAGCTGAGTGGTGAAGACGACATCGGAATGAAAGGTAAATTTCTTTTTGGTAAGAATTCAATGTGGCTTATGACTCGAGTATTAACTAATATGAAGTAATGCTGCAGTCCGGCTAGGATTTCTCACCGATTTCCACATAGAACTCTTCTTGAGTTACACGTCTTACCATGCTTTATATAGTCTTCCTTTCCATAAAAAAGGCACAAGGAAAAGCGGTAGCACAAGGGGAAAGGTAGACAGGGGTTGCTTGACGGCGGTAGCTTCAACCTCAAGCGTTCGCGCGGAAGTTCTCCCTCTGGTTGAAAAGGCTTGTGGCCTTGTGCTCCTTGTTCATCCTTTTTCTATCTACACAAGAGTCGGATACCCGAGCTTTAGAGTACTTAGCATAGACGTCGAGTCTAAGATTGAGGGAGCATATAATTTCGGACTAAAGACTGTTGCTTCCTGCGTCGTAGGACATAGAAATAGAAAGCGTCTTAGGATACCGACCCGCATGATCACAACGACACAACTTTCGGATCTCACCCCTCAACATCTGCCTGTCGCTCCGTCACTGGTCATACTGCCTTGATTGCTAGCACTGAACAATGCAACAGCTAAAGTGGTGTCGTGTTTTCGCGTTGGTCATTTGTTTCGCAGAGTATCCCGCTGAAATAGGACCACGACGCAAGGGGCGGCAAAGGACATAGTGGCTTGCATCAATACCCCAAGCGAGGCAGACGTAGTCCAGGTCGTGGGAGCCTGACGTGACCGAAACAATGAATGAACTTACCGTTACTAAACATGACGATAACTGGTCCGGAATCCCAGTAGGGACCTTCCGTGGTGAATTCGGAATCTGAGGAGTATTGCGTAGACGATTTTCCTTGGCACATCGGCGAGTGGATACGCGCCAGGCAACATTCAGTCAGAAAAATGGCTGGCATAGGAATCGGTTGGAGTTCGAAACGTCTTTGAGGCTCAAGCTTGTGCATTTATTTGTGCTTGCTTATATACTACATTTATGCTGACCAATCTTCCAAGGTCAAATTGGGCATCTGGAGAATCCGAAAAATCTGACAATCACTTTTGAGTGGTTATGATTAGGATGATTGGTATGATAAGGCGAAATCGCGAAAGCGGGAGTCATAACTCCATATAACCCATCAGGAGCACGTAGTGGAACCCACCATTTCGTCATCATCGGCCGCGAATATGGTCGACATTCATGAACCTCTCTCTATGGTGCAACGTTATACAACTCCTCACGAGCACGTAGTCAATCTCGCCATCGATATCTTCTGAACCACACACCGTTATGATAAAGAGCTCGCGTAGCCAAAAAAATGGCTATTTTTGTTCACATTCGCTTCAGCTCGATTGGTTTGGTTCGTTCTGCAATTTAAATCACGGGAAGCATGTATACCTAGGCTAGGCTACTGATACCGTTTTCCTGTTACACTACTGGGATGTGCCGCATCATCAAGCTAATTACGACCTCTCATTTGTGGATTTGCGCTACCATTCAAAGACCATCAGTATGAGTACAACGTAAAAGGTAGAGAGGACAGTGCACCTATTGTGAGAGCCCGACCGTGGGCTCATGGTTCAAGAAGAAGGTCACACATCAGAGACGATACGAGAGAAGGCAGGTTGACAGAGTCGCAGAAAAGGTCGCATATTTATGAGTTAGCCCGGTGGGGCCCAAGTGGAGCGTTTTCAAACCTCTCAAAACTATGAGAATTGCCTCACGGTGCTGGCATGTATCGGTTACCAAGGGTCCTCTAGGGTCAGATCAAGGTTAGTTCAACTCGTTCGGTTCATTTATGGTTCAAGTTCCTGCCGGGCCAGGTTGTGCAGTAGTTCGCTGAGGTGCAGGCGAAAGTTATCTGCACAATTTCGCTATCGCAAGCAGAGAAAGTGTGAACGTGAGGGATTTCGATTATGATTGCCTCTTAACGCCAACGTCAACTCTCTTCAGCAAAGTTATTTGGGAAGAACCTTTCATGATACAGCGATGAACAAGCCACTAGAATCACTGTTGAGTTATGAACCCCTCACGATAGGCGGAAAGGATGAGACCACTGTCGTAACTTCTTGTAATTGCCTCACCAGATGAGATTCCATTCACGAGATCTGAACACCTGGAGGCGTAAGTAAAATCAAGTCCGATCCGATGTGAAGGTCAAGCCCAAATCGCTAAGAAGTGTGAGAAATATAACTTTATTCCAGTTTCTTCGGGAACGACTGATGGGACACTCAAAAGACGTCACAACTCTAAGGAGCTGTACAATTGAATGGGAACTGTACCAGGGATCTGGACTGAAGCCTTAGTATCTTCTCCTGCTGCGTGCTCTCCTATTCTGGTGGAAATCTCTGCTGCTGTAGGTGGAGTCAGTCACGCAGCACGACGACTGTTTTTGGCCACTCCACCTGTTACTGCTCGTTCGTTTTGCCGATCATTGGAAGAAGGCCGGAACTATCGCTCTACAGCTCGCTCGCTTGGGACTGGCTATCATGTCTGCCACCAAACCTATTCCTCGGGTCAGCTACAAGTGAGGTTTGACCGGTTTCTACTTGGACAACTTGGACTTTGGTCAAGACATCGTCAGCGAGTGGTAATAGCAATGGGGGCAGAACAGTTCAATTTTGATTACATATGCTACCTAACAAGACGTATGATAACTCCACTGAGGTTTATTGATGAAGGCAATCTCAAATTTGACCGTCATACTTTTTCGTGCTAGTCTGTGAAGAGAATGAAAAAACATGGAATACTGGCGAGTCACCCTCAGGCTCAGGCTCCCGCTGCACCTTACAGTGATCGAATCGTAGACGCAAGACGTAAACTAGATAGTGCTCTAGAGTGACCGGCAACCGTCAACCCTTTAGAACTATGGAGCAAGTGCAGAAGTGGAAACGCACCTTTACATTGGACCAACGCTCGACAGCGTCTTTCACCCTGTCCTCAACAGCCTGCTGACAAAGCTGACAGGCAAGTGTATCCTTGAGGTCACTGAAAGAGGTGTTGATCATGCCCGTAGACAAATCTATTCTTAGCCGTCAGAAGATCCATTCGCAAAGGTATAGAGAGAGGAGTGGCATACCAGGCCTAGCCGTCCACGAGAGGTTGTTCGCGACCATAGCCCACTCATCTGTGAGCTTCCTTTGTCCATCCAGGTTGCAAGCTTCTGTTGCCTCGTGTAGGGCCGGCGGCTGCAAGAGGATCACCTTAAGTGCGTCCGACCGGTCTCGATGAAGGCCTATCAACCGTTTCATATAAACACCCCCAATCCTCTCGGCCATTTCGTCGCTGATGACAGTTACGGGTTGAGATAGAAGATAAGCGGAAGCGGCGGCGGCGAGATCATAAATCTTGAATTCGGCTGCGAGAGCATAGACCTCGTATGGGACGAGTGGCGCAAAACCGAGTATGGTGTCGTAGAAGGGGTTGTCAGGGGTCAGGTAAAGCAGAGGGTCGATCTCGTATTTGGGCATCGCGTGAACGGCGTCGGTGACTATTTGAAATTCGTCGAGGTGGTTGTCATCAGCGAGTCGATATACCGCATGCAGAATGACTTCGAGAACATCCGACGTTTCTTGGATGTGCCTGACGATCTCCGGGTGTCCTTCAATGGATACGCCAGGTTGTGCGATTACGGCCTGAAAAGCGTTCTCCGAAACCTGACGCAAGACAGCGTTATGCAGGTAGAAAAGAACGCCGTCCGCCGTGAGGAAAACCAGATCATGCTCCAAATTATGTGCGTCCGGCGAAAACTTTTGAGAGATGGTTGGCTTGGAGGATAAACCCTGCCATGGTCTGATAAGACGGGGGTATAAATTTGGCGAAGGCCTAACTTACCTCCAGGGTAGTAGGAATCTGCGAATGGAGGCTGCTCATGGGGGTTTTCTCTGGTGAAGTGTGACTTTTGACGAAGGGCCATGTATTCTACCTCCTTAAATACGTCCCAGAAGACATTTATGAGAGGATTAAATTTTCAACAGACGGTCCGATGAAGACGCCTAGATTAATCAGATTGCTCAGTTTAGACATGGCCGGTACAGATTTTAAGACATATATCGTCCGAACGAAGCGAGGTAGACCAGTTCTGTAGCTTTCCGTGACCCCACACTGGGGATGAAGTATACGGAGGCAGTGTGAAGGAGGATTGTCTGTGATATGAAAGAAATGTGGGTTGTGATAGAGAAACCAACGGCATGGTCGATCCTGACGAGAGCCGAACGTTGCCTGTGATATGAAGGAGTTCATTCAGTTCAGTTTTGTGCAGGAGGGCAGGGAAGATGCCCCCGAATTTCGCGCAGAGGTCATCAGGTGCACATCACATCATGCCGCGTCGAAAACAATTTACCCGTTGAAAGAGTAATACGCCAGCTTTAAAAGACAGGGTTACGCTTCCTTTTCTCTCATCCTTGGTTCTACCGCACGTAAACATGAAGCTATGCAAGAACACCAAGCCAAATAAGCAGCCGGAGACAGCACACTGGCAGGGGGGTGCATAGATGTCAAATCGCGCACACACAATAGAGGTAAGAAAGGCGCTGAGACACATGCCTCTAGGAGTCCAGATTTGTGTGATCACAAGGAAGCACAATACAAGGTTGCTGGAGAAGTGACAGTGCTAAGGAGGATTTTCGATCTCCAATTACCGTGTTTGATAACCTCTTCATTCCATTATTGACCGCGTTGCCGATTGGAGCAGCAGCTAATATGACATCCGTCCGTGGTTGTGTTTTCCAAAGAATGTCGTAAGTTTCCTCTACGTCCACATGTCTAGGAGATTCGCCATCATTGCCGCTCGGAGCCGCAATTGAATGTAAAGCATACAGCCCAAGATAAGTCGATGTGCCTGGAAAGACGAACCCGTGTCCTAGTGGAATAACCTTTCGAAAAAGAATGGGCTTGTGCTTTCCGTCGATGCCGGGAATCCGAGGGGATTTTCATATATTTGCTGCATAATTAATTGCAAGTGCACGGCCGGTGCAAGGTTTCGACGCAATACAAATGTCATCCGGAGCGATGGATCCACAGAATGCATCGCGAAGCGGAGTTTCTCCATTGCCTTCGGGTTTCTTCGGCTTACTGAGGGGCAATCAAGCCCTCGATAGGCGGAGGTATTCAAGGTTTCCGTCAAGTGCCAGGTCAAAATGACCTCAGTCCTGGAAAGTGCCTACAGAGTCTCAGAGGATAGTTGGTGTTGATGTGAATTGTGCATCGTGAGCACATTCGCTTTGACCATCGTAGCCCATCTATCAGAATGGCCACAGCGTCTCATTGTTCTCATTAGATACCATTGTTCTCGTAGAGTATATATGTATGTTGTAGCGTATAATCATAACTCGTTCGACATGTTCCCTCTTTCGATCCCTCAGTAATGTCCTGCCCGATTTTTCGTTTCTACAGGTTATGGGCCCTGAGCTGATCACGACTGGTGATCATGGAGACCTTCGACAGGACACCGAAGCTCGTCAACCCCTTCGCCTCCCGTGGCTATTCCTTTCATCATTCATCTACTTATATCTTCAACCGCTGTTGCTTTTGTGCACAACATTTCTTTGTCAATCGTCTCCCTGGCTTGGCTCTAACAACCCCACCGATCTCGTCGCCTCTGCGCGTATATTTCGCTGCTAGCGTGTTGTCTCCCTGAGTTGCGGCCTAACGATTGCGTGGTCTAACGACTATCCTTTATATCTTTATACCTCCCTCACCTCAAATCCGACACCAGAGTGTCAAGATTCTCGTTGTCAATATTTCGGATTTCCACCTCTTTCCCGCACTTGCTCCTTTCATCATTATCCCCTTTTCATTGCATTCACGAATCTCCATGCGCCATCATCCTGCCATTGTCCTGGCCATTGCTATGCGTCGTCTTCCTGGCTCAACATCTAACAACCCCACCGATACCGTCGCTTCTATGCGCATAGTTTATCGCTGCTAGCGTGTTGTCTTCCTGATCTTGGGTCTAACGACTGCAACTTTATCTCCTGGCCCCTGGATTCCAGCGCCAAGACTACCCTCACATTTATCGCGTTCTTTGACGCGTGTGTGGAGTCTCCTACCACATTTCCATCAGTCATTCATTTGTTTCCTGTCGTCTTCCAGACTCAAGCACCCATGTCTGATGGTACGACCGCTCATCCATCTTCATCCATTCGGCGGCGCTGCCTACTTGTCACCTTGTACCAAGCCATTCCGCCATGTCGGCTATTGTTCCTCCAGCCATCAATTCTCTTGAACTCGGCATCACAATCCGGGCGCGCTCATTCAATTTCGCGTTCTTTGCTGGTATCAAACATCGGGCTTGATTCTGCCCTGTAACGTTCATTCATCTGCCGGCAATTTAATACATTTCGCTTTTATAGCCTCTATTTCCGCCGTGCACCTCCATCTCCCCTGGTTATATCGCCCCATTCTGGGTTTTATTTCCTACCATTCATCTCATCAAGGCTACTTGCGACCCTCATTCAAGATTTCGCGTCGTGGTGCCTCTCAACATTCACCATTTCACTTCCAACCCTCCCTCCCTTCTAATCCCGGCCGTCCACTGCGATCAAGTTCACGATAGCTCACAAGTTTACCCCTCAATTCATTATCTATGCCTTTTGACGGCCGTGATGAGTTCTGTGGCTGTTCGTGCCGCCATTCGGTTTCCGATGCCGACCCGAAGGAGGAGTATAGGGGACATTGGGATTGGTATGTCCTCGATGCCCCGGTGTCGCATGACCAGGGGCAGGACTAGCTATGCCTAACATGACCACCTCCGAATCACCTTGGCTTCTACCCATGCACTCGCTCTCCATCATGGTCCCGGTGTTCTTATAACCGGCCATTCCTCGTCATCCCCGCCTTGACTATATTATCATGGTTAACCTTTCATTCCACCCTTTTCAGGGTCTACCACAGTCATGGTCACCTCTTAGATCACTTCCCTGATCAATCTACCTTTTCCTAGTCGTCGTCGGGTACGCGTTTATCCGCCGGTGGCCCGCTCAGGTTTTCACACTGCTTGCCTCCCTCCTGGGCCTCCCACTCGACACCTTCTCATTTCAAATTTGCCAACTTCATTCAGCCTCAACTCACCATTCGACACTTCTCGCGTCAAGTCTTGCATCACCATCAACGCATAGTACCCCAATTCTATCAATATCACGACCGGGTTTCCACATCTCACCCAGTTATTTCGTGATGGACTCAGCATTCAGGAGGAGTAACGCTCATGCAGCTCACGTTGAGGAGGAGTGTTGATGCGAATTGTGCATTGTGAGCACATTCGCTTTGACCATCGTAGCCCATCTATCAGAATGGCCACAGCGTCTCATTGTTCTCATTAGATACCATTGTTCTCGTAGAGTGAGTATATATGTATGTTGTAGCGTATAATCATAACTCGTTCGACATGTTCCCTCTTTCGATCCCTCAGTAATGTCCTGCCCGATTTTTCGTTTCTACAGTTGGCACGATGCAGAATATTTGGGCGGCCACATTGATTAACATCCATAATGAACGCCTTCTATTCAAACCAGTAATTGTTGAGAGTAGTCTGGCATTTTGTGCGGCCGATGTCCTGGTGGTTATCGGTTATCATTGGACAAAGCAGTGGGAGGTGATTATATTGATCATGTGGGCGCCTGTGGTGGCAGACCCAGCCGATCGATCTGGCCTGGATTTAGCTTTCAAATGCCTCATTCGAGACCTTATCAGCGTTCAGATGGACATGTTTAACTAGACGAAAGATTTGTGCCTCAACAAATTCGATGTATATTCGAAACCGGGATACCCTTTCAGTTGTAATGATGGTGGATATGTATGTTAACTTTCGTAGCAGTCCCAATCTGAATTCTATGGCCACCCGATCCATCCTTCTTTGCCTTGTATCCCTTGGAACCGCTTCCAGCCTTCTTGGAAGCGGGGGGTGCTGCTTTGCCCTCACTACGCTCAGAGGTGAAATGTTTACTACCTCTCTTCCGACCATTCTTCTTTGCAGCATCCGAATCCAAAAAGTCCTCGCTCGTATCTGGGGTGTCCGAGAGACCTGCGACGCCCTCTATGATCTTCAATAATCCTGGAAGGATTGTACCCTTCAAGTTCCTTTCGACCTTGACCTTCCTGGAACTTTTGTCAGGAAACCGAATCAAAAACTTGAAAACGCGTCTCCCTGTGCGCGATTCGTTGGTGGTGAAGGTAAACCCACAGTCCTTCAGAAGCATCTGAAGGTTCTTCTTGAAGATGTGTTTGTACGGATCCAGGCGCTGGTGCCAGTTGATGGTCGTCAGCTTGAGAGCAAAGGAGGGATCCGCCGCGTAGTCAGGCAGTTTGAGTGGATTTCCGCGTGAAACGCTTTCGATAAGGTCGTAGGCCCTACAAAGTAGTGTTAGCTACAGTTTGTTGGCTGTGTATCGAATAACTTGAATTCATTCATTCACTTACTCAAGTTCGATTCTTTCCATGAGGGCCCAACGGGCAGCCTTCAACCATTCTTCAGCCTTCTTAGTTAATTTCACGTCGTAACTGCTCCGAGCTGCGTTAATGGAAGCCTCAAAGATGGTAGATACTTGGGCAAGAGTAGCACGTTGGCCAGCACCGTTGGCCATCGTTATGCGTTACGAATAAGCTGTGTTTGATCCCACCGTTGAGAATGTTGTTTATATTTATAAATGATTTGACCATGTTTAAATGACGACCGCTATCAGCATCTGCTATCTAACCATAGCGGGCGAGTGGACTATTCGCTCGGCGACCGCGTCATCCAAGGGTAGGTGACTGCTTCTGAATATCAAACTTGTGAGTTGATAGCTGTAGAATAATATATGCACCAGCGTCCTTTGACCATAGTATTCGTCGCAGCTCAAGTCCAGTGAGACCAAGGTGTCCTGTTTAGAATAAGAATAATCATTGCTTTAAAGGTATTATATTGCGGATAAATTACGATCCCCCCCATGTCGATGTAAGCCGGCAAGGGAACCTTTTCATTGTGTGAGGTGCCGACGGTGAGCAGCCTATTTCCTCCTCCCTCTCCGGCTCGATGAAGCGACGGGCTCAGTCGTATTCGAAGCAGACAGTGCCCGAGCAGTAGATAGTCGGGTTCTTTTGGCTACCGCAGGGCCGTTGTGGGGGCCATCGAGCTTCTTCACGTCCGGTTTGGCGTCTTCATCGTCCTCCGAATTCCGTTTTCGACGTCTAGATGTCGAGGCGTTTGCGTTCGGGGTGTGCGATTTTTGTGTTATTCGTAAGACACTGGCCGAGAACGACTTGATAGCTTCAGGTTTGATTACGCCTCCCTCCCTTTTCACGGTTCTGTTCGAGATCTCTTGAGGAAATCTGATCCCGACGTATAGGCTGTGAAATAAACCGTCCGGGCGAATGATGGCGTCTAATCCACAGTCTGTTACTAATGCGCTGATATTCTCCGTAAATTGTTCCTTATACGGAGCCAACGCTGGAGGCCAAGAGTTGGTAAAGATTACAAGAGGAATCGTCGGGTCGAGCACCCAGCCAGGCAGCTGTAAAGGATCCTTGAGATCTGCTTTCTGTGCAAGGTCATAAAAGCTAAACAAAGCTGTTTGAAAGAACTTTGTGCAAAGTTGTGGCGAAGGCACTCACCTGGCTTCAATGTCTTTCATTAATTTGACACGGGTTGAATTGAGCCATTCTGCCGCTTTAGCATCGAGATTACCAGCACTTCGGCTTCTAACCGCTGCAATGCAGTTATTGAATAGTTCTGACACTTGTTTCAAGTCTGTCTCTTGTTTGACACTGGGAGCCATGGTGTTGGGGAGATTCTGAGAGCTGAGACCACATCTTGGTGGCTTTCGCGAGACGTCACGGAATGTGACTAATTATCTTCGGTCACGCAGGCTTGATAACCGGCCCGAACCCCTTTCGTCGACGTTTGTGCCAGAACGATTCTCCACAGAATGTTGGCAGGAACCGACGGCCATCAGCTCAATCCATGTGAGTCCTGTGGAAGAGCGTAGCCGTGTCAATGGATATGTATCGACCATGTGGTCTATTTTCAGCCTTTCGATGAGGTATATAAAGTTGGTATGACCCGTTAGCCATCTCTGCTCTTCGCCAGAAGCATTAGGATCCGGAATGGCTGCAAGCACAGAAATGCCTGCTGTCTCGAGCAACTCTCAGAGCTATCTGAGGCAACTATGGACGAGGCCCTATACTCAGATTATCCTGATTTCGCTCATATGTTTCTGCTGCCCGGGTGTGTCTCCAGTTTTACCGAGCCGCAGGGCGCAGAGCTGACCGTTCACTTTAACAGGAATGTACAACGCCATTTCCGGTCTTGGAGGTTCTGGTCAGCTCGACAGCACCGTTGCTGCTAACGCTACGGTCGCCCTTCTGGCTGCCACCGCTGCCTCTGCTATCACTCTTGTGCCACCCATTTTCGACGTAAGCCTTCCTTTACGACATGACAGGTGATAAGAATCTTACACACTCTCACAGATGTTTGGTCCTCGTGCTTGCTTGCTCATCGGTAAGTATTGAATGGTTTTTTACGGATCTTAGCTAACCACTGTCCACAGGTGGTTGGACTTACGCCCTGTACTCCGGCGCGCTTCTGTGCTACAACCACACTCAGAACTCAGCTTTCGTTATCGCGAGCGGTGCTATTCTGGGTATCGGCGCCTCTTTCCTTTGGGTCGCTCAAGGAGCCGTAAGTCTATCATATTTTCGTCTTTCTGAGCTCTCTCTGAACTATCGATACCCGCCCACAGATCATGGTCTCGTACACCACGGCTGAATGGAAAGGACGAGCTATAGCAACGTTCTGGGTGCGTCTCCACATATCCCATCCCCTTCCCCTCCGGATCAAATATATTAACCGACGAGGGCAGGTTATTTTTAACTTAGGAGGGGGAATAGGCTCTTTCATATCCTTCGGCTTGAACTATAACTCCAAGGGCGGGACCGTCTCCGATGGAACATGTGCGTGTGCCTTACTTTCTCCTGACTGTGCCTTGTTGCCTCGATAACATTGTACTGATTATTTTCTCCCTGGGATTTTAGATGGTGCATTCATGGCTATTATGCGTGAGTTACCCCTCAAGCTTTCTCCTATCACGGGGAAATCTGACATCGTGTTTCTCCTTTCTGTACAGTGGTTGGATGGCTCCTGTCGGTCTTCATCGCCCCGCCTCACAAAGTCATTCGTTCTGACGGCTCTATCGCTGGCCCACCTCCCCTCGGGTTCAAGCGTGGCACCTTCTCTTTGTCACTCAAGCGAGAGGCGGCCAACTTCAAGCTTGCGTTGACCAAGTGGGAGATTTGGCTCCTCATTCCTGCGTTCTTCTGCGCCAACTTCTTCTACTCATACCAGCAAAATACTGTCAATGGTGCGTCCCTTGCTTTACCCGATCTTCCCTCGCCATTCACCTGAGACCTTCACAGGCAACACATTCACTCTCCGCACCAGGTCCCTCAACGGTGCAACCTATTGGATCGCGCAGATGGTGAGTTTCGTCCCATCGCTCTTCTTCGTGTCTTAGGCTGTGAACTGACTCCGACCCCTCCTATCAGGTTGGCGGTCTCGCCATCGGTCTCCTCCTCGATCTTAAATATCTCACCCGCCCTCAACGTGCGCTCCTCGGCTACGTCTTCATATTCGTTACCGGCTTCGCCATCTGGGGAGGTGGTCTCGCCTTCCAGAAATGGGCTAACGCTCAAGGCAAGAAGCAGTGGCTTGACTTCTCGGATTCCAAAACATTCATTGGTCCTTTCTGGCTGTACGTCTCATCCACTTCTGCTTTTGGTTCCCAGCCCTGATATTCCCCTTCGTAGATACTTCTTCTATGGTGCCTTTGATGCCTTCTGGCAGGTATGCATTACTTGCTTTTGAGTAGTCCTATTCCTGACTTTGCGGCCAGTCGTACTGCTACTGGCTGATGGCTGCCATCGCTCAAACCCCGGGAGAAGCTGCCAAATACGTTGGATGTACGTGGTTTCATACTTCCGCTCACTACTCTAGTACTGAATCCTTACCTCGACAGTGTACAAGACCTTCCAAGCCTCAGGTGGTGCAGTCGCCTGGCGAATTAACGCCCTCAAATGTGAATACTTTCCCCTGTTTTTTCCCCTACATAATGCTCATGGTACCCGCATAGATCCTGCGCTTACTCAACTCGCGATCAACTGGGGTCTCCTCGGCGCAGCCCTTCTCTTCGCCATTCCTACCATTCTGACGATCAAGCCGATCGAGCAGTATGTTCCAGAGGGCGACTCTTCCAAGTCTACCGAGAAGAAGACGTCCAAGGAGGAGCTGGAGATGGCTTGAGCATTGCTATAACCGACCAAACACATTTTACGAATACCTTAGGACACGCTGTTACATGACTTTACATATATCCTGCGAAGGCTGAGATTCTCATCGAGTTCTGTATGATTTGCGGGTGCTGTACGATGCGTCTATATTGATGACATATACCAAATTAATAGTGTATTTGGGGTTCTGAGCAGGGCGTGTAGATATGATGTCGAAAGTTTGCAAGTTATGAATACAGGGTGCGTCGTCGGTTCAAGACAGCAAATAGGTAGTGTAAAGTCTACTCGAGATTAATTGTAAAGGAATGTTGCGCAAGAGTGTCTGAGTGCCAAGCGTTAGCTTTCTTTCGGTACTGTGCATAGAAGCGAAGGCGTACCGATAGCAAATGATGATCATAGCAATGTATCCTTCCACCTCTCGAGGATAGGCTCGTTCTTGAACACCTCTTCTAACACCTCCTTCACGGTGTCCACGTAAACGAACCTGATACCCTCCTTTACGCTGTCGGGAACGTTGGCTTCAATATCAGCCCTGTTTGCAGCAGGTGCGATAATAGTCTTGATGCCGGCACGGTGGGCAGCGAGAATCTTCTCCTTGAGGCCGCCAACGGGGAGGACTTGCCCCACGAGCGAAATTTCACCAGTCATGGCTAGCAAGGAAGTAGTCAATTTCAAGGCCCTGAGGCAGCGGAGATAGATCGGACGTACCAATATCTGGGCTAATCTTGGTCCGGGTGAAAAGACTGACGAAGGCACTCAGTATCGCCGTTCCAGCGCTCGGGCCCTCCTTGCCTATGCTTCCCTCCGGCATATGCACATGGACGTCCTGGTCATTGAGGAACTGGTCGGTCGGTGTAGGCGTGATACCAAGCTCATAGGCATGGGCTTTAACCCAGGAAAGGCCAATCTGGGCGGACTCGCGGATAACTTCGCCAAGCTTGCCCGTAAGTTGGAGGCCGCCTTTGCCTGGCATGCTCTGCATAAAATCCGTTAGTTAACGTGCAAAAGAAAATATACTGAAAAAAAACCAACCATGGCTTCAACAGGCATCACTGCTCCACTGCCATTACCCAGGTATCCCAATCCAGTGCTGACACCAGGTGGGGGTGGTTTAGCGTACAAGCGGTCCTTCTGGTAGACAGGCGGGCCAACGTAGTCCTTGAGATTCTCCGCCGTGATCCTGATATGCACAGAATCAGGGACTGGCATGGGCTTGCGCTGCTGAGTGGTGACCGATGGTGGAGTATCTTCAGACGCTTCAGGTGTGGTGTCAGCTGGGGTGGTAGCTGCAGGTGACGGTGCAGGCTCTGCAGAGGTGGGAGGTGCATTTTCAGACGTCGCTGCATTCTCTGTCGCTGGTGTTGATTCCTCAGGGACGGTGGCTTCAGTGGCAGCAGCTGGAGCAGTTGCTTCAGCTTCCTTGGCAGCTTCTTTAGCTTCCTCTGGCTCGGGGAAGGCGTCTTCTCCTAGATCCTGGACAACCTTGAGAGCAGCCTTGCGGTAGATCTATAAAAGCAAGGGCACAAACAACATCAGCTCTTAAGTCTACAAAAACGGATGCTAACACAAACTTTGTCAATGTGTTTCTTGAGATTCCTGACACCGCTCTCACGACAGTAGTACTTGATGAGGACGTCAACTGCCTCCCGCTCAAGATTCACATCGGCAGTAGACAGGCCTGAAGCTTCTTTGGCTTGCGGTCCAAGATATCTATCCAACGAATATCCAATCAGCAGGTTGAAGATACACGATGGGCCGGGCCATACCGTTCAGCAATCATAGCCTTCTCTTCGCTGACATATCCGCTGACCTCAATGACTTCCATTCGGTCAAGGAGAGGGGCGGGAATAGTATCAAGGTTGTTGGCAGTGCAGACGAACAGAACACGGGACAAATCAACGGGAACATCCATGCTGTGAGGGCAATATTGTCAGATCGAGCTTGGACAAGAAAATGAGGGAACAATCGCAAAAGTTGATTTTGTTTGGGGCTTTGCGAAGGAAATTCAGGACTTACTAATGGTCCAAGAAACTGCTGTTTTGTTCGGGGTCGAGCATCTCCAGCAATGCGCTTGCGGGATCGCCATTAATGCCTCGCCCGATTTTGTCAACCTCGTCAATGAGCACGAGTGGGTTCTCGGTGCCAACACGCTTGAGAGCTTGGATGATTTTTCCGGGAAGAGCACTACAGAAGCAATTAGCCCCGGAAAGAAATCGATAGCGCAGAAACAAACATACCCAACATAGGTCCTCCTGTGACCCTTAATCTCGGCGACATCCGTCAACCCACCAACACTGAAGCGGAAGAACCGTCGTCCTACAGCACCAGCGACGCTCTTGCCAATACTGGTTTTCCCAACACCGGGAGGGCCAACAAGACAGATGATCTTGCCCATAACGCTGCCCTTCAGCTTTCCGACAGCGAGGAACTCCATAATCCGGGACTTGACGTCCTCGAGCCCATAATGGTCGGCATCAAGGATTTTACGGGCGCGGGGGAGTGACAATAGGTCAGCAGTATGTGAACCCCAAGGGATGGACGTCAACCAGTCGAGGTAATTCCTAGTGACAGAGGCTTCGGAGGAAGCAGGCTCGAGGGTGGCGAGTTTGGCGATTTCCTCGTCGAATACCTTGCGGACGAGCTCAGGCATGTTGAGCTTGGCTGCCCTGCCCTTGAATTTCTCGATGAGCTTGTCCTTTCCGTCGGATTCCATGCCAAGTTCTTTCTTGATACCCTTGAGCTGCTCCATGAGGTAGTATTCCCGCTGGCGTTTGGCAATCTTGCTGTCTACGTCGCGAGAAAGCTTTGACTGCAATTGGGCGTTGATGAGCTCCTTCTTGAGCACAAGAAGAGCCTTCTGCAAGCGGTCCTCAACAACCAAGCTTTCCAGGACGTCTTGGAGCTCTCCAACTTCGCCTGTTGAGACAGCGGCTGCGAAGTCGGCCAACTTGTCTGGTTCGTCAAAGACGTTCGAGGCAACTTGGTTTATCGAGAAGTTGGTGATCTGGTCCCGGAAGAGAGGGTTGAGCTGAGCAATATCCTTGAAGACAGAGACAATCTCGGACATGAAGGCCCGGATATACTGGTTGTCCTTTTGGAAGGGTTGCGTTTGCAGATTGTCCACCCGGACGATAGAAATAGGGTGAGAGTGCAGGAAGGATGTTTGAACCGGACCTGAGGAATCTGGTCAATAAAGAAATCTCAAGATAGAAAAGAAGGCTTACCATCGATAACCGCTTGGGACTCCGTCTGTGGAGGGGGATGCTCGACTGTTTGCGGAGTGTCCTCTGGTTTCACCGTCACGGTCGAAGTTTCACCAGACTTGAGCAGTTCTGCAATCCTTATCCGTCGATGGGGGTAGAGCACTGCAGTAAGCCCTTCCTCTTCTTTGCCTTCACTTGCGACACCGGCACCGGTACTTGACGAGGCGCTGAAAACGCTCGTGATTTGCGCAAATACTCCGACCTCATGAACCTGGCTTTTATCCGTAATAATATCGCTGTCCGTATTTTCGTCTTTGAGCAGGAAAGCACCGAGGTATGGCTGGCCGCGCTTCATCATGTCTTTGATAGCGGCGACCACTGCAGGATTCTTGATAACCACTGCCTTGTAAAAGCCAGGGAATAGCGGCCGCCGAGCAATAGGAAGTGCCAGAACCTGTGGATAGTGTTCCGGAACAGATTGCTTAGCTATTGAGGATGAATTAGACGAGGGTGGGGCCGATGAAGCGCTCTGTGGGTGGGACGGGGTAGGGGGCGTGGAAGGATCGTCGGAGGGAGGTGTTGCCGGTGGTGTTGACGAGGAAGATGAAGACGACTCAGAATCCGATAAGCTTTCTGAGGACGAAGCATCCGAAGCTTTATCTTCCTCCGAAGTCTCTTCCGGTTGTTGGTCCTCTTCATTGGACTCTTCCGGTTTGTCCTCCTGGGGATTCTTAGAGTTTATCCATCTCGGATAGAGAGTTCTTGGTGTCTGTTTGTATGCCACCCGTGCAGTTACAGTGAACTGTCTTCTAGCCTGGGCTCGTACAGGTAGACGGCCCGATACAGTAGCAAGCCGTAAGGCATTCAAGCCAAGCCAGCTCATGGCGAATTAATCTGCTATTATCCTGCAAGAATGTCAGTAAAAGAAACTTTAGAGCCAATGTCGTCCTACCCTTTCTCTAAGAGTAGTCAAACTCTCATTCGTCGCTGACTTGGTCGTGGTCGTTGTACGTGGTGAGCTCAGCGTCACAGTAAGCACCAAAGATTTGGATTATGTTATGCCAGTCACATGACCAAAACGCGTCGCGTCGTATCGGCCGAACTGTCTGAACCCAAGCAGGCTCCTTGAAATCGAAGCAATCTCATGAAGTAAAAAGCGGACGTTGAGGTGCTACATAAGTTGAGAGGTAAGTATACAGTCCCCAATGAATTCAGTTCACCCTCCCAAAGCCCCGACGAGCTCGACACACTTTGATTGAGAACATATAACCAAGGCCCTATTCGAACACAGAGGATACAGTCTACTGTATCCGGAGAATAAAACTCATTTGCATCGGTATGAGCCGTATGCGTCGCATTCTACCACTATTGGCTCACACAAGTGTCATGGGCCAACGTTTCCCGCCCTCGCCAAGTTGGCTTGACTCGCGATGGGTTTTATGAGTTAATCCGACTCGGCGGGGCTACTAATATACGGGGAACCATATTAATGAACCAAAATATAGGACACAACAAACTCACAGAACTCCAGCCCGAACGAACCGCCCGCAAGCCTGTACATCTTGACTAGATCCAATGGCGTGGGCGGTAGAGGAGGATCCGGAGGCACGTTATCGTTTATTCCGCAGAAGAAATCTACTATTTTGAGTTCCGTGACACCTTTTTCCTGGACCCCTTTCCTGGATCTAGCCGCATAATAAAGAGCATCGACCGACTCGGCATCAGCACGAATAGTGCCTTTGAGATGTATCAATCGGGGAAGGAGTTCGCCAGAAGCGATTTCCCTCAGGACGCTAGCGTATATCGGCGAGGTTGTCAAATAGAGTTTCTTGAGAGTTGAGAAGGACTTGGAGAGGAGTAAGCGATGGAGGTCCTGTTCCGAGCAAGAGGAGATGAAGAATTGGAACCGCTTGAGTTGGCAACGAGACCGGTCGAAGAGGTTGCATAAGTCCGTAACTTTCACGAGAGCGTCGGTGCTTCCTTTAATGCTCATCTCTTCTAAGCTAGGCAATGTCAAAGACGACAAAAGCGAGCCAAATCGGTCGGGATGCGGCCATTTACCCGAGCTAGCCAATAGAAGCAAATCGAGATGTATCAGTCTCTCGAGGTATATTGCTTGGGTGGTAAGGCCGAGGGAAGGGTTAGGAGACGGCACAGAGCCACTCAGTCTGAGTTTACATGTCTGGAGATGAGGACACTTCGACAGTAAGAGGTGAACCGTCCCCGGAGACAATGCAAGGTCGCCTTGCATGCCGCATAAGGATAAATACTGCAAAGTCTTCCAGGGGATATCGGATGTGAGATCTGCCGTTGAGTGTCAGATTAGAATGGATAGTACGAAGAAATTGTGAATTTTACGCGAAGAAGTGAACAATCCAGATATTCTCCGGATGTCATATGCGTTGCAGAAGTCGATAGCAAGGTATCGAAGGCTTGGAGGCATGGAAGGCAGGAGGGAAAGCGTTAGATTGACGAAGTCTGGACTTGCATTCGAGTGCCGCAGCTTCAGCTTCTCCAGTTGTGGCCCGGGTGCGAGTAGGCGTCTCAGGGCGTCCTGACTTGCTGTGGACTCGAGGCGATAAAATTCGATAAGGAGCTCTCGGGCTCCACGGGCAATGATCTCGCGTGAGAAGCTAGTCATCTCAATAAGAGCTGAGTGCCGATATAGAGCACCAGCCTCAAAGTCGGAATAGTCAATGTACACGGCCCTGTACAGGCTGGGTGTTGAAAGGGCAATATGCCTCCAGAGAGAGCAGACATGTTCTGGATAGGAGCAGCCGTCCGATGCTCCCCTCGGTATCCAGTATCCAGAATCTGGGCGGGAGTGTGAGAAGATGAATGAGAGGATCTCCGACGGGAAGTTCTTGTATGAGGCTAGTGCTGATTGAAGTCGAGATATTCGAGTTTCGAGGTCAGATGTTTGCGCTTCGTCAACGCAAAGTATACATTTGGCGTAAATATCCTCTAATTCCGTTCGGTCCTGCGGTGCAAGGATGTAGTCGGACCTCCAAGCTACCTCCTCGATTGGATGGATCGGGGGCAACTGAAGCATCTAAAGGCTGTCGTGGATGTCGGCGATGTTCCTAAGTTGAAAATGCTGTATTCCTTTCGATGCAGCGAAAACCTGAAACGACACCGTTACTATCAGTATGCACCAACATTTGGATTACGTTATACCGTCTGAAAACGTCTGAACCCAAGCAGGCTCGTGCAATCGAAGCGGTCTTATGTAGTAAAAGGTGGACTTTGAGATGCTGCATAAACAAACTGAGCTATAGTAGTAGAGAGTTAAATGTACAATCCCCGACGACCTCAGGTCGTTCTCCCAACGCTCTCCTTTGGCAGCGTCACAATATAGCTTGTTCAGTTTCTGCCACTAAATTGAGTTCTGTTTAAGCTTCACGACCATCATCTAGAACGTGTGACCTAACGCTATATTATAACATTGCATCCATGGTTGTCTCCTCGGAGGAATCGTAAACCTCCTCATCAAGCTGGTCCTGGGGACAAAGGTATGGTTGGATCAACCGGAAAGGATGGTCCTTTGGGTACGTGCCAACGCGTGACATTATTGCAGCTTATGGGTTCTACACCGTAAGGGATCGAAGACTTGTCCAAGCGATCAAAAGCGTTTGTGAGGTCGATGGAGAGGATCACGAATTCTGGCCACCAGGGATCCAATTCATTTTCAAGATGAAGAGGCTTAGTAATGCCCTGGGTGTACAGAACGAGGGTTTGGGCCCACAACCCATCATAAAGGTCGAGCAGAGTGTAGTACGTTTGTATGGTCCATCCATAATCCGTCGTTATGGTAGACTTTCGAAAGGTTGAACGGCACAATTGTCAATAATTAGGAAGGACACTCACGGAGACCAGTTTCGAAAGTGCTTGTCTCAATCGACAGAGTGTATCTGAGTCTTTTACAGGCATTACCTCCCAACATAACTGTAGGGTTTTTGGAGGGATGTTGGTATCAAGGGTGACATCAAGATACAAATCTTCTTCATAGTCACTAGGGTGGTACATGGATGGAATGACCTTGAGTCCCTCTATAGGATTCAAGGGTCGAAGGGCAGTAGGACCGGAGAGAGAGAACGGGGGTCAGAGCATGAGTGTGTAGAATCGGGTGAGTTACTGGAAGGATCCAGACTACGCGTCTCAGAGAAGGCACTTGGGGAACTCGTGCTGGGCTCAAGGTTTAATCTTGCAAAGTCAGAAGTTAATGTCATTATTGCACGTATCAAGAGAAGGGAGAACGACGGTTAATCAATATGATACGCCTCGTTCAGTTCGTTTGATTCAAGTTGAAGTCGAAGCTTTGAAGGCTCTTGTTGTCATTTGCTTGTCCTTGACCATCTTCAGTTCACGTGACCAAGCAATTCGGGCGCCAGAGCCAGAGCGACAAGACGGCCTTGTCAGTAAGCACCTCCCCAAGCTACAGTCACGTCTAGCGCCAACCTCCTACTAGTCGCCTTGTTGGTTGAATCTGCGTCTGCTGTACATTAGTGTGCAATGTAAAGCGTTTCTTCGGCGCAATAGGACCCAAGAATGCTCACAAACTATGCAGACATCATCTCGTCACTTTGGACAAGTGCTTGAACCTCGCCAGCCTTTTCACCTCGCCACAGTAGCCTAGTGCAAATTGAAATGGACGTCCAGGACGATGATAAGAAGCCTTTTGACGCTGAAAATCCTGAGGATGATGACGCACAACCTGACCCAGATGAACATCTCATGTTGGAACAAGGTCATGGCCGGGTATGGATGGTAAAGGTATGTTTTCGAACGAATCAATGATAGGGCAAGCACACGCTGACCCCGCTCGTAGATACCGAAGTTCTTGATGGAGAGGTGGACATCCATTGACGCGGAGGATATGCACCTTGCGACAATACGCGTCTATCAAAATTCGCTGCACCCCGTCACTAAAAAACCCCGTATCATCCTTTTCCTTCCACCCCATCGTGACAATGTCCCCGGCGCCAGTGGCTCTGGTCCAAGCAGCAATGGAACCTCCGCTGCAAACTCCCCCCAACCTTTACATCCAGGCTCACAACCCATTCAACCACCTGGCCAAGACCGCCCCACATTCGCCACCAATGCCATACGGCCAACCTCCAATGCTGAGCCGGACTGCTACGAGCTCGAAATGGTGAACGACGCCGTGGAAAACCAGCTGGTTGTTGCAGAACGGCCGAAGGACCCGTCGTTGAGTATTTCAACAATTACAGCTGCGGCTAATGCCAGCACCCGTGCGCGGACGACGATATTGACTGGGAGGATAAAACACGAATGTAACCTCCGACCGGCGTTCACCGCGAACTATAGGAAGCAGATGAGGGAGAGGCATAAGAAATACAACACGCCTACAAGACAAATCAGGATGATTGATGATGCTGGCGTGCCAGGTGGTAGAGGTGGCGTTAACAGACTCAGCAGTGGTGTCGGTGTTGGTGCCGGAGGAGCGTTCAGCGACCTTATCGTCAGTTTCTTGCTATTATTTTTCTAAATTGTTGTCCTGACTTCATACTCTTTAATTCAGAAAACGAAACCCAAGCATGCCAAAGGCGCTTTCGAGCGTATGGCTCGTATGCCAAGGAACCAGCTCCTCGACCAGATCTTCATTTACTTCAGGGAAACACCGCGTTGGGGTATACGTGCTCTGCGGGAAAAGACGCAACAGCCAGAGGCCTATCTCAAAGAAGTCATGTCGGAGGTGGCTTTCTTGCATCGCAGTGGCGAGCACAACGGGTTGTGGGAGTTGAAGGATAACTTCAAGGATCCCGATGTTCGTCATTTCCTTCGCTTCATTCGTATTCGAAATGGTTGCTTATCATGTTCTGCACAGATGAAGGCGGAGAATGTCCCTGGTCCAAGCCTTAGCCAGGGTGATGTGAAGATGGAGATTGACGAAGAGTACGATGAGGACGATGATGAGGACGACGATATGGAGGAAGTATCATGATTCTCAATGTTTGCTATCGAGTTCTTGCATCCACTCACCTGTACATCATTCTTATTGATCGCATACTATACATCATCCTTTTCCTATTTGAAATCACCTCTAGTTTCCGCCAACCAAACAAACATTGTCTTTGGTTTTGTTTCATCTCCGTCTAATTCTCCATGGTCTCTTATTGTAAAACCGTCAGGTATGTATTTGTGAGACATCCCTGGGATATAACTGATGGTGGCTATTTTACTAGGCGAAACTCGTCACTGCCTACTACCATCGGCCCTTTCTCTACTAAGACGACTGCAATGTCGACTTCTACTCATCGTGCAGTCCAACATCGACCTCCAGTTGGGTCAGCTTCAGATGAGGTGTACGCTCAAGAAGCACAGAAGGGACGTACTCCTCTTGCTCCTGGACACCATGATCAAACCTGCTTGTGTTGCTGAGAACAACATCGGTGTAAGTTTCTTTCTCCCTCATCTAGCAGAAACTTGCTCACCGTCTAAGGAAGTGTACCCAACACTTAACTGCCATGCCCAAGCTCCACCTGCAGATTCAATACACGCACCTTGGATGTTTTACAGCACATCAGGGAGCGGCCTGGCCCACCCACCCGCCTCGCCAGCCGGCTCTCTGCTGGGTCAGCTGGAGACAAATTGGTATTAGCTTGCAGCCTTTCATGTACAGAAGTATGCTTACTGATTTGCACCACCTCCCCAGGCTTTCGACTCTCCAGCCAGTCCTGCAACGAAATTGAGAAATCAGCGTAGCAATGCTTCTATGGGAAGATGCAAATTTAATCGCGACACCTGCAGTTGCTCGGTCCTACCCACCCACCACGAGCAACGGGTGAAGGTAATACATATAAGAAAGGTCAGCGTTTTCATCTTATGGAAGAGTTATTATAATACTTACCAATACGAATCCCTTCTCAGACCCTCTACTCTCTTCCCGCAGGTCAACAAGTACCGAAGTAACATGTCGCCGGGTCCACATAATCTATGAAGGTTACACGGTTGAGGAGTAACACTCACCTTCGTATGCCCTCTACCTAACTCCCTCCTACCACCAATCGATCGAAGCTCGGCGAACTTGCGCGCGACCGTGATTCGGGAACGAGCCAAGGTGTCGGCGTCGGTCGTATTGGAGTCGGTGAATGTCGAATGTTGAGAGGCGGAGGGTCGGCGTCGGTCGTGTCGATGCCAGTGGCGACTGCTGATGTTGAGGTGTCGAAGTCGGTCGAACCGGCGTCGCGTCCCACCCACCCTACCCACCTGTGGAAGGTCATACGGTTGAGGGCTAAAACTCACCTTCGCATACCCTCTACCTAACTCCCTCCTACCACCAATCGGTCGAAGCTCGGCGAACTTGCGCGCGACCGTAAAGCATGAACGAATCGGGGTGTCGACGTCGGGCGTGCTGAAGTCGGCGACTGTTGATTTGAAAAACGGAAAGGGAACAAGGAAGTTTGAGGCGGGGTGTCGGTGTCGACGACTGCTGGGGGCGAAAGGCAGGAAGGGAATTGTCGTTCACACAGGTGTCGATGGCGATCGTGTCGGTGTCGGAAAGAGATCTTGACGCACACTTCTGAACTACCCCGCTATTCCCTCTTCCCTTTCAATGACCTCGCCTCGACTCTACTTCTTCGCCACCTAGCCTGCCTCTACCTCTTTTTTCATCCCGCCATGCCTCTATCCTTGTCAACTACCCCCATGCCTTTCCCTTTGAATAACTCCGTCGCCACGCTCTTGAAGGAATTCTTGAAGCACACTCTTGAGGCACACCCTTCTTCGCGACAACACTACACCCAAACCGCCTTACCTTGAACCTGCTCCCAAACCACTCCTCTCCTTCTAACTACTCAATATCCTTCCGCATCCCTCATCCCGCCCTTATCCAAATCCTACAAACGCACTCCTCGACCATCCTACCTCTACATGCTTCTAAACCACCCCTCCAGACTCCCCTCTTTAAACTATCCAACCACCATGCTTCTACTTCAACTACCCAAAGGACTACGCCTATTCTATACATATACATCTCCCCTACGAAACGATCGCCCCATGCATGCTCCTGTTGCCGGCTACTCTTCTCGGTTGACGTGGTCTACCAGTATAACAAGAATCAGCATCACGCCTAACGGCGGTTTGGAGCAAAGCGTCTTACACGACGTAGGAAGCGATGCAGCAAGTGCACACAGCGAAGAGAGAGTAAAGTTCGATGACGAGAGAGAAGACAGAAGGTCTGTGAGAAGAGTAGAAGGCGAAGAAGGTGGGGAATAAAGGCGACATTTGAAAGGTTTATATAGATTTCTGAAGGGGTGGCTGGCAGAGAGGCTGACGAGGACGAGGACAAAGGCTAAGAATACAGACGCCAAGACTCACAACGATCGATAATTCGCTGTATTTGGTTATAAGAGGCTACCTCCGCATTTAATATACTCAGTTAAATTCTGTTTAAAGCTCCCAGCAATGAAAGCGATACGTTTGCTAGAAATACGGCGTCATGAATACTGACTGAGCAATATTTGAGGGTTGTCGAGGATCCTCGCGAACCTGACATGTGGGCACATGCTACCTACGCACTGCCATTAAATTTTAAACGAACATATGGCTAGAGCACCCCACAGCCCCTCTTGTAGGATGTTGGGAGCGCCACTCTGGATTCTTTGCGAATGCTTGCCGAAGTGCATTATACCGCAGATTCGATCGCATTTCGTGTTTGCCTTAAGGCGCTACTTCCTTTGACAACAAAATTCCCCAATAATTTTTCTTTCAGACCTAGTAACCTTTCAGAATTCCGTGCCTAGTAACCTTTGAACGCTTTGACCCAACATGGCTAAGAGGAACGGTGATGAAAAATCGGTCCTACTAATTGGCTCGGATATCCCCGATCCTTTGTCACTTTGACCTTCCCGTTTCTGTCATGGCATTTTGTGAGCACCCCCACGGAGTCCATGAGAATCAGAGAGTACTCGCCTTGGACAGTCTGGAATCGACTTAATCAGACCTGGAAGTTGGCGAAAAGATCCACGGAACGGCCCTTTCTCAGCTGGTGGAATGACTCGTTGCTCAAAAAGTTTGCAGTCTGTCTATCCACATGCATCCGCACCAACCTGAAAAGGACTTTCTAGCATATACCGATGGCCTAGGAGCAGACTGTGACTTTGGAGCTTCTTTTGAGTCTGAGAATCTCTATTGCGATATTACTGGACTCGAGCTGCGCTCACTGAAATCTAGTTGCGACTCCCGATGACTGAAATCGGACCCAGAAGGTGCGCACCTGCTTTCAGATGCATTCATGCAGCAAAGTATGCAGCAAAAAATCTCTGCAAACCAAAGGCTTGGGCCACACCAAGTCCCTGGACGCCAGAGAGTTCTTTCATCCAATCTCTGGCTTCATCCTTGCATAGCCCTTCCGCGTCTGCCATGTCACATATACTCTTTCCTATCAACACTTACAATTTTCTGCTTTGACTTGCCGGCATCGGTCGTGGGCGACAATGGTATACCACATTCGACATACGCGGTGGGATTACGTAGGTTCTGGCCCGCGAGACAATATGTGCACTGCACGATTTGATCTATCCTCCATGCCTGATCTTTGGCTCGGGTGGTCTGCCCTACTTGGGCGATTGTTGAACATAGAGGACGCAAATCCGCATTCTCAAGGAATTGATTGCTGCCACAGGGTGCCCTTCAAAAAGGCGGGGTGTTTTCGCTCTTAACTACTAACTACGTGCTTTACCTCTTATCCTCTTTCTCCGTCATATGCTTTCCGGTCTGGACACCAATTTTGACGCGTTGAACGCGTCCCTGCATGAGCGTGGGCTTAACCTCTGCGATCATGTCCTGGAGCATGAGGTGGTTCCGTTACAGGGTACGCAGCCCGATACCTACCTCTTGAACACCCAGAACTTATCCTTTGCATGCAGACCTACCAGGGGAGATGAATGGTGAAGATCACCCATGCGTGCATGGTGAATCCTGGGGCCAGCATTACTCCAGGTCTCATCAGGAGCATAGTGGCATGACGCGTCCAATAGAACATCTGGAGTATGTCCTTTCGTGATTTATTGCACGTGTGGCACCATCTCATTTTTGTTTAGTATGCCGCTATACTTGGAACCCCAAATACCCCTACAAGTAAACCGTATCAATCATGATTCCTGGGCTGTCACCCCTGCGAAGCACTTTTCACATCCGCTTCCTCCCTTCCTCGACGACCCAGCCATCGAACCCCATGTTCACCACGGGACTCTGTTCGTGCCGGACTTTAAATCTTCCTACGTACAAGAGTTTTCTGCTATGCAGGCGGAACATTCATCTACCCAACCTTTCAACTTTGTCCGGGACCCATTATTTTCGACAGCTCTTCAACCACCGCAACCCTCCTTCACACCACTTCAGGAGATGGATCAGCCCGTCGATTCTGGCCGGTGTAGCCCCATCATCATGCCCTTTCCCACTCACCCTCCCACCTATCTTGGCTCCAACCCCTTCCATTCCTATCAGAGGGTGGGCCACTACTCTTCAGGATCTAGCGGCTCCTCAGCATCCTCATCCTTTAGTGACGCGTCGGCTAGATCCAACATGTCCTTCCCCGAACCTCTACCATCGATGAGCCCAATGAATCCCACTCCTTCTTTTTCCCCACAATCATCTGGCGCATTTCACGAAATCACAGTTTGCCCTCATAACCACCATGTCACGTTTCTTGCACACACCTCTACCCAAACGACCAGCGAACATGTCTTTCGCCTCCCTAGCAAGCAGACCATGAACCGCCGGCGCCTCCCAGTCTGCGAACCGGACAACTGGCGTGGGGGGAAGGCTCAAGAGTATGGCTCGCTTTGGGACCATTCGTATACCTGCAGATGGCCGGGCTGCAGTGCGGAACACCTACGCATGGATGCCCTCAATGGGGACAAATTCATCGAAAACGTCCACGAACATCTCCTTTCGCACACGAAATCGTCTCCTGAGGAGAGCGCTTGGTCTTGCAAATGGGATGGATGCGCCGACCGAGGTAAATTCGAACTTTACAAGACCAGGCTTCGCCACCTCCATCTCCACATTCCTTGGTACTTTGTCTGCCTTACCTGCCACCAGATGCGGGGTCGAAAGGATTTGAAGAAAAAGACGTGCGCGTGCCCAGTGCCGTAGGGCTGCTGGACTGGTTCCTGCTTGTTCTCATTCCCAGTTCTTTTCCTGTCTGCTTATGTCCCTTGTGAACTTGTATATCTTCCCTTGATAACCTCACCCGTCTTTCCCGTCGGATATAGTCCAGTAGTCTCTCTCTTCTTTATGGCACATATCCCACACTCATTACAGCCTCTTCTATATCGTATACCATCTTTTAGCCACCATTTTATGTTTCGCTGTACTCCAACGTAATTATTAGCTAGTCAGTTGCTTTAATAAAATCGTTTTACCCATGTGATTTTCCTGTTGTCATTGCCTTATCCGACCTGCTGAGGTGGACCCACTGCTGTTTTTTGAACGCCGAAAAATGAAAATCCCTCTTAGCTCAGTGGTAGAGCGCGTCACTAGTACATTTCGTCCTATGACGAGGTCAGTCGTTCAAGCCGGCTAGAGGGAATGCTTTTTATGTGTTCTTTGCGAAAGATCCATCGCAGTTGCAACTGCTGAGCGGCCATGAGATTTCAGGTCACCATGCCGTAGGCATATCAGGAGTAGTCCTCAAAAGATTTCATCATGTAGAAGGCGGATGTACACACATTTGAGAAAGATTTTTTCGTATACGTACAAGTACAGGTAAAAGTACACGCGAATAAGAACTAGCCCGAGATAGAGAGGGGTGAATCGTTTCAGCGAGGAGAGACGGGATGAGGATTCATAATGCGGTGTGAATGCGAGGTTATTGTACAAAAAGTCAGATTGATATTCAACGATAGCGACGACAAATTGGCGGGATAGAGTGGAGATAGGTGGGTAAATGCATAATCCAAAAAAAAAATCAAAAGCAGGAGATGAAAAACTATAAAGCGACACCGGATCACAAGCTCACGCCCAGTTACCTCCAGCCCACCACTTCTTGGCTGAGCCTTTGAGTTCCCACTCACACACGCCCTCCGCACTCGCGACGTAAAGGTGTTTGCCTTCGGGATCAAAGCATACTCCGGCAAGGTCAATATCCTCGTCATAAGACAAGACGTATTGCTTATCGGGCCGTCGACTGGAGAGGGTACGTGTCATCCGGTGACGATGCGACGGGCTCGCAGGAGGAGTCAGAGTATGATAAGGGGATGAAGTGGTAGGAGTAGGCGAAGGATATGGCTGCGATAGTGTTGGGTGCATACGTCTCGAGGATCGGTTGATACGATTGTAGTCTGACGGGTGAATATATGGCGGTGTCCGAGATCTTGACCGTGAGCGAGACCTTGACCTAGATCTGGAACGAGACCTGGGGCGAACCAGGTAATCGTCATCTTCGTCAATGTCCATGTCCGTTTCGTCTTCTTCTTCGTCATCAATATCTTCTTCCATGTTGACCTCCGCACCACCAAGATCAGCACCGCCAACGTAGACCATTCCAGAAGTCGTTGATCTCCTATCGTCCTCGTTTGCACCACCCAGAGAATATTCGTAGTCTGCCGTGTTGGATCCGGTATTGGTATCGTTATCACTCGCTGTGGCGTCCTCAGTCTCCAACCTAGTGTCTCTTGGCATGACAGGTTCAACCCTCCCTCCAACACGGCCTCGTTCCACAGCAGGTTCGTTGCTGTTCAGGGATGAGAACGTCGGGATGCTCCGAGTTCTGACTCCGTGTGCCCTCAGCAACGCCCTAACATCTGCTTCAACACTCTCATCACCGAGAGGAGGTATAAGGAGCATATCCTCATCCCCGCCTCTTGATCCATCTGTCACTGATGACGCTGTAGGTGAGGCCAATGTAGCTGAAGGGGTAGAAGCAGTGTTGGAGGTTTGAACTAATGGCGACCTTCTGCGTTCAATAGGTGTCCACCTTCCAGCGTTGACCCTCGTACTGCTCTCTTGGGCCATGGTCCTTCCAGCTTCCCCAGCTCGTGAGGCTGTGGGTTGCGCAAAAGCTTCAGGGGGCAGCCTCAATCCGGCGAGCATCGCGGATGCTTGTGAGGACGTAAGGTTCAGTGGGGGCGGCCCAGAAAGATGAGCAAATCGTCCTGCAGATCCAGGACCAAAAATCTGATCCAACCCATAATCCTGTGTATGGCTAGGACTTTGGGGAGTCTGCGGAACCTGTGGCGGGGTGCTCGTATTGGCAGTAGCAGCGGCTCCGGAACCATCAGGCCCGCCTCCTGGGGGACTTGCACTTTCGCGTCTGGCGCCAGCAAGCGGATCACTCATCCTCAACGCCCTCCACGTTGAATCTGATATTGAGCTGGGCGGAGAATAGGAGTAATATCCTCCCCTTCCGAACCCAGGGCCACCATAACCGGCCAAGCCAGGTCTCATCGAGGCCTGAGGCTGGGGATGATGTCCAATTCCTCCTCGCAATGGTGACGAAATGGAAGGATACGGCGGAATAGGGGAGGAGGGCGTGGAAAGCGCACGAGAGTTGACAAGGGTAGGTGGAGGAGAGGCGGGCGGGCGTGTAGAGGCAGATGAGGGTAGATTGCCTGTTGACGCAGATGCAGCCAAATGAGTGGAGGATACACCGAGGCCTTGGATGCGGAACGTGTCGCCCAAGGCTTGAACCATTCTCTGGTGAGAGGAGGGATATACTGGATGCTCTTGCCCATATCCCGGCGATGATAATGCAGTTGTGGGTACAGTACCGAGGCTCGGGAAAGTAGCGGTCGTCGGGCTGCCATGATTCGATGCGAGGCCAGCGTTCAAGTTTGTTGTGCTGTTGGTGTAGGACCTCCTCTGGAATAATGTTGGTCTTCTGGAAGGTCCTCTTACCGGTGAGCCACCTGCAGATCCAGGCCTGGAGTTGGTGGTGCTTGTGCGTATTGGGGATCCCTGAGTGGCGGCCGTCGTGTTTATGGTGGCAATGGTCAAGGAGGTGGGTGCAGCTGAGACCGCGGTGGTAGTAGGTGAACCAGGAGTGCCTGCGGTTGTAGTCGCATGTGATCTAGAACGAGTAGGTGTACGCGAGGTGTGTACACGTCGACGAACATTGGGCAATGAGGAGGAAGCTGAAGCGGATATGCGTTGATGAACAGAGGGAACGCGGATGATTTGCTCTGTCTCGAAGGTCTTTGCGTCAATTATGTGGACGAGAGACGTATGCTGTTATCAAGACATATCAGCATAAAGTTCCAGTAGTGTTAAGAAGGAACCTACCTCTGTAAACACCAACACTTCTTTACCTCCACCCATCCCACCACCAAACTTCAATCCTCTGACACTCCAGCCGGGAGCCCTGAAGGTCCCGCCGTTCCAATCATACATATCATCAATAATCCACCCTGCACTTCCCCCATACCCAGCGGATTCCGCATACAGAAGGTCACCACCTGGATGGTGAAGAGCATTTCCGCCACCATACAGGGATCCAGGCGATTCCGACGAAGCTCTCGACGACGTCGGTGATGAGCCAAGTCGCGAAGCATGATGCCTGGTCCCATGTAAAGGTGCCCTGCTATGGTCCGTCTCGAAGACCTTTAGAGGCTTTGTAGACCTGACGTCCCATACTGCAACCAGTCCTTCTTGGGACGAAACAGCGAACTTCATCCCGTCGCTTGAAAACGAGCTGGAGAAGGAAGCCATGAGTGCGTTGGAGCTTCCACTGGGGGCACCGTATGTGACATTGTTGGAAGGGGAGTAGTATGATGAAGGAAGGCCAGGTACATGCGGGATGTGATTGAGAGGTTGGCCTGCTCCGTGGGTGAGGGATGGCGAAGGGGATGTAAGAGAGACGGGGGAAGGAAGTTTGAGGGTGGTTATTGGCGTGAAGGTCAATTTGCGTCCAAAGCCAGAGATCTGTTGGATTGATATTTTGGAGGAGTCTCCAACGGAGAGCAGCGTTCGGGAATCCGGAGATATTGACGCTAGAGGATAAAATAGATTATTCAACTACTCTTGAGACAGGAAGGGAAACCAACGTACTGTGGTTCACGGGAACATTCGACTTGAGTATGCCGACCTCCTCCATTGAAAGATCGCCGTAGCCACCTATGACGGAGGCTGCATCCAGCTCGCCAAATGTACTACCCCGGATGGCAACATCGTAGAATTTGACAGTAGCATCGTTGTTTGATACTACCAATCGAGGTTCTACGCTCGAATGGTTGGAACGCGCCAAGTTCAGCGAAGGCGTAAAATGGACAGAATTATTAATTGACCCTCGGAGAGCGATCTCCGATTGAGATAGAATTTGCGAAGGCGGGGAGATATCTGAGTGATACCTCGAGGATGGTGAAGAATCCGAGGCGGAAGGGAAGCGGTGCAATGAAAGGTGTATCTCGGCATCTTGACCTCCTGCTGCAAGGAGCATGCCTTTGCCACTTAGCTCGGAGCTGTCGCTACCAAGGCCATCAAGGGGGAAAGCAGAAATAGTGTTTGGTTGAAACGACGTTTCTACAAGCGTTCTCGGGGGTGAAGATGGATCGAGAAGGTTGTGCTGAACGATGGAGCTTTCGTGAACATAATGCACCACTCCTCGTTGCAAAGGACATATTAGGAGGTCACGAAGTTGACTATGAGCACAATAATCGAACGTTAACTCCTTGGTAGGCTCCGAAAATAGGTATAGACGTACATATGTGCAATGATAGCCCTTCCGGGAACGTATCGCGCAGGCTTTGCGGAGGTTAGGAGGACTGAGGAATCTCGAGCCATCGTTATGACTGAGTTTCAGTAGTCTTGTATTGGTTCGTACGCCAATTCAGGCGCTATTCGTGGGTCGTAGTAATCAGAAGTGTAGTGCGGTACTAGCCACTGTGTAAATGCAGTCTCAAAGCACCAATCGTGATTCGAATCAAGAACGTGTAGCCGCAGTGTTCGACGCGGTCTCGGGGTCGCTACCTTGATGGTCTTGTGGTCGTCGGTATGGGTGTTGTCGTCGTCGTTAGCAGCCTAGTAAAAGCTGTGTGGTACAGTTGATACACCGCAGTCGAGGGTACAAAGCAGAGCACTGAGTATATCGTCGAAGAGAAAAACTCAGCGGTCAAGTTCCGCCTGAGAAGGAGTGCCTCCCTTCGTTTGTAACCATACCTCATTTCATCCAATTTAGGAAGGGCAGCGCCACCTGATGATCACGTGTAAGGGGCTGCAGCCAATCGGACTCTGGAAATGGCCTTGGGTTGCCGGCCTCCCGACCGTGCAGAATTCGATGACGAGGGCCAAAATGACGAGATAAAAGGTAGGAACCTGAATTCATTGAGATTCCGAGTCTTTTCTGATTTTCTCCACCCGAATCTACCATTAGTTTGAATCTCAGATGCCTAGACATCATATTCCAAGAGTCTGTCAGACTAAAAAAAACCCCTCCAATGCTCTCAAAACTCAACACGCCCTTCAAAACATTGCTATCGCCGGTCTACCGGCTGCCAAGGTCCCGAGGAGGATCTCTTCAGCCCTGTCCTCGTGCTCACCCCAACGGTGTAAAAGCAACTACTCTTCAATCAGAAAACGACCCAGCCATGCGAACAGTTACCAATTCCAACTAGCCTTCTAAAGGCTTTATGTAAAATTTCTATTATATTCTAGCACTTTCGAAGCATCCCTTCATCCCCACACATCTCATTTGCACATCACAGTTGACAGCTTTCGCCATGATGATGACCATGACGTTGCTATAGCTATGCATGGGTTTTCCGAATAGAACGCGACACGACGCGCAATATCGGTAAACGCGCCGGATGGAACTCGGATAATCATCGAGTTGCAACTGCAACAAAGCTGACATGGCTGCGTGGCCTGCAGAGATATCTCCCTCTTAGCTCAGTTGGTAGAGCGCGTCACTAGTAATGACGAGGTCAGTCGTTCAAGTCGGCTAGAGGGAATACATTTTTTCAGCGCCAGGCATTTTGGAACACCTTGACCTATTCAGTCATCTGGTTGAAGACTAAATAAGGTTGGCTACTGACTAATTACTGATAGAGTAACGGTCAACTTACAGCTTCTTCAAGAGTCCAGATGGGTATAGTCGTTATGAGCGATCTTACGACTCGGAAACCAGAAATGCCTTATGTCCAGGACTCGAGAGCGAGAGCTCCTGAATCCTTTACAGCTGAGGGTGCCCTTGTTCTCTGGGCAATAGGATGAAGTAGAAGAGAAATATATTTTGAAAATAGATATGCAGATAAATACATGTGAAAGTACTAATGCACTATTAAGGATGGTATTACAACAGCAGCCCTGTATTAAGAAGAGAAAAGAAACGAGTGTACGGTTCACTTTTAGTCTACCATGAACCTTTTACTGCTTGTCCCAGTACACCTCAGCACGAGCCTTGACCGTGTTGCCAGAGGTGGGAGGAATGCCACCGCCGAGGATACCCTGCCACACACCAGTCATACCGAGACCGATGTGCCTGCCAGAGACGTCAAACTCGGCAACCGCAACCTGGTCAGAGCCAGCAGGGCGGGGGTTGTATGTCCAGAACTGGCTGTTGGCGTACGAGGCGTTGGCAGCGTTGGCGGCACCGACGACAGGGGTCGAGCTGACCAGTGAGATGTTGAAGACGTTGCCGTTGAAGTGCTGCAGCTTCATGTGCGAGAACCAGGGAGAGTCGTATAGAGCAAGGAGCGTGGGGATGTTGCTGTCGACACCACCGGGGAGGATGGTCGTAAGGTTCGAGGCGAGCTGCTTGCAAGCCGGGGTGGGGTTCTTGGGAGCAGGTGTGATCTGGCAGAAGTCGAGAGTGCCGTAGCCGGGGTTGAAGTACTTGCCAGCGAGCGAAGACATGTCCGCGGCGGGTGCCTTGGGCGCGGCAGGACGAGCGGTGGCGGCCTGAGGAGCAACAGACTTGATGGCCTTGTACCTCGTGTTGAAGTCCACGGGCTCGAGACCTAGAGCGCGGTCGTAGATGTAGTTCTTGATCACCTCACCGATCTGCATGCCGTGCTCATTGTCGTTGGAGAGGACAGAGATACCGATGCCATCATCGGGCATGCGGGAGATCTGCGTGTTGAAGCCCTGGATGAACCCTCCGTGCTCGAGGATGTAGTGCCCACGGTAGTACAGCTGGAGTTGAGCAGCGCCGTACATAGGGATGGAGTACTCGGGGAAGCCAGGGAGGTAAGGTCCAGAGGGGATGATGGCGGAGGCAACCTTGTCGATGACGGCCTCAGGGATGATCTGCTTGCCAGTGTCGGGGTTCTTGCCCTTGAGGAGGAGGGCCTTGAGCCACTGAGCCATGTCGACACCAGTGGTCAACATGCCTCCAGCACCGGAGAGGACGTTGCCGTCATCGCCAGCATCGGTACCGGCCCACCAGCGTTGCTGGCGGGGAGTGCCTGCAAAGGGGTCCTGGTAGGGGTTCCAGCCAGCACGGGCCATACCGTAGGCGAGCTTGCCAGGAGAGGTGAAGGCCTTCTGGTAGTTAAAGGTGGATGCTTTCATGCCAAGAGGCTCGAAGAGGTTCTTGGTGCAGAAGCGAGCGAATGGAATGCCGGTGAGCTTCTCAGGGACATAGGCCAAAACGGTGTAGACGACGTTGTTGTAGAGCCAGATGTCGCGGAATTCGGCTGCTTGACGGTGGAATCCGAGCTTCTTGGTCTAGGAGAAGAGGTAATCAGAGATGATCCCCTCAAATCACTATCAAACCACACTTACGACAGACTGGACGGTGTCAGAGTAGTGATAGGCAAAGTCGTGGAGTGGGTAGCCGGTACGATGGCTCATGGCATCCAGGAGGGTGGCCTCCCTCTTGCCAACGGGGTCAGTCATGTTGAACTCGGGAATAATGTCCGCAATCTTGCTCTCCCAAGTGATGGGCTTCTTGGAGAGGGAGGGATTCTCGATCAGGAGACCGGTAGACATCACGTTCAGGAGCTATTTTCAGAACAGATCGTCAGTTCGCAGGAACACTTAATGAAGTGGCGGTACGTAACAGACCTTTGTGTTGGAGGCAATGTTGAAGTAGGTGTTCTCGTTCACCTTGTCTCCATTACCGTTGGCGACACCGTAGCCCTTGACTTCGGTTTGCCAGGATCCGTCTTCGTTCTTCTTGACGTACGAGACGGAAAGACCCCCGGGCGAGTTCCACTCCTTGAGCATATTTTCGATGAAAGCGTCGGTCTGCGCATCGAGAATCTGGGCAGACGGCTTTGCTGCGGCGGTGGCAGCTGCAGCTGTGTATGCAATGTAGAAGGGAAGGACGCTGAGGAGTGCCTTAAGCTGCATGGCTGCGAACTTAGAAGCTGAGGTGGGATGATGTCGATACCCCTTCAATCCGCCCCATATTTTATACCAGGTCCTCCTCCTGCGATGTTTGGTAGGCTTCGTTGCTTGAAGAATTGGCGGAACTGGAGGTGGTGTTGAAACACAGCCTACCACGTGCGTCAACTTGTGCGTCAACCGAAAATGCTTGGCAGTGTCCTAGACAGATAGTTGAATCGAATACGTCAACCGTAGTCGAGACACATTCTGTACGTCGTTTCCTGCCTCATCCGTTCGGAACCGGTCCGTCACGGAGCAGGAGAGGATCCTGATGCCAATGCCCAACTCCGAGCTGAAAGCTGATGCAACTCAATCGACGAAGTCGGTGGTGATGGAGGACTTACCTAGGTCAGAAATGTCGAGACTCTGTTAACCCCAGGTTCATATTTGTCGGTCGTTTGATTCGCGCGCCAGGGGTTTTCCTTAACAGGTACGAATATCCTTTCGCCTCTTGCGCTCGATGAGTAAACCTGGAGAAAATGTTGGTGAGGTTCCCCATATCCAGTACTGCTCAACTGGACTGCGGTCTGTAACCGCCCTGGAACTCTGTGTCCCAACGTCTTGGCAGAGAAAGACGCGAGCGGGGAGAGAGGTAGTCCTCCCTGAATGTATTGAGATCTGGCTTGCGCAAGAATGCAGAGCATACGAGCGCAACATCGACCCAGGAACTCGATGGCATACCTTCCGGGATACGGAGGCTTAATAGTTGTAGTTGTCGTTGTCGTTGTAGAATTTCATGGTAAAGCTGGGGTTGCGCAGTGCTGCAATCCAGGCCGTTTGCTGAACGATATCAACGAAACATATTGTCAAAGGCAGCTCCAGCCCACCTGAAACAGCAAGCTTCGAGTTCAGTAACAATACTGCTTGTCATTTCAAAGAACTGCATACCGATGAAAATTTGCTGGTTATGCAGCGTAAAAGAAAGTGCCTTGCGAACGTCCGGAAAACGGCGGCCGGTTCCTTGTTTTCATCTGACGGTTGATTTTATTTCTCCATCTCCTAGTACTTGGAATCTGGAGACCTTCATCCGAGTAGAAATCTACCAGGAACAACTGTAGACGGTATAGATGGCGAGAACTACTTCGAATAACCAGGTATGCTGCCCAATGACAGGTACTTGTCAGAGAACCAGCACCGAGACCACCCTTGAAAGCTTGAAGTCGGGCGGCGAGCAGTAAAAACAACGGTTTACATTCATTCGTGCCGCACTCCCCGAGCGCAAGTTGAGAATGACAATGGTTGTCAGGTATGAGGAGAGGTTGTTTGGATTCAATGGTAATCTCCAAACATTCGGCATCAAGCGGCACGAAATCCAGCAGCATGACGGGCCAGAGTCCAGTAACGAGCTGAAGCTTGGCTGAAGCACCTCCTCGAACTCTGCGTCGTCGTGAATGGAAGATATCTCCTTTGGAGGCTGGTCTGGTCTCATCACCATAGAAGGAATGACGCATGAAGTCTCTTCATGCCTGTTACTTGGACCCGCCTTCAGATCCGTATTCGGTGACAACGAGTAGCAGCGGGCTTGGCATGCAAGATGAACTTGTGCCTTTGCGATTTCATTGGAAACTCAACAGCTCTGGCCAGCTTGTCGGCAGTGAAAGCTTAGTTTGTGGTTTCAGTATAAAAGATGGCGCAGAACGGGGAAGTATGGACATCATCCCACCTCAGCTTCTAAGTTCGCAGCCATGCAGCTTAAGGCACTCCTCAGCGTCCTTCCCTTCTACATTGCATACACAGCTGCAGCTGCCGCCGCCGCCGCAAAGCCGTCTGCCCAGATTCTCGATGCGCAGACCGACGCTTTCATCGAAAATATGCTCAAGGAGTGGAACTCGCCCGGGGGTCTTTCCGTCTCGTATGTCAAGAAGAACGAAGACGGATCCTGGCAAACCGAAGTCAAGGGCTACGGTGTCGCCAACGGTAATGGAGACAAGGTGAACGAGAACACCTACTTCAACATTGCCTCCAACACAAAGGTCTGTTACGTACCGCCACCTAATTATCTATTTCTGCGACTGACGATCCGTTCTGAAAATAGCTCCTCACCGTGATGTCTACCGGTCTCCTGATCGAGAATCCTTCCCTCTCCAAGAAGCCCATCACTTGGGAGAGCAAGATTGCGGACATTATTCCCGAGTTCAACATGACTGACCCCGTTGGCAAGAGGGAGGCCACCCTCCTGGATGCCATGAGCCACCGTACCGGCTACCCACTCCATGACTTTGCCTACCACTACTCTGACACCGTCAAGACTGTCGTAAGTATCCTTTGAAAGTGATTTGACGGGATCATCTCTGATTTTGCCGCTTCTTTCAGACCAAGAAGCTCGGATTCCACCGTCAAGCAGCCGAGTTCCGCGACATCTGGCTTTACAACAATGTCGTCTACACAGTTCTGGCTTATGTCCCCGAGAAGCTCACCGGCATCCCCTTTGCTCGCTTCTGCACCAAGAACCTCTTCGAGCCTCTCGGCATGAAGGCGTCTACCTTCAACTACCAGAAGGCCTTCACCTCCGCCGGCAAGCTCGCCTACGGTATGTCTCGTGCTGGCTGGAACCCCTACCAGGACCCTTTTGCAGGCACTCCTCGCCAACAGCGCTGGTGGGCCGGTACCGATGCTGGCGATGACGGCAACGTCCTCTCCGGTGCTGGAGGCATGTTGACCACCGGTGTCGACATGGCTCAGTGGCTCAAGGCCCTCCTCCTCAAGGGCAAGAACCCCGACACTGGCAAGCAGATCATCCCTGAGGCCGTCATCGACAAGGTTGCCTCCGCCATCATCCCCTCTGGACCTTACCTCCCTGGCTTCCCCGAGTACTCCATCCCGATGTACGGCGCTGCTCAGCTCCAGCTATACTACCGTGGGCACTACATCCTCGAGCACGGAGGGTTCATCCAGGGCTTCAACACGCAGATCTCCCGCATGCCCGATGATGGCATCGGTATCTCTGTCCTCTCCAACGACAACGAGCACGGTATGCAGATCGGCGAGGTTATCAAGAACTACATCTACGATCGTGCGCTCGGTCTGGAGCCCGTGGACTTCAACACGAGGTACAAGGCCATCAAGTCTGTTGCTCCTCAGGCCGCCACTGCTCGTCCCGCCGCGCCCAAGGCACCCGCCGCGGACATGTCTTCGCTCGCTGGCAAGTACTTCAACCCCGGCTACGGCACTCTCGACTTCTGCCAGATCACGCCTGCCCCCAAGAACCCCACACCTGCTTGCAGGCAGCTCGCCTCGAACCTTACGACCATCCTCCCCGGTGGTGTCGACAGCAACATCCCCACACTCCTTGCTCTATACGATTCTCCCTGGTTCTCGCACATGAAGCTGCAGCACTTCAACGGCAACGTCTTCAACATCTCGCTTGTCAGCTCGACTCCCGTCGTCGGTGCCGCCAACGCTGCCAACGCCTCGTACGCCAACAGCCAGTTCTGGACATACAACCCCCGGCCCGCTGGCTCTGACCAGGTTGCGGTTGCCGAGTTTGACGTCTCTGGCAGGCACATCGGTCTCGGTATGACTGGTGTGTGGCAGGGTATCCTCGGCGGTGGCATTCCTCCCACCTCTGGCAATACTGTCAAGGCTCGTGCTGAGGTGTACTGGGACAAGCAGTAAAAGGTTCATGGTAGACTAAAAGTGAACCGCACACTCGTTTCTTTCTTTTTCTTAATACAGGGCCGCTGTTGTAATACCATCCTTAATAGTGCATTAGTACTTACTCGTGTATTTATTTGCATATCTATTTTCAAAATATATTTCTCTTCCACTTCATCCTACTCCATAGTCGAGTCGGAGAACCGAGATGCGAATACACGCAGGGAACATCATTGGTCTTGGCTCGAATGTGATAATAGTACATAATCAGAATACAGCTAGATCTCACGAACTGCCAACTAGGTGCTCAGAATGTTCTTCCAGCGAGCACCCCCAACCTCTCCCAAGACCCTCTCGACTTCAGCCTGCTCAAGGTTCAGCAAGACTTTCCTCTCTCCCTCTGCCTTCCTCATCACAGCTGCGCCATCCTCGACGAGCATTGCTCGAGAAGCCACCAGCGAGTCTAGGACACGGTTCAGCTCATAGGGCGTTGGCTTTCTCTTCGGGTCGTCTTCGGATGGAAGGACGTTCATGTAAAGCAGGTGCTGGTGCTGAACCTATAGATTCCACTAGGTTAAACAATTGTGTCCACCAAAAAGCGTAAAACGACTATACCTCTCCCCATTTGATTTCGTCCACACCTTCCCTCTTCATGCACTTGACCAGAGAAGCTAACATCATTCGCTCGTGGAAGCTGCAGGCTTTGAGATATGCAGCCGTAGGGCTGTTCTGCATAAGCTGAATGACATCTTTCACTTGGTTGATTTTTGCAGTCTTTCCATCTTGCTGAGCTAACTCGACAGTCCGCCTGCGATTTCAGCTCAGTGGTGGCCTTTCTTAACGTGAAGAATGATCGCATACCTGCAAATATCTAGCACTCGTCGTGCATCTCCGCTTATACTGCTGACTTTCATGGCCGCAAACTTTACGGCATCGACTCCGATGACTTCCTTCTGGGTTTTCTCCTTCAAGCTCTCCTTGGCGCTATTCAGGCGAGAATGGACGATCTTCTCTAGCTGCTGTGTCGAGTAGGGTTGGAAATTTATGCGTATCATACCTGTAGAGTCGCAACATTCAGATTAGGGGAAAACGAAATTGAAAAGGCGCAGAACATACCCAATCGACTCCTTACACGACCACTCATGACCCTTTCGGGCAGATCCATAGTATTTGCAACGGCAATTACTACCAGCTTGCTCCCCACCATAGTTGGCCAATTGAAGAAATTGTACACCACATCCTGCTTGGTCGTTACCAGCTGATCAAGTTCGTCCATCAGCACCACGCTAATACAGTTTCAGTCAGCAATTTATCTCAAACAATCTCAGGAATGGTACAAACTAACCAAGCATGGCCACTACCAGGTCCTCTCATTCGACTACTGCCACCTTCAAAATGCCTCATCAAAGCGCGTAAGCTTTCTTTGTGGCTGATCTTGAGGTGTCCTTCTACTGCTGGGTTGTGCCCCGAAACACCTTCCCAGAGAAGATTGTAGGCCGCTGCTGGTTCAGAAACGCGCAGACCGTTAATTTCAACATAGGTGAATGGATTCGTGTCCTAGAGAATGAATCAGGAAAGCTGATGGTAGTGAGCAAGGGTGAACTTACACCAGCTTCAGCCATTCGCTTGAGTTGTCGAACAACTGCATGCACAGTTGCGGTTTTCCCCGTTCCTGGAACACCAGAGATGTCTATTGTGACGGTAACGGTTAATTTTAAGGCTTTGAAAATGGGGACGGATACCTACAGACACAACCTCCGCTGCCCTCCTCAAGCAATTCGCCGATACACCTCAGCACTCTCTCGAACTCTTCCTCTCTGCAGGGCAACACCTCAGGTCGGCTTCCCACATGCAGTACATGCATGGCCCGTATCCATGGATCCTTTTTCAGGTGCGAAAGATTTTCCTTCGTCACTGCTTCTCCATGAACCTCTCTGGCACGAACTGTGAATTTTGACGCCTTCTTTGAGGGTGAAGAAAGAGCGGCCTTCGATCTTCGCTTTGAGTGAGGTGTTGGGTGAACAAGGGTCTTGGTACGCCGTTTCCGAGGCGTTTTGGGTTCATCTCCAGCGCGTTTCCGTTTCCGTGAGGGTGTTTTGGGCTCGTCGAATTCTGCGTCATCGGGCTCATCGTCCGAGGCCACATCTTCAATTTCTTCTTCCTCCTCTTCATCTCCAGAGGCTTCGTACTCGTCTTCAGTGCCGCCTGCCTCCGATTCTGAGGGTATTTCAGCGTCTTCGTCGAGCCTGACCTTCTTTCGTGGACTTGCTCCGTCCTCTTTTTCATGAGTTTTCTTCGCCTTTTCCTTCTTCACCTTCTCTTCCTTCTCCTTTGTTGACCGTTCCTTTTCTTTTTTCTCCTCCCGTCGCCGAATTTCAGCGACATCAACGTCCCACATATTTCCACTTCCCCACTCCATCTCGATTTCACCATCGAGGTCACTGGCAGGAGGTTCTGATGTTGAGGGATGTGCCATCATACGATGCGAGTCCCAGTCAAAGTCATAAAAAAGACCTTTGTCTTGTATGACTGCGTAGCGGCAATAGAAGGTATTTTCATCGAGCATGTCGCCTTCCTCGTAGTACCGTGCTCCACCCTTGCGTTTCGTCGGCGAAGAGGTAGATGCTGCCTGGTTATTAGGAGCCTTGGATGTGACGGTACAATGCCCCATAATACATTCCGGGAAGGAAATAGGTGACACCTGGATCGAGTAAAAGAGTTCATTCTGAATAAAAGCTGCGTCAATACTGTGGCCACCCGCGGCAAAGGATGTAAATAGCTACCTCGAGATGTTCCCTCTGAGCTCGATGCCTCGGTAGTTCCTTTTCCCTCAGGAACCAATGTATCCTCAGCTTCATTTTCTCCACGTCCAACTGCCCTTCCTCACCCTTCTTCCGAACCTCCCACATGGCGAGTATCACAGCAATGCTGTATTTCCCTCTCTTCAGATCAATATCATCCGTTCGTACCAAGACTGTGTCCCCAACACTGAAAACTTGAGTGTCTTCATCACCCAATTCTCTCTTCTTCCCCTTCCCTCTTGCAGACTTTGAAGGTGATCTGTAGGCTTGAGTCTGGACTTGGTTGCTCATTTCGAATGAACGATAGAAGACAGATTCCAGTTCTTCCTCGTTCTCCAATGCTGCTTTTTCTTCTTCGTCTGCCTCTAGTAAATCAAGATCCTTGTTTGTGGGACGAACGTAGAGAGGCTCGCCAACCCATGCACGATGTAGCTCCTCTTTGCCTTGTCTCCTAGATGGTGTTGTCATAGGAAGAAAGCGTGAAGCACGTCTTGGTGTCACTGGCTGAGACCTTGACATTATGGAGGTCTCTTTCAATGGTCAGCAGCGAGCAAGAATTGAGAGACGACGACAGCAGCGACTGTGACAGCGGCGACAAGGCAACTTGCAATGATCAGAACGTGACACAATTCTTGTAACCGATCACGAGAGGTGTGACAAGCGCGTTTCGGGTAATCGCCATTTTCTGGATCATTGATCAGTTTCAGAGAAGGCACAAGAGTCATGAGACAACATACCACTCGTCTTGCATGGCAAGATGGCCGAGCGGTTAAGGCGTGTGACTCAAGCGTAGCTTGCCTGCTTTCGCGGGTTCTCATCATCGTATGATGGCGTGGGTTCAAGTCCCACTCTTGTCAACCTTTTTCTTTCGTGCATGGCGGTTGAAATTTCCCCCTGGTTTTCAGCATTTTCCCAATCTTATCTACCCCGGGTCGTATCCTTCAAGCTGCGGAATGTCATCAACACTTTCTCGTTTCTGCCTCCAAGTGTCACGAGGATTTCCTCCCCAATTCTGTTTCGTTCTCTGTCCCTTGCCCAATCATGACTTTTTTCATGGGCGCCCTGCTCACGAACATATATCCTGCCTGGCCCATGTCTGACAGTAACTCAAGACTTCCCACATTGCCACCGTCAACAGGCTTATTCTTAACCCAGGATTGCTCGATGGTGCAATTCTTATGAATACCATTCAATTCTCCTGGATTTGCCTCCGCATCAGTCCAAGATGACTCGTTCCCCGCACTGATCACCGGGATCGCGGTGCGGTTGCCAGGCGTGCTGTACTGTCTTACGCGCTGCTGGTTCATGGATGTTGCGGTCGTGGCGTATAAAGGGTAGAGTTCAAAGATGCCCCTTACTGCTCACTATCTAGAGCCCCCAGGTCGTGCCAGCTTCTCAATTCTCTCACCTGACACAATGTCTTCTGCTGTAACTACTCCTCTCAATGTTCTTCCACCAGAGTACTATGACAGATTCCTCTCTGACGCCGCAAAGAATATGAAGCCTAGCCCCAGTACGCCTATTCTCTCTCTATACCATTCGGCCTACATTTCTTACGCCTTACTTCGGTAGTCCGAATCCTTTTCCCTCTCGAAGATACACCAGGGCTGATCTCTCTTCTTGCCGGAAAGCCTAATCCCGAAACCTTCCCTTTCGAATCGTTCTCATTTACTGCTCGTTCTCCTTCCGGAGGTCCCAGTACCCAGCTCACTCTCGAAGGCGGAGATCTCACACAGGCTCTTCAATATGGATCGACGGCGGGCATTAAGAACTTGATCGACTGGGTGTATGGACTCCAGGCGTTTGTGCATGGGCGTAAGAGAGGAGAAGGCGAAGGTTGGGCTTTGAGCATTGGCAGCGGAAGTCAGGACGTCATTTATAAGGTTAGCATCTTCGTCTTAGACATCAAAGCCTTCGTCACCGGAATCTTGCTAGGCCGTACAAGTTCTAGTTAATCCGGGCGATCCTGTTCTGATCGAGAAGCCGGTGTTTGCGTGAGTAGCCCGATTACTGCACCTATGCCTCCAGATTGAACATGATGTAGAGGCGTAATACCGATGTTCGAGTTTCTGAAATGCGAACTGATCGGTGTGTGTTTCTCCTCGTTTGATCATTCCAGGGACATTGAACTGGGCTGCAGAGGTTGAAACCGACAGCAATGGTATTGACTCCGCCTCCCTTCGCCGCACTCTGGAATCTTGGCCTGCGGGTAAAGCAAAACCTAAAGTGTTGTATACCGTTCCGGTACATCAAATTATATCGAGTCTCCGGACGCCGTGTATCTGATGGAGTTTCTAGTATGGGTCGAATCCATCCGGTGCAACGGCAACCATCGAAAGAAGACAGCAAGTCCTTCAACTTGCGAAGCAGCATGATATCATGATCTTGGAAGGTATTATCTTCGATGTGATCCAAGCATGTCACCGTTTGACACTACGTCCTAGATGACCCGTACTACTACCTCTACTATGGTTCTGACCCTCGACCACCGTCCTATTTCTCCCTTGAGAAGACCCTCCTCGGTGAAGTTGGGCGAGTTGTAAGGTTTGATAGTTTGTCCAAAGTTGTCTCAGCTGGTTTAAGGATCGGATTCGTATGCGGACCCGAAAGAGTTATCAAGGCTATTGATTTCCTGGTACGGGTGTTCATCTACTCTACCCTATGCATTAACACATATTATCCCGCAGACTTCGTCTTCCAACCTCGAACCATCGTCCCTAACGCAGATGATCACGTTCAAACTACTCAATACATGGGGCTACGAAGGTTTTAAAACACATGCAATCAAAGTCGCTGAATTCTACAAACAGAGGCGAGACGTCTTTGAACGAGCCATGAACGAACATATGAAGGGGCTAGCCCAGTGGAGTACACCGAAAGCCGGGATGTTCTTCTGGTATATCTACTCACATCTACGTTATTTCGTATCTCTTATTATTTTTCCAGGTTTAAACTCCTCATTGACCCAGACCCATCTCAGGAAGGCGACTCCGAATTCCTCATCCGCACGACCGCATTCCAGAATGGAGTCCTTGCACTTCCTGGAACGGCGTTCCTACCTAATGGCGGAAAGACCGCATACGTCAGAGCGTCATTCAGCCTGAACAACGAGGCGGATACGTTTGAGGCTTTGAGGAGATTGAAAGAGGTCGTACTGGGTGCGAGGGTCCAGAAGATAATGACAGCATAAAAACCACTATATCTGACCTAAAAATAGAATATAGTGCGAGACTACCTTGCTCCTCGTCTGGGATATGCTCTGACAGTCCCTTCAACCGTGATAGGCGACTAGAATTTGTACCAGTAAAGGTATTTATCTTTACAACCGAATGCATTGATCTGAGAATCCAAAACATAGTTGGCATTCCGTACAACAGCCCTTGCTACAGCCTGCAATATACACGCATGAGATTATCAACCTAATTACAACTCAAGAAATAAGCAGTGAGGATATAAGCCTGGCGCTGTGGTAGTCCCTAACCCTGATACTGGAGACTTATAGTCTCCAGAACATTCTTGAGAGAGAAACGAAGTTCCTCCACCTCCATTTGATCGACATCGCCGTCTTCCGCACTCATGGAATGGGTGGGATCCAGCTTGGAGAACTTCTTCAGCATGCGACGAAGCATATTGACGGGGTAAACATCGATTTGTTCAGCCTTGATACCCAGGAAAGCCCGGCGCACAGCGTCAAATTTATCGTCTGCAATGTATGAGATGGCGCGACCGTTCTTATCAGTTACCTCTATAAGTTGGATCATCAGCACGTCTGGGATAGATACTATATTGCAACCCACCCGTCTCGTTTTTTTCCTGTACTACAATGGTGGCCTTTCCCCTGACGAAGTCCGATGCAAGATAGGCGGCAGCTGAGAAAACCGTTTAGCGAAGCTCAGGCTAGGAGTAAAACAGACGCACTAGTTTTATTGCCTTCCCTTCGCACCTCTGCCAGGCCGCCGGCACCAACGACCCTCCTAACGTTCGCCGCCTCTGTAGCAGCGTTGGCGGGCTGGGACTCAATGGGACGATGGGTGATCACTCACTGATGATATTGTGAGCATCGACGACGCGGACATCACCTTCTGGAATGTCCGGGCCGCCAAACGCAGACTTGAATGTCGGTGTCGGTTTCGGTGCTGAGGACCACAAGTGCATTGTAGTAGGCTGATGTTCAGTAGGTGTTAAGGAGATGGTGCAGCCTCGTTACAATTCCCACCGTACTTATATTCTTTCATATAGAGGTAACGCCATATTGAGATGATTTCCAGTTGGTGGCCTGCGGTGGTGCATCCTCAGATTGACGCTCTAAAACGTGGCATGCCCATCGTAGAAATCAGTGTGTTACTTTCCCAGGTGAAATAGCTGCTCTGCCTCCTCCGCCGGTCACTATCGATTGGTTGGCCTTCAAAACGTCACTACATTTGTAGTGCCGTCCACAAATTAAAGTCATTTGAACGTGGATACCAGACCACCTGAACAATGTAGACGCCCAGAGACGTTCTTTCCCCGTTTCAACATGCAGGCCATGTGTTAGATAACGGCCTCACCTGTGCTTTGCCTCAAAACAGGTTTCTGGTGCACAAAGGATGGTTAGACAGGCACCAACTCCCAACGCCCGCTTGCCACATGCAATGTCAGCTGAGGATTTGCCAATGCACCCTAATTGAGAATCACGTAAGGTTGGAATATGCCCAGGGCGGAAGTACGCTGTAGACGAGGTGTCCTCGACATCGAGGTCGGGAATCGCTCCCTTCGATTTCGGATTCCATCTAACGATAAAACTTCTGGCTCAAAGCGGGGAATCAAGATGACCACAACCTGGCGGAGAATTCGGCGGTAGTTGGTCGGTCTGGTCGATCGCCCTCGTGTTCTGTGCTTTTGACCTGCTTCAGCCTCACACGAGAAACGTTTTGATCCCTTGATAAGGTTTCATTTAGTTCACGGGTATGGGCGCTTATGTCTTCCGTATCGTAGCGCCAATCGATAAGCCGTGGTCTTTGGGGTCCAGGGATATTCGTATTCCTAAGAATGGTGCTACAGGACACATTGAAGCTGTACAACATCAATGCGAGCTGGAGCTACGTGCGTTCGGGCTGGGTCCAACAGCAATTATCTATGATACGATGGGGAGTTTCAATATCGAGAGACGGAGAAAGTGAGGTATAGATCAACTCACCACATCGGCCTTGACAGGCTATGTCAGTGTTATAGACGAGGAGCACTGCAGAATTCGACGATTACCATTGTTCCTGACGCAATCATGCGCTCGTTAAGTGGCCTTCATTTTATAAGAGCCGGAAGTCGTTTGTGCGGGAGCTGGAAGAACTCATGCAAAATCGTAAGCAATACATGCCAACTGCTACGGGTCTATATGTCTGCCTCGACTCGTTCTCTGCGGCTTATGTTTTGTAAACTCTTTTCAAGTAAATCTCTCTCAAACTTACCATTTCAGGTGTTCTCCAGGCAGCATGACCGATGAAGTAGCTTGAACGCAGACTGCGCAAGGTAGCTCCCGGTCTGAGTCCTCTACCGCTTGAGTCCTGTGATCAAAGGTTGCATAAAACAACCGTGAAATCGAAAAAAGGAGCGTTGCTAGTTTTGGCTCCCGCTTCAGAGTAGTTTCCGCCCATATTTGGCAGCTTCTTCCTTCTAAGTTTGGGTTCGGGAGAGAAACGGTGGGCAACTCTGAATGAGGTGAGTCAGGAGAAATGGGGCTCGGCGGACGGAATTTGCCGTCGTATTTTCCCAGGGCATCCACTCAACTCTACAAACATGAATTTGCCGTTCCGCCCCTGCCTGTTCTTGCCTACAGCAAAAGCAACATTGACACCCACACTCTAAGCGTTAGACGCTCATATACGGGGCACGCTCAGCGTCTACTCGCTCAACTAAGCACCAGGCGGCGGGTCTGATTATCTGGGAAGCAAGCTAAAGCAATCGTCTTGTCGGGTCTAAGCCATGCATGATGGAAAAGTCGACCTCGCTTCGTCCCGTCACGCGAGAGATTCAGGATGAAATTAGCAAAACTTGCGCCGCCTTAAATGCGTATGCCGCTCTCCTTACGGGTATCGCTCGGGCCTCGGATGCCAACTCTTGGTTTTTTTTTCCCCACCTCAGGGTTCACCACCATTCTCGCCTTCAACTATCGAGGTAGAGACCTAGTGTGGCCATCGATGTACAGAGATGGGTTGATCCATTGTCGCTACATACAGACGATCGACTTTTATGTCTGAATGTAACTGACTAAGTATATTGGTATGACAGCTCGCAAAATCAAATACTACACCTTTCGGAAGTGGAAGTCTGTGGTCACATATCATCAGCCTTCGATAACTGATAGCGAAAATGATACATCCCTTACAACCGTCGTCTGAAGGCGGCCACCTGTAACGAACCACTTGCAATTCCATATATGCTTAAGTACAGGGACGAACGAACCTGTGTGTTTGAGAACTACCAGAACATGTCCTAGAAACTTCTCTCTGTGCGAGTGGGTACGCTCTTATGTCTTTCGCGTACATCTGGAATGATCAGACCAGGATCAGATCATCCGAGCGCCCCAAGGGCCAGCTCTGACTAGTGCTCACTTATTCGGCTGACATACCGGATTAGCAGATACACCAGTGATATATTTCGCCGAATGCGGAGAAGGTATGTATTCAATGTCTTCTAGCACAACTTCTATTGACAGCTCTTCGTTGACTAATGAAACAGCGGACCTGCTTATAATATGAAGCTTTGGGCTTTCAAGACGCTCTCCAGAACTCGAAACATCACCCATTTTTTACCATGACCTTTGTTTTCGATTTCCAGATGCTCTCACCGCTCCCCATTCTGCTTCTCGCGATCATCTGCGCATATCTGGGAGGCTGCACCAGCCTCCTGTCCTGTCCCATTGAAGCCTCTCAGAGTCGACTGAGGGATGCTATACGCTCGTTTCTCTACCGGCCCTTATACGAAACGTTCCTACGCTTCGCGATATATATCGCCTCTACGGGCCCAGTTCCTCAACATATAGCCTTTATCATGGACGGGAACAGACGTTGGGCGCGAGCTCGTGGCCTGGAGGTTCAGGAGGGACACAGACATGGCACTAAATTGACCAAGGCAAGCAGCGTGTTGCCAGTAGCTAGCTCGAGCAATGGCTGACCTACCATCTACACAGATGCTGGCTCTCGGGTACACCCTTGGTATTCAGTGTGTCTCGGCTTACGCGTTCTCTATCGAGAACTTCAAACGTCCCAAAGAGGAGGTGGACGCACTTATGGACGTACTTGTGGAGACGATGGAGAATATGACTGCTCCCGGGTACGCTCAGATGTCAGGATCAGCGCAGAATGTAAATCTCACCAAGTGCTTTTAGAGGCGTGCTTCATGAACATAAAGCTCGATTCAGGCTTATCGGCCGCAAAGACCTGTTACCAGAACATGTGAAGCGAGTAGCTGATGAAGCCGAGGAAAAGACCAAGCATTACCCCAAGTTAGTTCGGACTGACTATCATTTCGGATGACTCTCTGACGACGATACCAGAACGTTTAACTTCTGCCTAGCTTATACGTCCCGAGATGAAATGACCGATGCTATCAAGACCTGCGTACGACGACGTCTGCGGGAGGACCTCAAGACTCCTGACAATGCACGGTCAGTTGGTCAACTTAAAGGTGTCATCATCATCATGAAACTGAAATACTAAACGACTGTTCCTCAACAGGGGTTATATCACAGAGAGCGATATTGAAAAAGAACTCATGACCAATCGTACGGGTTCTAAGGATGGATGGGGAAACCCTCCCCTTGACATCCTGGTTCGTACATCGAGTGCTAAAAGGCTGAGTGATTTTCTCCTTTGGCAGGTGAGAGTTATCAATCTGATGATATCGGAGGCTAGTTGCTGACGCCCGACGCCTGCAAAACAGTGCTGCGAAAATACGCAGATTCATTTCTTCCCACTCAATTGGCCTGACATTAAAGTTTTCCATTTCGCTTGCATCTTGCTCGATTATCAGCGAAAGGTTTGGGCAAGTTCTCTTAGAGCTTGAAGGTTGTGGGCAAGCGTTACCCATTCCTGACTCCCCAAGCAGCAGAGTTGAATAGGATGCCTGATTCTGTGGTCAAGCCATGTTTAGTACTTCTCAAATAAATCCAATCATGCCAGTGAATCCTTATCACACCTCCCCGTCGGAAAGTCTGTACAAGAACGCTAAAATCCTTTTCATGTAACTATAGTAGCAACCTATCATCGTATTTGATAAGTAACTGGGCGAAATGAGTATGTACAAAGTTGAGCAAGTCAGACCGGATCTTGCTGATATATCTATTGAACCCGGCTACGTAGAGCATCTGTCCAACAAAAAGCAGTCGACGGAGGTATCGTCGATTACGATAACGGCGCTTCTCTTCTTGCGTGAGAGCTTTCTTGGGGTCTGGGTCACGGTCCAAAACATGTTCCTTGAAGCTGGAAAGAATCTCAAGCAGATTTGGAGCAGAAAAAAGAGCATCCAGAATGGGAAAGTTGGTGGAGGCAATGAAGAATGCGACATAAATGCCTACACTCTTAATGCCATTGAAATCGAAAGTGAAATTGCGGAGGGTTTCCAACAGGCTGAGCCGTGAAATAAAAGACATGGCAGCAGGATAACGAGCAGAAAGAATGGGAAAGGCTATGAGAAGAGAGAATGCACGGCATGCATTGTAGTTTCGCGAAAAGTAGTGCTTCAAGAGAAGGGTTTGGTGGCGACGAACCACTCGAAACCAGCTAGCTGCAAAGGATCTCGAACGTCTTCGGTCGATAAGGAATTCTGAGAAGGATGCATGAAGGAAGGAGATTGGCGTTTCTCGACTAGCTCTTTTTGAAGGGATGTCAAGAATCGAGTGCAAGTCGATGAGATGAAGATCTAATTGCCCAGAGGGCATATTGAAGACTTCTTCAAAGTACGCTGGGGATTGGTATCTAACCCGAGGAAAGAGAAATGATGATGCCGCATCTCTGAGACCAAAAGTCCCTCCATAGCATAATATTCCCATGACATCGGAGACGATGAGTTGGGAGTGTGAAGCCACCGACTGCAGGATTTTTGAGTATAGTGCATCAAGTTCTGCAAATGGATCCTCCGTGAGGTCCTTCCCCGATATTATACCCAGTATAACATCTAGGTTGTGCTTGGCATCCGCTCGGGGTGCAGCTACGAATCGAACGACGGTCGAGGGATAAATAAAGTGGCCGGAAGATCTCTCGATCAATAGACGAACGGTGTCGTCTGGTGGCCACCTTCCAAGGTGTGGGTTTCGTTCCAGGATCTCGCCAAATCTACACCTGAGAAATAGATCGATGTCGGCATTGGGATTCAATGTGTGGTCAAGAACGATGTGGGTTGTCATCTCCAATAGAGGGCTACTACTGAAGCTTTCTCGCGGCTGGCGTTCTGGTCGGCTCGAAACCAGAAACCGGACCGACAGGTTATGCTGTGCGGCAAAACAAACTGCGTCAAGGATCTCTTTTTGTTGTTCCTCGTGTGTTTGCGATGAATATCGAGCAGCGCACTCTTCCAGCCCATCAATAATAATGATCTTCCGATCCCGAGGCTCTCCGGAGTAAGGTACAAGGAGAGGGTGAATGATAAGGGCGGTCATCTGGGTTCGCAGAGATTTCTCAAACAACAGAGGGTCATTGGCGATAGCGTTCTCGATATAAACGCGAGTGTCGGGGATCGCCAGAGCCATTTGGTAGGCCAGCGTAGCTACCAATGCAGTTTTATTGTTCCGCCCATCACTCATGAGTGAGAAGTAGAAGCTTCCAGCGAGGATGCCGTTTTCAGACCAGCGACTGGCTAAAGTTTGGGTGATGGCAGACTTCCCGGCGCCTGCTGCGCCGCTGAGCCATAGGATTGGGTTTCCTTCTTCGCTATCGCGGGCCCAACTGTCCATTCTCTCCATGACAATTATCCGAGTGCCTGGATAACATGTAGCAGGATTGTAGCGTTCAGCAGAATCGTGTTGGGCTCTTGCATTTGCTTTCTCTGCAAGAATTCGGAATGCACCTGATAAAGCCAAGTTCTTTGACCAAAATCAGATAAAGAAGCCGTTCAGAATGACATACCTTCGTCACGAGTATATACATTTGTGTTCTGAGTAGTCACGGCCGTGAATGCTCCCCCGTATATGGAAAGATTCTGTGCGTTTTCGAGTATGGACATGGGAACACGGCGGAGAAAGAAAGTTTGGCAAACACGCGCCTAGCTAAAACGTGTTTGGGGCCAATTGTCAATTGCAGGCTGGAACAATGATTTCCGAATGTGGGTAATTTTCTTCTCTTCCCCAGCTTTCCCTCCCTCAAATTCTAGAAGGCAATCATGGCTAAAAGGTTTCCAAAACTCCGATGGGCAGATGACTGGAGGACCAAGACGTACCAAAATTAGATACAACCACTTACAGAACAAGTAGCGTCTGTAAAACAGCAACATAATATCGGTATGGTACCGTTCGGCACAGGATGGGATGTCATTTTAGAGAATTCACGTCGCAATGAATTATTGGCCTACAGAGAGGTGTACAGACAGAGGTGTACTACTAGTAATACGACCAACAAATCAACTCTCAGAAAAAAGGCACAAACTCGGAGAAAACGGGATATACTGTTACAAAAGCCAGTATTACGACGCGCTGGGAGTTAGGCAATATGGTTCTTCAGCAGACCTCAGCGTGAGCCCTGACGCTATCACCAGAAGTGGGAAGGGCACCAAATCCGACGAGACCAATGTGGCTGATCGGAATGTCGAACTCGGCAGCTGCATCCTGGCCAGGGCCGGCAGGACGAGGTATGTATCCAGAATCGGGTGTTAGCGTTAGACGCGTTGGGGGCGACAGTACGGCGAGGGTGGAGCTGATTGACGCGATTTTGAACATATCAAAGTTGAAGTGCGCGAGTTACGTGTGCGAGAACCAGGGGGAAGTAGTATTCAGCGAGTGGGACGCCGTTGTGGATGGCGCCAGGGAGGGTCGTGGTGAGGTTGGCTGGCGGTCAGCACCTTCCAGGAGGAAGTAGGTTTAACCTAATGGAAGTTGAGAGTTCTGTATCCGGGGTTGGAGTAAGAACCAACGGGCTTCGAGATGTCTGCGGCAAGTTGCCTGGGCGCGGACGGACGGGCAGCCGTTCTTGCCCTTGGTGAGAACCGCTTTGGGCCTCTGGGCCATGTCGATGCCAGTGGCCAACATGCCTCCAGCACCAGATTTGACGTTTCTGTCGTCATTGACATCGGTACCAGCCTATCAGCGTTGTTGGCGGGGATATCCTGTGAAAGAAATCCTTGCATGGGCCTCAATGACCACATGGCACGGTAAAGGCAAGCTTTCCGGGAGAGTTGAAAGCCGGCCAGTTGTTGCATGCCGAGAGGCTTGAAGATGTTGTCCGTCGCGAAATGGGCGAGGGAGATCCTAGTGGCCTTCTGCGAGGCACAGGACAAGATGGTGAGGACACCGTTGTTGTCACGCTGAATATCACGAAACTCGGCAGCAGGGCGGGGTAATCCTCGAATTCCTTGATCTGAGGAAGGGGCAAGGGGTGAGAGCCAGGTCAACATGCATAGCATCAGATACTAACGACGGACTCGGCGGTGTCAGAGGAGTGGTTCGAGGCACCGTGAAGGGGGTAGCAACTGCGGTGACTAATACAGTCGGGAAGGATGATGTCCCACTACTCAGAAATGATATCGCTCATCTTCGAGTGCCAGGTGATAGACTTCAGGATGGGTCATGAACCATTATTGCTAATTTCCCCTTCCAAGCTCTTGCTGGTGGCAGTTCTGATATCTGAGTTTCAACGGTCTCTAGTGAGAACGGAGGAGGGAGCGAAGGCGAAGGTGGGGTGAAGTAATCTTGTCTCAGCATCGTTCGCCATCAAGTTTGTGGCTTCGGATCCCTCCATCTCACAGCGCTAGAAACATCGCTTCACAGACCTCCGTGAAAGCCATCCACCAGGGCAGACCGCATGGCAGAGGATGGGGAACGGATGAGGAGGGGGAGATGAAAGATTGGTTATGGAGCTGCTGTTGGCTCTGCGCGGAGGTCGGGCCGTCCTTCGTATCCTGGCTCCGGATGAACTTGAAGAAAACTGTGATGTTGTAAATTTCATGTCGCGGAAAAGCAAAGTGGTGTATTGGCTCACCTTTCTCCTGGTTGATTCTCACTCAACACGACATCCAACTTCCGTGAAGAGGGGAAGAATGGGCACCTGTCAATGACACTGCCTTCATTCCGTCTTGGAATCTTGATGCCCTTGAGGCTACCGTATCCTAAGGAAGAACTGGCCGCCAGAGACTGAGCAGGCTATCTTCAAAGGCTGGGTGTTCCGTCGACCTTCTGGAGCGCATATGATGCCTAAACACTGGCGGGATGAAGGTGAAGAGTCGTGAGGAAGTAATGCTAAAATATCAGCACGGACGGTAAGTAAACACGGCCTGCGGTGGTTTAAAGAGACGTACACGTTTCCCCGTATGGTTTTGGCTGAGAAATACCTCTATGAACGCCTTGTTCTTCTCAGGGTTCCGAGCTTCAAAGATATAGCGTCCTCCCTTCAGGATGGTCCAAATGTTCGAAGGCAGCGTCCTCATAATCGTTGAAATACCGTGTCATGAATCAATATTACCCGGCGTGGCGGCATTCATCGCAAGGAGTTCTTGTCCTTATCTTCCTCCCTTTAAACACTTTAAGCTTTTAGCTTGAGTGGGAAACGAATGAAAATCCGTTGCGCGTGTCTGAGGGAGGAGAGGGCGAAGGACGAAAGGCTGACTAAGCACCCAATCGGGCGTCCGAGTCACTCCCTAGAGGCGCACTCAGGCTCGACCTCCTTACACCAGGCTGGACATACTCAGAGCCGCCTCGCACCTTACGCCACATGCTATAGTATTCTCTTTGAGCCGGATTCAGACGTTGTTCTCATTCCTATCCTACCACGTCCTAGCTCAGGGCCTACTATTAATTCAAGTTGACGCTATTGTCAGAACTCAGCTAGTCGCTTCACGGATCTTACTCGATATCTCTGCTTAGAGGATACTCTGGCTGTCTCATTGACCTGGTGCTACATCCAGGGGGAAAGTTCAAAAGGACTTGAGGATACAGATGTCAGCATCCGCGCTTCGTGTATTACAACCCCTGGGGAGAAAACCAACAGATGTTTTACAACTCGCATTCCTTCCCCACATGGTGTCTTGTACGCTAGTTGCATTCCGGTCGCCACTTTATCACCGGCCTTCTCGCTCGTATGGGTGCTAGCACAAGGGCTAAATGATGGGACCGGTGGCTTCAAGTTTGTATCATGACTAGATCTAGGGCGTCGCAGAGCTGGTCCAATACAAGTTCCTTCAATCGAGAAATATCTCACTTGCAGTCTCGGTGGTCCAATGAGAGAATCTCTCGCCATTTTTCAGAAAATTTTACCAAGAGGACGTGAAGCTTCGACTCGAGTACGACTACATTTCCCGTAGTTCTCGCTTGCTTTGCCAAATGGTCCTCTGACAACCCTGTATGCTGACCGTCAGGCGAGCAGCGGCTATGGCTCCAGGGCGAAGCTAGCTATTCTAGAGAAGATAAGAACCGTATTCCCGCCACTCTGACGGCTGAAATGAACATAATCCGATAACAAATATGGGAAAGTTCGTCGTCGAAATTGCTTAAATACTCTCCCCTCACGCCGTCGTCTTCAGCGCAACTGGATGCCTCTTGGACTCCAGAGCACTTCTAACAGAAATCTCAACCTTTGTGAATCTTCTTCGATATGACGTTCCCCAAAGCTGCCCTCATCTCTCTTGCACTTGGCTTCGCTGGATCCGCCGTTCTTGGAGCTGCCGTCAAGCAAGACCAGGCTTAGAATTCTACGTTCGTATTTCCATTACTCATCGCGCCACGATCCGTACTGGGTCACATGCAAAGTGGGCACGGACTGTACGAAAGCTATCGACGAAATTGACAGCCAAAACGGGCGAACGGCAATGTGCGGAGGTAGTTGGTCCGGCTACCGTTCACTCGATTCCCTCAAATGCGTTGAAAAACAAGTACGGACGGCCGCAGGGAGCCCTGAGGAGCAAGCAAGGATCGAGGCCGATCATAAAGCATACGAGGAATGGGAGAAAGCCCAGCAAGCCGAATGAAGCTGGTCAAGGAGAAGTTACCGCGGGGAGCTGTGGGTGATATAGCTGTCGAGCTCCTGAAGGACGCGCCGCCCGAGATCAAGAAGCAAGCCAAGGAGTCGAAGAAGTTGGACGCATTGCTTGGACCCTCGTCTGACATGTCGAAATTTGACAACCGGGAGGGACATACACAGGACGACCCCGACGACGCCAACGTGAATTTGTCCTCTGTTCCAGAGGGGTATTATCAAACGAAGCAGTACGTGACGGAAATAGCGCCAACGCTATCGGACGAGGACTTGAAGCTAGCACCCGAGGCCCTGAAGGCGCGATTGACACAATTAGCGAAGGAGAGATTGGCGAAGGAGGAGACCCTACTATCTTAACGGATCGTAATTACTCATCACGTCCACAGACACGACGTTTGTACTCAATGTCTCTGTGTTATAAGTAGCTACTACAAGGGTCCAGAATCTTGCCTATCTCTAGAACTAGCTATTATGCACGAAATGTCATCGCTTTGGAAGTGGGAAGACCGTGCCAGTGAGGGCATCCGGAGAGTTGGTAGGAGGTGTTGTAGGTATACGAGAGTGGCTTGTGGGAGTTACATACGCAGAAATGACTAGTGGTGGATATCCAGAGTTGGGGATTTGTCGGCAGGATCTACATCATCGTTAACATGGATATACCAAAGGGGTACGGGCGCCTACAGTCATATGCGATTCTGGGCAAATCTACACAACCGACATTGATAGGACTGCGGTATCTCCAAAGATGATATTCATATTCCCAAAGAACCAAGGCGAGGCTGCAGTACTTACCGCTGTACCACGAAACCAAGTTCTTTATCCCACTCATTACCAAGCTCTATATGTGCTGAAGTAGAATCATGAAGGCAGCAGGTGTTCAATTCAATAACAACGACATTGCGTTATATAGCTGGTTGAACAAGTACATAGGTGCAGCCGAATACCCCGATTTTGCCCACCAGTCCAGGGACCCTGAAAATGACCATGCAAACCAACACCAAACCCATACATAACCCATCCCCCGCCAGACAGCAGGGCTGAACAGACGAGCGACAGCGGTACCTCTCAGCGCTTCTAAGATGTAGTCTTCAGCAAGAACCCCGATGGCTTGGAGGAGGAAAAAAGGCATAGGTCGGATGGAGGTCGTGGTACAGAGGTGGAGAGCGCCTGAGAAGAGGAATGCAAGCAGGACGTTGATGCGCCAGGAGAACTTGGTGCCTGGCCGAATATCGAAGACCCGCTTGGTGCAGAACTTGCTGTACGTTATTATAGTCTAGCCCAATGAACACCGATTGTTAGAACTTCTGAACTTCAGGCAACACGATAAATGAAAGAATTCAGCATACCCTACGTAACATCTGATGCCATGTGTACCTGATCAGACAAGCAGTAGGAAGTGAGTGAATGGAAAACCACGCATATACTTGGGAAGACTTGCCTCCAGAATCGGCGAACAGTATAGGCATGGCTGAAGCTGCCGAACATCGGCGGCCAGCTGCGAGGTTCGGTCCATCCCATTGCGACGGTAACAAGGCCTGGACCGACATTTCCGCCAATGGATAAGAAAGTCATAAATTGTGCAGCGAACACCAGATTTGACCAGGACCGCTGGAGCATCGTCTGTTGTGAAAACGATGGGGCGTCTCTCCGGAACCATGGGTCTGCTGCTATTAGACGGGAGGACACGTATAAGGTGATGAGGCCGAGGACAAGCGACTTCGTTCGGGAGATGAGGAAAGCTCTGCGTGACTCCGTTCCTCGGAAGAGCAGGGGGTCTGCATCGGTCCAGTCACCGTGCTTCCAACCGACGCCGCGATTAGAGAGTAAAAGGTGGAATGCCCATTCGAGCCGCTTTATGAATGATTGGCTGGTGATGGGCTTGCCAGCATCAACACTCTTTGCTCCTGGATGTATCCGCTGAACGTCACGTTGTACATCGGACAGCAGGAGATAGTCCACTGCAGTCGCAAAAAGGACATTATTGAATCCTGCAGCTATCTGGTTCGGGCTGTGCTTTTGTGACGCGTAAATGGCGCCTGCGATTGGTACCAGGAATGCAGGGCGGAGCTTTCGTGATCGAGTTGCGATACCGGCAGCAAGAATGAAGTAGCAGCCAAAGAAGGTGAAGTAGCCTGGATGAATTTGCTTCAGGAGATCCATAGTGCTTAAGACCATGGGTCGTTTATTGTTCGCTCGTCTGAGGGTTAAATATGGGGGCAACGAGGCGACCCTATTCGGAGACATCACAAAGAAGCTCTTCCGAGCCTTAGAGCAGCACGAGGAGCAGACATGGATAGCGCTGGACTCGGAGGTGAGGCCCTTGCAACATGGTCAAGCCTGAGGTTGCGTCTTCAAGTTCGCTTCCGTCACACTGTGACGGAGCCTCCGGTCCGCCTTCCCGAAATGGACGAAACCGAGTCGTAGCAGAATTTCATCTCCAGCAACTCATGATAAAACTGAGTCTCTTACAAAAGTTCTGACCATAACTCGACAATAGCTTGGTAACAAGAAGAACGTATATTGAAGGCAGACAGACTCACCCCCCGAGGCGGACGTGACACAAGGGGTGGCACTCAACGCTCCCCCAATCCAACGCTATCCCTAGCATGCCAGCTGTCGGGGCCACTTAGTACCGCCTGGGTACCACAGATAACAAACGGGAATTCTCCGGAAAATACTTGCCGACAAAATATGTGGCCTCGTTTCCTGGTAGTTCGGTTGCAAAGAATCCAAATTACACCCCGAAACATAAAAGGGTTTGACTGATTGGGTCAGGTTATCGCACCACGCCCCTCTCGAAGTTCTTGCATTGCGATGGCGAAGAAAGGACATATTGATATTGTGAAGCACAAAGCTAGGATGATGGATCTCATCGAGAGATATAGCTATCTCCCAGCTGCCATTCCCAACCAACCCATAACTCGTGTGTTCTCTGGACCGTCAATTACTCCGGGGAATGTCGTTCTTGTGACTGGTACTACCGGAAATGTCGGCTCAGACTTGCTGTACTTATTGTTTATCGACCAGAGCATCAGCAAGATCTATGCCTTGAATCGTGTTTCCAATGAAGGCACATCCTCAGAACGTGTCAAGAGACAGTTTCAAGAGAAGGGCCTGCCCCCCGACGTACTGCTATCCCCCAAGGTTACATTCATCGATGGCAAACTGGACCACCCAGGCCTGGGACTGGAACCGTCAATGTTCAGTGAAGTACGCTTTTCACTCCTTTGGCCCCCTTCGTACTGACATTGAATACACCAAGCTTCGCAGCAACGTCAGAACGGTGATTCACAACGCATGGCCGGTTAACCTCGCTCAACCTCTATCCTACTTCGGGCCTTCACTGTTAGGGCTCTATAACCTCATCACCTTTGCTCGAAGTTCCTTGCATGGCGATAACCTACGATTCCTCTTTATTTCTTCTGTTGCGGTCGCCTCAATGTGGCTGAAATATAGAGGCGGCGCATTAATACCTGAAACGGTTCTTGAGGACCCCATTGCATGTATTGGGATGGGCTACGGAGAAAGCAAATTTGTCGCCGAAACGGTGGGTGGATCCATCATTAACTAGGCAATAAAGAAACCTGACACACCCTCAGGTCTTGTCGCGGAGTGGCCTCAACGCAACATCTCTGAGATTCTTCCAACTATGCGGTCGCCAAGCTGATGGAGCTTGGATGCCTGGAGAGTGGCCTGTCCTCTTCCTCAAAGCGTCGCTGAAACTGGGGATCATGACGGATATGGTTGGGGTGTGTTTATCAGGCAGCTTGTTTTTCCAACTAAATCATTGACGTTTTCCATCCAGCGATTTCCTTTCCTGCCAACAGATCTCGCAGCCAAATGCATCAGAGATATCGCCGTTGACGAGAGGAGTACTCCTCCGGTTCTCAACTTCACGCACCCAAGACCTATACCATGGCAGACTCTCGCACATAGCGTCCGGCATGTCATGCCGAAGGACAGGGTGTATCCGATGATGTATTGCTGGGATTTTCTGGACCAGGTAGCTAAACTACTTCCATCCGCCAAACCGGAGGACTTCCGAGATAATGTGAGCTCCACGAGTTTTTTATTTCAATTTGCTGCTAAATGTGACGTTGACAGCCTGCATTGACCATTGTTGACTTACTGCGGCTTCATGCGGCTGAGAACAAGACCCTACTTGCTCGTGCCGGTCCTAGAACGAACGACCATTTCCCTCATGGTACGATGTGCATTGACCGGGCAATGCAGTTCAGTCCTTCTCTCAGAGAAGCTCGAGCGATCTCAACAGGAGATGCGGAACTGTATGCGAGGTATTGGCAGAAGATCGGATTCTTCCCAAGTGACACAGCCAACACTCGCAGGACGAGAGAGGCTAAACTGTAGTTGTATTTTTTTACCCCTCGTGATTTATATCCCTTTAATGTCCATATTTTCTCCTTTATGGCGTGGCTTTCGGTCCGCTCCATGTTTATACCATATTTTCCTTCGAAAGCACATGGTACAAAGGTAAGGAACTTGATTGGAATACTTGGTAATATTACAAAAATACATTGACAGATAGGAGACTCCGGCTTCTGGTCTCGACATGAAGATAAACTAGGATCTGATCAAGTCCCCGATTAGCCCCAAGTGGTCTAATCTCGTCCAAAGCCAGTATCTCCAAAAAATACAAAACTGTTTGGTATTTCCAAAGGACTTCGTTCGGTTACGCAAGTATTCAATGGCATGCACGTTGGGTATCGGCGAGGGCAGTGGAAGTTGATTTGGAAGCAGGTGTGACCCAGCAGAAGTCGAGAGTGCCGTAGCCATGGTTGGAGTATGATCCAGCGACTTTGTAAATGTCCGTGCCGAGCTGCTTAGGGCGGAAAGGACGAGCTGTGGCTACCTGAGGAGTGACAGGCTTCAAAACCCTTGTACCTCGAGTCCCAGCCCATCGGCTCAAGGCTAAGTGCACGGTCATAGATGTAAAACTGGAACTGAGCGGCGCCATACATCAGGGTGGAGGACTGGGGGATGATGACGGGGCCGCCGTATCAACGACATCGGCAGCAAAGACCTGCTTGGCAGTGTCAGGGTTCTTGTTCCTGAGCAAGAGCCTTGCATGTCCCGTGGTGACTGGGACGTATTCAAGAATCCCTTCGCAGGTATTCCACGCCGATAATGCTGGTAGGACGGTACCGGTGCCAACGACAACAAAAACGTCCTCTCTGGTGCTGGTAGCATGTTGACCACCAGTGTCGACATGGCTCGGTGTCGCCAAATGCGAGCTTGGAAGGTGAGTTGAAAGACTTCTGGTAGTTGAATCAGGGCTTGAAGATGTCATCGCTCGCGAACCGGACCACCGAGACCCTAGTAAGCTTTTGGGGGTGTGGGGTGGAATGGTGATCACGACGTTGTTCCACAACCAAAGGTCACGAAACTTGGCCAGGCGGTGTAATCTGAGGTGCTTGGTCTGAAGAGAGAGGTAATGGGTGAGAGCTGGGTCAACTTTGATAACACCAGGCGCGTACGAGATTCTAGGCGGCGTCAGAGTAGTGTACGAGAAATCGTGGAGCGGGTATCCAGCATGATAGCTCATGCAGTGTGTCGGTCGTGTTCCATATAGAGATGATATCCCCCATCTTCGAATGTGGCAAGTGGTGGGCTTCTTGAAAGGGATGGGTTGCAACGAGGATGCCGCTCTACATGACATTCAGGAGCTGGAGAGGGTTGAGTTAAAGCACGTTCTGTGACACTATGCGAGGATGTAAATACGTTGGTATTAAGGCAATATTGAGGCGAATGTTCTCATTGAGCTTGTCGCCGGTGCCGTTAGGAATACCACGCAGAACGCGCGAGGGTAGGGATGCGTTCTACAAGAAATCAACTACACAGAGAGTCTATGCCAGCTGGCCCAAAGCAGGAGATATAGAGGGCAGATTTGCATTCTACTCGGGCAATGTCGTAGTAAATGGAAGCGTTCGAGTCGTAGCTGGCGGTTTGATGCAGTTTGGATTCACATCGAGGCCAAATATTTGCAGCTCGGGTTAGAGTAGCACGTTGGAAAAGGTACGATCGTCTCGAGCTCGGAAAGATCGGGAACGAAGAAGGTGGAAATGCAACGAGAATCTACGAGAATATCATTGCATGGGCCATTGGACGTTTGCAAAGAAAACAGAGAGGCCAGGTAGCTGACTAAGCGGGCTCAACCGCGCCGGCTCAGAGAGGGCAAGGGCGCCCCAACTGGCTGATCGCGACTGTAACATTCACGCGAACGTGGTCAAGACGCAGGTCTGTCTTTTCTTGCCTTATTCCAGTTCGAGGGGATTCTACACGTCGCCACGACGTGGTATAGGCGTGGCATTTCCAGCTCTTGTCATAAGTATCCGGATATCCAGTGTCTGAATCCGATATCCAACCCCTCGGCGGTTATTCTCAGCCAGACGGAGAATGAGTGTCGCATTGGACCTCCTCATCCTCGCCACAGGATGGACGCACGTCTTCCTCGCGCCCTATTCCAAAGTCGAGGAAAGTTTCAACTTACATGCTGTGCATGATGTACTGTTTTATGGAGTTGGGCCGGATGCTCTTAAGAACGTACGTATCTTTCGTCTTTTTCTATCTCTAACCACTCATGCATTGGAAGCACCTCCAGTATGATCACACGATCTTCCCCGGTGCCGTACCACGCACATTTATCGGCGCACTCCTCCTCGCCTACATCTCCAAACCTGTCATCTTCCTCGGCCAATGGACAGGCCTAGTTCTCCACAAATCTGACCTTCAAATCCTTAGTACGTTCCTCTTCCTTTCCACCATTATAAATACTAACTAACTCATATCCATTCCAGTCCGACTCGTACTAACAACCCTCAACGCCCTCACTCTCTGCTTGCTTCGACGTGCAACACTTCGCCGCTTCGGCTCCCTGCCCTCTCTCTTCTTCACTCTCCTCACTATAACCCAGTTTCATCTCCCGTTCTGGATGGGAAGGACGCTGCCGAATATGTATGCCCTTATCTTCGGTATGTCTATTCTCTCCATTAACAATGCCTGAGTACTAACTTTACTTAATGCAAATAGTCAACCTAGCCACCTACCTCTCCCTCAACCGTGCCCCTCAATCCACACGTCTTTCACCCTCCTCCGCTCGAACTATTCTCTCTCTGCTGACATTCACAACCGTCGTCTTCCGCTCTGAACTTCTTCTCTACCTCGCGCCTATCACACTCCAGATCCTCCTCTCCAAATCTCTTGCCTTCTGGAGCATCATTACGACTGGGGTCCTTTCTGGATTAGTATCGATAGCCCTAACCACAAGCATCGACGCCTACTTCTGGTCCACACCCTTCCCCTCCTGCATTTTATTCCCAGAACTCTACAGCCTATACTTCAACGTCTTCCTCAACAAATCATCCGAATGGGGTACCTCACCATGGCACACCTACTTCTCCTCCTTCCTCCCCAAACTCTTGCTCTCTTCCCTACCCCTCTCCATTCTTTCCTTATTCGCCTCCGGTAGCCGGGCTCGTAGCGTGGTATGGCCAAGTGCAGTCTTCATAGCCCTCATAAGCGCACTGGGTCACAAAGAATGGAGGTTCATAATCTACACCGTCCCCTCCTTCAACGTCTCCGCATCCCTCGGCGCCTCCTGGCTCGCTACTCGCCGTCGTGGTACCACGTTTAGGATCTTGTCCCTCTTGGCCGTAGTTGGGTGCTTGGTGCTCAACATCACCGCATCGCTCCTCCTCACATCCGCGTCAGTGCATAACTACCCAGGCGGTGAAGCACTTTCAGCATTCCACCAAATTGTCCCCTCGACTCGACCCTATGTCAAGGTGCATATATCAAACCTCGCAGCTCAATCCGGCGCCTCCCTCTTCCTGCAGGAGAACGCTCATCCGTATCTTTCAGATTCCTCCCCCCGGAGCGATGGGTGGAAGGATTCGTTCTTGAGTTACGGGACGCAGAGGAATTGGATTTATGATAAAACGGAGAACTTGACACTATCGGACCTCACACACGACCATTCAATCACGCATATAATTTCTGAGATCGCGCCGTCTGATCTCTCGATTGTTCCGGGTGCGAAGGAGGGATGGAGAGTCGTGAAGCCTATTCAGGCATTTGCTGGCTTCGGAATTAGTCCAGGGAGGGTGCGGGAGGTGGTGAAGGAGGTTAGAAGTGGGAAGGGGCTGAGCGCACTGGGGGAGTTGGTAGGACCTAGGGTGGAGGAGGTGTTGTGGATATATGAGAGGACGTGAGAGGGGATATTTGGAGAACGTTCAAGTCGCCGTGCTCGGTCAAGCTCGCAAGTCTACCCCCCTCTCATAATTGCCCCGCACAACCGCATATCGGTGTTCTCCTCCACCGCAACGTGACGGTTCTAATTCTTTGGGTCCCCTCTAGGGCGTCCGAGCGAGGAGCTTGGAGGGTCTTCCCTGTGAATCCTCTCCAACAACAATGGCCACGACCACGACCATTACAATGAAGCCGTTCTCGTCGTACTTCACCCTAGACACGTCAGCTATACCATAATGACGCACCCATTCTGCGAAAATATGTTTCGTCCACCGCAACACCAGCAACCCACAACCTGGATATGCGCTTAAAGGCCTTATCCACGCCACCCAACACGATATCTGCTCATAGATGGTTTGAAAGGCCTCACCACTCTCCGAGTGGACTGTTTACGGCAAGTGAGTTAGTTAACAGAGGGGCTAGTTTTCGTTATGGTCCTTACGTGTTGCCTAATACTATCGATGTGCCGCAATCATGATTTCGTTTATTCAACCTGAATACTCCCGGCTTCTCTCGTGAAAACACAGTTTGCTCATATGTGATAAAGGAACAGACGGACGGCAAATTGTAATGTTAAGCGTTAAACCTAAGCGCTAAGCACGCCAGTTGGCTGCCAGTGCTTATGCCAAAATCGCGGCAAGTTCCATGAGCCTTATGGAACTCGCCGCGGTTTTCTCACACGGCACACCGAACTTCAGAGCGACTGGAGTCTGAGCTTTCTCAAGGCTGGTTATTAAAATGCAGCAAGCCCCGTTCAAAGTCCATTCATCCGGCCAAACAGTCAAGTAAAATAGCTTGGCTGTAGCGGTCGCGCGGTGATCGATTCATTTTTTGCCTGCCAGTATGGGTCACAGCCAGCCTGAGCCAGGAGAACCAGCCCACCTTCGAGCAATCCAGCCCCCGTATTTGCCCCTGTCCCCACAGCTTCTGGGCTGCTACTTCTTATCTTATCAGGGAGAACCTGCTCCTACGTATGAACACGGTCTGTTAGAACTCACCACAATGGACAAAGATGTGGCAGCGACAAAATGGCTATGCCATGGGCGTTAAATTGTGACAGAATGCTGCGGGTGCCGCCGAGCAGGCGTCTCAAAGCCCACGGCCTCGTGGAGATCTCATGTCGCTTGTTTCCACTCACCGTCCTCCTCGAGCTAGGCTGGCCATTCTCCATCGCCAAAGCACCACCGATACGGCGACAAAAGCCAGTATTCACGGAAGAGATGAGCCCCCGGCGCCCTCCTGCTCATACGAATGTCTCGATGGACGCGAACAATTTCGAAGCTGGGCGCGACAATATCTTCAACATTGGTCCCCCTGCAGTACCTCGAGATCCTCCCTTAGGTAAGATCCTCACTTTTGACCAGAAATCTAACTTAGCTCTCCGGCAGACATCCCTGAACTCGCTAAATGGTTATCATCTCTGAACAACCATCAGATTCAGAAGGATATATTGGAGAAAGTGATGGAAGGAACGGGCGGATGGATCTTCGAGCATCCCCAATTCGTAGACTGGATTACGAAGCAGAAGAAGATTCTCTGGGGTGCTGGCATGCGTGAGCCTTTCTCTCCCCCTCGCATGTTTTTTGACCGATTTGAAATGATTGCAGCGGGAGCGGGGAAAACATGTCTGACGTGAGTGAATTACGCCGGTTCTCCAGGTGTTCATGGCCTTGACCAGGCCTCCACAGCTCAATCGTTATCAATCACCTCGTCAAGGAAAGGTGTGCAACCGCCATATATGTCTACTGCCAATACAAGGAGCAGCTGTCCTCCACCAAAATTCTCGCATGTCTACTTAGGCAGACAGTTCTGAGTTCGGAGAAGGTTGCGACTTATGTTTCCGCGGCGCTGCACAAACCTTGCTGTCATACGAACACCACACCTTCAAAATCGGAGCTTTTGCGCGTACTGCACGGGGCTTTACAGCTGCTGAACGATACGTATCTGATAGTAGATGCGTTGGATGAGCTTGATGACAACGTGCGACCTGACTTGATCAATGACCTCATCTCCCTTCAGCACCCACTCTTTATGACCTCTCGGCCTCTCTCTAACCTTCCTCACATAAAGGAGCCGGACTTCACCATCCGAGCCCCGGATAAGGATCTTCGCAACTTTTTAGCGAATAGAATTGACGCCATACCTCGGTTACAGCAGTATTTCCAAGAGCAGCCTGAGGTCCGGGAAGAGGCCATAGCCAAAATTCAGGGTAAATGTCAAGGAATGTGAGTGTTATTTATGTCCTAAGTGTGATACGTGCCGATGGCCAGCTATGCTTCCAGGTTCCTCTTGGCAGCCCTACAGATCGACGTATTGGCTTCAGGGGAGATCGTTGATCGCCGTAGTCTCAGTGAAGCCATCGCGCGGCTACCTACAACATTGAAAGATCATTACGAGCTCACGTTGGAGAAGATAAGAAAACAGACTCCCAGAGCACAAGCACTGGCTTGTTGTGCAATAGTGGTGGTCACACATGCAACCCGAATTCTACAAGTGACAGAGCTTCTTGAAGCTCTAACGGTGGATATCAACGCTTTTTCTATTGACGAAGGCCGCCGCACAACTGTGGACACCTTGGTTTCTATCAGTTATGGGCTGCTGACGATTGAGGCGGAAAGCAGCACGGTTCAGCTCGTTCGTGAGTTTTGTTATATCTTACATTTCCCCAGCTCATCCGGTTGTTTCGTCAGATTACACTGCTCAAGATTTCTTTGATGGACTTAATGACCCATCATTCAATAATCCACACGCTTTCATTGCGGGGATTTCTGCGATATACATGTCGCGGGCCAACATAGACTACGAGTCAATCAGTGACGAATTCCACCTCAAGGCAACCGGGTCTTCCCATCCATTTCTCCTCTATGCTTGCTCGAATTTGGGACATCATGCACACCGAGCAGCCTCCCATTCCAACGGCCACATCCCCACACAGGTCAACGAACTATTCCGCAATCGACAGTCCATCCCGATTCCACTCACCTCACTAGGTGACTATATTGATCGTGGTCAAGCTATCCATTTTGCGGCATTCCATGGGCTAGAAGCCCTTGTCGAGGATAACCAGCACACTGTGGACCATAAATCAACCCTTGGCTGCTCAACACTGTTCTATGCATGTCTGGGGGGCTGGACTGCGCTTGCGGAGCAGCTTATGAGCAAGGAGGGACTCATGTTGGACATTGGCTGTATTACACATTTCGGAGCTACTGTCCTCCATGCTGCCTCTCACAGCGGACAAGTATCTCTGATAACACAACTTATGCCCATGTGTGGTAAGGCCAGTGGCTGTTTTGGCCAGGCAAAACAACACGTCCTTGGTTACCTTCCTATCAACATCAACGGCCGCATGTTGGGCGGCCAAACGGCACTCCATTTAGCATCCCGTAACGGACACACTGCAGTTGTTGAAGCGCTTTTTAACTGCAGTCTGGGAAGAGCTGTAAATGCTCGCCACGGAATGAATGTCGTGCATGGGTTATTCAAACTAGCGGGAGAATTTGGGACAGTTACTCGACTGCTTCTCGACCCCCCCAAACTCGACATCAATGCAAGCGACGATCAAAGGCAGCGCCCACTTCACCTAGCGGTTGAAAAGGGACACACCCCAATTGTCAGACTACTTCTCAGCTCAGCCCAAATCGACATCAATGCGAAAGACGGGATGGGGCGCAGCCCACTTCACACAGCAGCTGAAAAAGGACACGAGCCCATTGTTCGGCTATTTCTCGACTCTGCCAATATCGACATCAATGCCATAGACCTGTACCGTAGCAGTCCGCTTCATTTATCAGCCAGGCATGGACACAAGGCAGTTGTTCGGCTGCTTCTCGACTCTGCCAATATTTATGTCAACGCAAAGACTAGTTCCGGGAGCAGTCCACTTCATCTAGCGGCCGAGAATGGACACACGGCAGTCGTTCAACTATTCCTCGACTCAACCAGCGTTGACGTCAATGCAAAGGATGACCTGGGACGCAGTCCACTTTATCTAGCAGCCATGAGTGGATGCACGCCAGTCGTTCCCCTGCTTCTCAACTCCACTCACATTGACGCTCGAGTCAATGCAAAGGAACCGTACGGGAGCAGCCCACTTCATTCACCGGAAACGAATGGACACGCGGCAGTTGTACGACTACCTCTCAACACTGCCAATATCGATATCAATGCAAATGATTTATTTGGTGACAGTCCATTTCATGGAGCAGCCAAGAATGGACACGAGGTAGTTATGCAACTACTCCTCAACACTGCCAACATCGATGCTAATGCAAAGGGTTGGTGCGGCAATAGTCCACTGCATTCAGCAGCTCAGAATGGACACGAAGCAGCCGTTCAACTACTTCTCAACACCACCAATATCGATGTCAATGCTAGGAATAGTTCCGGAAGTAGTCCACTGCACCTCGCAACTGAGAACGGACACACGACAGTGGTTCAACTCCTTCTCAACTCTGCCAACATTTGCGTCAACGCAAGTGATTCGCTTGGGGACAGTCCACTCCATGGAGCAGTCAGGAATGGACACGAGGCAGTCGTGCGACTACTTCTCAAGTTCAATGCGGCCAATATCGATGTCAATGCAAAGGGTTGGAAAGGGATGGGTCTTCTTCATTCAGCTGCTGAGAATGGACACCACACATTGGTTCGACTACTTCTCGACTTTCCCAACATTGATATCAACGCAATGGATGGGAATTCGTGGAACCCACTTCACGCAGCCGCCTACTCTGGACGGGAGACAGTCGTTCGACTACTGCTTGGCTGTAGCGGGGTCGACATTTACGCCAAAGCTCCACGTTTGAGTGCTTTTACACCTAATGGAACACCCCTTGACCTAGCCAGATGGAGGGGTCATCAGCATATCGTCCAGCTATTCGAGGAGATGGGATACGGGGACAGCCAAGCCAAGCCATGAATCCGCATAAGCCATTATTATACAATTTTATGTAGGGATATAGTATGCACCTCCAGTCGTGCACTCCCTATATCACAAGTACTTCCAATATTTCAACTTGATTTCGCTTAGAATCGGTACTATGAAGTCACGTAGGCTGGTTACTAGTATATTTGGGTCCCGAATTGAAAATCCGACACGTGTACGAGCTTTCTATTTATGGCCGTATGTTCGAGGAAAAGAACCTGGTGGTGGTGGTGAAGGAGACGTAGCGGGTCATTGGTTCTGTTGACCCCTGGCACGGAACCCTCACGTCTAAACACTGGCGAGACGAGGATGAGGACTCGTGAAGAACTAATGCGCTGAAATAGCATAATAGACTGTTAGTAATTAGAACTGCGATGGGCGACGGAAACGTACGCTAGCCCTCTTGTGGGTTCCGACCTTCACAGATATCACATTCTCATTCTAGGATTGACCATACATTGATTCGTTGGTCTTGTGGTCTGCATAGCAAGGTTGCATTTCGGCGGCTAAACAACACCAGAAAATTTAAACATCCCGGGTCTTGGCCTGCTCTTCTAACTTTTCATGAGGTCCTTGATGTTCTTTGGAGGTGGCGAAAAGTCCACGAATGTCAGGAGGTCCAAATGACTTGCCATGTTTCTGGCTTACTACTTCTTAGCTCTGCCAATATTGATGTCAACGCAGTGGGTGTTCAACAGCAGCTTCCACTTCATCTAGCGACTGAGAAGGGACACGAGCCCGTTGTTCGGCTACTTCTCCGAGTCAGCTGTGCCGATATCGGTGGGAATGCAAAGAGTGCTGGAGGTCGGACTGCACTTCAAGTTCATCTCGCGGTTAAGAATGGGCATAAGGCTGTCACCCAAGTACTCCTTGACACCCCCAACGTAGACGTCAATGTCTGGGATGGCGCATTGCAGCGTCCACTTCATCTAGCTGCTGAGAACGGACACGAGGTAGTCGTTCGACTACTCCTCAATTCCCCCAACATCGACGTCAATTCATCGAATGATGGACAGCAGCGTCCTCTTCACTTAGCGGCCGGAAATGGACACAGGGCAGTCGTACAGCTGCTTCTCGGCTGTAGTAAAATCAATGCTCATGCCAGAATGACTGGTGGAATGTATCGCGATATTACACCCCTCGAAATGGCCAGTAAGGGAGATCATTGGGAGGTTGTCGCATTGTTCGAGGAGATGGGATTTGGTAATAAACTCATGACCAAGAGTAGAGTCGCATCACAATAAATTAACAGCGTACGGAGAGGAATACAGAGAGAGGTGTACTAATAATACATAAAACGAATTAATGTTCAAAAATGATACAAAGTCGGCGAAGAAGGGCTATACTTTTAAAAGCCAGATTCACGAAGCTCTATCTAGAAGTCAAGCAATCTAGTGCTTGTCCCAGTAGACCTCAGCACGAGCCTTGACGGTATCACCAGAAGTAGGTGGGATACCAGAGCCGAGGATACCCTGCCACACACCAGTCATGCCGAGACCAATATGGCTGTTCGAGATGTCGAACTCAGCAACTGCGACCTGGTCAGAGCCAGCAGGACGAGGGTTGTATGTCCAGAACTGGCCATTGGCGTAAGACGCGTTGGCAGCGTTGGCAGCACCGACGACGGGGGTGGAGCTGACCAAGGAGATGTTGAACACGTTGCCGTCGAAGTGCTGCAGCTGCATGTGCGAGAACCAGGGGGAGTCGTACTCAGCGATGAGAGTGGGGAGGTTGGTGTTGATGGCGCCAGGAAGGGTGGTGGTGAGGTTGGCGGTGACTGCCTTGCAAGCAGCAGAGGGAGATTGGGGAGCAGGGTTGACCTGGCAGAAGTTCAGCGTTCCGTATCCCGGGTTGGAGTACGCTCCGACAAGTTTGGAAATGTCTGCAGCAGGTTGCTTGGGAGCAGAGGGGCGAGCAGTCGCGGCTTGAGGAGCAACAGACTTGATGGCCTTGTACCTCGCGTCCCAGTCGATCGGCTCAAGACCGAGTGCACGGTCGTAGATGTAGTTCTTGATGACTTCACCGATCTGCATGCCATGCTCATTGTCGTTGGAGAGGACGGAGATACCGATGCCATCATCGGGCATGCGAGAGATCTGGGTGTTAAATCCCTGGATGAAGCCTCCGTGCTCGAGGATGAAGTGGCCACGGTAGTACAGCTGGAGCTGAGCAGCACCGTACATCGGGATGGAGTACTCGGGGAAGGAAGGGAGGTAAGGCCCTGAGGGGATGATGGCTGAGGCAACAGTGTCAACGACATCGGCGGGGACGACTTGCTTGCCAGTGTCGGGGTTCTTGCCCTTGAGCAGGAGGGCCTTGAGCCACTGAGCCATGTCAACACCGGTGGTCAACATGCCTCCTGCACCAGAGAGGGTGTTTCCGTCGTCGTTGGCATTGGTACCGGCCCACCAGCGCTGTTGGCGGGGAGTTCCTGCGAAGGGGTCCTGGTAGGGGTTCCAGCCACCGCGAGACATGCCAAATGCAAGCTTCCCAGGCGAGTTGAAGGCTGTCTGGTAGTTGAAGGTGGATGCCTTCATGCCGAGAGGCTTGAAGATGTTGTCGGTGGCGAAACGGGCGAATGAGATCCCAGTGAGCTTCTGGGGAACATAGGACAGAACGGTGTACACAACATTGTTATACAACCAGATGTCACGGAACTCGGCAGCCTGGCGGTGGAATCCAAGCTTCTTGGTCTGAAGAGAGAGAGAGAGAATGGATGAGAGCAAGACCAACACTGACAACACTAGACACTTACGACAGTCTCGACGGTGTCAGAGTAGTGGTACGAAAAGTCATGGAGCGGGTAGCCAGTTCGGTGACTCATGCAGTCCAACAGAGTGGCATCTGACTTGGCGACGGAGTCGGTCGCGTTCCACTCAGGAATAATGTCGCTCATCTTCGAGTGCCAGGTGATGGGCTTGTTGGAAAGCGATGGGTTGTCGATGAGGAGACCAGTTGACATGACGGTGAGGAGCTGGGATGCAGTATGTTAGACCATGTTCTTAGTATCAAAGTCAAGATCCAATTACCTTGGTGTTCGAGGCGATGTTGAAGTAGGTGTTCTCGTTCACCTTGTCGCCATTGCCATTAGCAACACCGTAGCCCTTGTATTCTGTCTGCCAGGACCCGTCTTCGTTCTTCTTGACGTACGAGACGGAGATACCCCCAGGCGAGTTCCACTCCTTCAGCATATTTTCGATGAACGCATCGGTCTGCGCATCGAGAATCTGTGCACCGGCAGATGGCTTTGCAGCACCGGTGGCAGCTGCAGAAGTATATGCAATGAAGAAGGGAAGGATGCTGAGGAGTGCCTTAAGCTGCATGGCTGCGAACTTAGAAGCTGAGGTGGGATGGTGAGGACTGAGCTGTAATGCCCGCCAGGTTTTATAGGCTTGGTGCTCTCAGCCATTTCGCAGTCTTCGTGGTAGGTGGTGGTCTAAAAATAAGATCGGATCTGAGAGCGGTACAGGGGACGCAGTGAAACTGAGTGCTTACCCCGTTTGTCGAGCGACGGTTGGCGGTGAATCTTGCTTCATACAATGACGAAGCTCGCCGCGACGCCGTCGCTACAGATCCTGTCCGGTTCGCAACTTTGACTCTGGGCAGCTGGTGCCAGGAGCGTGATGGCCGGGAGAGGCCTACCCAGAATTACAATCGAGGAATCGCTCGTTTGTCATTGTCGACATAGTCAAAACAAGCGCCTGGGTCACGCCCTCGTGGACCGGACGGTAGAGGTTGCAATCATTGAATATGAGTGCTACACCACGTTGATTTGCGATACCCCAGCTGTATTTGGTCCCAGAATAACTCATGTGTTGATGCTGTACCGAATTTGTCTGCATGACGATTTGCGGCAGCCGGTTGCACTTAGAGCTGCGATGTCGGCGACGAACAGTATTGAAAATGCTGAGGTGCCGGAACGGCAGAGCCTGTACTCAAAGTAAGAACATAAATTTCGTGAGATTCCGTTCACGGACGCAGCGTACCAGGTTTATTGAGCATGTGTCTACCCGCTTCAGAGCCCACGTTCGAGATTTCGTGCGTAAAACTGTGCATTATTCGGTGATAACTTCGCCAATGGGTGGTGGAAGAGAGAAAGGCCAGGTATGCTTGTCCGTGTTTGATCATGATTTAGGGTGGGCTAAACTGTGCTTTCGCGTAGTGGTCAACGTTTCAATCAAGTTTCAGCCGGAAGCCTCAGGATCTCTTTTCTATCGTAATTATATTGGTACATAACTTGTTCTTGAAGATCCACCAGCTTGTGGAGCTCAAATTTAATTGTGCAGGGATTGTCTTCCTTGATCAAAGTTAGGGTGCATGCAAAAATAGCACGATTAACATGCGAGATCTTCGACCCTATGCTTCTTACAATTTAGTGCTCCATGTATAATTATTCTGTGCCCTTTCTGACGCGTCTCTTTGCACTTGGAAGTCGTGGCGTATATTGCTTGCCTAAAACAAACCACGCGTTGCTTGTGTCTATTTACCTCGAGGCTTGTCCCCGATCCCCATCCCCGATGAAGCCCCTAATGTTAGATCTCCAACGAATGGCTTGCTTCGCTCATAGGAGGCCTCTCCTTACGCTTTACTGTCTACAACCATGACCAAACCCGCCAATAGTAGCAACAACGAGCCAATACGCGTCCTCATCGTCGGCGCAGGGGCATGTGGCATGTCTGCAGCATATTCGTTCTCTCAGAGTCCTCCGGGGTAGTTCGAAGTCAAAGTCTACGAGAGATCTTCGAACGCTGGCGGGATGGCTACCTCCGCTCTTATAAAGAAGGAGAAGTATGGTGCGGACTATATCAACGATGGCGTGCAGGGTGCTAGTCCTGTGTTCCATAACACCTACGCGATGTTTGAGCGGTTGGGGTTCAGTTCGAGCGAGGTGGGGATGCAGGTCAGCTTTGGGAGGGATCCGGAGACAGAATTCTGGAGCAACGTGTTTCCTAGTCAAGTTATAGACAAGTGAGTCGTTGCCTCCGCCTGCCGACTGGGATGGTACTCATTTACTACTCTAGGTTCAGTGCCGATATCAAGAAGTTTGGCAAGGTCCTGAAGATCATCAAGACCTTCGAGCCTATGTTCGCTCTAATCTCTGTCAGCGCTATGTTACGCATGTTCAGATTCTCCAAGGTTCTTTCTTTCCTCTTCCCCAACCCTTCACCCACATTAATCATGTTTGCCCATCAGGAATTCGGCGAAGTCATCGTCTTCCCCCTCGTCGCCCTCTTCTTCGGCACAGGGAATCAAACCCCCTTCATCTCATCCTCCATCCTCGAGCGCGTATTCATGGACCCCAACATGCGCTTATTCGAATACTCCCCGGACACCTTCCTCGCCTCCATCCCCGAGATGCGAGCCTTCCCCCGCTTGTCCCTTCTATACTCAACTTGGACCGAACACGTCGAATCTGCGGAGGAGTCTCCCAGCCCAGTGCAGATCGTAAATGATAGAGAAGTCGTCCGAGTCGAAAGGTCGAGTAAGAAGGGGAAAAAGGGAGGGGTGAAGGTGTGGTCGAGGAAGACGAGGGGGACGGATAATGGGCAGCAGGTGGTGGAGCCGAGTGAAGAGGAAGAGATGGAGGTGTTTGATGAGCTGATATTGTGCACGGATGCGGATGCGGCTTTGAAAATATTGGGTAAGGATGCTGGGTGGATGGAGAAGAGGGTTTTGGGGAATGTCAAGGTTTGCATGGTCCTCGCCAATTCCGTTCAAATAATTCTGAAGGTTCTTCACAGTACTTATGGGACGTTACTGTAACCCACTCCGATCTCGCATACATGGAAAAGGTATTCCATATTCCATTTCTCGGCCCTATCTGAACTGACATCTCTCATACAGTACTACCAAGTCCGCTACTCCCCCGAACTCAACTCCAAGTCTACACCCTCCGATCCATCCCAGCAAGAGGAAATGAAGAAGAAATTCGAGTTTGCAGAGCAGAACTTCCAGCCGCTCTATTTTATCAGAAGCTACCCCAGCGACAAGAGGAAGATGGAGATGAGCTTCGATTTGACTGTGTATCAGCCTCAGGTTCGATTTCCTTTTGCCTCCTACGTGATAGGGCCCCGCTGATGATGGAGGGAAGTTCGATGGTGTACCCGAACGTGGCCCTCACGAACAAGAGCATGATGAGGGAGTGTCCCCCCAAAGACAAGGGGAAGGGTCTTCGTCGTCCTCTGTATCGTCATCCATGAAAAACACCGAACAAGGGGCTTCGCAGGGAACTGAAGCGGAATCGTCTTCGTCAACGAAGGACTCAAACGGCGGCGAGCAATCCTCCATCCCGTTGGAGAAACACGTTTTCCAGACGATCTTCCTGGATAACTCCCCAGGGAGCAAGGAGCTTTGGAGTAAGGGCGATATCGATCCTGATAAGGTTTGCATCTTTCCTCCCACCCCAAGAGAAACAGCCCTTTGACGGCAGGAATATAGATCATAATGGAGAAATGGTGGAAGCAACAAAGTCACCGATGGCAGCATTATGCAGGGACTGTACCTTGGATGGGGTTCATCAATGGAAAGAATCATACACATTTTGCTGGGGCTTGGACGATTCTCAGTACGTTTTCTCTTCTGCTAGCTGATGATTGAGGTATTGATGTGAGGGTTGTATAGATATGCACGAGATTGCGGTGGTTTCGGGGTTTGCGGCTGCGTATAGGCTTGGCGCGGTGTATCCCTTTAGAGAGGATGATGAGTGCAAGAGGCTTTTTATGTTGTGTTTGGCAGCAAATCATATGGCGAGGATGGTGAGTTTGATAATCCTGACGTTGGAGTCATTGCTGATAAATTGGTGCAGAGGAAGGAAGATAGGAAGGGCATATTTGCCTGAAGGCGAACGTTGAGTGCGATTTTATGAAGAGGGTAGTAAAGCTTTTATAATGTAGACATACCGTGTAGTAATAATGTAATGATAATGGTCGTGATTCCATTCTCGAGAAGCATGTCAAGGTTATCTCGCCTAGATCAGTGTGGATGTGCGGACGATCTTGGCTGAATCGACATTGACACCTGCCGCATCGCACGACAGAATGCAAAAAGATTGACAAGAGTGGGACTTGAACCCACGCCATCATACGATGATGAGAACCCGCGAAAGCAGGCAAGCTACGCTTGAGTCACACGCCTTAACCGCTCGGCCATCTTGCCTTGTATAAGCATGGGTGCTGCTGCACAATGGACATGTAGAATGAGCAAGTCGGGTGCAGTTCAGGCAAAACCTCTCGGTTAGATAAGGCTGACAGCCGTTCCGCGATCCGTTGTTATTGCGGCCGCTACTCGGTACGATACATCCGACATCCTTCGGACGAACAAGATCATCCACATTGCCAGCTCATAGGCCAGTTGATCTTTACAATGCAGCAAAGGAAAAATGCTGGCCAAAAACGAATAACGATGGCCGTATAAAGAAACCTCTTGAGCCATGTGCGCCGGAGAACCTTCCCGTCCTACCCCAGGATTTTGCAAGACCCTGACTGCTACCTCAGCACCCCTGAAGGTTCGCAGGGACTTTAACTCTGTCCTTTTGATGCTAAAATGCTAACTTTCGTTAATGCAGCGTTGAGTCAGAGCGCTTATCCCCTAGGTCCATACCATGACCATCGTTTTACGGGCACCACACGGGCATGAAACGCCCTACCATTCCCAAGCTCCTACCCAGGCTACGATCTATAGAGACACCTCACCATTGTCTTCTCACCGACTACCGCCGAGGTCCAGGAAGCCGTCTTTACGGGATGTGTACAACGTCCTCTGGCGCAAGAATGCCAATATCCCCGTCGCTTCGCTCCCTGCAGAGTTGCTTGTGTACATCTTCCGGCTGGCCAATGCAGACAGGTCAACCGACGAGGGAAAGTCAATGGCACACCCCAGCCGACGACGACCTCTACCGCTCACCATCTCGCACGTCTCAGGATACTGGCGTGACGTGGCGACAACATGCCCCCTCCTGTGGGCCGAGATCAACGTTTCCCCTCCATGGTCCCTCAATCTCGTGAATTTATTCCTGGAGAGATCATATCCTTGCCCAATCGACCTCAACCTCGTGGTACCGACCGTTAACCTCGGCTTGATGTCCTGCACACTTGTCAACAAGCACGCAGAGGCACTATGCAAAGTTCTCAAACCGCACATTCCAAGATGCGAATGTATCTTTGTCAAAGGAGACTTTGACCGGCTGGAGCCGCTCCTGGACGCATTTCTCAGCTTGATCCATGCTCCCGACGCGCCTCTGCTCAAGAAAGTCGTATTACAAGCGACTTTAGAGGATATTGAAGATGCCGATTTCGAAAACCCGTTTGCACCAGTCCTGATAAGCGGTGTACCTTCCCTTTCGGAGTTGCGCCTCTCTGGGCCTATGATGTCCAGCTGCCTCTCACCTCTCAGCCAAGTGACTTCCCTCCATCTCGCCGTCGGCGATGGAATATCTTCTTTCCGCCTTTCCTATACCTCCTTTGCAGCTATGCTTTCCGCATGCTGCAGTAACCTACAAACCCTGGCACTTTACGACGATATCGTCTGGGGACCTTGGCCTAGCACACCCGGTCTAGCGACAATCGACCTCCCATCTCTCCATTCCCTCCAGATTTACGGCACATTTACCTGTGTTCCCGACCTTCTACGCGTGACCGACGCCCCAGAGCTGGAAGAGTTGGTCATCGCACCCGTCGTCGCTGATGATCTCTACGAGTTCCGGGAAGAGATGGCCAACAACTTGGGACAAGCAACTCGCCCGAAGTTCCCGCGCCTCAGAAAACTCGCAGTGTCGCCTGTCAGCGTAGCAGGATTCGACCTGTTGACGATAGCTGCAGAGTGCTTTCCAGCGATCGAGTGCCTTACCATCCCCAATTCCCATCCCGAAGCTCTCGTGAAACACTTCGCTACACCCGAGGATGGAGAGTTCCTCTGGCCCAACCTGAAGACTTTCGCTCTGCGTAGTGTTGATCGTCCATGCATGCGTGCTCTGGAGAAGGTTGTCGCGTTCCGCCGCCTAATGGGTTCCCCGTTGGAGACGATTTACCTGGACCGGGCGTCTGCAATTGTTTCGGCCCGGTCAGTTGAGCTGAGGGAGGGGGTTGACGTGGTTGAGCTTGACGCTTGGTCACAGCTAAGAGGTGATGATCCTCTTCATCATCCTCTGCAGTTTGTCGGGAAGGAATTCCACTGAGTGCTGGCCCTCAATGATTCCTTTTACACGATTTCTTTCATGCTTCGCCCTTGGGCTCTGTGATAAATTAGGCAGGTCCCACCGGCTTTTCTTTTTTGTTGCACTTTCATTTGATGCACATTGGTCATTAGACAATCATGTAGAATTTCTAGGATGTCCTGTATACCCCTACCTTACTTACCAATGGAACTTCATACCATCATCAACCACACTCCGGATTTTAATCTCATTACGCGTGCTTTCTCCCCATTGAACTGTTCGGTGAATCCTTGACTGAATATGTCACGAAAGATGGGCGTAACCGACCCGACTTGCCGCCCCACAGGCTTCAAGCTTCAGGCTTTACTGCAGTCGTACCGCTCTATCTCAGCACCCGCCGCGCTTGGGAAGCGACACCCAAGGTTTCTTACCTCTCTCCATTGTGGACGAGAGGTTGAGGCGCATGATGCATTTACGGTGCCGACATGTCATCCCAGGATTTGGATATTGCTCGGAAGTGTTTCTCAAGACACACTTCGCAAATACTTGCTGTTCCTGTCTGCCCAGTTCCTTGCTGAGTTTATGGGAGGTAATGGTGGACCATTCGGCCGCCATTCCAGACCTGTTACAGAGCATCCCGCCTGGATTTGATCCCGTTGCTGGCCGTATCCATTCAGTGTTTTGTAAGTCTGTAAGGCACAATTCATCTCTCCGAGTCGCTCGCTCAGAATGCGCCTTGGAGAAATATCGAATGCTCTCTTAGTCCGGTCTCGGTCTCAAGACGCGCCTTTGCGAAGCATCCGTTATGAAAAGTTGGGTCTGAGATCTTGCTTTCCTCTCGGGTGTATGATGTGCCCAGAGTCAATGATCGTAGTAGATGCGCTACGCCAGATTTTGGCCAGGTTCATAAAATATGTCTTCGAGTGGGAGGATAAAAGATTGACAAACATCCGAGATAAATTTAGCGCGTTTATTTCGGGCTTACTTTTGCACATACTACTATCGAGTGGGCCCGAAACCTCTGGTTGTATGTGCCTGTACTCTGTGTGTGTAGAGGCCACAGGAACTGACATTGGAAGGACGGACGTACTTGACGGATCGCTGCAGGTGGTCTAAAAATATCAGCCGAAATGGGTTGCCGTTCACGTGACTTGAAATCACTGGACTTTCCAGTGGGTGAATGCAACGAAACGTTGAAGTCCATTCATTCTTCACCGCCAACACATCGAGACCGAGGTTCAGCTTGTCAGGCAATATCTTCATGGAGTAGTCGGGGTATCCATGCAAGAGTCTAAAGTACTGTAAGTTGTGCGTAACTTGCTGTGCTTGTTGTGGCGTCGGAGTTTATGAAGATTTTGCAGTTTAGATATACGCCCGTTGTCAAGCGTATCCACATAGTTAGAAATGAGAAGACGTTTGGATAAGGGAGCTCACGAGGGAATACCTCAGTTTGACGAACTTGAATCCCTAAGCTGTTGCGCCCTCTTCACCGGCAAGCACCGCCCGATGGCGGGATCCTATGAAGCCAGTCTTTTACTTGGAGTACAGCCCTGAAACATCGGTATAGACACTTTGGTATGTTTTCTTCCCTCCAAAATTTCGAGCGCTGCGACCGGCTGCAGCCATGCACAGATTCCAGATGAGCCTACGTCGCTAGTAGATCCCTGACTATGGCTGGGGTATCGCATATCAACTTCAAACGTGGTGTAGAGAAACCACATCATACCTGCGCAGTGCCATGTTCGGTCTAGCTGACTCTCGGTTTCGCCCACGAGGTCATGTCAAGGTGGCTGTTTTGACTACGTTGAATATGGCGAACTCAACATTCCTCGATCACAAATTCTGGGTAACCTCACCGGCCATCTTCGGCAGCAACCCAGAGTCAACGATATGAAGGAGATGCATCGACCGGGATGGCAATCTGCAGCAGAACTCGCATTCGACCGTCGGTGGACAAAAGGGGTAAGTTTCTAGTTTCAGGACGTCAGTCTGTACCGCTCACAGATCCGACGTGTATTTTTAGACCACAACCTACAACGAAGACTGCGAAATGGCAGAGACCATATCACCTATAAAACCTGGACGGCATTGAGGCTCAACCCTCACCATTCCACCTCAGCTTCTAAGTTCGCAGACATGCAGCTTAAGGCACTCCTCAGCATCCTTCCCTTCTTCATTGCATATACTTCTGCAGCTGCCACCGGTGCTGCAAAGCCATCTGCCGGTGCACAGATTCTCGATGCGCAGACCGATGCGTTCATCGAAAATATGCTCAAGGAGTGGAACTCACCTGGGGGTATCTCCGTCTCGTACGTCAAGAAGAACGAAGACGGGTCCTGGCAGACAGAATACAAGGGCTACGGTGTTGCTAACGGCAATGGCGACAAGGTGAACGAGAACACCTACTTCAACATCGCCTCGAACACCAAGGTAATTGAATCTTTACTCTGATACTACGAACATGGTCTAACGTAGTGCATCGCAGCTCCTCAATGTGATGTCGACCGGTATTCTCATCGACAACCCATCGCTCTCTAAGAAGCCGATTACTTGGCATTCGAAGATGAGCGACATCATTCCTGAGTGGAACACGACCGACTCCGTCGCCAAGTCGGACGCCACGCTCCTGGACTGCATGAGTCACCGAACTGGCTACCCGCTCCATGACTTCTCGTACCACTACTCTGACACCGTCGAGACTGTCGTAAGTGTCTAGTGTTGTCAGTGTTGGCCTTGCTCTCACCCGTTGCCTCTCTCTTCAGACCAAGAAGCTTGGATTCCACCGTCAGGCTGCCGAGTTCCGTGACATCTGGTTGTATAACAACGTCGTGTACACCGTTCTGTCCTATGTCCCCCAGAAGCTCACTGGGATCTCGTTCGCCCGGTTCACGACGGACAACATCTTCAAGCCTCTTGGCATGAAGGCTTCGACATTCAACTACCAGACGGCCTTCAACTCTCCCGGCAAGCTCGCGTTTGGCATGTCTCGCGGTGGCTGGAACCCATACAAGGATCCCTTCGCAGGCACTCCTCGCCAACAGCGCTGGTGGGCCGGTACCGATGCCAACGATGACGGAAACACCCTCTCTGGTGCAGGAGGCATGTTGACCACCGGTGTTGACATGGCTCAGTGGCTCAAGGCCCTCCTGCTCAAGGGCAAGAACCCCGACACTGGCAAGCAAGTTGTTCCCGCCGATGTTGTCGACACCGTTGCCTCTGCCATCATCCCCTCTGGACCTTACCTTCCTTCCTTCCCCGAGTACTCCATCCCGATGTACGGTGCTGCTCAGCTCCAGCTGTACTACCGTGGCCACTTCATCCTCGAGCACGGAGGCTTCATCCAGGGATTTAACACCCAGATCTCTCGCATGCCCGATGATGGCATCGGTATCTCCGTCCTCTCCAACGACAATGAGCATGGCATGCAGATCGGTGAAGTCATCAAGAACTACATCTACGACCGTGCACTCGGTCTTGAGCCGATCGACTGGGACGCGAGGTACAAGGCCATCAAGTCTGTTGCTCCTCAAGCCGCGACTGCTCGCCCCTCTGCTCCCAAGCAACCTGCTGCAGACATTTCCAAACTTGTCGGAGCGTACTCCAACCCGGGATACGGAACGCTGAACTTCTGCCAGGTCAACCCTGCTCCCCAATCTCCCTCTGCTGCTTGCAAGGCAGTCACCGCCAACCTCACCACCACCCTTCCTGGCGCCATCAACACCAACCTCCCCACTCTCATCGCTGAGTACGACTCCCCCTGGTTCTCGCACATGCAGCTGCAGCACTTCGACGGCAACGTGTTCAACATCTCCTTGGTCAGCTCCACCCCCGTCGTCGGCGCCGTCAACACTGCCAACGCGTCTTACGCCAATGGCCAGTTCTGGACATACAACCCTCGTCCTGCTGGTTCCGACCAGGTCGCAGTTGCTGAGTTCGACATCTCGAACAGCCATATTGGTCTCGGCATGACTGGTGTGTGGCAAGGTATCCTTGGCTCTGGTATCCCTCCCACTTCTGGTGATACCGTCAAGGCTCGCGCTGAGGTCTACTGGGACAAGCACTAAGCTATCCGATCGCTAGAAACTGTACAACACTTTCCTTTAATTCCGGCTTTCAAAAAGTATAGCCTGTCTTTTCTTGTCTACTATCGCATAATTGGTATTAATTTGGCTACACGTTTATATCTCCATTTCTGTATTTAAAACCATATTCAATATCCCTAGAGTTCAACAGGCTGCGAATATAGGTCTTTTTATCTCTCTTTCGGTTTGCACGTGAAATCCACCCACAGGCATGAAAGATTGCGAAACAGAAGAATCGTGCAAAAGAGGAGCAATACCGATGTTTGTTCAAGTCATCTCTGGGCCTCCATTAACACGTTCATCGTTCGTTTACTAGCTACGTTTCAATTCTTTGGGCAATGATCCCACAGCATGGTCACAGACTCGCCGTTCCTTCAAACGGCGCCGAGCTGAGCCTGACTCCTCTCGATCAAACTGCTCTTGCACTCCAACCACCATCCGTCATCCTTGCTGAGGCCAAGCTCCAAAGCAACGGTGACCGTTAGCGCATTTGGCATAGACCTCGTGATGTCCTACTCGTCCTTAATCAAAGAAGGTTCGTCCGCAAGATGTCATTTCATGGCACGGCACTAACTACCACACTGACAGACCCAGCTGAGATTTTGCAAGGCATTTCCGCCTATTCCCCCCATGAAAGCAAGGAAAATGCTTTTGTGATGATACATAGCAGGGTTACTGCCTTGCAAGAGATTTTGCTTTCATGCGAAAAGAAGATTAGAGAATGGCAAGCTTCGCATAATGAGCTCAATATTTTCGCAAAACTTCCGGATGACGTTCTCACCGAAATTCTGCTACATTTCGAGCACAACCTCGGTGATGCTGAAGATATATACCGGAAGCCAATACAGCTCCTATCTATCACCTGGGTTTGCTCTCGGTTGAGGCGAGTTGCTCTCCAATGCCGGGCTTTCTGGAGACGGCCCATATTTCATCACCTAGACTATGCTCAGGAGTTGCTCAAGCGAGCTAAAGACACGCCATTGACACTGACCGTCGCGAACGGTTTATCCCGGGCCAACCCTTCATTTAACGTCGATAGCATAAAATTGGCATTTGCGCACCTTTCCAGAGCAGAAAAATTCGTTCTTTTCGATAACTTTGATCCCCGGGGAAATGGAAGATCGAAGACATTCATTCGCCTCAATTCCTTCACGTCCCTTTGCTTCGGAGGCTCACTATCACCGCCTCTGCCCCTCTGCCGGGATACTACCCACGCGAAAAACTCTTGCAACAATGCACGTCTTTGCGATCTCTTCGTATCCGCAACTGGAATGTCTTCAGTTCATCCCTTGCCCAACTCCCAACGCTCACAGACCTCTTTGTTCATATTGACAGAGAGAGTTCCCCTCTCCACCGCTCGAATGCGCAGCAGACGTCCGTGAAACAACTCATTGGAGCGTTGAATATGCTTCCCAACCTCCGAAGATTGTATCTCTATAATGTATTGAAACAACTAGATGTTGAAGATCTGGAATGGTGCCAACGTTCAGCGATCAGTGCCTCCCTTCCGCAGCTGACAAGTTTCTCATTCTCTGCGGATCTCGACTCGCTATATAAGCCGCTCTGGGATCGTATTCTCTATCCGGAGGCTACGGAAGTCGTGTGTTACACGCACTTGCAAGAGTTGCCGCCAGACACTCGCCAATTTCTTCTTCAACACGAAGTTGAGAATTCCAGGTCCCTCCTTCGCTCAGTGCGACAGCGGCTACATGGCCCCATCTCTCTGTTGCAGATAATCTTTATAGAGAAGAGAAACTCTTGTAGTCTCACTATGTGGACTACTCCTCTGGATTCCGCTGATTCCGCGAAACCCCCACTTATTCTCTGGCTCCTCATCAGAGCAGCCCTTCGTATCATTCGAGAACTCCTCATCCTCCTCGATTTGCAGCACTTGCAGGGCCTGATGTGTATGCTTCCCTATTCCGATAGTGCTACATGGAAAACATTCGGACTGCTGGAAAATGTCCGCATCCTGCGTGTTTCGCCAACATCGCCCAGCCTATCGGATATTTTGTCAGCTTCACAATCCACAGGAGGATGCGAAAACAAATAGTGCTGCCGCACTACGAGAAGAAGAGGATGCAAACGCGGAAGTTGAAGCAGCCAGCGCACCTTACTTTCCTGCCTTACGATCACTGCAAATCTACGATTGGAGCTTCTCCGGGACTTCCATAGTAGGGCAGTTCCAATACCCTTCTCTCAGAACAACACTGGCAGGCCTCATTGAATGTCTCAACAAGCGTCGAGATCGAGGTGTTGGGTTCATTGATCTCCAGCTTTGTCGCCACTGTGCTGGGATAGGGCAGTCAGACATTGATCGAATACAAGAATTCGTGGTCAATAAGGTGGTGTGGAGCGATGAACAGAGACTGACGTTCTGAGAGCCTTTACATGGAGAGCGTCAAATCATTCATATTCTGCAGTATGCATCACCTTCTATACAAGTAGTACACGTGGTACCGACCTTTACAGTGTGGCCACTCCACGGCGCATAAGACAGGACACATCGCATACGTCCCCTTCCCGAGTCCGACAACTGGGCCCCTGGAAGCGCGCTCGGTCATCCTCGCACAATTAAAAACACTTAAGACGTCCGGGAGGAAGGGAAGGAAGTACCTATTTCAGTTTCCGCATCTTGTCTTTACCTATTTTGTCGTGCATCGGCGTGGTTCTCTCTAGGTTGATCAGGGGAAAGTGTATGATGGTGGAACCTTATATTCTGGCTCAAAGGTTTATTGTGATGAAGCCATCCGTGACACCAGAAGATGAGATGACTTGAACGCTCCTCGGCAATGTGGTAAGTCCAAGGATGTTCTCAAGAAGTACTTTCAGCGCCACCGAGAATATTCAGATAGCAAACAGCGTAGAATTGGTATTCCGTTTCAGAGTCAAGTTCAGGCCCAGGTTCGAGAATCGTTGCGATTGCATCGTGTCAGTTGACCCAACAAGAATAGTGCAAGTCTCCTCGATGCTCGTTACCTCCTTCAGTCGGGCTCGGAATTCTCTCGGAAGCGAGGACATTCTGTGCCTTTCAAGAACTCAGCAAAAATCGATATGGAGATATTGGTTAGGTGGGCGTCGACTGATTATCGAGTAACGAGCGGCCAAAAATCAGTGGCTATCGTCATGAGAGCAACTCGAGCTTGGGAAAGGCTACCTCCTTACCATTTCGGAGAGGGAAAACATGAGTCCCCTCTTCAATTGCAGCCTGCGGCCATTCCATCTAAACGTGAAAGCTTGACACCGCCGAGTAAGGGTCTTCCAAACTCCTTATGAACTGGAGAGGGAATTGCCGAAACGGCTAGGAAGGCAGTATGGCAAACAGGAGAAAGACATACGTTGGCTTCGATTTTGTGCAGAATCCCGAACCAAGCAATTCTCTCCGACCTGGCAGCAAGAATCTAGTTCTGTTTCATACGGGCCAATAAGTGGGCAGGTTTTGGGGTGCCGTACGTTCTCAACAAGTGTGTTCCTCCACTAATTCCATCAGATACGCATATAGGACCCAGGGAAAGATTAATGACACTACAACTTACCACACTACATGCATGCAACAAATTCATGTGTTTTCAGAATGTCGCGCCCAAGGAAACCTTTCCTATGAGATCTGATCTGAATCTGACGATATGGATCGATCGCGTGATAGTCAGAAAGCCTCCGAGGTCTAAGTATTAAGTCTTTGACTCTGCCACCAGTTGATTGTATCTCGACAAGGAGGACCCCACAAGAAAGTGGTTGATGATGACAAAAGGAGCGTATCGTGGTTCTCCCGCGAAGGTTTCCACGACGTTCCCTCGTTTACCCCAATTGCCATGAGGCTGATTCAATGATTGACTCGGAGTGTTCGGACATAAGATGGTCCAAAATCAGCCGGCTGGTGTGTCGCAGCGAAGTATTCTTCTCCGCGCGGGACGCCTTAACTTGAGACTACTACAATATTATAGAGAAGGATCGGGCTTCGACTTGCCGAATGAGAAACGATAAGCTGGGGAACACAGCTACGGATTGACCTCCTACGAGTCCATGTCCGAGGTAAAAGATGCGCATATCCTTTGTCATGCACTTGTATCATGACCACCATGCACGTTTGTGGGCTCTCTCTCATTTTGGCGAATATGACCCGGCAAATCTCCACATTAATCTTTCATATCTTTCTATTGTGATTCACGAACTCGAACTGGTGATAGAAGGAAATACCATCCGTGACACAACCTTGGTCAGTCAGTACAGGTCACTGCGATAAGCTCAGCACCCACTTCTGGCGCTGGAATCTTTGGAAAACCTTGAGAAAGCGGCCAAAGAAACCTGTTATACCCCTTCCATCACGTGTTTCCCTCAGAAAAAGGCGAGAAAACCGGCCTTTTTACTGTAGAAACTGTCCGGGAATAGGTATAACAGGTTTCTTTCACAAGATTTTCGACGGAAACAGTATCCGATGCCAGGAGTGACTCAGATTAGGAGTTCAGTTAGCCATTTCTGGGATGGACTCTTCAATCCCTATTGCTTGACAGATATCTTTGTCCTCGGGCCAGACTTGCCTTATACATGCTCATTCACTGGGGTGTGTATTCTTCGAAATGGAAGGTGTTCTGCGATGTCAGCGAACGTGGAAGCACGCGTACACACACACACGCACTTGGAATGTATTCACAGCTATAGACTACGAGGTGCTGTGCACTTGAACTGCGCCCATGGCCTAGATGGCCCCATCACGTCTTCTGCCTGTCAATTGCGGCAATGCATGTGCAGACCTGTATTCTGTCGCTCTGTTTACTCTGGGATACCGTCGGCTGTGGAGACCGCTTGTGGCCGCCTCGGGTCTTGACGTCCGAATGAAAGAGAGTGGTAATATGTGTACATACTGAGGCTTCTGGAACGCCTGATCATGATTGTGATGAGGGGACTGGATCATGTATACCCCAATGTATTGCCCTTCTTTCTCCACTCTCCTGTGGTACTGGGAACTCCAGGAGGATTTCGGCTTGTTTTTTTTTTATCTGCATACCAGGTACTGATAGTGAGATCGGTATATGGCTCTGGGCATGAACAAAGCAGGGGAAGAACACCACTGGCACTTTTTGGGGGCTGCACTTGCCATACGGAGGACATCACACGACATAATCCCTGTGTGCGTGCCTTGGTGCAATCATAGAGTTCTAAGTTCGGTCATTTCAGGCTCGCTCCTTAATGTCAGGCCAAAAATGTGTTTCCGCCACGGCCGATCATGAACATAGGTATACGGTTAGGGGCGAACTGACACCAAAAACGGGTCCAGTGGCGCTCAGAACCTCAATGGTTCATAGCTGCACAAGCAAACGGGGTCCTCGCAGTCCCTCGAGTTGATACGTTGGCAGACAAAAGGTTCCGCTCTTAAGGTCAAATAGAGAACCTCACTCGGGACGGAAGTATTTTTTTGGACTTCTTTCTCCATCATGGTCAGATTTTCACTTGACCTTGATGTCAAAATCCAGTCTGTTATAGATCGCTATGACGATATCAGCCAAATCACTTCAGCGCCCCAGTCGACTATTTCTCGCGACGTTCGTGGGCAGCGATGGTGAGGGTTCAGGAAGAACAGGCCTGAAGTAGAGAATCCACCTGCGGTCTCGCGGTCAAATTTCGGAAATTCAGTTTTGCATTGGTTTTGCATGCCGAATTGCTCGGGTAGGCAAAGATTGTGTACACGTGCAGCGCTGATCAAGGTTGCTGTCGACATTCGATTAAAGCTGAATGGATTCATTGCATTTCTCGCCAAGGACTCTGATGCGCCTGGTGAGCCTATAAACTTTAATTCTTGAGACACAGCGTACGACGAGAGAGCTGGATGAGAGCCTCATTTCCTCAACAAGGCCCAGGCATACGTAATGATCTCTCGATCTTCGATGTGCGCTCTGATATGTCATCTGCACCCGACGTCAATTTACTTTCCCGTAATCTGCGCGTTCGCATACCATGGTACTTCAACTCTTGACTTCAGCCAATCCCGCCTTCCACATTCGAAAATCCAGTGGTCTAAATTGACCGGCTGACTCAGCTACATTGACACTCCTTCTGATGCTTTCGTAGATCTCGCCCGATTTGGCCAGTGGAATATGTATATGCCAATCGCTTAGATAAAAAACTAAACCAACCTCACAACAGATCCTCCACAACTTGGACCTAGCCCATCCCTGCTCCAACGACGCACATCGTACACATCTCAGGCTCATCCCATCCTTACGTCTCAAAGTATCCAACGAGTGATCTGCGGTGTTTTGCTTGCCGTATTGAGTGAGTCTCCTGGTTTCTTGAGGCGGCCACGTCCGGAGGTTGGACCGCGCGATATGAGCCTTCTGAAGTTTGGGGGTCGGTTTCGAGGGAGTGGTGCATGTGTGAAGGCCGTTTCTTATCTGTTTTTCAAATTCCTGGATGGTGGCGGCAGCGAAACCCCCGTCATTGGGTTAGCCAAACGCTACCGATGGGATCTGATTGGAGCAGATGCCTAAACCGTAACGATATATGGCGAGCTTCGCTGATCATTTATTTTCTTGTTCGTCTAGAAGTTTTCAGTGAAATACAAACATGAACTCTATCGAACTGTCTATTCCCGTCGACACTTGCATGCTTGTCAAATGCGACAAGTGTGGCAAGACCACCTGGAAAGTAAGTCTTTCACAAGATCTCTTCGCAACCCCAAAACTCCGATGGGGTTCTTCCCAAACTTGATTGCTCTTTTTGCTCCCTCGTTCTAAATCTTCACCGGTTGCATGGGGCGTCCCAGTTTGGACTGTTCAGAGCACACTCTCGATGTCACGACGCATCGTCGCTGTTACATTTGCTGTGCCTTGACGCTCGTCATGTACATTTTTATTCTCGGCACGTCGGTGCATGCTACCTGTCTTCTGTTCAGGGCAGCTGTCTCGTCTTTACCTTTACCTAGCCAATGAGGTCCCAAGCAGCAGGAACCTGGATATCATTCATCAAGTTTAGACTTTGATGTCGTCGGCCTGAGTGATCTTCGTCTTGGTCCACTCGCTGTCATGGAGGCATTTTTGTGCCCTCATTTCCTGTATGATTGCCACGCTTGTGTTTGGGTGGGGATCGGCTCACGTTCTGGCCTCTCTTCTTACCTTGGGAAGGGTTTCACCGCAGCCAGTGCGCGTTTGACGGATTTATTTCGTGCTTTTCTCCTTGGGTCGGTCTCTCGACCACCTGGCAATTATCTTCGACTGTTTCTTCCGTTCTTCTCATTAACATCTTCACCCTATCCTCTTGGCTTTGATGCATCATACGTGCCTCTAACGAACCACTTCTTTTCGCTTTCGCAACAGGGATGTGGTGCACATGTGGAACAGGTGAGTAAGATCGACTCTGCACTGTTTCTGCGAAGACTTCTGTTCTAAGGGTCCACCTTCGGTCCCTGCGCTTGGGCTGGCGCAAAGTTGGGCACCATCAATCAACCGTCGAGTTAATTGAGTGCCGGAATCTAGGGTGCACGCCGCCTGCCTGGCGAAATGACACTGATATCTCTGCGTCGGCGTTGGCCGAAAGCATTCATTTGCCTTGTTTCGTTCGCTGAAGATACTTTTACTAACCTCCGTGGTGTATTGAAGGTCATGAAAGACGTCAAGGAAGAAGAAAAATGTACCTGTAAGAGAGATTAGGATGTGCAGCGAAGATCTAGGTGGTTACAGAGGATTTAGTTATCATGTGAGAAATTGCCATACGCGGTTATCGAAGATTGTATTGGAGGGTATTCGGGGTCCCCATCATTCAGCATCCACATTCTTTCGAAATCGAAATCTCTGTCCAAATATATCAATTCGGTAATATACATACTCACTCCGAGTCTTCCTCAATATTCTGGTATCCTGCATGCCGCCATTCCTTTTTCTTTCTCTGGTTTCTCCCCTTCGACATCGCCAGTAATGACAAGCGTAAAACAGCAGGCGATGGCGGCCAGTAGCAGCTCAATCCTAAACCCTGATATGAGCAGTGTAGCCTCAAGCAGCACTGACAACCGACCATCGTTCGATCCAACAGAAGTAAAGACGACGAACGCGCTGGAAGCATACAGAGATGAAGGGAAAGCTATGTTGAACAACTATACACGTCATGCGAAGATTGGTGGAGGGCAGCATGGAGAAGTTTATCTGTGCTACCAGATGAACCCTCAATATCCTCCTAAGCACCCAAAGCGTCGAGTTTGCGTCGTGCGTGTTCCGTTTCCCTGCCTCAGTTCTGCAGAAAACTCATGAATACTACGAAATACTGCTCTGGCGACGTCCTTAGGCAATCAAAGGTGTCAAACGCGACGATCCCCACGACAGGAAGCTCAAGCAGCTTCGCCAACAACGGCACCAGCTTCCCATAACATCTACGGCACACACGCCTCTTGCGGATAAGCTGGGAACGGCGGAAGCAAAAATTCTGAAGGAAATTGCGATAATGAAAAAGTGCAGACATCCGCATGTCGTTCGCTTGTTGGAGGTGATTGATGATAGGATGCACACCAAAGTCTATATGGGTGAGTCCCCGTTTCAGCTTTTTGGGGGATATTCGGACGGTTTTACGTCCTTTCTCCTCCACGTTACCCAAAGATCGAGCTCATGTTGATTTTGCTTAGTGATGGAGTTCCTAGACGGAGGCGAAGTCCGGTGGCAAAACAAACAGAACAATCCCATACTGTCGATAGCGCAGACGAGGAGAATAATGAGAGATGCTATTCTTGGGCTAGAGTATCGTACGTGTCTTTTCTAACTACCTTGGCGTGTCAAAATGTGCATATATGCGCTTTCTTTCGCCCTTGCTATTTGGTTTCGTACGTACTGATATTTCTCCTAGTGCACCACCAAGGCATCATACACCGCGACATAAAACCCGCCAACTTGCTCTGGACCCGCGACCGCAAATCAGTCAAAATTGCTGATTTCGGTGTCTCCCACTTTTCGTATGCGCAGCGCCTGGCAGCCCTTGGTCGCAGGCATGCCAATGGAGCAGCAAAGATCAGGGGTGAAAATGGGGAGGAAAACGACAACGATGAGGCCGTGGAGCCAATACTGCTCGACGAGAGTGATCTCTCTCGAAGAGCCGGGACACCTATGTTTCTTGCACCAGAGATCGTCAATAACTTCCTGAACCCCGAACTCGACGATGCGGCTGCCTCAACCTCGAACGTCAGTGAATCAGCTGGAAAGACACCCACTCTGAACGGGAACTCTAACCATCGTCACTATGGAGCGCATGCATCCACAACTTCTATCAACACCAATGGCCCCCAACCGCCGTCTCGTCGGCCTTCGTCTCCGCCACGGCCCATTGATAAAGCCATCGACATATGGGCCTTGGGTGTCACTTTCTATTGCCTGCTGTTCGGTAGGGTCCCCTTCCGGCCAGACAGCGACAACCAATCGGAGTGGGGGTTGTACCATGCTATCGGGACGAAGGACTGGGCAGTCAGGGATACAATGGGTGCCGACAGGATCTGGTGCGGGAGCAACCCGAGGCGGAGGAACAAGGAGGAGGAGAGGCAGCAGAGGACACAGAGGGTAGATGACTGTACAATGGAGGCAGAGGCGGAAAGGTGGAGGCTACCAGAATGCGACCCAGACGACCTCGAGGAGGAGGAGGATAGCGGGACCGAGAGCGAAAAGGAAAAGAGCAGGCTCACGAGCACGGGAGAGGGGGATGTGATTATTACTTTGTTGGAGAAGTTCTTGCAGAAGGACCCTAGAAACAGAATAACGCTTGCTGCTGCGAAGGTAGGTGTCATCCGCTTTCAAAGATTCATAGGTCCTCATACTTGCTTTAGCGTGACAGTTGGTTTCTCGTGGAGATCGCTGAACCAAAGGAGTGGATTGAGCTCACAGCGCCTCGACGCAAGATTACGGTTTCTGCCTCCGACGCGTCGGAAGCCATGCAGCCGGTGCACTTCCGTTGGAAGTGGAACAAGGTCGGCAGGCGCATATCATCACTGTTCAAAAGCAGCAAACCTCCACCGACAGATGCCAGGGAGTTCCTCCTTGGTACTAGCACCGTACGAGGATATTCACGGTCCAGAAGAGAGGAGTATGACGATGCACGAGGCCCCGTGAAATCCGATCCTGCAGTGAAAATCAGGCGTTACAAGAGCTCGACTACAGCGTCGATTGCCAGAATTAAAACGAACACCTCTCCTTCATCGCCAGACCCCGGAACAAGTTTTTCGTGGGATAGCCCATCGCCTGTAAGAGCTGCTGCTCAAGCATCGCTCAAGGGCAAAGAACGTGTTGTTGATCCTGCCGAGCGTGCAGCTGCCGGGAAGAGGCTCCAGTCCAAGTCCATAGACCGGTGGCCCGGTGGGCCCTCCTCTATGCAGACTGGATCTCGTTTGACGGTGGCGACGAGACAAGGACCAGACTCGTCGAGCAAGAGCACGTCGGCGATAGACGACCAGGGCATTGCTGCGCAACGACGAGGATCTCTGCCTTTCCTCTATGCTTACCGAAATCGTGATCAGAAAACGAGCGCTGCCAACACCGGAGCATCGTCCTCGATCGCATCCAGTCCTACGGATGCCACTGGTGCTTGGTATAGCAACCAGATTAGCAGGGCAAGCAGCAAGTCCAACTTCCAACAGTCGGCTGCTGGCCCCCCAAGGTCCCGCACCCGGTTCGCGCAGCTAGTGGGCGCTATTTCTAGTTGGCGGCCGAGCAGGTTCTCGTCTTCGAGCACCTCGCCGACGGAGTCCGAGAAGAACATCAAGCGCGGTATCGGTGTTACACCAACTGCGTACAATAGAGCCCGAATGAGCGAAGAAGCACTCGCTATGCATCGTTCACCTGCTTACTCACCTCGCGACGTCGACCCCTCTGCCTCCGGCGTGCTCACCCCCGACCGCCGCGCTTCAAGTTGGGGACAAGGTGATACGCCTGACAATCACAACATGCTCGGCATACCTATCGTACGCAGCCTCGACTCAGCTCTGCACCCAGAAGGCCCCGGTCGGATTGTCTCTGGCATGAAGGGGCTTTCCTTGGCGAACGGGTACAACGGAGATATCGTGGATGACGAAGACGAGGAGGAGGATGAGGAGCTTGGACCTGCTTGCTATGATGACGATTCTTCAACTATAGCGAGTGGAGGCGACCCGGATGACGACGATCTTGGAGATGTCATTCGCAGTGATTCGGGTGGGGAGATTCTTCAGCCAACTTGGACGGAGGACCACGATATCGACATGAGTGAAGATGGGGACAGTATGATCCAGGAGCATGTCATCCACAGTGCGCCATACGGAGAGGTGGTGACCGGTGACGAAGAAGAGGAAGCAAGTGCTGCCTCCGATTCCGAGGACGAAATGGCACCTGTAACGTTCTCGCCCCGGAAAAGGACTTGAAGGGGCAGATGTATTCCATGATCTTCTTTTTACATCTCTCACTTCGACGTTGTGTATTTTTTCAAAACCTTCTGCGGACTATTATCATTTATTATTCACGGAGAGCTTTTGTTCCTTTTACCTCCTTTCTTTCCACATACCAATCTTGTCCTCAATCAGCATTTATCACGCACACACCTCCACTCACCTACGCAACTACTTATGAGAACTTCATCTTTTCTGGCCACCTTTAGACGCCATCCAATTTCTCTTCTGTATCGATTAACTAGAAGTATCAACTCCACACTTCTTAGACTATGTTGGCAACAACTGTTTTGTTTTGTCAATTGTACACTATATTACAAGGCTTGCATTTGACGTGAAAGGCAATTAGACCGACTACTTATTAGTGAAATAAAAAGGGTCATGAATATATATACAGGTATCTACGAGGAGACGAATCCCGGAGATTTAGGTCCATGTTGAGAAGGGGTCATGGTTGGTATGCTTGATGTTCATGGACCGGGAAAGGAGAAAGGATGGTAGGACCGAATATGAATATAGAAAGCTTAAACGAATGTAAGGGCATGTGATTGCATAGAAACAATAGATCAGAGGATCGAAGCATATGTACAAAAGTCAATATCAAAAGACATGGGGTATGGAGGGCCAGAAGTTTTAGCAATCGAATGAGTGAGGGGATGGTAACAGGGGAAGTAGAAACGAGGTCAAGATGTGATCAAGAGGTGGCTACAAGGTAGCCAGGGGAAGAAGGTCGCGAATGGTAAGCAATACAACCGAGGGGAGTCAGAGAGGGGTGGCGTAAGAAGAGATGGACCTGAACACCGGATAATGAACCACACGAGAGATCATGTGGGCCAACCTCTGGCAATTCTGGCCGCGCCTCCACCCACACGACCTAGGAAACTCCAAACAGCGGCCGTTCCATCGGACGAGAAACCTTCGCCACTACCGTGCAGGCTGTTGAAGCTGCTCCAGGCTGACCGGTCGTAGTACGTCGGACCACCGGGAACTGAATACTGAGTTGGCGCCATATATGGGCTAATGGCCAAGAGCATCAAGGCAGAAGCACCAACCCACATAGCCAACGAACTCGACGCTCCCGAAGCACCGAAGTATATCTTGTTATGGATGTTGATGAATGGGAACCATCCGCCTTTCGCATTTTCTTTTGGCTGTTTCCGGGGTACTCGTTGAGAGTTCTCGACAATCTTGTCGATTACGGCGCATCCCACGCCTAATTGGCTTTGGAGGGCCTTCCATTCTTCGATCACTTCTTCGGGAATGCCACCCGGTACACCCTCCAAAGGGAATTTAAGGTTGGTGCCACGGTGCCACTTCTTGAGTGATTCAGCGAGTGCCCGAAGCTCGCGCTCTTCCTGTTCTTGGGCGCTCACTTGATTGTATGACGGCGGTGCATCAGGGTGTTCGAGAAGGTGTTGGGAGGGTTGAGCTTTGGGCGTGGGTGGAATGATTGTTGATGACGAAGAAGCCATACTCTCGGGCTGCTCCTGAGGCGAAGGTGATCTGGACGCTTCCTCAACAGTCTCCTCTGCCTCCACAGGGTCCGTCTGGATTTCCATCTCAGACATAGAGGGAGTAATGGGGATAGGTTCAGGCTCAGTTTGTATGGCGATAACATCAGTTTCGGGAGGTGGTTCTGTTTGGGTACTGAAGGAGGCTTTGATGATTTTAGGTTCGGGGTCGGTTTGGGAAGAGTGAGACTTGAAGAAAAACGTCAGGTCGTACTGTGTTGAGCTGTCGGAGTACTCTTTCGTTTCCTCGAAGGTTTGAGTGAGTATCTGAGACTGGTTTGCTCGACTTGCGACCTTCTGCAAGTCCAATGTTCATGTCAGCATTACCCAGAAAAAAAAAAAGAGGGAGATTGTGCAAACCTTTTTCTTCCTCGTAATGATAGTCTGAATGACATCTTCCTCACCCTCCGTATCCTCCGCCTCCTCATCCACAACCGTCGTGCTCTCCATACTCAAATTCCCAAGCTGACTCTCAACCTCACCCTCCTCATCACCGTCATTATCTGCCTGTTCGTCATCCCACTTCATCTTCCCCGCAAGCTCCGCTCCCAAACTCTTACTCATGCTCCCCTTCGCACTCGCCGTGCCACTGGCAGCACCAACGTTATTGGCAGCGTTATTCCGCAACTCGTCCATGTCGAACCTCATCCGGTCAATGGTCTCCTTGAGGAGAAGATTCTCCTGTTTTTGTTCCTCGAGCTGGCCATGTGCTGCGTCGGCTACGCTGAGGGACTCCTCGAGTGCTGAGATGCGAGACTCGAAGACTTCTTGTTCTTTTTGCCATTTGGCAGCTTCGAGTTCTTGGAGGGCTGAGGCTTCCCGGAGGTTACGGATGTGTTCTTCGCGTTGACGGAGTTCGTCGCGGTATCGTTCGGAAACAGCTGCGAAGGGGTTTGGTTAAGAAGGGAGAGGAAGGGGGGAAAGAGGGAAACGTACAGCACTGTTCTTGGTATTGACGTTGCAAGCTGGCATATGTAGACCGTGCTGACTCCAATGCTTTTGTCACTTTCGCAATCTCGGCTTCCAATGCAGAGAGCTGCGATGAGTTTTGGCGCTACATTGAAAAAGCCATCAGTTTTTGAGCCAGCAAGAGAGATGCAGATAACCAACCTCTTTACTCCTCAACTCCTTCTCTTCCCTCTTCGTCGCGCTAAGCTCAGTCCTCATCTCCTCCAATTTACTCTGCATATCTTCAAGCTCCAACTCATGCTCGGTCAACTTCGCCTGCAGCGTCCGCTCAGCATCCATCAACTTCCTGCCAAGCTCGGCGTTCATCCTCGTCAACGCCTCAACTCGCTCATGCTCCGCCATCGAGGCATCCGAGACCGCAAGGCCCCGCTGCTGAAGGATATACCCTTCATCCAAATGCCCATCCTCATCATCATCCTCATCCGGAGATCGAGGAGACTCAGGACCACCATGAGACGAGAGGCCTTCCATATCAAGTGCCCCACGTCCACGACGCCCACGAGCTGAGATAGAGTTCCCTCCATCAAAGCTGTCATCTCCGTGGTCGTTGTAGTCGTACCGGAACGGAGACTTGGACGCGTCAATGGTGTGGTCCTCGTCATCCTCGTGGCGGGGGTCGTCGTAGCGGTATCCCAATCTGGAGCCGGACCTAGATCCGGGGCGGGAGATAGAGGCGGCTGAGGGCGGGCGGGGGAAGGAGAAGGAGCTGTTAGGAGACCAGGGGGCGCTTTGGGGGGAGGTTGGGTTTGAGGGCGCGCGTGTGCGTGTTCGTGATGAGGTGCGGGAGCTGCGTCCGCTTGTGGACAGAGAGAGGGAGGATGGGTCGGTTGACTAGGTGGGAAAGGGGTTGTTAGTACACGTTCGGATTCGAGGGCATTGACGAGGGAAGCTCACCTCAGAGTCACTACGGTTTCCAGCATCCATGCTCTTCCTTCGCCTAGCAGGAGCAGGTCGCTTGGCCCAGGAAGAAGGAGGTGCTGCTACGCTCAGCGGTGTTGAACGTTGCCTGCGTTCGTTGTCGAATGGAGACTTGATCCCACTTGCAGATCGAGGTGTCTGGGGTGGCCCATCAGAATGGGAGTTGGACCATCCCCTGTATGATGAGGATGGGCCATTGGAGTCACTACTTGAGCCCCCATCGTCCTGATCATTGTGAGCCGAACGCGCTCTTGAAGGGGGCCGAAGTTCATCGGCATGCATGTACGAGTGGTCACCGGTGCCTTCGTCATCAAATTCCGGACTTTGAGGCGGTGAACGTTTGGTTTTCTCTGCAATGAATGCAAGAAGTATTGTAGGGGTAACTTCGAGGCCTGGGTTTGTTTGAATGAGCTCCTTTAGCTTGGAAGTTTCTTCCTCGTTCATGAGCTGGAGGCCATTGTAGGCCTCTGAGAAAGCTTGGAGAACGTCGACTAGGTCATCTCCAGGTATAACTGGTTCGTTGTTGTCGTTGATGTGGGTATTTGGGTGCTGGTTGAAGATCTCATGAAGTTGGTTCTCGATGTCTGCAATGGATTGTCTGTGTCGTCCAAAAGAGTTGTCCTATACATGATTTTGGTAAGTTCATTCGAGCTCATCGTGCATATTAGTTCGCTCACCATGGTTAATGTCGTGGTATCAATGAAAAGCAGGGAACATACCAATTAAAAGCCACCAGGTGTTGTAGAGTCAATGGCCCGGAGAACTCGAACCAAAGGTGGATTGTTGACGGTTGTTTGGATTCCACGACATTGTTCCTCTTGGGCCGAGAGACGCGTCAAAGTAGCCGACCTCGTGGCATTCCGCCCCAAGTCGACAAGACTGGTTTGTCTGAATCTAATTGTTACTCAAGGCTTGCAACTTCATGGAGTCCACTAGATCGTGACTGCTGGGTGCTTCATTGATACACATGTCAACTTGGAATGCCGCTTTGCTTCTCTAATATCGCCTACAGTAGGCGGCCTACTCTTGTGCAATCGCAGTTTCCAAGGCAGTCTTCCGTGAATCCATTCAAAAGGAGCCACTGGGAACTAGCATTCTTGATATCTGGGGCAAGAGCTCTCCAATTTATCCTCACTTGGAAATTCAATGAAGAGCAAGAGAATCCGATCACTAAGGGGGATGACAGGCTGGGATTGGCGCCGGTGTTGGTCAAACTACACACTGTGGGTTCCCCCCTCCCTTCAGCTTGGGCGAGAGCGTGGTAGAATTTTACCTCAGTAAGCGGTTGAATACACCAACCCACATTCTGAAATAAACTCTAATATTCATCAGTACGCGTTGTACCCTCCAGATAAGACACTCAATTGGAACGTTTCTGATAGAAGGCTGGATGTAGCGCCTGCCCGCTATAAGCCGGACACGTGTACAGTGTACGACGAACGCTATCTACCACGGCGGCTCACCTTAAACACCAGACATTGCTGTACTAATACCCCTCATTACAGCACTGCGTGTATGTCCGGGATAACAGTTGAAGGACGGTTCGGTAAGTCCCAACAGCAGTAACTCGAGTTGTCTCCCGTTCACGATGGCGGATAGAAGAAAGCAATATGCTAGAGTCGCCTCAACCAGCGAGCAATGAGAGACCAGAGCACGATCACCACTCGGATGTTGAACAGAAGCTCTCCCCTCCCATGCCCCGACACTCGCCTGAGCCTGTTGAAGCATTTGGGTTAAGCTTTCAGCCATCCAATCCAGACATACTCGCTTTTCGGCGTAGGACCACTTTCTCCGCCACACCAGACGTCAACCGTTCAGTTACTACACATGCAACGCGGCAAATCGGGGGATCAACGAGGGTGCTCAGTCTCAAAAGCATGCTCACACCAAGCAGGAAAGTCGGCGAAGGGCCGGGCGTCCGCCAGAGCTTGCGAGCAGTCTTACTCTCATCTTGTAAGTCTATGTTCTGCTCTTGCTCTGCCACTCTCTCGCACGCTGAACGGCTGGCACGTTGTAGGGTTGACTCTCCTCTTGCCCTGCATCCCTATCTCAGTTGAGGACCTCGCCCCTTCAGTTGTGCCTAGATAACAAGAACCGTTTTCTTTTCCTTTTCAGTGGGGACTCTATTGGGGAATCACAACGCAAAAGAGCAATAAGGACGTAGCGGTTTTCGTAGGCGAGTCTTTCATTGCTACAGACAGCATCACGGATAAACACGGATACCTTAGCTAACGACTACCGACAGTTTCATTCTTCGCAATCATGCCCTTGGAAAATGTGAATTCGTTCCTGCATTCAGTGACAGTGCTGACCCACCCATCACAGATGATTGGCTTTGCTACGGATGAATTATCATTGCGTGTTGGGAAAACCCTTGCTGGTCTCATCAACTCTACCCTCGTAAATTTCGCTCATACATCTCTCGGGATCTGGCTCTAATGTTTTCTGACAGTCAAATACGTGAGTACGAAGGTGGTTTTGGGTTGGTGTTTGTTCTGAATGCGTTTGGTGCACCCTGCCAGGGTGGAGCTCATCGTAGCGGTCAGTCTCAATTTGGCTTACTTCAATAGCATGGTTAAATTCTCTCCTTTGCTACCTCTAGATCGTTTCTTTGGCCCATTGCGAATTACAGATCACGAAAGCCTCGTGTACGTATTGAAATTGGGCCGTCCAAACACGGCAGTGCTAATGAGGGGATGCGTAGTGGTCGGCTCGATATTGAGTAACATTCGCAAGTGTCCAGCTATGCTTGCTTCCACGAGACAAAACTTGACCTATCCACGTAGTGCTCGCCTTAGGAATGTGCTTCTTCGCTGGTGGCATCAAATATGCCCAACAAGGGTTCACCAATGATAGTGAGAGCGTATTTTTCCGGGCCGATATAAGCATGTAAGGTCTACTAACGTCAATCTTGCTTCTTAGGCGCCATTACTGGTATCACCTCTTCTTTATTGACTATGAGTGTCATCGCCGTCCTTCTTCCCGCTGCGTTCGACATCTGTTCCGCCCGCAGTTCTATCGACGATGCTCGTAAATCGCGCGATATATTGGCTGTTAGTCATGCAGTAGGTGGATGATAATTCCGAAGATGAATGCCTCTACTCAGTTGCTCTTTCATCTCACAGGCCGCCATCCTTCTCTTTCTGAGTGAGTCAATCCTTGAGGGAACTGGATGACTTGTGGCGTTTCTCACAAGACACCAGTGTACCTTGCCTATCTCGTCTTCCAGCTATACTCTCATGCCAGTCTCTACAACGACGACGCCATGCAAGTCATATCGATAGGTTACCCACGAAGATTTAAAGGCAAACAGAAGATCGACAATTCAGAGGCTGGGTATGTTCTGAGGCATGCAATGGAAACTATGGTGTCCTTTTCCTGACGTATTTCAATGCTACCAGTGAGTCCGGCACCGAAGAGGAAGAAGAAGAGGAAGAGGAAGAGGAAATACCCATGATGAATCTGTCGGCGGCCCTTGGCACATTGGCGGTGGTCACGGCGGTCCGTATGCGCTTGATCCCGACTGAACATAATTGGACTGACCCTACGACCCCAAGGTCGTTGGTATTACTGCGAAATGTCTCGTAGACTCTATTGACGGACTTGTATCGAGAAGCGGACTTAGCAAAGAGTTTGTAGGCTTGGTCCTCCTTCCGAACGCCGGAAAGACAGCCAGTACGTTGAAGAATCTCGGTGATCATACCATGACTGACAATACTAGGGTACTTCACGGATATTTCTACATCGGTAAAAGACAAGCTCGTAATTAGCATGGGCGCGGCTGTTGGTTCGAGTCTCGTGAGTTCGAGTCTATCATGTGTGGTTTTATCTAATTTTCCAAGCAACTTGCGTTATCTGTCATTCCGTAAGTCGTGTTTTCATATTGTCGGACGGGTTTGCTCAACGTTAGGATTATAACCAGCCTCCTCGTCGTTCTGGGCTGGATAATAGGAAAACCATTGACTCTTCTGGTTGACCCGTATGAGTCAGTCAGTTTATTTCTGGCAGGTAAGAACCGTTTTCTGCCGCTGCATTACGTACCGAACGTTGGCTTCATACCCAGCATTGATCGTCAACTATGTATCACGTCCCGGAACGTCCAATTGGCTATCGGGTTTGATTCTCATTAGTGAGCCCAGCCCTGTTGCTGCCTGTGCCTCCACCGAATATTTGGAATTAGTTGCATATGTTATCCTGGCTGTGACGTTTTGGTTCTACCCTGGTAAGATATTCTGCGATCCTCTATAGACCCTCCTGACGTATAAAATGCAAACAGGGACGCCAGAGAGTGAGCTTCCTCCATTGCTTCGGTGCCGCAAGTAAAAGCGGACAGTAGCAATGTGTATGCTTCGTCGTCCCTGGCCGGAAGACTGAAGGCGTAAGGAATGGACTTCTAATAGCAGCATTGATCAATGGCTACTCTGCACACCAAGACATGGCATGATAACATGGATGAAAGGAAACGGTCAAGTCGAACGTGGTTCAGACTCATGAGGACAACTAAGCAGCAATATGTTCGGCATTCTTTCTGAACCTTATATTCCCAAATTCACATGTATATAGTGTTATCTGAAGGTTATTAAGTGTTGTATAGCCTCCGTGGACCCTGTGCCATTGTATCGGCAGTTGTAGAGTCAATGGGTGGATTGTTGATTGCTGTTTGACCCCACCGTGACGACGTTGTTCTCTCAGGCGTCAAAGCAGCGTCAGGACGCTTCATTAGCCGACCTCGTGGCATTCCACCGAAACTCGACAAGAGGGGATTGTCGAACAATGACTACTCGGCATTGCATGATATCATGGCGAAAGGAAACGGTCAAGTCAAACTCGGCGCAGCCACGAGGAACAAGACCATGAGTTAGCAAGGCCTTTGACGAAATTTCTACTGTAAATCTTACAACGACATTTCACCAACGCAATCTTTGAGGATCATTGGCTCCCGTACAGTTTCAACGGAGCCCCGTTCTTCGCTGCAGCATGGATCTGAAGACGGCTTACGCTGTCGAGTCCGCCGCGGGCAAATCCCTGTTGGAGCGGCTACTGCGGTTACTCAATTACTGAATTCAAGAAGCCCTCTCCCCCTTCAACGTATCAGTCAGCTCTGGACGGCAACAAAACAATATTTCAGGAACTCCGGAGTGGCGATAGCCTACGTCAATCCGATGCTACGCGCAAAAAACCTCATCAATGAATAGCTCCAGGACCGAGCTGATCTAGAATGGCAGTTTTTTCACCTTGGAACTGAGCTCATATCTAATCTTTCATGTCCCGACCGGTAAGGTCCCCAAAACTATTATCACGTTTTATGAATTGTGATAATTTTTCGACAGGATGGCGAGATAGCTTGTTTTACCAACCAACCTAACACTTTCATTTCCAGCAACAGACCACAAGAGACTGCTTTGAGTTCCCGTCTGGTTTCCAACGTAAAAGATTTTTACGGGGTATTTAGGATAATTATCCGCCCACAATGTATTGCAAATTCTTGGTCAATATAAAGTGGTTTGTCTTTGACTAATTTGTTGTTATCTCTACGACTCACTTCGCTCTAGACGCCATGAAATCGCAGCAAGTACTTCATCTTTCCGATAAGCAGGGGAGCTTCACGCTTGGTTCTCGCCTCATTCCTGCACCCGGACCAGGAGAGCTCCTGGTCAAGATCCACGCAACTGCGCTCAATCCAGCTGACTGGAAGATTCAGCAATATGGCTATCTCGTCCCCGAGGATAACTATCCAGCGGTTTTGGGCCTAGATATCAGTGGAGAAGTCGTACGGCCGGGAAATGGAGTAACTGGGTTTGCTCAGGGGGATAGAGTGTAAGTAGACCAATCTTTCAGAAATTCTGAAACAAGGCTCAAAGAACGCCCGAGTCTAGCCTCTCTCAGGGCAGTAATTGGAGCAATGACGAAAGCAGCTTTCAGCAGTATGCCATAACTACTGCGAATACCACTGCGGGGGTCGGTTTGCAATTTGTTCTCTTGTTTTGGGTGGACTTTAACTCTGTAACTCTGCTTCAGATTCCGGCAAATATCACATACGACCAAGCCGCCACGCTACCAGTAGCCCTTGCGTGTGCCTATCTTGGTCTTTACAACAGCCAACCCAATGGCCTAGGTTTGCCTTCGCCCTTCATCTCAGATCAAAGAGATAAGAGCAAGGACCAACCAGTCGTGATCCTGGGGGGCTCTAGCAGTGTCGGACAATACGGTAGGCAAATCCCTTCTCTTTCTCATTTGAAATATGCCGTGCTGATATCTGTTCTGGACGTCAGCCATCCAGCTCGCCAAGCTCTCCGGATTCTCACCAATCATTTCTACTTCCTCCTTAACACACACCGAATACCTCAAGTCTTTAGGCTCAACACACGTTTTGGACCGACACCTCCCCTGGTCCGATCTTCAAGCGGAAATCACCACCATCCTAGCGGGGGCGCAACTGGAATACGTCTTCGACACCATCTCCTCCCCCGAAACTCAACAAGGCGGTCACTCCATCCTGGTCGCTCTCTCAGGCGGTGGTTCCCTCATCATTACCTCGCCGCTAAATATCAATGGCAAACGAGACGAGGTTGGCATTGTTCATGTTCTCGCAGATTCCAAGAGTCCGGAGAATCAGGATGTGCTCTTAGAGCTGTATCAGCATCTAGAAGGTGTGCTGGATGAGGGTGTCCTAGTACCGAATAGATATGAGGTGTTGGAAGGGGGGTTAGCCGCTATTCCTGAAGGGTTGGAGAGGATGAAGGAGGGTCAGGTGTCGGGTGTGAAGTTGGTGGTGCATCCGTGGGGTTAGACGGACTGCGTATTTACTATGCATGTGCATCTTATCGTATGTTAATTTAATCTGGTCCTTATTTCAATCTACTTCATTTTCACGTTGGGAATTTAAGAAAATCCACATAATTTGCGCACGAGCGGGGGAAACGAAGTACAAAAGCATTCTAAGGAACATCCTATCGCGATACAGTAAAAATATTTTATTTTACCGTTCATGTAAGGCTTGACTCAGTTTCCTGCGGTCTCACGACCAACTTCCTACCAGAAACCAGTCCCTTCTGTAACCTCTCTAACCCACCAGCGACACCATTCAGCCCACCAGGAAGAATCTCAACAGCGTTCGGCTAAAGAATACCGATCAGTGCCCAGTTCCCCTACCAACTCAAAAGATAATCATACCTTAAGCTCCCCATTCTCAATCAACTTCTCCAAGCTTGCGTACAACTGCTTCCCGAGCTCCCTGTTCGGAGGAATATTGAGGATTCCAAGAACCTTGACGATCTCCTTCTCGGGAACAGGGTTCTCCACAAGGCTGCTTCGACTCATCGCAACGACGAATTGGCCACCCTCCGCCAGAAGGTTGTAGCCAGCATTCTGCGTCTCGGCGGAGGTTACTGCGTCAAACACGAGCTTGATGGGCGTAGAGGTGATGGAGGATACAGTAGAAGCAAGCTGCGACAGGGGAATAGTTCGATCAATGACATGAGTGGCACCGAGCGATTTGAGCAAGGCTTCGTGTTTCGAAGAGGCAGTGGTGATGATGGGGCTGAACCCGGAGAGTTCGGCGAGTTGAATGACGACTTGACCCAAGGAGGAGGCACCACCGAAGACGACCAGTGGTTGGTCCTTGTACTCGCCGCGCCCGCCTTCGACAAAGGGAGGTGTCAGAGCGGCACCGGCGGGTGTAGGTGCGTATAGTCCGACGACGGCTGCGCCAAGTACAATTGGTAAGGATGCAGCCTCTTCGTAGGAGATGTTAGATGGAACATGGGCTGCATAGAGAGGGTCGGCGAGAGTGTATTGTTGGAAGCCTGCGCGGTCATTTTCACGGGTCCATGAGCCTTGGAAGAAACTACACAAGGAAAACCCATTCGTTAGTCACTTCGAGGTTGCAGAATGGGAAGTTGTGCATAAACTCACATTTTATCTCCTTCCTTCCAGTCTTGCACGCCTTCCCCAACTTCTACGACTTCGCCGGCGATATCAGTTCCTGGAACAGCAGGGAACCAGTCGACGAAGAAACCGAGTTTCTGTATCTTCCAGTCGATCGGGTTGAGTGCGGCTGCATGGACCTTGACGGAGACGAGGCCAGGTCCTGGTTTGGGAACGGGCTGACCAGAGGCTACCTCAAGAGGGCCTTGCTTCGAGGTCAGGTGGAGAGCCTTTTGCGTTTGTGCCATTATTGCTGATGATTTCAGAGGGCGGGCAGTCGTTCCTGGACCGCGGGTTGGATGAGGATGAGATGTGTTGATGAGGGGAGTCTATCCAAGTAGCTCCCTTTTATATGGTACCATTGCTGCGCGTTATAACACATGGTTAGCATGGGTCAATATGAACTGAGATGTTTTGAATCAGCCATGCATACCTCTCGTTCAATTTCCCACATTTTGAACGATCCGCGGGCGATCTGGTCTAGGTAGTGAAGGGTAACGGAAATTCAACCGAGATTTGACTCATGGATATTGCCAATGCAGCCTACGAGGCATCCTCCGTTTCTTGAGGAGCGGCGTAGTGGGCTCTATGTTCGTTTTTCTCTGAAGTACGAGGAGAAGAGCGCTGCGTTATGAGTTCTTCGTTCATTGGGAGCCATAGAGTCCAACCGAAGAGGTATGCTGTAGCTCTGGCAGTCTGCAGAGCGAGAAACTTTGGGTGGACGGTTCGGGTGGAAACGCGATGACAGATATCAGATTAGCCAATTACAGGGTGATCACCGAGAGAATATACATAATCAGATTATCCATTTGAGGCGTTATCGCAGCAAATCTGAATCACAAGCAATACAATCGAGTTTGAAGATTGCACTTGGGACGCCTTGATATTGCCTTTGTATCACAGGTTTCCCTCGTTTGTATTCTCAATTTGAAATACTTAGCTTCTGCGAAGATACGAAAAATGGCACAGGCGCAATTTCGCTAGGGGATCCCTATGAGTACTAACAGACTGAGCCTACCATCTGTGATAAAACAATGTTTGCCTACGAATTTCCCTCTAGCCGACTTGAACGACTGACCTCGTCATTACTAGTGACGCGCTCTACCAACTGAGCTAAGAGGGAGTTATTTGCGACGTCCGTGTTGTTGTCGTGATGGTATGGTCGGGTAAATGTTGCGCTTGAACTTCGGCGTTGAGTACATGTATTCGTTCTTTGAGACTCGGAGAGCATCATGATTACTCTGAGGACAGGAGAAATTTGACATCATAATACCCTTTCCCGAGGGGGGTGGATAGGTCCTCTTGCTTAAGTGGAAAACTCACGAGATGGCGAGAATGGTACCAATAAATGGTCGTGCCATCAAGGAGGCCTCCAGTTCGAACCGTTTGGGCGTCAAGGCCCTCACATCATACCAGAGGTTTTTGGGTGTTCTGTTTTCTCTCAGTTGAGTTTTCATGTTAATTCGAGTAGTCGACGAGGCGAAATTCACACCCTTGTCCTTGACAGATAAGCGCAAATTCACTGAATCTGGTCCAGTCAGCTATCTGTCTTCCACGGGTGTTCATCACTTGTTTCAGGTGTTAGTTGGCTATCGACCTTTGTGATCCTTTAGCTGAGTGGACGAGCAATCAATCGGGGTCACCTCGTATGACCGGTGAGGGCAGTCGTTCGATCCGGCTGGAAGACATCTATAGGTTTAAATAAGGTTTTGCTATCCAGTTTAATACCTCTAGCCTGACTCGGGTCGAGTAATGATATTTGCGATGCTTCGAAAACAATTTGAAAGAAAGGATACGTAAATGACTGGAGGCCCTATTGTTGCTGCTTCTTTCTGAATCAGAGCCCTGCTGCTAGCTCAGCCGACGAAGCGCCTCAGGTTTAGTGCATGGTATCTGCTGCTTCACAACGTGGTCCAGTGTTCGAACCCGCTGGAAGGAGATTAGGAGAGAATAGGATAGTTTTGGCCTTCTTTGAGGACCTGAGAGAAGCTAGACAACATATCGTCTTGACTTGAGTAGAGCAATGCTAATCTATTCGCTGTGCGGAACAGTCGTTAGGTGGTGCGGGCCGAAATCTGGGCGTTGAGGTTAGGGAAGGCAGTAAATGCCTTTCGTGAATGCAATAATAGAAGGTGATAAAGTTTGTAACTTGAATCCTGGTCGGCTTAGGATCCTAGCTCAGATGGCAGAACATTTGGTATAATGTGTACTATTTCACACTACAACAAAAATCCACAGTTCGAATTGGCAGGGGGGAGCTTGACTAAAGGCTGATTCTTTGCGGGCCTCATCTTTGAGCGGGCTCGTGCATTTTGGCCGTATGGCACCTTAAATGGGAAAGGGGTCTCGAGTTTTTCTTCTGTTTCTATCTTGTGGCCAGGGTCAGAAACAATATATGAGAAGCATTGAACTCAGTATCCGGTTTTGTTTCTGTGGATGTGGTTCGCTCAAAAGATATTCCGATGGCCAGAGGTGGGGTTTGTCAGCTCGACCGATCATGATCGTCCTCTTGCCCCTTTGAAGTTGTTCAGAATCGTCATGAGCACTTTCAAGTGCCACCATCTTCCGTCATACTTGAGCACGAAGGACGCCCAACAGCCGCTACGGTAAAGAAACAATGGGAGTGACCAAGATACCGAGGCAAGTCTCTCCATGACCGGGCCCACAATGTAAGCTCGACCGACTTCCAGAACCTTCACAACGCTGACTAAACCAACTGCTGACAGTGACAGCCGCCCTGCTATTGAATTACCCTCCGGAGAACTCTATCTTCCATTGTTTCAAGCAGCTGAATTCTTCAACCGGTGAATGTAAAGGGCGGTACGTATGGCACAGCAGCGATTTGATTCAATGAGTAAGCCAACGATTGGTATGTTCTTCCTCATCGATTGCCATTCTGACATCATCTCTCATCTGACTTCTGTAGGTGTATAAATACTCTGTCCGTTATGGATTTGAATTCCCATCGAACGAACAGGAAAGCCCACCGACCCACTACACCCACAAAGTTGAATCTAGAACAACAACGCTATGACCGCAACTACCCAGAAAGCTGTCCACCTTGTGTCTAAGCATGGTGCCTTTGAGCTCGTCTCTGGCCAACCCATTCCCAAGCCTGGCCCAGGCTACGTCCTCGTCAAGATCCTCGCTTCTTCACTCAACCCCGTCGATTGGAAGGTCCAGAAGTACGGAATTTTCGTGCAGGATTATCCCGTCGTTCTGGGCACCGATATCGCAGGTGAAGTCATAGAGCTTGGAGAGGGCGTGACCAACTGGAAGAAGGGAGACAAGATGTAGGTTCAACTCGCCTCGGAGTCGAATTCGGAGAGACTGACTTTCGCGTCGCACAGATTCTTCCAAGGCACATGGACCAAAGAGAACACCAGAACCGGATTCCAGCAATACGCACTCGCTGAGGCAGAATACGCCGCTGCTGTCCCGTCGAATGTCACTGTTGAAGAGGCATCTACAATTCCTGTTGTTCTCGCTGCAGGCGTTGTGGGGTTGTATGGTGCGAAGCCTCTGGGCATTGAGTTGACCGCTCCATTCGTTGAGGGTGGAAAGGGCAAATACACTGGAAAGCCGATAGTTGTTCTTGGTGGACCGACTAGCGTCGGCCAAGTTGGTATGTTCATTCCCTTGCACAGTACTTTGGAACGCAAGCTAACGACAAAATACAGTCCTCCAACTCGCAAAACTCTCTGGCTTCTCACCTATCATAACCACCTCCTCATTGAAGCACACATCCCTTCTTCAATCCCTAGGCGCAACGCACATACTCGACCGCTCCCTCTCCACCTCCGAGCTCGCTTCCCAAATCTCCTCGATTACCAAAGAGCCCATCACAGTCGTCTACGACGCCGTCAGCTTACCCGATACCCAGAACACCGGCTACGCCCTCCTCGACCCCAAAGAACACGGATACCTCGTCACAGTTCTCGGGTCTCAGATCAAAGACGAGGATAAGAAAGCCAACAAGGAGGTGGTACCCATTTTCGGTGTATTCACCTTGCCGAATACGAGGGAGATTGGGAAGGCGCTGTTTAGGGAGTTGACGGGGTTGTTGGAGAGAGGGGAGATTAGGCCGAATAGGGTGGAGGTGCTTGAGGGAGGGTTGGGGGGTGTGAAGGGGGGATTGGAGAGGTTGGAGAGGGATGAGGTTAGTGCTGGGAAGTTGGTTGTTAGGCCTTGGGAGACTGCGTAGATGAGGCTTGGGGTTCTTGTGATGTGATATTGGTATTCGTTATATCATTATTTATTTATCTACTAGAAATTCAGTGTAACTGTAAAGCAGCTATGCAGACGTGAACTTGAATCTGATCGTGGCCAACGCCCAGATGCTGCGCCCCCGTCAGCTGAAGCCATCACTCTTTCTTCTTGACGCCTACCATCTTCACCTCAATTGACTACACAATGGCAACATTTGCACTGGTGTCTTCAATAATATTACAACTAGCAACTAGCTTGCTGATGCAGCAGGCAATAAGGCTATGAGGCTTTCCGGAGAACTAATTGTTTGCCCACCAGCTGGACATTTCCACTAGCAGTCAATGCTCGACCGCATCACACGTCCTACGAAGGATTATCTTTCAAGCAGCCTATTCCACTTCCAGACGGGGCCCTTCGAGCTGATGTCTGGCCATCGTATCCCATCCCGAAGCCCCACGACTTTACCGGCGACGTCGGTGCTGAGGACGGAAGGGAACTGCTGCAAATATCCACACCATGGTTATGGATCTTCCAGTCGAGGTTCGAGCGCAGATGTCAGGATCCTGACATGAGCGACAACAGGACCTAGTTTTTTTTGTGGCCAACGGGAACGCTTGGATAAAAGTAGGTAACATTGTGTCTTCCTGGTGCAGCTCAAGCAACTGACTGTATGCGTCTTATAGATTCTTACAAGGGACCGTACTCCCTGATAACACCAGAATCAGCGTTCAACGTTATGCTCTCGCTGAGGGCAATTTGCAACTGCTTTTCCGTCTGACGACATGGAAGAAGCTTCTGCTGGCCCGGTTATCCTCGCTGTAGAGGGACATCGCTGAAAAGCCCTTGGTCGTTTTTTAGGTGGACTGACTAGTATTGGGCGGATTGGTGTGTGCTTTTCCTCCGCCCCGTATTAAGAAGCAATACACTAAATCCTTCTCATTGTATAGTCATCCAGCTCGCCTAACTCTTTGGTTTATCAATTGATTACGAGAACCTCCGCACCATCCCTTTCCATACTCCTTCTCGCCAGCGGTCCACCTTGAAGCAACCTTCGCTACTCTATATCTTGTCATATTTCGCGCCTACAGAGACATCGTGCAAGAAACACGGCACTAGAGGAACATTGTCAACATACTCAGCAATGCTGACTGTTATTACCAACTTGCTGACAGTGACCACGGTCTGGACTCCTGCGATTCAATTATGCACTGAATGCGCCTTTTCACTGTCCGATTACAAACTGAGTGCTTGACGCACTACGAATATCTGATTCTGAGTAAGTAAATCAATTGGTCTTTGATCTTTCTCATTCTGCGTCGTTCTGACACCATCTTCCATTAGGCGCTCTAGCCAGTATAAGGATCCCGTCTGTTATGGTTCTGGGTTCACATCGAAAGAAATCCGCATTGCATCTGCCCTCCCTATCGAACCAACCCTAGGAACACGCCATGGCCACAAAGACTCAGAAGGTTCTCCAGCTGGTGGTCAAACAAGGCCCCTTCAAGGTCATCTCCGGCCAATCTATCCCAAAACCTGGCCCGGGCTACGTCCTGGTCAAAGTTCTCGCCGCTGCACTCAACCCGGTGGACTGGAAAGTTCAGAAGACTGGGCTGTTTGCCCAGCATTACCCTATCGTGCTGGGGAGCGATATTGCTGGTGAAGTCGTTGAGCTTGGGGAAGATGTGACTAATTTGAAGCTTGGTGATAATATGTACGCTACACCCACTCTCATGGCACTTTCCTGATTCTTAAGGCTGACGATATGCATTGTGTAGATTTTTCGAGGGTACATGGGTTCCTGAGAACTCGAGAACTGGGTTCCAGCAGTATGCGCTTGCTGAGGCTGAATACACGGCAGTTGTCCCGTCAAACATCACTGTAGAAGAAGCATCGACACTACCTGTTGCTGTTGCTACAGCTGTCGTTGCATTATACAGCCCGAAGCCATTCGGTATCGAGCTAACTCCTCCATTTATTGAAGGTGGAAGGAGCAAGTATGCTGGAAAACCGCTCGTTGTGCTTGGTGGGTCAGGTAGTGTGGGACGAAGTGGTACGTTTTTCGACTTCTCCGTTGCATTATCGACTATATGCTAATACTATCTCCAGTCATACAATTCGCAAAACTCTCCGGTTTCTCGCCGATCATTACCACCGCCTCCCAGAAGCACACCTCCCGCCTCCAATCTTTGGGGGCAACTCACGTTCTTGACCGATCCTTGTCCACGTCTTAGCTGTCTGCAAAGATACGCTCGATTACCGAAGAGCCCATTACGCTCGTGTATGATGCTGTCGGTACGCCAGTGACACAAAACACCGGCTACGCAATCCTCGACTCTATCGAACGTGCCCAGCTCATCACCGTTGAGTCTCCCCAGATCAAAGAGGAGGATAAGAAGGAAAACAAGGAAGTTGTAACTCCTTATGGCGTATTCACCCTACCGAGTACGAGAGAAATTGGGAAGGCGCTGTTCAGCCAGTTGACGGGGTTGGTCGAGAGGGGAGAAATCAAGCCGAACAGGGCGGAGGTGGTAGAGGGTGGCCTAGCAGCCGTGGCTGGAGGATTGGAGAGGCTGGAGAGGGGGGAAGTCAGTGGAGGGAAGTTGGTCGTTCGACCCCATGATACTGCCTAGACTTGATGTGGTCCTATGTGGCATAATTGCCAATTTATTTCATTGGCTCGTATGGTGGTCACTAGATGCGATCTGGTCGGCCCTGGCTGATTGAATATCTACATCTTTATTCAGGTTAAACAGCTTGAACGGCACCATTAAAAATCTCATAGTCATTGACACATCCAGACCGTTCCTCGTGTGCCACTACAACTACTACGGTCCTACCGGACCTCCGTGGGCCGCTTCCTGTGGAGCTTTGTCAGGGCACAAAACGTCGTCTTTCTCCTGACTCCTTTCTCTCACCACCTCAGCTCTGCGTACATGCAGCGCCCAAAAGTCATGATGTTGGCAATATCATATACGAAGCCTAGAATAGGAAAGACTTTTGTCGGACTTCAAGAATGCCGACGGTCCTCATCTCTGGCGCTGATGTGAAGCCTCAGCTAGCTCCAATCTTGCTATTATAGCTGACTAAAGGGGAACCACCTTGCTGTATCTTACTGCGGTAACCAATATTGGTATTCACTGGGCGAAATAAGTTCGACGCTGAACGACTAAGCCAAGTAATCTTCCCCATACAGTGTTCACCAGTGTCTCGTATTTGGCGTCATTGCGTATATCTACGCAATCTACCATGAGTTCGTCATCTCATCGAAGGAAATACAACTTGTCGACCTCCTCCACTATCTCAGCGAAGTAACTCCTATGACTGCAACCACTCAGAAAGCCGTCCAGTTGACCTCCAAATACGGCGCCTTTGAGCTCGTCTCTGGTCAACCTATCCCAGAGCCTGGCCCAGGCTTGGTCCTTGTAAAGATTCTCGCGTGTGCACTCAACCCCGTCGATTGGAACGTCCAGGCATACGGTATCTTTGTGGAGGACTATCCTGCCGTCCTGGGCAGCGACATCGCTGGTGAAGTTGTCGGACTTGGGCAAGGCACAGTCAAGTGGAAGGTCGGCGATAAAATGTAGGCCCATTGGTATCTCAGCGCCACATCCGAAGAACTGACTCTACTCCATAGATTCTTCGAAGGAATCTGGCCCCCTGAAATTTTCAGGAACGGGTTCCAACAATACGTCCTCGCGGATGCCGAGTATGCTGCGAGAGTACCATCGAATATTAGTATTGAAGAGGCATGCACGATTCCTGTTGCTCTTGGCACGGCCGTTGTAGCACTTTACACTGCGAGACCTCTTGGTATTGATTTAACTCCCCGTTCGTGGAGGGTGGAAAAGGAAAGTATGCGGGAAAACCCTTCGTCTTACTTGGTGGAGCGACTAGTGTAGGGCAGAGTGGTAAGTCCTTCATCTGCCCATGGTCTGAGCGATTAGAAGTCTAATGGAGTTATTCGTAACCGCAGTCATCCAATTTGCAAAACTCTCTGGGTTTGCACCCATTATCACCACGGCCTCGACGAAGAACACACCCCACCTCCAATACTTAGGCGCGACGCACGTTCTTGACCGATCACTCCCTACCTCTGAACTCTCCTCTCAAATTTCCTCGATCACTAAAGAACCCATTACGATTGTGTATGATGCCGTCAGCACTGAGGATACGCAGACCACGGGCTACGCACTTCTTGACCCAAGAGACCAAGGACATCTGATCACCGTCCTGCCGTCCCACATCAAAGATGAAGACAAGAAGGAGAACAAGGAAATTTTAACAACGTTCGGTGCGTTCACAATGCCTAGTACAAAGGCTATTGGGAAGGTGTTATTCGGGGTTTTGCCGGACCCGATTGAGAAAGGGGAGTTTAAGCCGAACAGGGTAGAAATACTCGAGGGAGGATTGGCAGGTATCGTGGGCGGATTGGAAAGGCTGCAGAGGGGTGAGGTGAGCGCAGGGAAGCTGGTTATCAGGCCTCATGAGACTGCTTAGACGAAACGTCAGGGCGTTGCTTCTATTGTTACTTTGGTCGATGAAATATGAGTTGGTAAAATCTCGAAATACAGTGTACTTGAGCCGTAATATCCAATGTAACATATCTAAAGGCGGATTGCCGTACTTGACTCCCGAAGCTATCTTGCTGATTTATTTTCCACTCCAGAGTATGCGTAGAACCTGTATTCCCAAGTACAACCCGAATTCCTTCTCGCCGGGTTCGAATGCACCCCGAATATCAGTGTGCATGCCCTATCAGTTGGTGAGCCATTTTCCAACCCGCTCAATATATATCTCCTATTTCCTAAACTGCTGCCCGTCGAAAAGCTGTGATTTGGTGCCGAGTGACCCCTCCTTTACCAGACACAACAGGTAAATTCGACTGGTAATTCGTGCCGTTGGTCGTGTCTGGTAACTCACACGATGTTGATTTCAGTTTCGATGGGAGTTAATGCTGGAAGACGTATCTGACCTACAGTGTGACGGATTGAAAGATCTGGCTTTTACAGTGCTGGCTCAACGTAATCTTATCTTATCTGATGCACTTTCCAGCGCTAATCACTCTCGGACACAGCCGATGTCATTTCTCATGCTTCAAGTTTACTCTGGTCTTCAAGTTTTCGAAAACATGCCCAATATCCCTCCGAAAGTACGCCCAAGGATCTCAGCGGGTTGACCCAGCGTCTTCAGCCAGGCTTTATATGCTGCATCGTTAACTTGATCGAAAGGGGGATCGAGCTTGCCTTACAGCGCGACCTGTCCACGACTGGCATGCGTCAGAGAATGTGCTTCACATACTCCCATCGTCGGAAGCGCATAATTCCGGTTATGATGGCTTCTTCACGCATTTAGTCCTCACAAAACCTGTTTTTCGTGCAAAACGCACTCCGCTTGCGCAGACGACCTTTCGGCTGGGTGATCAGGATCAATCAACGGTCATGTGCTTCGTGGGTCCATTCGACAATGGACAATGGACAAAGGCTCCTAGTCCGAACGTTCACATCTTGAATACAATCCACCGCCATGGAACGCCCTCCCCTCAATTATTTGGCAGATATCTGCCAGGTGGATGACGACAAGTTTGGAGAACCCATTGTCGAAGAAGATGAAAGATATTATGTGATGGAGCCACTATAGTATGTCACTCAGGTTTCAAAGGATCTTCTAGTATTCCTAACTCTTGACAGCAATGAAGGGATAAAATATATAAATTCGGACCAACATCCGCAATCTAGAGAAGCTTTTACAAAGGCTGCACATGCCCTCACGGACGAAGCATTTCCCTTTGCAACCGTAGACACGATCGGGTTCAGAAGAGACTTCTACATGAAGATGCCAGCGATCAACAAAGCGTTCTTGATGAATATTTGCTTATTGGTCATTGAATGTTGCCACAAAGAAAACGGCCATTTCTTGGTATGTTCCACTCCGATGTGTTATGCCTCGTTTAACGCAATGCAGGCAATTGCTTGGGGACAAGAGCTCGATATTATCCTCGCTCATAGTTTCCTCAGGTTTCCACTTGTCGTCACGCGGGGTGAGTCATGTAATTTCTCAAGGATACGTTAACTAATCCACGACAAGATTGGTACCAACACGAGATGATTTGGAAGAAGTATTCAGAACACGTGCACAAAATCAAATCTCTCATTGACATCGCTCTTACCACGGAAGCTCTGAAAAACAGCGCCACCTGTCATCATGCTCTGACTCTCTTGGACATGTATCTGCCCGGACTTTCCGAAGAAGATTACCCAAACTACCTCCCCGTGACTTCGGATGATTCTCCTCGATATCTACTTCATCCTAGCCGGGACTGGAAACCCCCATATTGCAACGCAAATTTACACATACGTGGTGCATGGAGGAGGCTACCCGTCAAACCGTCCGGAAAAATGGGCCGCAGGCATAGTTGCTCAGGTTTTGTATGGAAAGGTGGGGATATCTCAGTCAGTTTCGCCTACCTTTCTAATCTGCCACCAATCGGCAGAATACCTCTATATTATAGGTGGCAGTCGTAATGACGACATGTCAACTGATACGCGCAACGTCTGGCGACTTGACCTAGAGAGTCCCACTGAGTGGGATTACGTCTGCCAGTACCCTATCTCTGTCCAGGAGTACACTCGCTTTCGCAACCGAGATATAAGCGTCTACAAGGATAGGGCGTACTTGTTCACGGGTAGGCCTCAGCTGGACGTCTTTGACCTGGTTAAACAGACCTGGAGCACCTTGACGACAACATGGGAAGCTACTGGAGGCGACGCAGATGCATTCGTACGACCAAACTGGCCATGGTATGGAAACATCTGCGAAGGGGCTTGTCAGCAAATCATTCAGGGCCGACTCTTTGTTTTCGGTGGCCTTAATGGTGATACGTGGGCAGGCAGCAATCTCTTCATGGAGCTTGATCTTACGACCCTACGGTGGAGGCGGCTGAGCGGACATGCCTGCATCTATAAGAGGCACGAGGTCGACATTCCAGGTCCAAGATGGAGCGCGTCGTCTTGGGTCAACAAAGATCAGGACCGATTCTACCTTATGTTTGGCCAATGCAACAAAAGGACGGAACCACGGCTTGCGGACGAGGGTGCCCCAAAGGAGCCGTGGGTGTATGATGACATGTGGAGCTGGGATATTCGACAGGAGAAATGGCGCCGAGAGCGAGTATTGGGGAACGTACCATCTGCAAGGAACGGCTTTGGTTGCGTCTATGTCCGTTTACGTTTCATTTCCCTTTCCCTTTTCCTGATCTTCTTATTGACTATTTTGCAGAACGAGAAGCTTGACAAGGTCATCGTATTCGGGGGCGAAAATCCTATGTGGTCCAAGAATCTGCTGAAGATCAAGGATGACGATCCAAGCTCGCTCCCCGATCGCGTCTGCTACCTTGCGGACACATTCATATATCAGCCCCTCCGGCAGGAGGTAGCTCAGTCCGCTCTTGAACTCAAACGAGATGGAGTGAAAATGCCTCTGGATGGCGACGATCTCAGGTGGAAACAAGTTCTGACGTCTGGGTTCCCAACATGGCGCTCAAATATGCAGCTCATTTGCGACCAAGACACTGGGAGGGTCTACATGTACGGGGGTGTGGCTCGGACCGACGTGATACCTACGCATTCAAAGTCGAAAACGCGAGCCTTTGGCGATCTTTGGGAGCTACAACTGGATATCCCTGGTGGTCACTTCGAAAACGTCAACTTAGAGGATGAGCAACGAACGGCAGCTGTTGGCTCGCGGCAGCGGTGTTTCAACTGCCTCGAGGTTGGCTACTGGAAGAAATGTGGTGGTGCGTCTGCCAGATGTGGAGCCGGTTCAGATGCTCACGGTTTCTGATAGGTACTTGCCGCGGACGAGCATTCTTCTGCAAACCGGAGTGTTTGAAGCTTGGTTGGGGCACGCATAAGGATTTGCACCAGTGTCGAAAGGGGTAGTTTGATGTGATCTCAGACATTCAACTGCTGTGCACGGGACGATCCTGTTTTCGTGGTGGTATTGGAGTATGCACGTTCGTGTCCAAAGCTCTCAACAGATGCGGGAAGATTGGTATGAGTCTATCGGTATATCACGGGTAACTAGATTGGCGCCCTATCTAGAATTATGTCGGAACTTACCCTGAAGATCACTGCCAACGTGGTTTGTGGAATCCAGATCTCCATCTTCAGAGTCTCGGTCTCCACGAGTATGCCGGATTGACATGTCGGATGGCTGACCCTATCTCTCAATCTTGGGAGCTGCACATGGGTTTTCTAAGTTCTTATCTGCGTAGTAACGTATCCTGAGATTCTCTGTTCAGATACCTTTGGAGTCGTTATTCATTTAGCCATATTGTCCAGCGGTAACTCAACGCCGTACTTCGTTGCGTGATTCGATTCCGGCATGCTTTCAGAAATTTTCTCAATTCAATGTCTTTTTGAGCTAAAGACAAGGTGGCTCGACATGAGTTCGTCATACCGTGGCTGTATTTCGCCTCTCATGGGCTTGAGATATGTGTAGTAAGGTAATCATCGACCTTGGGCCGCGCCACCCGACTAGAGTTCCGTGGAATCTGAACATCCTTGGCGGGTAAAGGCTTAGTAAATACAAGGTTAATGAGCACCTGCTTCACAGGTACTCAAGGACATGTCAAACTTCAGAAAAGAGAAACAGGGTTTCGATGTAGACGTGATAAGATTCCATCAACTTGGGGATTACAGTATGGGCGCACATCATGTATGTACACCTTTCGTGCCGTAATGATGTATCGTGAACTGGGTCGTGTTGTCCATTTAAGACGAAGTACATCTAAGTAGACGCAATCGCTAGAAAAGCTGAAAGCACGATCATTTCGTACGTCTGGGCCGTTTGTATTGGTTGACACTCGCACCAAAGTGCTGTACCTTCCGATCGTACTAAATGAATTCATTTTTGGTTTTAAACGCCGTGCCACCGGGAGAACCTAGTTGTCTGCTGAATTGCCGCAGGTTGCGGCGGCCTGTGACCATGAGGGACATTAGCTCAGGTATAATCTAGACATATCCAGTTTAAACCAGCGTTATGATGAAATAATTGGGAGATTAAAGGCCGTAGGACGCCCTGGTCCGTGAGCCACCAGCTCGCCACCGCATTGAACAGGGGATCCAGGGATTGAATGCACAGTTGATGTCATTCATTTCACTCGGAGATTAGGCTGCCTGGATTTGCGTAGGCGCTTGGAGGACAGCTGCACGTAAAGAACTGCGTTGAAAGCCGACCCAGGCTTAGGCGTTCGCTACATGTATTTTGGCGTCTAAACTACAATGATACGGGACGCGGGGCTCGGACAATGATCTCAAAACGACCTTAATGGATTCGGAACCTCAGGCTGTGGTGCCAGAGTTTGGATACAATTACTCAGATAGCGCAGCAGGATTCCAAAACAACGTTTGTTCGAACAACTACCAAGGCTGTAAAACGTGTTTTCTATCCAGAACACGTCCGCCTAATTCATTAGTCTTTTTGGAGAAGCATACAAGGTGATAATTGACATATCCGATCTTTGAGAAGCTCATGATTTGTTGAATGCAACCGGCACAAAGGATACTACGTCAGTCCATACACAAAGACTAAGGGTTTACCGGCATTTATATTTCGCCGCGGTTTTCATCAGAGGCTCAGGACACGAGCAGGAATAGAGAGGGTATTGCAAGGAGAATATCGAACAATAGATTGAAGGGCCCGACAGGTGGATCAGAGGCCTCGGCTCAGGATTTGCATTAGACCGGGAATGATTCCACCTACAGTAGAAGAAGCCTTTGTGGTCGGAAATGTAGATGCTGCTTTAGAAGAGACCCTAGTAGCAAAACTAGGAAACGACGTCGCTAAAAGGTGTCTGGGGCCACACGACACGAAGATGTTCATGCGTGATCGGGCTAAGGATCCGGAAGATGGTGCTCACAGCACATCGCCAGACAAGCCTAGATCCGAAAGCCGTTCGGGTTCATTTACTCCGACTCGTTGTGCTAAAGAAAATGGCGGGGGTTTGGGTCCAATTCAGGTCGACTATAGGCAAAATAGAGCTTGGGCTGGATTTTTTTTGTTTTGACGATTTGAGTTTTGTCACGGTTCAGCGCAATGTTTATCGTATTATGTCAGCACACCTTGCATCACAAATCCGAAACCACGTGATTTTTTGCGGCCCCAGTCCAGCAGGCCATCCCCAAACGGCGTGCAGCCGTCTGAATGGTATCTTCCTCATCGTCTATGTCGTCGAGGAGCCGTCGTTCAACGAGGTCGACGGCGTCCATCAGTCCTCCTGCTTGGAGATCAGGCTCGACCGCAAAGCTTACCGCTCAAGCCAGCTTGTCATACGTGATTGCAGAGCCACAGCAAGGCTCACCTCTGGCATCAGCTACTTCACGATTGCCTTCTCCAGCTCCAAGGCCACAGAGGGAACCAATCTCTCAAAGCTTGAGCGCTACAACTGCAGCTGTATCTGACCCTGAAGACATGGATGAAGGAATTGCTGGCATCTTTGAAACGACGCCCATAGCTGTGGAACAATCGCAGGACCAGCAATCACCGCAGCAGGGTGTGTTGCAGCTATTATACAGTTATTCCAATACTCATCGGTTATCTACAGGGCCCTCAAGTATGGCAGTAACATCTGAGGCAACCACTGCAGCTGTTCGACCAGCTGAAGCCTCCACTTCTGAATCCACCTCGCCTAGCCTGACATCTAATTCACCTCACCCCACCATCAAGATCGAGGACCACCCTAAGCCAACACCTTCCATTTCTTCTGAATCGGAGAGCAAGAGGAGCATCAAATCCACTGTACGGAAGGTGTCCTGGTTCAGCACGCTAACTCGCGGAAAGAGTAAAAGGAAAGAGAGCAAGCCACCTGCGATCCCCTTTCCTTCGACGGAACAACATGTGCGGGAAAATACCCAGCAGCTACCTCCACCTGCAGAGGACAGAGCCCCTATCCCTACCTCATCCGAAGCTTTACCTGTGAAACCCACCTCCCTAGTGCAGGAGACAGTTCCGCCAATAATCACTAAGGCCCCAGAATCGGAAGTGCCTCAAGTCATTACTCCTCCTTCCAGTCCACCAAGGGACATTCCGCTCGCTCAATCACCAACAAAGCGTTCTTGGTTCTCATCTACGCCGAAGACCAACGTCCAATCAGCCACACCAGTTGTTTCAGCGCCTTCCTCCATTCCGTCATCATTAGACGAAGTTGTTCCTCCAATCAGTCAACAAATACAGCCATCCCAACCTCCCTCATCTCCAGCCATTGTTTCGAGCCCTAGTGCTCATGGCGAGAACGGTGCACCACGCCAGCGCCTATCGTCGCTCAATCCTTCCACGAGCCGGTTCGCCCTTAGCGTACCGCTGTTGGGTCGGCGTCAATCAAACCCATCCATGTCGCCTGCAAACTCCGTGGTTGCGAATGGACCTACAGAAGGGACCAGTGGCTCACAAGCGCCAGCTGATGAAGCACCTCCACCATCTGATATCGTTCATAGTGGGGAAACAAAGAATCAGGCTTCAGATGGCCCTACAAATCAATCCATACCACCAGAAGCTGCCGCCCCTTCATCGGATAATCATAACAATGAACCTCAACATGCTCCGTTAAACGCCTCAACCTCGTGGTGGACGTATCTAGGTTGGAACGACCGCCCTTCTTCAGCACCGCCCTCTGTAGTGCGAGGTGATGCTGGTCCATCAGACGACTCGAAAACGTCTCCCATGCCACCACAGCTCCTAACGAGTGATTCCGCTCCCACAATTGGCCCGACGACAAGGGATCAGAACCCAGTTTCTCCCGCGTCACAGACTTCTCATGTCTCACCGGACATCTCTTCCCCAGCACGGCCCAACCCTTCTGAGCCTGGTCAGCAACTAGGAAAAAGCCTTCCGTCTCGCGATCCTGCTTCCCAGCCGAAGGTGGGAGTTGATGATCATTCCTCTCCCGTTCGTGAGGGCGATGCACAAGATGTCAGTGACAATGAAAAAGGGGCGGCAGGCTCAGCAAATGCAGAGGGTCAGGGCGGATTGATTCCATCGTCTTCGACGTGGTACAACCCTTGGACTTGGTATCCACCACAGGCGGGCAATACGTCAGACGTCGAACCTCAGACAGCGGTAGACGCCGGAACTTCGGAAGCAATAGTGCATCCCACGTCTGAAGAAACCCAACCAACCGAATTGAAGGGTGCGAACGGAACTGAGGCACCAACTCTAAATCCTAGCAAAGCTGCAGGTGGTTCTATTTCTGACGACAGAAAAAAAGACGTTGATGCAGCTGGGGACGGCGAATCTCTGCCTCCGAAGCAAGCGGCTGGCGCCTCTTTGTCTAGTGATCACCCATCCCAGCGCCAATCTTCCGTGGACAATCCCATTGCGCAAACAGTCGGAGCAAACCGTTCGGCTTGGACATCTTTTTTCTCTTCGAAATCTTTGCTCGTCAAGACGATCACTGGAGGCCCGGAGGTGAAGCGGGATGAAAACGGAATGGAAGTCATGGATATCGATGATGAAGATGACGCCGAGAAACCTCCAGTTGATACCAACACCAACGATAACAATCAAAGAGGCAGGGACGACAAGACGAAGAAAGAGGTCGGCAGCGCGCAGAATGGCGTACAGGTGCCGCCATCAAAGAGCGAGAACCGGGGTACGAAGGTGCCTGTGAACATCCCGTCGGGTCAGCCATCGCCGACGAAGCCTGCAAGTGACAAGAAAGCATCCGAAGTTCCCTCTCCGCGGCGCAAGCCGGTTGCTCCCCCGTTGACAGTATCCGACTCCATCAAGCGAGAGACCATCAAGCAGGATCCTGCAAATCCAAAGAAAGCCCCTGCGAAGCAAGTGGAATCGACCAAGTCGTCATCCCCTGCAAGATCTACCAAGAGTGCGCGATCATCAAGGCCGCGTTCACCACCTCCTCCCAACCTTGTTCTGCCCACATGGCAAGATACGTTCCACACCGCCCCTCGAAACTATGTTCCCCCACCGCCGGTATCAAAATTCACGAAGACCATGCAGTTCGTCAGTGGGGTCCTGTTCGCATCAGAGAAGAACGAGTCTACTCCAAGTACAGTGGATGGGCGAGGAGTTCGCGCTAGCCTGAATAAGGGGAAAGCCCGCGAACAGGACTTCGCGCATTTCGGCAAGGAGCTTCCTCGTGCGTTTGACGTCGTTGGCGAGAAGCTCGATCCCGATATTCTCAGAGGATGCCGCCGGGTCGTTGTCATTGGGATACACGGGTGGTTCCCAGGTATCTTCTTTTTCTTGCTCTTCGCATGGTGCACCGGTGCTGACTGCCGTTTACTAGGTGCTATCATGCGCACAGTTCTGGGCGAGGTGTGCATGCTCCTTTTTTGATCGACCCCGTGCTAACCAGACCGTTTTATTAGCCAACTGGTACAAGCCAGAAATTTGTGAACATGATGATTCAGGCACTCGAAGAATTCCAGACAGAACATGATGTCAGATTAGAGAAGATAACGAAGATGCCGCTCGAAGGGGAAGGAACAATCGACAGCAGAGTTGAAAAGTAAGCTGCCTTCTCCGCGCGCAATCACGATTAAGTTTAAGCTGGTTATTGACTTTCGCCCGCGATCAGACTCTATTCAAGCTTGAAATCTAATGCTGATTGGATGGGTGATATCCACGCGGCTGATGCCATCTTGGTCGCGACACATTCACAAGGCTCCGTGGTGTCAACACACCTTCTAGATTGTCTCATTCGTGACCAACACATCAGAACAGCGTACAATACAGTCGTGGAAGCTGCTGCCGAGGCCCTTCCTACAGCCGGTCTCAACCCCGCTACCTCACCGCGGCCCCAGCGAGTCTGTTGTCTTGCGTTGTGCGGCATCCATCTGGGACCGCTTCGCTATCTCAGTACGAGTACTCTGCTGCAGCCATATCTACAGGTACGGTTAAAAATTCTCAACGACATAACCTGTCTAATGATCTGGTTTCTTCGCGTTTTCCCCATGCAGTATTTCGAATCGGTTGCCGCAAGAGAACTCTTCGAATTTCAGGTGCTTGCAAACTTTTATATAGCCTTCTACCCGACCTCATGGCTTTTATTATAGAATACCGAAAGTGAGGTATCAAAGAAATACGTGGCTGCGCTTCAAAGGGTTATGGGCAACGGGGTAAGATCCTCTAATTATTTTTTCAATGAACGTGCCCTAAGCACCTCTCATAGACGAAGATGGTCTATGTGGCCTCCCTCAACGACCAAGTTGTACCCATATACTCTGGCCTGTTCACCGCAGTATCTCATCCTTTAATTTTACGAGCTCTCTACATCGATGGCGATGCATACCAGTAAGATCAGTTCTCCATATGGTACTGCCCTCCTTTTTTGACACGACTGTCTATCTAGTTCCTCGGATTTCTTATCCAATCTCCTCGTCCTGCTCTTGCGGGTTCTGAATTCTGGAATATCTGATAGTGGACTGCTGGCGCATTTGTCCGAAGCAACGGCTGGATCCCTGAACGGAGTAGGGCACTCTACGGCCTATGAAGAACTCGCGACATACTCGTAAGGTCTTCCATGTGGTTTCTCCGAAGCGGTCAATTGACACATGTCATAGTTTGGCCGTAAAATATTTGTTTCTCACCAACGAGGGCCTCGCAAATCACCCCGATCTTGTCTTGGAGCCATTCAATGCCAATACGGAGCAGAACGATTACGAGGTACATTCGCAAAGTACCATCAGACGTTTCCTCAACCTTGCTTAACATCCTTCTTCAGATTCCTTGGTCCCTGCGTGACATTATCGCAGATGAACGTGTTGCTCATTACTTCTCCCAAGAGATCACGCAATTACGAGACGCCTTCCGAGATTGGCAACCACGAACGACAATTCTGCGAGATCTCAAGAGGAAGCTCCAGCCGATACAACGCCTGCCATCATCTTTCACGTCTTCTTCTCTTTCATCTAGTAGATTATAACTTAGACATCATCACCTTTCCTTTCGTCACACGCAATTTACGCACGTAACTTATCTAACATCTCATCATTTGGACATGGCTATTAGTGTTAAAGGTTAATGGATTTTGAGTTTATCCTGGGTAGATCGCTAGATATACACGATCATTTTTGTATTCTATACAGGAGCGTACGCCACATGATGCAAAAAAGCAATTTCATCGTTGCTGCTGATACGACTCTTGTGCACGGATGTTTCTCTGCCTTTCATCGGTATTCCGCCCCGCAGTCCCCAACAGACGTAATTATCGTTCGACTGTTAGAGTGGGCCAGCACAGCTTCAATCGCTGATCTGTCTTGATCATCGAGCGAGAACCCAAATACTTTTTGATTTTCGTCGGGGTGCTCAGAGAGGCCCAGGCGCGTACCTGAAGAATTGATAAGTGAATCTCCTTCGGAACGACCGAGATGATAACAGACATACCAACAATTACCGCCCCTACAAATGGGTGATCTAAAACCCATCGCGTGGCGATGTTGGCAATGGTCATCCCGCCGTGGCGGTCTCCGATTGCCCGCAACGTAGACAAAAGTTGCTGGAAGAGTTGCCACGAGCCCCATGCTTTGATGATCATGTCTAGATACTACGACGGGAGGTTTGTATTTAGAAAGAAGGGCCCTCGTTCAAAAATTGCGATCATCGTTTCGGGACTTACCTTGCGTTGAGACGGGGTCAAACTTCCAGAGTAGGGATCCGGTTCTGGTTCGTTAAGCCATTTATCGGCAAGGAAGCCGCCACACTGGTCGAATGTATAGTTAGTCTTTTAAGGAAATAAAAAACTTTGAAGTATAAATCGACTGACAAGTGTCCCATACGTCAGTAATTTGACATGATGCTTCTCACATACATCAGCCATACCATGAAGGGGTCGTGTGTCAATGATTGAGAACTAGTCCAGCCACATGGCCCAGTGTCAGTAGCCGAAATGAAAGCAAGGAATCTTCCTGTACGCAGAGAAATCACCATACCTGAACCTGGTTGGACACGATGACGCCTGGGCCCAACTGAGTACAGATTTCGTCGGTCCTGATTGTGTCGAAGTTACAGAGGCCAATAGCCGAAATTATTCCTTCAGATTTCAGGTCCTCGAGATGCTGCAAAGCCAGAAGATAGTTTTTGTCGGAGTAATCCTGCCAATGAAACTGAATGGAGACTTCAGTCGGCGACATGCGGTGGACAGGGTGGGGCTTATAGCGCCTACCTGTAGTAGGTCCACAGAAGTAGTACCCATACGCTTCATACGTTCCTGAACCGCAGCCAAGACGGCCGGTCGTGTAGGATTCATGCTTTTGAAGACACACCACTTCGTCGCACCTATTACGTCCTGTGGACGAGATAGGGAGCTTCGAAACTGGCCCTATAATGGAAGCAAGCGAAGTTAGGGGGTCTCATGCGTCCCCTCAACGATTTACTTACGAATATGATCTCTGCGCTGCCGTAGTGGTCGGCTATAGAGGTTGTGAGCATTGAAGCCGTTGCAAAGATAGCGTCCGCTTACCCTGGCGGAGTCGACACAGCAACGAGCGGCTTCGTTTCAATAGGAACCAGTATGTGAATAAGTCCCGGACTCACCATGTCTGCAGGGTCCCGGGAAATCAGTCATCGACACAAGGGATAAAAGGGCAAGTCTAAATACCGAAAGCTTTATATCCGAGCTCTGTATGGCGTAGCATACCCTGACGAATTTTCGACACAGGAGCGCTCCCCCAAGCATTGCTAGAGAGTTGCCATAGACCAACCCAGAGCCGAGGGGTTACGAAGGGACCAAGCCTAAACGTCTCAATTTTGGACTCGGTGTGCATCCCAGGCTCGATAGCGCAGATAGAACGAGGAAAGCGAAATAGAGAATTGAAGGCCACCCGTCCATTATTTATACCGCTGGGCCCATAAGAAGTCGCAGAAATCATTTGCCCTATTTTGACCAAATTTGTGACAAGAAGGCACTGCTTGCATAAGGCACATTTGGTCCGAATCCTGTGCCGAATTTGCTTTGGCCACAATTGAGGTTTAAGTCGACCCGCATGCACGTCACATTAGATCATTTACGAGAACGGATGGTGTTGACGACCAGAGCGGTAGATCTGAGTTACATCTAGGATCTGGGACATCCGTCGTATCACGCTTTTCTCGAAAGATTGCGGCTATGCTAAATGTTTGCCGGGGATCACAGAAGAGATTCCGAGAGAAGATCCAATACTAGTAGATATACCCAAAGCATCTTCACCCCTGATCAAAAGAGTACTCGCTTCTTGGCCAGAGGGGTATAAAAACCATCGGGAATCATGAATAGCTTCATTCCGCAAAGACCCCTACCCGTAGACTTTCGCTCACGACTCAATGCCAGCCTTAGAAGCCATGCCACGATCCCTAGACTCTAGACCTGCTCTCGGTCATGTGTAAGTCCTCCTTAGCCTTCAAACAGCTTGCTTCTTACGATAACGACCTCAAGTAATCTCATGGTCGACACCCTGATCGCTAACGCGAATGTGGAAGAGTAAGTCGCGTCGAGAAAGCACGATGACATACCAACTAACGTCGCCCTCAGCCTACGCTCCATCTGTAGAGGACTTCTCGCAACAAACCCACCAGCCCTCGCTGCGGCTTTTACCAAGACCGCCCGCTCGCGTCTATGTCAAACTAGCCACAAAGGGGTCATCAAACCACACCACTTGTTCACAATATCCTCGGACAACCTATCATCGCCGACACCACACCTGTATGACGCACTAGGTCGAGCGAGATCATTGTATGGTGCAGGGCTCGGCTTTGCTAGCTTGAGCGCGCTCACCGCGATCGTGAGAGCATCTGTCGGCCTGCGCTGGCTAGAAGACAGCGAAATGGCAGACGTGTTATACACTATCGACGCCGATGTCAGCCAAGCTATTCAGGTGGGACGCGCTGTCATAACAGGTCTTGAAGGACGCGACGCTCACCCGAGTTCACAGAGTTCAAAAGAGGAGATCGAAGCGTGCCGCGTTGCAGACCTTCACCATGCACGCGCCATTGTCAAGGATCTCCGAAGAGCGGTGGAAGATAGTTCAGCAGACGTGCGACGTTGGGGAGGCGAGTTCCCATTCGAACGCGCGGAGTCAAGTCTGGAGGTGTGGAAATTCTAAGTCTGTTTCCACCAAATAGCGAAAATTTCCCGTGGTTACGTTACTTTACTCTGAGGTACAGCCCAATATAGAGTCCGAGTAGATCCTCTGAGAACTACCTTACCGAGTTCCCTAGCTTTCGAGGTCGTGAACCGACCCGTGTGTGCTAGAATAAGTGCCTCCGAAAGCGGCAACCTCGATCGGACATAAAGACCCTCGGCTAGATTTAAGAAGGCCGGTCTCGCAAGAGCAAGGCAGCCGATGTTAGTCCCGAAACTGCAATATGCAGTTTAAGGCAATAGCGATTAGACAAGAATTGCCACAACGTCAGTTCTGCGAAAGGGTATGATATTTCCCTTGTAGGCGAAGTTCGACAAGATGCAATATTAAGGGTATAAAGGGTACAAAAGCTTTTTTTGTCCAGAACTGCGGGAACCTTTCCAAACTATTCTGATCGGAGGAAGTTGGAGAATGGACGGTGATACTTTGAATGACGAGGAAAATCAAATATGAGAGCCAAGCGCTAAGCAGCAAACGATCCATTGTTCGTAATGCAATACAGTGTCTGGCGATGGTGGCAATGCACTGCCTAAAATGGTGACAGCCCGCTGGCAAGCTGGAATCCAGGCCGTTCTGAAGGCGCCTATAAACAGAGTCCCGAGAATAGAACCCTTTTCCAGGAGCGATCTGATCCCCGATGCTATCTAATCCGACATTATTGAGGGGGACAAAGGGATACTATTCGCAAAAGAGTTAAACTCTGTGGCCTGAAAGGACATCACCGGATACTGAAGCCAGGAGGTTGCGAATAGGAAGAGATGACGGGCACCGATTTCGCGGACATCCGAGGGCAGCTCGTAGTCATGTGAAGTGACTGGGGAGAAAGAATGGTGCCTACAGTGGATATTTGGAAAGCATACGAGGTAGGAGGTGGCTGCAACTTGAAAATTGACCGGAAATATGGAATTTCTGATCAAAACGGCAAGTGCTGGTGTGGGTGCAGCACAGCACACAAACAGTAAAGCAAACCGGCTTCCAGACGACATGAAGGCTCAGTTTAGTGTTTGACGTTTGGGATTTCAACGCTTAAACCCCGAAGATAATCGACAATAGGTTTGCTGAGAAACACAAGTGAGATCAGATTCCCCGAGAACGTGGCGTCAAGCGGACAGGCGTTGGATGGATACGGAACAGCATCCGCTGGACAAAGTATTAGCCTCCTGCGCACCAATGAAACGAGCTCACTTTTCTGGGTGTGCCCACACCAGTGCGCTTCAAATTCCGGAAGGAGAATCGCCAGAATCTATACGCTAATCAGAAGTGACGATGCGGAGCATGTGCATCGTCACTTGTGAGTGGTGGATGGCTACTTTTCAGGAGGCCGTAGAGCCTGAGTGTGCGATGCCTGTTCGCTATCTGATCAGCAGGCGGACCGTGTTGGTGGCAAAGAAAGTACAAAGGCAATTGAATTTGGAGGTGATTCGATAGAAGGAGAGGAGGCAACGTCGGGTTTCCGAATCGATAGGAACGAGCTTGTGGTCACTTCTGAGATAGATGAGAGAATAGACTCCCGATATATGGCAACTTTCCCAAGGAAAGTCGGGTTGGAGTGGACCGGTGATGATTCAATAGTTCAAAGCATGGTTCTGATCCACAGAGCGCATTGACTGGCTTGAATGCATATGGACCTGGCGCAGGGGCAACGTAAGAGTGCAATCTTGGTGACGACGGGCAGAAACCTTACCGATGTTTGAGCATAATTTGTCGTACCCTCGAAGTGAGGTAGCGTGGTCAAGCCGAGAGTCCGTGTAATGGCAGCGAGTGAAAATAGTCGAGAGCATATGCAAATACGTCAGGGGCATGACAGATGTTGGATTGCTACCTCCCACTGGCATCCGTCGTGCTCAGGAGACTACGACATTGTTAAGAACGTAGGCAACCCTGAGCCTGGAGCAATGGAGGGTCGATACGACATTATGAGATGTGTTTTGAACGGCCTCTTCGTATAGCCGGTGGTGAAGAGGGAGTCATATGTTATGTTCGTTTGAGCTGAAACAAGCTGGTAAACAGTGACCTGGACAGAACTGTCGTTGGACCAAAGTTGGTCAATGATGGCGGCAGGTGACAGTGATCATCGGGATTTACGCACCAAATAGAGATCTCCTTGGGTCAAAAATTTCGATCACACTGACCTTGCGCCGCGTCGTGGTCTGGCAGAATAAAATTCGGTGAAATATGGAACATGTCGTGAGGTTAGTGACTCAGTCCAGCCTGGACAATCGCCTGATTCATCGGCACGAGAATTTGCCGCCAGGCCTGAGTAGAGAAAGTAATGTGTGAATGGATCGGAACGAGCGGAAACTGGCTCGAGGTTGACGATCCGCAAGAAATCAGAAATATCGACCCCAAGAAAAATGCACGCCATATGTTTTTCATGTATCAGAAGTCGGTTTGGTCGGGGAACTCCAGGAAAAGATTCCTGTGATTTTTCTGAGGTGTTCCATATCAACAGGAAAATCCTTATCAGGTGTTTATGTCGACTGCGTTCGGGTTTCACCACACTTCATTCAGTCGAGATTTCTTTATTTGTACCACGAAACGTCGGGATCGCCATTTGCTCAGTAGATCATTGTAAAATGATGAGGTCATGTCGTCATTTCCGCCTTTCGCGCATCCAAAATAACCTCTCTGAGCCTCCTCACAGCTTTATCGACGTCCTGCTCACCAAGCAGACTGAAAGACGCGCGGACGTAGGCAGTCTTTCGTCCGTTTGGCAAGAATACAGTTCCTGGGAGCGCCAAGACACCCCTCTCGACAGCCTTGGTTCTAATAACGGCGGCAGAATCACCCTCCTCAGTCAAATTGTCGCCAAGCTTGAGTTTAAACCTGGTTCAAAGATTATAGACTCAGGAGTAACGCATAAATTAAGCAGCTCACCAGAAGAACATTCCGGCTTCAGGAGGCGTCCATTCCGCCAGACCATCAAGGTGCTTTAGCATCGCCTTCTGGAAGACGTCCCGCTTCTCCCGATAGAGCGCTGAAACCGCTTCGGTGTGCTTCTGGAATCCTTCGTACCCCCAAGAATTCAGGAGCTTGTAGACTATCGCCTGGGTCAATGTGGGCGTCTGGAGATTAGATGTCGCCGTCTAAAAAGAATGCAAAGCAAAGAACGGTGAGTCAATGCGGGGTTAAGGACATAGATAAATTCGAGATCCGGGGAATGATTAATCGATATAATGTCAGAATCGAATTAAAGGGGACATCTCCCCTCAATCCGGTGGATTGATTTGAAGCGATAAGATATAATAAAGGGTACTACCCCTCATTTAGGGGGTGAAGGCGTGATCTAAAATGGAAGAAAAGAAACGGCACTTACATGAGCGTCAATTGCAGCGAGGAGAGGTTTGGGGCCTGAAGCAAAACCGATCCGGATACCAGCGGAGAGAATCTTGGAAATGCTATCAAATCGCAGTACTCTTCCGGTGACCTCCTCTTCTAGCTCAAGGGAGAAATAAGAGGGGTATCGGGCGTGATCGCCGTAGTAGAGGTAATAATAGGGATCATCTAATTCAGGCCAAACGCAGTCAGTTTGTATCCGTTAATTAAGGTCAGGAGGTGGAGAGCCGGTGTGGACGGTGGGTTACGAGATAGGAGGGCAATCGAAATGGAAGATAGGGATTAAACGATAGGTTGACCTGGACTAACCTTCGAGAATGAGGAACTCGTGCTCTTGCGCTAAAGCGAGAACCTCCTTTCGCCTTTCTAGAATCGCTGTCATTCCAGTTGGGTTGCAGCCATACTGAATACGAAGAGGGAGATTCCTGAATGAGTGCCAATTGGTTATCAGGGGACAGGAACCTGACGTACAGGAACGGTGTACAAAACGCGTGGCTTCGGCTTGTCAGACGGCCAATTCACCAGAATGGAGCGTAAGGAGTCGGAGCGGATCCCATGAGCGTCCGTTTCTACTTCTGCTCCGTTCCGACGGAGGATGACGAATTGTTAGGTTAGTACAAAATAAAAAGAACAAGAGCGGAAATACGAGATCAGGAACCAGCATGATTCGGAGCTCACCGATTTGTTCACTGTTTAAATTTTGGAACATGGGGATTACGCCTCTGGAGTTCTCCGTTAGCTGGTCTGAAGTTTGGAGGCCGGAACGGCGAATAGAGGAAATATGAAAGGTGAACTTACGCGTAGACGGGAGATTCCACCAAGATCGAATCCCCTGGATTGAGAAGAGCTTGGACGGCCTAAATCATCGGGGTTTGGAAAATAAATGAATGAAAGCGAAATAAGGCGGCGTATGGAGTAGGCGTACCTTGTAAATCAAATCTTGGGATCCACTTCCGATTGAGATAGACCAGCTGCCTTCATCTTGCTTTCGCCCATGAGAGAACTCTTGCAGGCCATAGATCCATTGCCTCAACTGCTCCAGACCGGCCGTGGCGCCATATTGTAAGCCTTCGGCAAGGTCCTTGTCGTCAAGTTTCAGAGAAATTTCAGATTTGTCGAACGGCGACTCAGCGGTGAACGTGAACGATTTAAACGGGAATGTCGTTGGGTTCGGTTTGCCCGCCAAGAGGGAGATTAGGCCGGGGGTTTGCTCGAGAGGGAAAAGACTTCGGACTGGTGGAGAAGAAGGGTGTCAGGCGACCTGAATTGGTTGGAGCGGGATGGAATTGGTAGCGATGAAATGCTCACTTGGGCTTGGTTTGCGATTTTTGGCAACTTCCGAGAGAAATTGGGTGTAATAGGATGCGGGGAGCGCTTTAGTTTCCGGCATGATAGATAGATGGGATATTAAGTATGGTATCTGTTGTTTCCTTCGCAGATCTGCGGGCAGTCGCGAAAGCGAAAGAAATACTAATTGATAAGAACCCGAGTAGTCGACGCGATAATCTGTGTGACTCGCTCGAGATGAAGCACGAGTCAGTCAAGTGAGAGGCCTTAGTAAAAATCTGTCGGAAAGCCGATCCGATCTCCGCCTAATATTTTAGTTTCCCTAGATTTCCTAGAAAGGTGATATGCCGCATTCTGAGTGACATATCATGGCAGAGCAATGAGGCGGATGCTTCAAGCTTCTTGGAAAAAGCTCAGGCTGGAGGTTTAGATTGATATGATAACGAAGAGAACATCAGCAGTCATATCTGGCAACATGGCAAGTAATCGATTTGAATTGCATCAGCGTGTACATACAGCGTTCACCTGAGCTGTTTGGGTAGGAGGATTCTGGTGAAAGAACTTGAGAACATGACGACTTTATGAGGGCACATGAAGAGTCAGGCACTCCTCGGGAAATTGAAGCACGCGGCTCTCCTTGCATTGACAGAATACGACGCGCTCTGACATATAGTTTCTTCATCTGGGGGCCAATAATCGGCTGGTAGGTAAGTCCGGTTTGCATTATCGTATGATATGCCTCTCATTACACCGGGAGATGAATTTGAAGACTGTCAAGGTAGCCTACTTGTTTCAGATCAGCTCAAAGAGTGGTGCTGTACAGCCAAAGGATGATGTTCAATATGACGTTCGGGAGTTTATAGGGCGATAAGATGGCAGTAGCAATTGTATTGAAACCATTGGGAGTTTTGCCAGTGGACGAGGAAAAGTCGTGGGTTATAAGGCGAAGCGATTGACGGGCCGTTTTAGCCGAATGATGGCCTGGCACGGCCTAGGCCTTTGGTCGTGTCATGGTATGTTCCTTTCCCCTTGCCGCCTTCCAGTGTTTTTCCAGCAACGAGGCATTGAAGCCCAGGGTCTCCCTGTCATCTGCTACTCCACATCCACGGCGGCGGCTTCCAAAGCTTGATGATCAACTAATAAGCTTCCTTTTCAACGACGGCCATAGTCACGTTGATCACTGAGGGCGACGAACCGCGGACAGCGACGAAACTAGTCAACAGCACAACGCCGTGTTCAGGCGGATCTATTGTTGCGGCAACAACACTCCAACTTTGCAGTTTTAATATTCAACACTTATTCGGCCTGAACGGTACGTCTTTTCAAAGGTCCTCATTTAATCTATGGCACTCAAGCACCCACGTTTCTGCCTGCAGGGTTATTCTGGTACACCTTCTGCGTGGCCCGCTCCAATATAACAGCGAGGCCACTCAACCGAGTTGGAGCAATATTTCAAACGTTTTCTCCACAGAATTCTGGGTAAATCGTCCGAACTCCCAAAGAATGCCACACACTTCCGTCCCAAGCTCCGATCCTCGCAGCCCAATGGCCAAAAGGAATCAAACTCCCGCCACTGAGGCTGCCTCATATTTTTCCACGCCAGCAGCAAGTTTCTCGAGCATACCAATAACACCGTTGGGTGGGGCTCCTTCTTCTTTATCTGCGCCGCCCACCAGAGCTTCACCAACACCTAAAGCAGGGCAGGATCACCAGTATCCCACCGCTGGAGATCAAGAGATGCTTAATCGATTCGCATCGTTCTTCCCGCCACCACCAGCGCTGACACTGACGACTGGCCGACAGTCGAGCAGGCAGTCGAGCATACCAGACCCACGACCGCAGATAGTCACTGCGCACCGAGCTCAAGCCCGCCCTGCGGTGCCTCAACAGCCAGTGATGGACGTCCTGTCGTCACCACAAAAACACACGTTTCACGTACATCTACCGACGACAATCCAGCCGGAGATGATTAGCATATCTGCGAACAGAGGGGATCGTCTGAGGGTAACAGCAGGAGCATGGAGTATGGAGAACGATTGTGCGTATTCCTGTGGTTATCTACCCTCCCGTGCATTGCTGATGATGACGATGTTGAACAGGTCATTACGAGTGGCACATCAACTTCCCTCCCCGGGACGTCGATATGGGCAGCATACATGCTCGATTCGAAGCTCATGGGCATCTCTACATTGATGCACGAAGATTCGCAGGTGCAAGGGCCTAAAACCCTAAACCATGCCCAGCCAAAACGATGAATACTGTCTGACGGTTCATCATCGACACTTGCATATGAACGACATGACACGGGCTTCGGTTTAAGATCTCGTTTCGAGTCTATCACCACGCATGGCGGGACTGTGGATTTTGAAAGCGACCAGCATGCTACAGATGCAGCTTCCGCTTTTCCCGGTATCCTGCACGGCCAGGCAACGCCAAATCCACCCCGGAAATTGCACCCGCCCGCTCCGAACTGCAAACCCTAGCCCTCGCAGCTGTCGACCTCGATCTATATATCCCCTCCCATTTGCTTTTTATAAGCATGTTACGGAAACAACTTCGACTTCCTATGATACCCCTACCGCAGTGGGACGGTCATTCCCCTTGCTCGTATACACGCCGATGACTGATCCCTTTGCATAATTCCCATTTTCTCCTCACTACACCATGTCAACATCATCTTCAACTGTTTACCATTCATCCATTTACCCATCCCTATGTCAATTGTATACTTTGGATATCACCTTCATCGGAATTGCCTGGTGCCCGTGTAATAATTATACTTGTAAATTACATATCTAACTAGAGATTTCTGCTTTCTGCTTTCCCTCCGGAGCGATGACATGACAGATGATTCGCAGATGACACCGCGGGTTGAATGAGGCGTGTTTTAGGTCATTAACGGACCGGTCAAGTCATTCACTACATCTTTCGTCACTGTGACTCACCACCAAGCAACACTGCAACAAGACGAGGGGAGGAGATTAGGCTACAACCCGGGCACACATTGGCTTTAGCCTTTATGAAGATATGTGCACGACGCGAACCAGAATACCCATAGCTGTGATCCGAGAGGAACACAGTTCTCGCATGTACCTTTTGTATTGTTGAGATGTCACTCAAGTGAATTTCCTTGGTGGACCTCCTCACGCCCGAGTACTGGGCCTGGCGATTGACATCCCAATGTACCTCAGTTCCTAGAAATTATGGGAAAAAACGAATATATTCTGATTACTCGTCGAGGACCCAGGATATAACGGACATAATAAAGCAATCATCATGCATCAGGTTCTGGCCTTTTCGTCATAAATGAACAAAAAATTGTGTAAAAATTTCTGTTTATGCCGATGAATCCGTCCTGCCGCGCATCAGAAACGACGGAGGGTGTGTACCTCGGGCAGAAGGACACATAAATGACGTTGTGAGAGAGAAAGAGATGAAGGAGGGATCAAGATCGACTCCACTGCGAGCGTGTTGTATGAGAAAACTCGAGGAAGTTGAAGCATGTTACGGGGCATTAGATACCGTGTAAGCCCATGCTGGAATATGTAGGTACTTGCGGTATCACCGGGAGGGAAATTGGGTATCGGATAGGTGTCCAATGATAGGCCCAGCCTGTCCTGCCTCGATGCCTCGGGATCAAGAATGTGATAAGATTGGAGCACCCGAAAAACGAGGGTGCTGCAAATTCGGAAATTTCGGAGTGCAGTAAAGAAATTAGGGAGGTGACAGATAGGACCTCAAGCTGGATGTCAGAGCCGTGAGGACATAAGGCCCGTTTGCCGCCGAAATGAGAGAATTATTGCGAATGGAAATAGTCGGGGTTGGAGGTTTCCAAAGTCGCTAGGGAACCTAGCTTCGACAATTCAGTCCCTAGTGCGATGAGAGGCGCAAGGCGGCGCACAGGGCTCATTAGTGGATGGCTTGAAGATCGTACGAGCCGCCGGGGGATCGTATGAGCCGTTCAAGCAACGTGATGAGGACATGCGACCAATCTATTCCATTGACAGTTACCCAGTCACGGCGATGTCCACGTCCCAAAGAACTGGTATCTTTTGAGGTGCGAATCCAGCCCGACGACCTTATGCACGTCTAGGAATTTCGCCAACATTTGATTTCTCCGGGAAGGGGAGGAGATTTTGCCAGTGAGTGCAGAGCAGAGTTGCCGGATGCCAACAGAGGAAATTGACTCAGCAAAGGTGTCATCGTGATTTGATCATGGTCTTTTATCTTCGTGCCTCCTCGAGGACCACGCGGAGATTGGCCTGCTTTTCTCGTTGTTCAGCTAGATTCGCCTCGGCCTCACGATCGACGAACAGTTCTAGAAGCAGCAGCAGCATGTCCGAAACAACCGTAGAACGCGCAGCAGAGCTCAATGAATCACTCTCCGAAATCCGAGAGCGCGTGCAGGCTGCTACGCCTTCATCCAGTCGGGCAGCCCCTGTCTTGGTAGCAGTTTCAAAGTACAAACCTGCCTCCGATATCCAAGCGTGTCACGACCTCGGCCAGTTGGATTTCGGGGAGAACTATGTCCAGGAGTTGGTTGACAAAGCTGAAGCTGTGTGTGTTGTACCCTTTGTTCTAACGAATTGGATCTAAAGTGCGTTCCTTTTTTGCTGTTTAGCTCCCGAGGGATATTCGCTGGCATTTCATAGGGACCTTACAGTCGAATAAGGCAAAGATTCTGGCCGGTGCGTGATAGACCCTTAGAGGCGTGGAATCGACCACTTACCACCATCCCTTTCAAGCTATACCGAACCTTTACTCCATCCAAACCCTCGCCTCAGCCAAAGCCGCCAACCTACTGGAGAAAGCACTACCCGACGACCGACAATCTCCTCTGAATGTCCTTCTCCAAGTCAACACCTCTGGCGAGGACGCCAAATCTGGCCTGCCTCCGTTGACGACACCTGAGAATGCTGCAGATTCGGAGCTTGTCCAGCTTGCAAGGACCATTATCAAAGACTGTCCAAAAATACGTCTGCAAGGATTGATGACGATTGGTGCACTGGAACGATCACACGAGGCGTCAGAGGGTCAGGAGAACGAAGATTTCGAGACGCTGAAGAAGACGAGGGATGTCCTTGCACATGTACTGGAAGCGGAGCTTGGGGGAAGTCATAGAGGCCGATGGGGCCGGGACGGTACAGGAAGGCTAGTGCTGAGTATGGGCATGTCGAGCGATTTCGAGGCTGCGCTGAAGGCGGGCAGTGATATCGTGAGGGTTGGAACAGGGATCTTTGGGGCTAGAAGAACAAAGGGGTAGAGATTTCTACGTCTTTCTGGCATATTTTCTTGACACATGTTCAGCGTCCTAGCAACCAATAGATCTTTCGTTTGGCTTCTATCATATCGGACGCGTCTAAATTCTGCGGTGGCTTGAGTCACTCAAGAAGGCCGCCTCTCAACTCGGGGATTCACTCTCTGGCTTCGCAGCTTTACCTCTGGTTGTATCCCATCTTTTTTTCCGGGCCCACCAGCTCACTTCGTAGCTACGGCAACAACTCAACACCTCTCCCCAGATTCTAACCGAGGCTCGAGGAAAATAATTGCCTCACCTCATCGAGCGCTCCCGCACCGGCCAGAACTCGGAAAATAAGCTCTATCACGGGAGCTGATCGATTCCATTCACAACCAGTGCACCCTGTGTCATTTCATGACATCCAAGCGTTCCCTGCGCTTCATTTCCATACCTACATTGAAAGGGCAACGCGACAAATCTCTTGGCATTGCTGTACTTCGGTAAATCCCCCTCCATGATTGTATGATTTCCATCTGTTCTGACACAGTGATAGGCTCGATTTGGGCAAGGTGGAGAAGATAATAGAGGGGAGAAGCGATGTCAGGGTATGAATGCCAAGAGATTGGATGTCGAAGGGGGCTTCTGAATTCGCCTTCCGGATCCTGGGGTATCGAAACCTCGGAAAGGAGGGCCTCCTGGGCGGGAGGATGTGCCCGAAAATTGTCCCGCTGGCAGGGATTACGCACTCGTTGCGTCCTTTTTGCTCCGAAGTAGATCTCGTCCAAGGGCGAACACAGCACGGTGTCATTGTGGGGAAATCAGCTGGTTTGTGTGAGGTGAGTATAAAACGCACAATCGAGAACAATGGACGGTAACTTGACTTTAACAGGTTTCTTCGTTCAGGATGTTTGCCAAGTTGGTTGCCCTTGCTCCTTTCTTCGTTGCCTCTGTTGCAGCACACGGTGGTGTTACCTCCTACGTTATTGGAGGTAAATTCGTTTCCCATACCTTCACATTTAACGGCGCGAACGGCTTAATCTTTTGGTAGGCACTACTTACACAGGATGGCAGCCGTACAACAGCCCCTCCGGCCAGTCCTCCATCGAGCGCCCTTACAGCACTTACGATCCGTGAGTTTCCACCCACGCGAGGGGATATACAACATCGTACTAATATCATCCTAAAGGATCCTGTCTGCCACCTCCGCTTCGATTAGTTGCAACAACAACGGACAAGCATCTGGCTCCCAGCTTAGTGCTACTGTCACTGCCGGAACGACCATCGTCGCCAAGTGGAGGTTCGTTGTCCGCGTTCTCTCCCGCTTCTCTCTCTCCGTACTCACCACCTCTTCGAAATCTCTAGTCAATGGACTCACGCCCAAGGCCCTGTCATGGTCTACATGGCCAAATGCCCAGGCACCTGCTCTTCCGCCAACAGCAACTCCCTCGACTGGTTCAAGATCGCTGAAACCGGTCTCATCTCCGGCAACCTTCCCTCTGGCTCCTGGGGAACTGGACAAGTCCTTAACACCCTCCAATACTCTGCGACCGTCCCCAAGGCACTCGCAGACGGCGAATACCTGATCCGTCATGAGCTGTTGGCATTGCACCAAGCCAACACACCTCAGTTCTATCCGGAGTGCGCGCAATTGAAGGTTACTGGAGGAGGCGGAAAGGTCCCAGGCTCTGGCTCTACCATTAAGTTGCCCGGAGGATACTCGCAGAGCGACCCCAGCATCAACATCAACATCTACTCCGCGGACGCTGCCAACACCTACACTTACAAGGTTCCCGGACCTGGTATGCTTCAACCCCTATCACTGCGTCCTAGATCGAGGCTGATGTGTTTTTTTTGCAGCTGTCTGGACCGGCAACTAAAAGCGCTTGTAGCGTTGTGGAGGTTTGGTTTAGGGTTACGGTTTTTATTCGATCTCTGGGGTTTTCAATATAGCCACGGCTCTCACGTATTCCCATATCTCATGTACAACGATCAATACTTCCAATTCTATTTGTATAATTCACACTACGGTCTCCTGGATGAACGTTCTACTATCGGGTCCCCCCCTGCAGATCATACTTGGAAGCTATATTCATCAGTACCATGAACCATGAATAGCATGAGACAATGATCCAACTTTGATCAGTCCGCCGATAGGTCATCAGTCAGAACCATTGGAACCTGTAGCGTCCAGAGCAAGAGGCACTATAGTTTTATATATGTTTAACCAATAACCATTAACCAATCAAGTTTGCCTCGCTGATGGCATCCACGTTCTGAATCCGAATGCCATAAACATAGAAGCTGTAACCTTTCCGCCGTCCTCGATTACCGAAAATGTTATGAACTTCCTGCTTTGTATGTCCAAACAAATTCTGGGAGGAGATGAATGGGATTGCGACTTACACATGGGCAGGGTTCACTCTCTGGTCACTACATAGCAGAATGCATGCGAATCAATCGCATGATTGTTGGGACACTTACACAAAGCGCCAAAGCCGCTTCTTCATACACCTGCATTGTCCGTATATACGCTTTCCTCGCCAGGTTCTAGCCTGTAGATATCGCCTACGTTGCACATAATGCAACAAACCAACTTGAAGTCTATAAACTGCACAGATCAAAGTATATGAATGGCGGAGGCTGTCCTGGATCATGTTTCGCGTCTCAGTGCGAATTCCGGTTCTAATCTCGTCCTCATCCTGCGCCTTGCGCCACCACCTCCCGCACCATCATAATCGTTTCCTCGGGCATATAAACGTGAAAGCAACGATCGTCGGGGTGGGGGTGTGGATTTCGATTTCAGACAAAAACTTAGCTGGCCTGCCTAAATTCCCAGTGCTGATCCCGAGTGAAATCATGTCAAAATATCGGAAGTACTTGTGATGTAGGCAGTGGTGTCCGGCTGGTGCATATTATAATCATATATAAAATTGAATAATACTGAGTGATGAAAATTTTAAGACTATGCTTGGCTGTCTCCATATCCCATCTCCTCAAACAACTCGACAACACCATGATGGCCCTCTAACCTGGCTAATTCAAGGGGTGTTCCACTGGGTGGATAACCCCATCGACTATCTGGGGATTTGACATGAGTTTCGATCCTGCTACAGCCGAGAAACGGTCGAACGACTGGCTCCCGTCCAAAGTAGGCGGCCGTATGGAGTGGATTCCACCCATCCTCATCCTTCGCATTGACTTCGATGTTGGCAGAATTGAGAAGCAGTCGAACAACTGCCTCGTGTCCGCTCGCTGCTGCTAAATGGAGTGGACTGCTTCCATCCAGCTCCTTTGCATTGACATCAATGTTGGGAGAGTCGAGAAGTAGCCGAACGACTGCCTCGTGTGCATGCTGAGCTGCTAAATGAAGTGGACTCCTCCTGAGCACACTCTCCAGATTGACGTCGATGTGGGGAGACTCGAGAAGCAGTCGAACGACTCTTTCGTGTCCATTCTCTACCGCCAGATGAAGTGGACTTCTCTTGTTTCTGTCCTTTACATTGACTTCGATGTTGGCAGAGTCAAGAAGTAGTCCAACGACAGCCTCTTGTCCATTCACAGCTGCTGAATGAAGTGGGCTGCTACCGTACTTATCCTTCGCATTGACATCAATGTTGGTAGAGTCGAGAAGTAATTGAACAACTGCCGTGTGTCCGTGCTTGACTGCCAGATAGAGTGGGGTGACCCCGCCGCTATCCTTCGCGTTGATGTCGATGTTGGCAGAATTGAGAAGCAGTCGAACAACTGACGTGTCCGTTCTCTACCGCCAGATGAAGTGGGCTGCCGCCATTCCTATCCTTCGCATTGACATCGACGTTGGCACAGTCGAGAAGTAGTTGAACGGCTGCCGTGTGTCTATTTTTGGCTGCTAGGTGGAGTGGACACCGCCAATGATTACCCTGTGCATTGACATCAATTCTGGTGCAGCTGAGAAGCCACTGAACGGCTATATCATCCCCTCTCGCAATGTTCAGTGATCCGTCTAACAGAATTATATTCCGTCCGGCCTCAACCACCATGTCGTTGCAGCTAAGAAGGGCTTTGACCGCTGACCTATGACCATGAGACGATGCCAGATGGAGCGCTGTTTGACCGTCGAACATGCGAGCGTCAAGACCAATGGGAAGACAACCAAGGGCCGGTTCGACGGTGGGGAGCCAATTGGTCTGGTACCACTTCGGGAGGAATAGTGCTAATAATGATACCTCTCCACTTCGAGAGGCAGCATGGAGAACTGTGGCTCCATACGCGTTGGGGAGTCCAAAATCCAGGGTGGGTCCGAGTAAGCTTAGAATCCGCTCTGCAAGAGCGCTTTGACCCCCTAGACATGCATAGAATAACGGGGAGCAACCGAGACTTGACTTCACATCAATGGCCTGTTGGTTATCTTCGAAGAGAGGTACCAGACCATGGAGTGCCGCAAAATGGATGGCTTGACCATGGTCAATACAGGTACCGATATCGTATGAGGCGAGTGGCATTGGTATGGACTGTCGAATGCTGAATAGCTCGCTGACTCGTGTAAGAGGTTTTCCACCGCACTGGCGTAGAGTTTGAAATGCATGATATCCCAGATTCCGCCAGGCGTAGGATATAAATGGGAGCGAACACCGGATATCCCATAGATCGCTCTGAATTGATGCATAGTCTATGTTGGCCTGGCACATGTATATCGCGGAAATATCCGCAAGAAGAGCGTGTGGATTGTTGAATGGTGGATCCGTAAGGGTTTCAAAGAAATCCTGAGCGGTATAATCTAACCATATAGACAGGTAAGTTGGGAAGCAGTAAAGATAGAAGGAACATACGGATGAGCTGAACTGTTTCACTTTCCTTCTCAATCGCCAACAGTCCAAAAGTGACGGAAACTAACGTTTCGGCTGTTGTACGGCGTTTTCCGTCTACAAAAGCATCCCTGATATCCACAGTTAGGGCTTCAAGCAGCTCGTCCACGTCGAGAATGCGAGTGGCATGTGTGACCATCACAATTGCTCGACAGGCCAGCCCCTGCGCCCCTGAACCCTGCCTTTGGATCCTCTCCCACGTGAGCTCATACTGATCATTCAACGTCGTCGGCAGCTTCCCAACAGCCTCGCTCAGGCTATGGTGATCAATGATTTCCCCCGAGGCCAGCAGGTCAATCTGTAGGGCAGCAAGAAGGAACCTGAGAGCATAGTCAGCCATTGGTTGCGTATTGCACTTCGATGAATAATACCCACATTCCTTGACACTTTTTCAGAATCTTCGTGATAACCTCTTCCCGGACGTCAGGGTGCTCAGGGAGATACTGCTGTAACTCGGGTATGGCGTCGATTTTGGCCACAATAAAATTGTGGAGATCCTCCTCCGGCGCTCGGATGATGAAATCCGGATCCTTAATATGAGGAAGGTTAGCGAGAGGCCGAGAGGTCATGAATAGTGGTTGTTGGAGGGAGATGAGGTCGTTGACCAACTCAGGTCGTACGTTGTTTTCGAGCTCATCCAACGCATCTACGACCAGATAAATATCGTTCAGCTTCTGCAAAGCTACACGTAGTGCTAGCGACAGCTCTGATTTTGAAGGCGTTGTCTTGGTGAGATGGCAAGGTTTGTACAGCCCCTCGAAAACATAAGTAGCAACCTCCTTGGACTTCAGAACTATCTGCCAGAGCAGACATGAGAGGATTTGGGCGGTAGACAACTGCGCCTTGTATTGGCAATAGACATATATGGCGGTGGCATGCCTATCCTTGATAATGTGATTGACAACGATCGAGCTGTAGAGGCCCAGTCAAGACCATGAATAACTCGAGAATCGGTGTAACCACTCACGTTAAACATGTTTTACCCGCTCCCGCTGCAATCACTTCAGATACGTCGTTTAAAACGCGAGACGGGGAGAAGGACTCACGCATGCCAGTACCCCACAGGACCTTCTTCTTCTTCAACATCCAGTCCACGAACCGGGGGTGTTCGAAGATCCATCCCCCCGACCCTTCCATTACCTTCTCAGATACGTCCTTCTGAATCTGATGGCTGTTCAGAGATGATAGAGATAATAACCATTCGGCGAGTTTGGGGATATCTGTTGAATGGCCAAATTGGTTTTCCGGTCGACGAAGTGAAGGTCATATTTACCCAAGGGAGGATCCTGAGATATGGTACCCACGGCAATATTGACATTGCCACCAGCTACAATTACGCTCGATTGCATTGAGAGGTTTGTCTGAGGCGGAGGGCCCGAGGAATCGTTGGATTGGCCATGACTGGCTTGCGGAGCCGACGGCACCAGCGGTCCTGAAGCCATTCCACGAGGACAATGGCAAACCTAGCAGCCCTAGCTCGAGGGGGAAGGTGACTGAGCAAGGCTACACGGCATATTGTCGTGATGGTCGAGACGTCTGCCGGCGACAGCCGCAGTGATTAACGCCTTTGGAGAACTGCCTTTTGCTCTTGATTCACTTGGGGCTACATCTTTTCCATCTCAGCGAGTCCTAGCGATTGCTGTCCGGACATATGAGCAGATGGCCCTTGCGTGAATAGAATGTAGCGGTATGTAGGATGTTAAGGCATATACAAGAGCTGGAGCGTTGGTTGCCCACTGGAGACTGTGAACGTCCTTGCTGTGATCTTGAATGCAATGCCCGAATGATGGTCTGTCACAACTGACGCCCGTCCGCTTAGCACATGGCTGTTCGACACAGAAGGGTCCCCTTGAGTTCAATACTGCCGCAGAAGAGAGCGAAGAACATGGTGTATTCATTCCGATTTCTGTAAAATTTCATCATCGCAGTTCAATAGATTGTGACCGAGCGACGATTTGGAAGTGGAAAGTGTCTGGAAGCTCTGAATCGGCAAGTTCCGTCGGCCAATCCTGTGCGCTCATTATGGTTTCAACACGATGGGGGTGTAGGTGAAGGATGCGTAAACATACGCATGAATCATTGAATGAATACCAAAGTACTAGGTACACGAGAAAAGAAGTAAAGAACGATTCCTTAATCTCAGTTACCGCAGGCAGCCCACTTGGGGAGCAGAGGGGTATTCCATCATCTATGAGCACCTCTCTGTTCACTGAAGGTGTCGCCTAATCGTCGTTTCAGCTGCATTCTGTTTCCATGAGTCGGCCGCGAGGATGACGATACAAAGATACCAATTTGGGGCAGCGACGCCAAGGGAAACACAAGAAACTGGGTTACGTCCACCCAGACCCACGAGCAAGCATCCGCGGTGAACGACGTTGAGTGAGCAATAGAGGAATAAACGCGTTGCGCTTCCTGTATGCAGGATTGACAGTGGGCTTCATAAGAAGACGTGAATGGTCATTGAATATATCTTCGATTTTAGTCAGTAAGTTGGTTGAAAGTATGAATGAAATTGGTAGTACCTTCTGCGTATTTCTTGATGTAAGTCAAGGTTCGAGTCGGAAGGAACAGCACGCTGACTCTTGGGCCGCCTGAGTCTACTACCAGCTTCGAGTTGCACGCGGTGGCAGAGCAGACAAAGGAGCAAGCAACGTTATGCCTCCTGCGGTACCGAATAGAGCAGCCTCACGACCACGGGCGTTGGGAGTAGAGGCGGCGCATGGGGCCACAGTTGAGTCGTGAGGATAATGTTCTTTCGCTGATAGGTCTAAATGTGAGGGGTGCGAAAGCGCGCATGCGGACAGGGCCGAGCAAATCATTGTAGCTCGAACCCTGGAATGGCTGTCATTGGTTGAAGCAGGAGCTTGGGATGCTCAGTCTAATTTGAACGGTGGGGTATAGATGCTCTACATCTTCATATGCCTGAATACGTATTTTCCATTCACTGTGAACGCCAGTGGTACACGGGATGCTTCATTTGAGCGTAGGAAACCAGAGTTTGAGCGGCTTGAAGCGGTAGGTGAAATCATCAGATAGCCAAATCAAAGGTGCTGGTGCTTGCGGGAATGGCAGGCACGTTCTCAAAATGAGGGTGATGAGCGTAGAAATGGCAAGCTATCACCAGGAGGAGGCCAACATCTCGAGCTTTGAGAAACATTGCTACGTTTGGCGCAATCCGTCCAGGAGCGTGAACCTGGCGAGAATGGTTTGGACTCGAAAAGATTCTTGCCAGGCCAGAGGGGTGTTGTAGCATTGAATGTGCAGGGACGACTGGGCGTCTCAAAGATGGTGCTGGTTCATGTGGGTCTGGATATGTAGGTGCCTGCTAGGCGAGGAGCGGTGACGACGATGAGTATGCGGGGAAAAATGTTTTCTCCAGCTGGGGTTGGAGCTCTGGGTGCAATCAGCTGCCGCCAGTCGTCAAACAACTCCATTTAAATGTCTGATGTACTTGCAATGTATGAATAGTATATCCATGATAAACGTTCCAGGATTTGTGCGATGCGTAAAGAACTTAGTTAGGTATTCCTGAGTCCAGGGAGTGTCGATTTCAGTGCCCACGGCAGGGAGAACGGGGAAGAGAGGGGATAGAAGAGAGGAACGAGGTTGGGAATGCAGAAGACTGGCAATGGCGCGTCAGCTGAGCCTTGCCATGGCCGAGGTAGTGCAGGTCGATGGGATCTCGTACGTAGAGGCAGAGACGGAGACGAGGTGCGAAGTGCGAGAGGAATGGGGTGGTGGCAGTTGAGGTAGACCTAGAGAAGAACAACACTCAAATCGAGGAGCGAGGATATTGCAGCGCTGATGAATGACAGTGGTAGAGGGGAATGGGAGAGCAAGAGGGAGGGTGACTCTCTTTCATCCACAAGGTCTCCTCCATCTCCTCCAATTTCACCTGCAATGCCTCCTTCATACTCCTACCACCCTTCGTCCCTCTAACCCCGTCAACTCCTCCCTCTCCCATGCTGACAACAAAAATCTTCACAGCCCTTATGGTGTGAGGTTTGAGGTTTGTAGTGGGCTTAAGATGATGACGACGACAGCAAGGGTGGAGATGGGAGGCGGGGAAGAGCAGAGGAGGCGAAGGTACCGTGACCTGATCCGGCACTGTTGAGACGGCCAGATTGGGGTGAATTCGGGACATGTCGACATCAAAATTGACAATTGTGTCCTGGGGCGTGAAAGGACTTTGATGATACACCGCAGGGCTTGGTATGGAGGAAGGGTGGTGTTGGAGCTTGACCACGAGATGAAAAAGAGGAGTGAAATGAGCTTGAGAGAGAGAGCGATGTGAACAACGGTGGAGGGTACAATTCCGTCTGGTCGTGCTTGACGGACAGCTTCCTCGTGGTCTACAGGGTCCTGGGCAGTGTCGTGTATGTTCTTGGTTCCATCAGCGCTCGATCCGTCTTGTACTCCCCCAGCTGCTTCCCGCCGCACCCTCATGCACCTCCAAGTACGGCTCCACCAGGCTCACAAACACATATGCCCTCGATATTCCTTGTCGAGGTCTTCCACAATCTCGAATCCAGGCAAGAACATTTGTATAATATCGGTACCAACACCCTCCCCCTCCTTCTCCGCCATTGCCATAGCCTTTCCGCGCAACAATATCATGAAGTCCTTCCTCGTGCCATCCGGGTGCCATGCGGTTGCCGCCTTCCACTTCCGGCGCATGCTCAGCTGGGGTAGAATGGCGGGTATATGAGGCGCAGCTTCAGGTTGGAGCCGAAAGGACGGATTGCTTGAGGTTAGGAGCTTATGTCCCCATGACATCGGTTGGATGACGAGATTTGAACCTCGAACCTTGATTGGATGACGAGATTTGAACCTCGAACCTTGATCAAGTTGAGTCGTGGGGAGAGCGGCAGCGAGAAGCTTTGAGATATGGGTGAAGGAAGTCATACGACGGAGGTGCAGCAAGAGATGGAGATCGCGAGCGAAGGTCAGGGAGCCCAAGTGATTGGCAACGGCAGGCACCGTCGATACAACCTAACCACCCTCTTAAACCGCCCTCTCGTATGTCCACAGCGCCTCCTCCAAAGACCTCCTTCAATACTCCTACCATCCTTCGTTTTTTCATCCTCCTGACCGCCGCTCTGTTGAGCCCAAACCCAGTAAAGCCCTCAATAAGTCTCTCGACCTTCCAACTTTTCCTTGCCTCAGGTAGTAGCGGCACCTGGGAAGGCGGGATTTCAGAGTTGAAGTACGTAGCACTCGTAACTCTGGTCAAATTCGCCAGCGTCAGGTTCTCAGTCTTACTCTAAATCCAGCTTGGGGAGGTGGGAGGAGATGTAGGTGTCCCACGGCGAGGTGCCGCATTCGGAGGATCTGGAGAGGTAGACGTTGAAGTTGATGGAGTAGAGTTCGGGGAAGGGAAAGGGGGTGGAAGAGGACCAGAAGTAGCCACCGATACTTGTCGTCAGCGCTATTGATAATAAGACAGGGATGACCCCAGTCTTGATGATACTCCAGATGGAGAGAGATGGAGAGGAGGATCTGGAGGGTGACAGGGGCGAGGCAAGGGAGCAGTTCGGATAGTGGTGAATGTTAGGAGGGAGGACGGCTCGAGCGGAGGAGAGGCGTGTGGATTGAGGGACGCGGTTGAGGGTGAGGTATGTTGCGAGGTTGACTGTATGCGTCATATCAGAGTCAGATATCTCAGAGAGGGAAGAGAGAACAGACATACTGAAGATCAAAGCAAACATGTTAGGCAACGTCCTCCCCATCCAGAAGGGGAGGCGGGACTGCATCACGGGCACGAGGGTGAGGAAGAGGGAGGGGAGGGAGCGAAGCGGCAGGATGTTGCGCGGCGGAGGAGGGTGAGGATGAGGGCGTTGAGGGTGGTTAATACCAGTCAGACTGGATGACGCTAAGTTATTTAGTTAGTTGGTGAACGGTGAAGGGCGGGAGGAGAGGAACGTACTAAGGATTTGAACATTAGATTTGTGCAGGACCCAACCTGTATACTCTTAGCTGGGGAAGATGACAGGTTTGGAGATGTAGGCGAGGAGGAGGTGCGCCACTGGATGTACGGGGAACAGCGCCTTGTGGTCTTACTGAAGACATCGTGAGATAGACGGAAGGGAAAAGAGAGATGGAGAAGAGACTTACATGCCTTGGGGCGTCCAGCTCGGTTCCGTATAATAGATGCTCCATGTCGCGTGTAATTTGAGGCTCTCTTCGACTTTTATACGGTGCGAGAAGGACGTGCGTCCGATGCACATCGACATCCTTAAATCTTGAGCGAAAGAAAGTATCTTCGGAGTCAGGACATAGTGAGGTGCTGTCCACAAAACGTGACTAGAATTATCAACTATCACTTGAACGGGCCATCTCCTCGAACGGAGGTGCCAAGCTGGAAGGAAAACTCCAGCACTGGCCACATTCACACGTTGGACTATTAGTCAGCTCTTTCGGACCCTTTCCGTCCTTTGTCCTTCTCCAACTCTCCTCTCCCTCGAACGCGAGATGGATTTCCGTGCGTTTCCGGTCCTGGGATGAATAGAAGAGATAAAAACTGCCACTGCATTCTGTCGTTAATTAACAGGCCACCTGGGCACGCATAAGCACGATACCAGATAACCAATGACTCGACTTGGGCACCCGGACCATCCTGCAATGAGGACGGAATATCTGTGAGGCCTGGAACCTTGAGAAGAACAAGGAATTCATAGAGGGCTCTTGCCCAACCAAGTCACATGAAGTAACCTGAACGTTTTTTCTCTCCCCACTGCAGTTCGTATTTGCTTACATTGAAATTCCTAATGCTATTTCAGCGCATTACTCCCTCACGAGCCTTCGCCTTCACCTTGCCAGTGGTTAGACGTGTTATGTGCATCAGAGTTCAACAGGACAAATGGCCCGCTACGCCGACTTCACCACCTCATTCATTTCTTGGGACGTCCGGGCATAAAATCAACGTTTTGTGCGCGTCTCAAGATTTCGGTTCGAGACACAAATGTAGCAAGCCCACGGAAACCTGCTGTGCCCGAGCAAAGTGAAATGAAGTCTAAATAGGTACTTGTAAAGTAGGTAGTGCTATCCGGCTGGATGTGCGAACTATAATCATACGTAAAATGGTATAATAATGAGCGATGGAAATTCAGGACTCTGCTTAGCTGTCTCCGAACCCCATCTCCTCGAATATGTCGACAATACGTTGATGGCCCTCCAGCCTGGCTAATTCAAGGGGCGTTCCAGATGGATAAAGGGCTGAACGTTGAGTGTTGACACGAGTTTCGATCCCGCTACGGCCGAGAAGCAGTCGAACGACTGTCTCCCGTCCATAGTAGGCGGCTTTATGAAGTGGACTCCAACCAGCCTTATCCTTTGGATCGACGTCGATGTTGGCAGAGTCAAGAAGTAGTCGAACGACTCCCCCGTGTCCACCCCCAGCTGCTTCATGAAGTGGGCTCCTCCTGTCCCAGCCACCCTTTGCATTGACGTCGATGTTGGCAGAGTCGAGAAGTAGTCGAACGACTCCCTCGTGTCCATTCCCGGCTGCTGACTGAAGTGGACTCCACCCGCGCACATCCTGCGCATTGACGTCGATGTGGGCGGAGCCGAGAAGTAGTCGAACGACTGCCTCGTGTCCATATATGGCTGCTGAATGAAGTGGACTCCACCCGTCCTCGTCCTGCGCACTGACGTCGATGTTGGGAGAGTCGAGAAGTAGTCGGGCGACTGCCTCGTGTCCATTGGCTGCTTCATGAAGTGGGCTCCTCCTATCCCAGCCACCCTTTGCATTGACGTCGATGTTGACAGAGTCGAGAAGTAGTCGAACGACTCCCTCGTGTCCATTCTTGACTGCTGAATGAAGTGGACTCCACCCGCTCTCATGCTGCGCATTGACGTCGATGTTGGCAGAGTCGAGAAGTAGTCGAACAACTCCCGTGTGTCCATTGTCGGCTGCTATATGAAGTAGACTCCACCCGTCCTCGTCCTGCGCACTGACGTCGATGTTGGGAGAGTCGAGAAGCAGTCGAACGACTCCCTCGTGTCCATTCCCGGCCGCTGAATGAAGTGGACTCCTCCCGTCGTCATCCTGCGCATTGACGTCGATGTGGGTGGAGTCGAGAAGTAGTCGAACGACTCCCTCGTGTCCATTTGAGGCTGCTAAATGAAGTGGGCTGCTCTTGTACTGATCCTTTGCGTTGACGTCGATGTTAGGAGAGTCCAGAAAGAGCTGAACCACTGCTTCGTGTCCATCCATGGCTGCTAGATGAAGTGAATCTCGCCCTCGATCATCCTTTGCATTGATGTCAATGGTGGGAGAGCTAAGGAGGAGCCTGACCATTTCCATGTCCCCATTTTTCACCGCTGGATGCAGTGAACTCCATCCCCAATTGACATTGACATTGCCCACGGCAAGTAGCAACTGGACGATTGCTTCGTGCCCACCTTCAACCGCCGAACGAAGTGGACTTCTCCCATAACAATCCTTTGTATTGACCTCAATGTTGATTGCCGTGAGAAGCAGTCGGACAACTGCCCTATGCCCATTCATAGCCGCTAGATGAAGTGGGCTCCACCCTCGATTATCCTCTGCATTGACATCAATTCTGGTGCTGCTGAGAAGCCATCGAATGGCTGGGTCATCCCCTCTTGCTATGTTCAGTGACCCATCCAACAAAACCATATTCCACCCTGCTTCAGCCACCATGTCATTGCAGCTCAGAAGAACTTCAACGGCTGCCGTATGCCCATGATATGATGCCAGATGGAGCGCTGTTTGACCGTTGAACATACGAGCGTCAAGAATAATGGGAAGGCAACCAAGGACAGGTCGACCAGTGGAAAGCCAGTTGGTTTGGGACCACTTGGGTAGGAATCGTTTGAATAACGAGATTTCTCCGCTTCGGGAGGCAGCATGGAGAACGGTGGCTCCAAACTGGTTGGGGAGCCCGAAATCCGTGGTGGGTCCGAGCAGGCTCATAATTCGCTCTGCAAGAGCACTTTGACCGCCTAGACATGCATAGAATAACGGGGAACAACCGAGACTTGATTTCGCGTCAATGGTTTGTTGATTATCTTCGAAAAGTGATGCTAGACCATGTAATGCCGCAAAGTGGATGGCTTGGCCGTGATCGATTCTGACGTAGTCACCCAGTGGGTCGAGCGGTATCGGTATAGTGCGTCTATTGCGGAAGAGTTCGCTGACCCGCGGGGACGTCTGGTCATTGCAGTGGCAAGCTGCTTGATACGTGTGATATCCCAAATTCCAGCAGGCGTAGAAGAAAAATGGGTGGGAATTGCTGGTTGCCTGAAGGTCGGACAAGCGATCAAGCTGTGCGTAGTCTATGCCAGGCTGGCACATGTATATTGCAGAAACATCTGCAATAAGACGGTGTGGGTTATCCGCCAGTGGGTATTCACAGCCCTCCAAGAACTTCTGCGCGGTATGATCTGACCAAATAATTAGCTGAGAAGATACAAGACTTAGGAAACCTACGGATTAACTGAACTGTTCCGCTTTCCTTCTCGATCGCCAACAGTCCACAACTGACGGCAACTAGGGTATCAGTAGTTGTACGGCGTTCTTCGTCGACATCAACAGCGTCGGTATCAACGGTTAGAGCTGCAAGCAGCTCGGACACTTCCAGAATGCGGGTGGTGTGTGTGACCATTGCAATTGCGCAACAAGCCAGCCTCTGTGCAGCAGGACTCTGCATTCGGATTCTTTTGAGCGTGAGTTCGTACTGATCATTCAATGTTATCGGTAGCTTCCCAATGGCTTCTCTGAGACTCCGACGATCAATGATTCCCCCTGAAGCTAGCACATCGATCTGTAGAGCAGCTAGAAGAAACCTGGCGGCATAGTCAGCCATCAAGTAAGTCAGCGTTGGAGTCGGGGCAATGTTACTCACATTCCTTGACATTTCTCCAGAATCTTGTTTATAATTTCTTCACGAACACCAGGACCTTGGAGGTATCGCCTTAGTTGAGGGATGGTGTCAACTTTGGATGATATAAAATCATGAAGGTCGTCGTCTGTTGCTCTGATTGCGAGGTTTGGCTCCGTAATGTGAGGAAGATCAGAAAGGGGCCGGTAGGTCATGAATAGTGGTTGCTGCAGTGAGGTTAAGTCGCTGATCAGTTCCGGTCGAACATCGTCTCCGAGCTCATCCAGGGCGTCTACCACCAGATAAAGACCATTGAGCAGCTGTAGAGCCCCGCGCAGTGTGGCCAATAATTCCGACCTCGAAGGCCTTGTGTCTGTGCTAAGGCAAGGCTTGTGGAGCGTCTCCGAGACGTGAGTCGCAACCTTGTCGGAAATCAGAACCGCCTGCCTGAGTAGACATGCGAGGAAATCTGCGGTGGATAATTGATCTTTGTATTGGGAATAAATGTATAAGACGATGGTACGCTTGTCATCGATGAGATGATTGATGACAATTGACCTGTAGGAGCTTGGTCAATTGGTTGGACAGGTTGGAAACACATTCGCCCACTCACGCCAGGCACGTTTTCCCCGCCCCCGCTAATATCCAATTTAGATTCCGTCAAGGGGTGAGGTGAGAAAAGGGACTCACGCATGCCAGTACCCCACACGATGCCAGTCTTATTCGAAATCCAGTCGATGACCTTGGGATCTTTAAAGATCCATGATCCGGTACCTTTCATCACCTTCTCAGAAACATCTTTGTGGGTCTGATGGCTATTCACAGGCGATAACCATTTGGCGAGTTTGAGGACATCTGCCGCATCGCAAAGTTCAGTTCTCGGCCAACGAAGTGAGGATCAGATTTACCCAGTGGAGGATCCTGAGATACCGTACCAGCGACGATATTGACATTGCCACCAGCTACAATTATATTGGACCTTACTTCAAGGTTTGTAGCTGCCCGAGAGTCCGGAGAACTGAAGGCTTGACCACGACTGACGTCCGTGGGCAACGGTACCAGCGATATTGAAGCCATTGGTGAGGAGAATGGCAAGCCTAGCAGCCCTAGCTCGAGGTGGAAGGTGAGTGAGCAAGGCTATACACAATGTTCATGAGGCCATGATGGTCGAGACATCTGTCCGGCGACAGCCGCAGTAATTAACGCCCATGGAACCACCTTTCGCTTTTGAGTTGCTCGTGGCTGCATCTTTCCATTGCAGGGAGTTCTGGCGACTGGTGTCTAGACATAAACGATGAGCAGATGGTACTTGTGTATGCAGAATGTAGCGGTGCGTAGGATGTCAAGGCACCTACAAGAGCTGGGGCGCCGGCGTTCGATGCCCACTAAATACTGTGTGCGTCCCTGCTGTGATCCCGAATGGAAGGCGTGGTCACAACTGACGCCATCTGGACTGCTAGCTTCAAAATGGTTCACTTGAGTTTAATTCTTCCATAAAGAACGACTGAAGATGTGCATGGCGGATTCATTCTGGTTTCTGTATTTTTTCATGATAACCAGCATGACCGAGGGACATTATGGAGGTCGGGGGCGCCTGAAAGCTCCTGGGAAAATCTAACGGCAACTTCCGTCGACCAATCGTTGTGCCGCCATTTTACCCAAGCAAAGGACTTGGTTGCCTCTCATTAGACGTCCCTTAATGCTTCTACCCACTCCGAGCTGCAGACTTCCGAACGAGATGTAAACGTTGTAAACACCCACTGTATCAAACTGCCGGCTGCAATGCTCCAATTGAACGCAACACTAGAGGGTAAACTGCCCTCTCTATCTCCTGCTTTGGGCCAGCTGGCCTAGGTGTCTTTGCCGCATCTTAATCGTTAAATCTGGGTCAATCCCAAGGAGAGACTTTGAGTGCTAATGCCCTCGGGCCTTTTGCCTGGTACGCTTCTTTTCTTATCCTTGACCCATTCTGTACTGAGGAACTTCTCCCCTCCAGGCCAGCTATCAGATGTTTCTATCTCTAAAGGTCGGCCAAGATCTCTTCGAGCTGTTTGGTAGCATCCAGTCGAGCCTGCTTCAATCAGTACTCTCTATCGTCCCCATGCCTTCATCAAGCCATTTGTGATTGTAAGAGCTAGAGCCTCTGCTCTGAGGCTTGCATGGCCAGCAAACCTGGTACGGTCTTTCCGTGACGGAATTCCATGAAATCATGTTCTTACTTCGAGTACAGGCACTGCCGTTCCAGGCACCTCAATATTCTCAATGTTCTCTCTCGCTGGCATCGCAGCTCTGGGTGCAAGTCGTCATGCAAATCTATTTTTGGACGCAATCAGTGCGAGGGTTATTCTTGGACCAACGACGGATAGCTGGGGTATCGCAAATCAACGTGGTGTAGGAGACATATTCAATGATTGCGACCTCTGCCGTTCGGTCTGTACGACGGCACAACGCAGGCGTTGTTTCAATAATGACAGACGTCTGAGACTGCCCACTCTTCTTGGTCATAATCCTGGGTACACCTCCCGGCCATCATGTTCCTGGCCGGCAGCACCCAGAGTCAAAGTTGCGAACCGGACTACCACGTCTGGTAGCGACGGCGTCGCGGCGAGCTTCGTCGTTGTAACTTACGAGGCACGATTTGCCTTTGGGACAAACAGAGTAAGCACTCGGTTTCATACGTCCCCTGTACCGCTCTCAGATCCGATTTTATTTTTAGACCACGTACAACGACGGGCACTATGAACTGGGAGGGAGCACTATGACTATAAAACCTGGAGAGCATCGCAGCTCAGTTCTCATCATCCAACCTTAGCTTCTAAGTTAGCAGACATGCAGCTTAAGGCACTCCTCAGCCTCGTTCCCTGCTACATTGCATATGCTTCTGCAGCCGCCACTGGTGCTGCAAAGCCTTCTGCGCAGATCCTCGATGCGCAGACCGATGCTTTCATCGAAAATATGCTCAAGGAGTGGAACTCGCCCGGGGGTATCTCCGTCTCGTACGTCAAGAAGAACGAAGACGGATCCTGGCAAACCGAAGTCAAGGGCTACGGTGTCGCCAATGGCAATGGCGACAAGGTCAACGAGGATACCTACTTTAACATTGCCTCGAATACCAAGGTATTTGGATCCTTGTAGAATACCGTCCTAGAATGTGGTCTAATCCGGCCTTCTCCAGCTCCTCAATGTCATGTCGACTGGTATTCTCATCGACAACCCGTCGCTTTCCAAGAAGCCGATCACTTGGCATTCGAAGATGAAGGATATCATTCCTGAGTGGAACACTACCGACCCAGTTGCCAAGTCGGATGCTACTCTGTTGGATTGTATGAGCCATCGTACTGGCTACCCACTCCACGACTTCTCGTACCACTACTCCGACACCGTCGAGACTGTCGTAAGTGTTCGGTTCTGAGTATTGGACTGGCTCTCACTCACGCCTCTTTTCAGACTAAGAAGCTCGGATTCCACCGCCCAGCTGTCGAGTTCCGTGACATATGGTTGTACAACAACGTCGTGTTCACCATTCTGTCCTACGTTCCCCAGAAACTCACCGGGATCTCCTTCGCCCGGTTCGCGACCGACAACATCTTCAAGCCTCTCGGCATGAAGGCCTCAACGTTTAACTACCAGACGGCCTTCAACTCTCCTGGCAAGCTCGCCTTTGGCATGTCTCGCGGTGGCTGGGACCCATACAAAGATGCCTTCGCAGGAACTCCTCGCCAACAGCGCTGGTGGGCTGGTACTGACGCCAATGATGATGGAAACGTTCTCTCTGGTGCTGGAGGAATGTTGACCAACGCCGTAGACATGGCTCAGTGGCTCAAAGCGCTCTTGCTCAAGGGCAAGAACCCTGACACTGGCAAGCAAGTCGTTCCCGCAGATGTTGTTGACACCGTTGCTTCTGCCATTATCCCCTCCGGTCCCTACCTCCCCTCCTTCCCCGAATACTCCATCCCGATGTACGGTGCTGCCCAGCTCCAGCTGTACTACCGTGGTCATTTCATCCTCGAACACGGAGGGTTCATCCAAGGCTTCAACACCCAAATCTCTCGCATGCCCGATGACGGTATCGGCATCTCCGTCCTCTCCAACGACAACGAGCATGGTATGCAGATCGGTGAAGTTATCAAGAACTACATCTACGACCGTGCACTTGGTCTCGAGCCCATCGACTGGGACTCGAGGTACAAGGCTATCAAATCCGTCGCTCCTCAATCCGCCACAGCTCGTCCTTCCCGGCCCAAGCAGCCCGCTACGGATATCTCCAAACTCGTCGGGTCGTACTCCAACCCCGGCTATGGAACGCTCAGCTTCTGCCAGGTCACGCCTGCTCCCAAGTTGGCTTCTGCTGCATGCAAGGCGTTGACTGCTAACCTCACGACCATCCTCCCCGGCGCCATCGACAACACCGTCCCCACCCTCCTCGCTCAATACGATTCCCCGTGGTTCTCACACATGCAGCTACAGCATTTCGACGGGAACGTGTTCAACATCTCCCTGATCAGCTCTACCCCCGTCGTTGGTGCCACCACTGGCAATGCGTCGTACGCCAATAACCAGTTCTGGACGTACAACCCTCGTCCGGCTGGGTCTGACCAGGTTGCGGTTGCGGAGTTTGATGTTGAGAATAGTCACGGTGGTAGGCGTGTTGGGCTTGGGATGACGGGGGTGTGGCAGGGGATTCTTGGGTCTGGGATTCCTCCTACGTCTGGGAAGACTGTTAAGGAGCGTGCTGAGGTTTATTGGGATAAGCACTAAGCTGATTGATATGGATGTGTGGAGTTGGGTTATTTTGGCTTTCAAAAGTATAGCCTGTCGTCTTTCATTTTGTATCATTTTTGTAGAGCTTGTGCTTTAATTACTTTCTTATTATGTATCTATATGTTTTCTGTTTGTACTGCCATCTGTAGCTCGTTATTTATTTTATTGCGATATTGGCTTGTTAAATTCCTTTCGGATGAGGTGGTCCAAGTTCTCGATATCCCTGCTTGCAGAATGTGGAAATTAAAAGCGATATGGAAATTGGTATTGGAGTCAGGTCCGCTAGTATCACCGCAGTACTTGAAATGTTTCTAGGATAAACGGACGTCTTATGTTTGAATTGTTATTAGGAAGTTCATGGCCAGTTCTTTCATTCGTCAGGACAAGACGAGCTCTGGCACTGTGATCCGCGCCTCGCGTAAAAATGTTTCGTTAAAGGTGGTTTTTCTCACTTTCCACCGTTTATCGCAGACTTTCGGGGAGGTTGAAATACCGGTGTCATTTCACCCCAAAATTTGTCTTCGATTTGGGTTGGAAATCTATACCCCCGGGACGGATTGAAATCTCCTGAATTTGCAGTGTATTTTTTATACAGTAAACGTTGAGAATAAAAGATATACTGTTCCCACCTCATTATGATCCCATCAAAGGGAGGAATAGTTGTCGATAAACGTCAGGAATGTGCGATGACTTCTCCCAATAAGTTCACTGGTTACATCCCCGCTCGTTTTCCAGGGTTGCCTAATCCAATAGCTACTATAAAGTTAGGGTGTGCTGTAACAAGTCTACAGATAAGTTATATAGCCGAATTGGCCCCCGCTGCAGCCTAGGATTGTTAAATCACTTCATTACTAATGGATCGAAAATTCTCTCAGTCTAAATTCCCACGGTTCGGAAACTTCGCAGATGGTAACCGGAACTCAGTACACGTGGTAATGGTTCTCTTCTCTTCGCTCAGCCACCATCCACCCGTCGTCCCCAGCCCAGACCTGGAAGGCACCACCTTGTAAACCACCACCGACCCTCTCGAGTTGCTGCCGCTGCGCTGGAGCTGCAACACGCTTAGTTTGGAGCAAGAGACCGGGAAACAGTGTAGGGCTAGACGAGTGCAAGGACGGTGCTCTCGTCTCGCCCTACACTGGCTCCCGGAGAATCTTTTGTCCCGAATGGCTGTGTCGTAGTGTCCAAGTTAATGGACGGCAAGATACCTGCCTTGGCTGACTGCAGGGTTCAGCCACCTTTGCGCTACTACTCGACTGCCCGAGTCGCTTTTGGAGTCGGCAGTAAGTATCTTGGTCATACAAAGCACATGTATAATACTAATGACCTCCTCGTATCACAGGTAGAATTCCCTGGACGACTATCACTGAGGTGCGCTGGAGGGGGAATTGAGGCTGGCGTCTATGCTTGTGCCATTGTCATCTGGACTAATGCAGCTTACCGGTATGGCCGCCCAAAAATTTCATCTATATGTCCTCAGTTTTTGTGTTGCCATTAGTTTCAAGGATTGTAGGGTACATATGTATTATATAGTCAAAATAAAAATCATTTTACTGCTATCAAATTTACGAGCAAACTGGAGGAGAACCACCCCCAGAACGGATGAATTCCCCACCTCCAGGCAGGATGAATTCACCCTAGGAAAGGTAGGAAAACCCACCGCTACCATATATAGTAACGCAATAAAAGGGACAGATTTCGCGAACAAAGTGCTACCTTTTTTTCCACCTTTTCGGTGAACATTCTCTCCAACTGGGGAGGTTGAAATTCATCCCCTTACCGTTGTGAATGTTGAAGCTAAGGGTATGAAATGTACCCTTTTCTTAAAAATATTTCTCGCTCTCAGCGCCGACTTTTCACACCTTAAACGGCTGAATTTTGGGTGTGAATTCTACGCGAGACGCGGATCACAGTGTGGCCGCAGTGGCAAGGTACTTAGGCAAGCTCGGGCTCTTTGGTCGGCCGCAATTCGGTGCTTAGTCAGCGATTTGTCCCTGCTTCCCCACGGATTACCGAATCGGGCGACCACGGTCAGCAACGTTAGTTGCGACTCGGACAACGACAACGACCACAACGGCGACGGCAAAGCCAACTCTAGTGTCAGCTTTGATCGACTGGTATGTCTTTCTGCCTCTGTTCTGCTCGGTTGACATAAGCTAATTGGAAAGGTTTGTAGATCCCAGAATGGTCTGGAAGACACCACTCCCTGGTGTTCTGTCATTACTCATCTTGAGCCTCGAACTTCCCCACATTTCATCCTCCTCCTTTGTTGCTGCAACCTCGAGCGCGGGTGCACACGTAGATGCAAGGAATGGGACGACATGGGGGAGGACTCTCTCTCGGAATACGGGACTTGGACTTTCTGTATGTCTTGAATTCGTCATTGCGTTACTTTGACTCAAACGTCATACTAGTCGCTAGATTCCTTTGGAATGGATAGACCAGGCAAATGTCCCCCATGCTTTAATTGCATGCTTCCCGCTTTCCAGTGCGGACAGTACGGAGAGTGTGATCCGTTCAATGGACAGTGTAAATGTCCACCTGGTTGGGGTGGGATCGACTGTCTGACACCTCGTGAGCTGTTCTCTCTCTCTTCCAATGACATCATGGTTCTTATGACGGGGTGTAGAATGCGACTCCCTTGCGGATGGAGAGCGAAGGAGGTTGAGAGAAGACGGACAGGACTGTGAATGTAAAGACGGATGGGGTGGGATTAACTGCAATGGTAGGTGGGCTTCTGTTTCACCGTCTGAACCAATGCTAACTTTTCTCTTCTCATAGTATGCAAACACGACGACGCATGTGTAGGCTTCCCACTCCCAGGCCGTCTTCCCTCTGAAGACGATGGCCCAGACGGACCTAGTGAGGCGGGCAACATGACTTGCTATACGGGTGGTGAGACGGTGTTTAGTAATCACCAAATGTGTGATGTTACCAGTGAGTTTTCCTTTCTTCACTTTCTCACAGCGCGTACTAATATGCATGTGCAGACCGCAAGATCCTCGACATGCTACCGGGACGTCCACCACAAGTCACATTCTCCTGCAATCGGAACTCCTCGTCCTGTTCGTTCCAATTCTGGACAGCGCAGGTTGAAAGCTTCTATTGCGGACTGAATGAGTGTAAGAGCGTGTTGAAGGTTGGGTATGATGGGAAGAATGAGACGGTGTATGATTGTAAGAAGATTAAGTGTAATTGTGTGCCTGGGAGGTTTATTTGTGGGGAGGATGGGAGCGTTGGTGAGTTATCTTGTCTCTGCGCGGGGCTCTCCTCCGCTCGCGTTCAGGATTTTGTCGCTAATGAGATGCCCGAACAGATATTGGAGACTTCTTGACGGAAGAAATCCGTGGCCCTGCCCAGTTTACCTGCAAATCCGGTGCTGGATGCAAGTTTGAAGAACCAGCTATGAACGACCTCATCGACAGCATCTTCGGAGACAGGGCCATCACCCTGGAGTGCTATGGGGGAGAATGTTTGCATTACAGTCAGGTTCCAGGATATGTCGTACGTCTACTCCACGCCTCCTCCTCACCTTGTACGTATACTGAAGATGTTACGTATTACAGCAACCACCTAAACCAGACAACACCCTCTGGCTCGCCCTATCCGCAGCCGGGGCTCTCCTAGTCGTCCTCCTCGTCTCCGGAATCCTCTGGTACGCCGGCCGTTCCTCCGCAGGCGACCTCGGACAACTTCGCCTGCCCGACGACGAAGCAGCGAAGCTCATGGCCGACCACGTCCCTGCCTCCCTCCACTTCCGCGACATCACCTACACCCTCCCCTCCGGCCGCACCATCCTCGAAGGCATATCCGGCGTCGCTCGTCCAGGCGAACTTATGGCTATCATGGGTGCCTCAGGAGCCGGGAAATCCACATTCCTAGATATACTCGCCAGGAAGGAGAAGCGAGGCATTGTGAAGGGAAGGATGGGTGTTAATGGAAGGGACGTTGGGGATGAGGATTTTAAGGGTGTGATGGGATATGTTGATCAGGAGGATACGTTGATGGGGACCTTGACTGTGTATGAGACTGTTTTGTATAGTGCGTTGTTGAGGTTGCCGCGGGAGATGGCGGTTGAGGCGAAGAAGTGGAGGGTTATGGAGACTTTGAGGGAGCTTGGGTTGGAGGGGATTAAGGATATGAGGATTGGGGAGAGTGGTGGGTGGTTTTTCGTACTTTGATACGAGAGGGTGCTGATAAACTGTGTTTTTCAGGCAAAAGGTCGATTTCGGGTGGAGAGAAGCGGCGTGTTTCGATTGCTTGTGAACTGGTCACTTCGCCTTCGATCTTATTCTTGGACGAGCCGACATCTGGTCTTGACGCGTATAACGCCTACAACGTCGTGGATTGCCTGCACACGCTTGCTAGGGATTACAAGAGGACTGTCATCTTCACGATTCATCAGCCGAGAAGCAGCGTTGTTGCATTGTTCGATCGATTGGTGTTGCTGGCTGGAGGGAGATGCGTGTATTCGGGAGGAATGGGGTTGGGCGGTGGACTGGCTGGTGAAGGAGCCGGTGGACGGTGTGCAGAGTATTTCAAGAGCATTGGCAAGGGCTGCCCAGAAGGTTTCAATATTGCTGATTATCTGAGTGAGTTTCTCCATGATGACTTGGGAGGTGAAAGTATTTGCTGATGGTTAAAAGTCGACCTAACGGTGAACGCATCCATGGACGGGCCGAAGCTCTCTGGAAGCAGGGATAGCATCGCGTTCGACTCTGAATCTCCAAGCGCCGAGTCGTCAAGCGTGGTCGATGAAGAACAGGGATTCGTCAGGCCTTCCTCGTCGCAAGGTGTTCCCCTCTCCGCTGTCCGGTCTGCTAGGGTTTCAAGTTCCAACCCCGGTTCATCCTCTTCACCCGACCAACTTGAAGGCACGACTGCATTGGCGAGTCGCCGTTCGTCTATTGCGTCGTCTACGGGCAATTTCCTTCGACACAAGACGTCTCAGTTGTTCGAGGCTGTTGCGGCTGGTGGAGCTGGGAAGGAAGATAAACCGATGTCGGAGAAGCTTAGAGAGTTGGTGGGTGCTTATGAGAGGAGTGATATTGCGCGGGAGATTAGGGAGGAAGAGGAGGTTTTGAGGGCTGAGGCTGAGAGGAGTGGTGCAGGTGGTACACCGGCTGGTGGACAGGAGAATGGTGGTGTGACGAGCAATGAGCTTCCGGATGTGGCACTTGAGACGAGTATTTTGAGGGGAAGGAAGAGGGCGAGTTATGGGACGCAGTTTAGGATTTTGAGTGGGAGGGCTTTTAAGAATTTGTACAGGGATCCTGCGTTGTTGGCCGCGCATTACTTGAGCTCGATCTTGTTGGCTTGTGAGTGCTTTTTCATTCTTACCATGGTGAAGATGAGGTTGCTGATTATATTTGTTGTAGTGATTTGTGGATTCTTCTACCATGGCGTGTCGGACGATATCAAGGGTTTCCAGAACAGGCTGGGCGTGTTTTTCTTCACCTTGGCGCTGTTTGGGTTCTCTTGTCTGTCGAGTTTGGGTCTGTTTGCGAGTGAGAGGATTCTGTTCATGCGGGAGCGGTGCGTTCATTTCACCACTCTAATCTGGACTATATTGATGACATGATTGGCATTACAGTGCAAATGGGTACTATTCCTCATTCACCTACTTCTCATCCAAAGTCCTGTTCGATATCCTGCCACTCCGTCTGGTTCCCCCTCTCATCTTCGGCGGTATCGTCTACGGTCTTATTGGCCTGGTTCCGACTGTCCCTGCGTTCTGGAAGTTTATGCTCACGCTTGTGCTGTTCAATTTGACGACGGCGAGTGTTGTGCTGTGGTTGTCGATTGCGTTTGCGAACATTAATGTGGCGAGTTTGACGGGAACTTTGGTCATGTTGTACAAGTACGTTTCTTCCATCTAACTTCGAGGATGAGCAGGCGCTGATTGACCTGGTTATGTATAGCTTGCTGTTTACGGGCCTGTTGATCAATCGGGAGTCTGTCGCCCCATTCTTGCAATGGCTACATACTATCTCGTTCTTCCATGCTGCGTTCGAGGCGTTGGCCGTGAATGAGCTGAGGTACCTGCAACTGAAAGAGCACCGGTATGGTGTTGATATCGAGTTGCCTGCTGCGACCATTCTGTCCACATTTGGGCTGAGATCTCAGGTAAGGATTTAGTATTCGTCCTACAACCAGTTTGCTGACACCGGGTGTTGCTCCTCTATAGTCATTCTGGTGGCCGAATATCTCATTGCTTGCGATCTTCTTTGTATTATTCACGTCTGCGAGTTACCTTACGCTACACTTCTTCGTTAAGGAGAGGCGATAGAGCTTTGTAGAGCTTTCTTGTTGTACCGGTCTGTTGGGACGGGCTCGAATATGTATTTGTTATTCTCTTGATTTCATGCATTAATTATACACGCAATCCCAGCAAAGTAGTGGTCCTCATATGGGTTGATTCATAGCTCCCGGGAAAGAGAAGGCGGGGGCATTACATTTCGAGACTCGGGGCTTATTGGGATCGACACGGCTCGCCCATTTGGTATGCCTCATGGACGCCCGTCATATATCAGCTGAACAACCTTATTCGCCTCTTTCGCGGCATCAGTTCTTCCTGGAATTTCCCTCTCGCTGGAAGGCACATGGACACTTGAGGCGGCGGCGTTCGAGCAATTGAGGCCAAATGCAACCTCGAATCTTTTCCCCGTGAAATGGATACAATTGTCCTTGCACATTCTAGACTCTAGAGGTTTCTGAAAATGGTTACATTTCGTTTGCTCATTGGTAATTATCTAGTACTAGTACATCGTTGCTAAAGTCGTGAGGCAGATCGGTATAGCAAGTAATTCAGTGGTAGTATATCTTTTGCTGGACCTCTTGCCTGAATAAGAATTATTACGCTTTAATGATAAATTGTGGTAAGGTATACGTAGGCGTGTTCCTGGCGTCAAAGGCTCGGGAAGTGCCTTGGTTCGTAGACTGGTGCTTTTGCTCAGCCACTGGTATCGGCCAACCGGGCCAGGCAGGTATGCATGTAAAGTCCCTGCAGGTACTTACGGATCTCAGGTCAGACTGAGCCAGACTTGGCCACATCATTCGAGTCTGCGTGTCGATCCGTAGTAGAAAACCTGATCTTTGCGGGACACGCCGGTAATGGTGGGATAGCCGTGGTGCTGTCCTGAGAGGTTAAGCCACGTCCGAATGGCTGGCGTTCCTTCGTGCAGGTTGAGTCGGTGGTACTGGTGCCCATGCTTGATAACATCCGGGACTAGCTCGTGGAGGTGCGTGGCGAGTTGGGAGGATTGCGCGGAAGCAGAGAAGGAAAGGCATCGAAGATAAGTAAAGGCGCAGAGATAGAAATGGATAGGGCTCACTTTGAGGGATCTCTGTAAAGGTGGAAGAAAAGGATAATTCTAGTCAGGTATTGCATGATTGGATTTGGCAGAGAAGACATACATCTGCTTCGCGATTCAAGGTCACCCTTCTTGCAAATGACGCGAACTGGATCCCGTGGAAGATTCCTGTACTAGTTGCATCGCTATCTTCCGCTGTTCTCCAGAAATCGCGTGCATTCAAGCTACTCATGAGAGAGTTGGTATAGAGTTTTGACAGAGGAGTATTGAAAATCAGATGCCTAGAAAAATATCACCTGAGCTACTGGTCTGAGCACTCAAGCTAATAGAATGACTTACAGTCCTGTAGGCTAAACCAAACGAATGGTAAGGTGAGCTTCCCGGACTTGCACTTGATTGATGTAACTGTGATGGAAGTCTTAACTCACATTGAAGAGGTAGACGAAGAGATCGATTACTCTGGATAATGAGACCGAGAGGGTACCCAAGAAGGAGGATCAGACACCGTACAGAAGCCGGACGAAGATGGGGGGTACTCACGCCCAAATGGAGGTGACCAGCCCTGAGTTTGGGAAAGAAGGTTCCTCGAGATCAATATGTTGTACTCTGGTAGAGTTTGGAGCTCACCTGTCTGAATTGTCACTGCAGGGTGACTTTAGTGAGCATGCTCCGAATTCCGGAGGGGAGAGGAATACTTACGTCGGACTATCTTGTCGACTTGGCTGTCTGATCTTGGAAGACCAGACTTCATTCTTCTCTGCAACGAAGAATACATACGAGTTAGCCGTTCTGTGTGATTTCGAAGCTTCCGGGGTTCCCGGGGGGAATAGGCGATGAATGTAAAACTTACCAGGTAAATCACCAAGCTGGTGGTTATGAGCAAGTCCCCAGTTGCGGCCGAGACGAGCCCTACATTCGCGGGAAGTAATCAGTAAACGTGACCAAAATAACGCAGAGCCACTTGTAGAAGAAAGGGGGAAGTAAGGGAGGAGCAGAGTGAAGGGTCGGTTGCAATCGCGTGCGTCTGGACTCGAGGCCGAGTCGTTGGCAACCGTAAATACGATCGGTGACGCCACAAGAACTTGTGCGGTGCCGAGGGTGAAGTACGCAATAGAAAGCGGGCGGCAGAGGTCACAGGGGGTGGTGGTAGAGTTCCAAGGGGAAGATGGTGGCGGAGTAAATAGGACAGGGTGGTTGAACATGAATAAACCGACAAGTGGCCAATTACGACCGAGAAAGGTTGCGAAGGGAAGCAGTGGGTGGAAGGGGGAGGATGTGGATGTCAGCTATGGAAAGAAAGTCGTAGATTGAAGGGTCGCCGGGGAACTGGGCTCTATAAGGAACGCAGGTCGAGAGGGGAAGTGATATCGTAGTGTATCAAACCACGCGAGCACCAGGAACCGTCCGCTGTTCAAACGACCAGGCGAAAATCATAGGGGTGGCCAGCCGGCATGGAAGGGTGCAAGAAAGGAGATAACCAGAAGGGAGGGAAAGAATTGAGAAGTGCGGAGAAATACCCACAGATGATCACGACAACTTGAAACCGTTGAAACTCGACGAATGCCGGGACGAAGTGGATTGCGGCCCCCGTTGCTATACCCATGACTGCATTGAAAGGACGGGGTGTTAGTTAGGCGTTACTTTCGTGAGCGGTTTGAGAAGCGAGGTGGAGGGAAGGGGTAAGGATACGGCCGAATGCCGGGAATGAAGAATGCCGACATGGATTTGAAGGGAAGGCTGGAAGAATTGGGGGACTCACGAATAGAGGAGATGGCGCATGCAAGGACGATTAAGACGAGAAAATTGTTTTTGGTGATAACTTTGAGTCGCCGTACGAAGAACATTTGAACCATGCCACCGATAATGCCCTAGTTGAGACCGCGTCAGATAAACAAGAAGGGGCCGCAGGAAGGGAAACGCACGGTCAATGCTGGTTCTTTGGTTGAAATTAGTACATGCTTGATTGTGAAGGGAACGAAGACCAAGAACAAACCTGTGGCAAATTTCCAATCCCCCGTCTGAAGGTATTCCACATCTCCAAAGTGAACGATAACGCCTTCGTAGACCGATATGCAGGAAAAAATGGTTTGAACGGTGTCTGCGACGAACAGGAGATAGACGAAGGCTTGAACTTGCCACCGGTCGCGACTAAAGAATGAAAGGTATAATTGAATCAGATCTTTCGATGTCAAACATGGATGGCTTACTTTTTCGCGGAAGTATAATACAGGTAGGTCTGTGTTATCGTTATGCCATAAAGCACTACATTAAGTAAAAGTCCGATGAGATATGGACCATAGCTGCGGGCCCAATGGTTAGCGCTTGCGTCGGCGGTTTACAAGGCTGGACACTTACGCAACCTCAGCAGGCCCAAGTGCCATTACAGGGCATCCAGGCTCTATTCAGTCTCTTGAACGAACAAAACACGCGTCGGAAGGGCTTCGCGTCGTGCTGGAGGAAGGAGGTGCGGTCAAAATTGGGCCACCCCACATCAATGACAGCCACATTCAAATATATCTCGACTCTCGAGGCTTTGATGGGCGGGAGGCGAGTTCCGGGTAATGGAAGGCAGTATTATCTTGGAGCCCTTGCCGGACAATATTCATTCATCGAAGATTCCTGACAAAGATGGCCTAGTTTGATAGCCAAGTGGCAGTAGCGCCGGAAGGTTACGAGGAAGTGATCGGGTAAGCGAGTGCGCGTGGTTCACCTCGAGCTGTCGTTGTGGGCGCACATTGCCTTGGAAAATAAAGTTTAAGGCGAACCATGTCACGCAAATGACCGTTTTCAACATAGCTGGTCCGAATTGGGAGAATTTCAATTTTGGGATCGCCATGTGTGGCGTCATGTGAGCTTGAGATCCAGCAACGAGACAAGAAGGTAAGATATAACGAGTTCTGAGCTCAGTTTTCAATACATTGCAATGGAAAATATCAGCTTGTGATTCGCGTCGTCGAGTAAGGAGTGAGAGAGGCGATGTCGGTGGGAGACAATGTATGATCGAGCCCTATTTGCCCTTGTTTGCATCGAAGGCCTCCAGTGACTTTCAGTGATCGTTCTCATGTTTTGAAAGGTCCACCAGGGTTGCTAGTTCTTAGCTTCAAGCCTCGCCGCAGGAATCGGTGTTCCCCTTCGTCGGTACCGGAAGTCCAACGTTGCGCCGCCGATACAACTATAACGAATGGCAGCTACCCAATCCCATGCTGGGCCCTCGAAGCCACGGCAAAAATCGAAGAAAAATGCTTCAAAACCAATTAAAACCGGAAAAGCGAGGAGAATGCAGGAAAAACAAAGGATTGAAACGCTGGAGCAGGCAGCAATGGGCTATGTGAGTTAGATTCTCCCCTATAATCCGAAAATTTGTTGAAAATCCCTCCAAAGGTCCCAGATCCTGAAGCAAGATTATTCTCAGAATTGCCAATCTCTGAACTAACAAAACGAGGTTGGTCGTTTGTACATTAGTACTGACCCTTTCTAATTTGTCGGTCTAGGCCTCAAGAAAGCATTTTTTGTCAACATGACGGATATTCAAGCGAAAAGCCTTCCTGTCTCGCTGAAGGGCCGAGACGTTCTTGGTGCTGCCCGGACAGGGAGTGGGAAAACGCTAGCCTTCTTGATACCAGTCCTGGAGATGCTATACCGAAAAAAATGGAGCGCTGCGGATGGGTTGGGCGCCCTGATCATATCACCAACGCGAGAACTGGTCTGTCGACTTACCCTTCTGTATCTTACTCTGGCTCACCCCTTAGGTTAGGCTGTTCAAATTTTTGAAGTCTTGCGCTCAATTGGTGGCCTGCATTCATTTTCTGCTGGGTTGGTCATCGGCGGAAAGAACTTGAAGGATGAAAGCGAGCGTTTATCCCGGATGAACATCCTAGTGGCTACACCTGGTCGATTGCTACAGCATATGGACCAAACAGTAGGATTTGCAGCTGATAACCTCCAGGTGCTTGGTACGTCCCCTGTCTACTCCGTCCTAACTGTCCAATTCTGAGGCCGATTTGCCCCTCTAGTGCTCGACGAAGCTGACCGAATATTAGACATGGGCTTCGCCAAAACCCTGTCTGCACTCCTCAAGCACCTTCCTAAAACGCGGCAAACCCTTCTCTTCTCCGCCACTCAAACCCAATCCGTGCACGATCTTGCCCGTCTCTCACTCTCCGACCCAGTCTCTATAGGGATTGAGGAGACCTCCCTTTCGTCCATCCCTCAAAACCTAGAACAACATTACATCCGATGCGACCTCGACAAGAAACTCGACGTTCTCTGGTCGTTCATCAAAACGCACCTTCAATCCAAGACCCTCGTCTTCCTGTCAAGTTGCAAACAAGTCCGCTTCGTGTTCGAGACGTTCTGCAAGATGCATCCCGGCATACCGCTTATCTGCTTGCACGGAAAACAGAAACAGATGCAGAGGTTATCGATGTATACCAAGTTCACGGAGAGTCAGCATGCTGTACTGTTCGCCACCGATATTGCTGCACGAGGATTGGATTTTCCCGCTGTTGACTGGGTAGTTCAAGTCGATGCACCGGAAGATGCTGAGACGTATATCCATCGAGTTGGACGGACGGCGAGGTATGAGAGTAAGGGAAAGGGGCTCCTGTTCCTACTTCCAAGTGAAGAGGAGGGCATGCTGGCGCGGTTGGCCGAGAAAAATATCGAGGTCAAGAATATCAAGATCAAGGCCAGCAAGACTATGAGCGTTCAGAACCAACTTCAAAAATTGGCCTTCCAGGAGCCGGAGATCAAGTATCTTGGTCAGCGGGTGCGCTCTCTTTTTTATACTTTGGGTTCAAAGTCACTTATTTTTCAACTTGGATACAGGCTTTCGTCTCATACCTTCGCTCGATACACCTGCACAAGGATAAATCTGTGTTCAAGCTCCAGGAGTTGCCCGTGGAGAAGTTTGCGGAGTCGCTGGGGTTGCCTGGGGCTCCTAAGATCAAGTTCTTGAACCGAGAAGTAGCAAAACAAAAGAAGAATGCGTCGAGGATCGCGGAAGAGGCACAGAAGGCTGTGGAGGAGGAAGCTGAGGGTGAGGAGGAGAGCGAGGCTGAGAGTAGTGATGAGGAACCAGAGGAGGATGTCCAACCGACGAAGTCAACAAAGGTCAGGACCTCAGCTTTTGACAGACTTAAAATCTTACTGAAGAATGTTTACAGAACGGCGTTCGCACGAAGTACGACAGGATGTTTGAGCGCAAGAACCAGGGCATCCTCTCCGAACATTATTCCAAACTCATCGACCACGGAGGCTCCGGAAACGACGATTCCGACGACGATTTCATCACTCTCAAACGTGCCGACCACAACTTATCCGATTCAGACGCTGATGAACGTGACCGAGAGCTATTTGAAGAGAACGTCTCGAAGAGAAAACTCAAACTCGGCAAAGCTAAACGCACTATCAAAGAACAAGGCTCGCAGGCGAAGAAGTTGATCTTTGATGACGAAGGAGAGGCCCATGAGATGTATGAGGGTAGGGATGCGGAGGAGTGGTACAAGGAGAAAGGTGGCCTTGAGGGGGCCATGGGTGAAGGGAAGAAGTTCGCGGAAGGAGAGAGGGAGAAGATGCAGGTTACGAATCTGCGGGATAAGGAGGAGGCGAAGGAGAAGAAGAAAGAGAAGAAGCGGAAGAGGAAGGAGAGGGAGAGTGGACAGGTATGTTTTCGAATTGACCCGTGATTTTCTGCAATTGCTGATATGACTTCTATAGGTTGTGGATGATGAGGATATGGGACCCAGCCTCGTGGCCTTCGATGAGGAAGACGATAGGTATGTATCTCCTGAATTCGATCTGCCGTCAGCATCGGAAGACGAGGATGATGCACCACCACCAGCAAAGAAGTTGCGAGCCGATGGCTTCATGCCGTCCAAGAAGGGCAGCAATGCCCGAGGGACTGTAGAAGATGATGAGGAGATGGCACTTAGGTTGCTCCGTGGGTCGTAGTGAATGAAGGTAGCCTGATACTGCGTTCGTCTTTGGCTTAAGATCGGTGTTCTAGCTTAAATAAACATGGATCTCTTCCTGTGGAATTCACTCTGCACAATAGGTATTTATGGCAGTTAAGCTCGCTCCATGGCCCACGATGCGGGATTCTTCTTGCTTGTTAAATCAAACTGTCGGTTGCGAATCCGGCGGACTTGGAAGTCCGCAGCCTCTGTGATAACGCCATGTATGGCAACTTGAACCAGCAGGAACGCACACTGACTGCTGTGGACTCTCAAGCGCCGAATCTATCGATAATCGGTCTATTTGTGACATCCACTAGCACAGCCTATACACAGGCTTCACAGGACTGTCGGCTGGCCATCTAAGGCATTCCGCTATATGAAGGAGTTTTCAAGTCAGCGGAAGCTATCCAAATGCCCCTTGTCTTGTCTGTACATCATGTTCTTCCATATCTCAAACAGTCAAGTTAATATCACTGATTCCATGTTCAACGACACAGGAGGTGATCTGAACGTAAAGCATCGTGAGTCCCCTCAGATAAACATGCGAATATGAGCCGTCGACGTTCAACTCTATCTAGGCTCCGCCGAAGGGGCATCCGCTAATTCACCTTGTGGCAAGCCACCCAGAAAGGATTCTGTAACCACTCCAAAAGGACCCCGTCCCTCGGAGAAAACGTCATGGATCTTGAAGGCCACAATTAGAGTCTTATATGAGGCCAATTACTTTCAGCGCGTGGCCAGCGACTGCGCTAAAGAGCTGTGTACACTGGCGGAACTACCCTTCTGCTTCACGCAGATGCAAAAAAGTCTAAAAAAAGTTAGAAGTTGGGGCGTCATGGCTGGCTTCTTTCCTCGATCCTTCTGAACGGGACGATGACGACGAGCCCGTTGGTCCCTTACAAAAGATCTACGGGCTCGTCATTATTCGACATTGTCAAGCGCATCTGGAAGAGGTAATGGAGGAAGTGTCCCGGCAAAAACAAGAAGCGTCTAATATTCTCGGACTGGCTCAAAAACATACACGTCTATGGAAATTCGTTATTTGGTCGTGGAAGTGGCGCTGCTGGAAAAACAAGGCGGATTCTGCGATTTCGCCAATGCTCGCTCGAATACTCAGGTTATTGGTCAACAAACGTCGTGGACAAGGTGTTCTATATTTTTGAACAGTACTGTGGATGCGTCGTGGCGAAGGATATTGATTGTTGTTGCGGTCCAGGCAAGGGGTACCCCCGCTGGCCTGAGACACCTGCCAAAGCGGACAGCACCCAAAAGAACTCGACTGAGCCTGAACATGGTAGGATTTAAGTTGAGGAGTCCCCCAGAGCCATGGAGAATTCTAACCAGATATTTCATTAAAGACCAGAGCTAGGCACCAGATAGCAGTCTTCAATTAGAGAAACACAGCTCCGTAAAGTAGTCCCGATGTAATGAGGTTTCATGCTGCTTTGATTCCAGCAGCTATTTTTCCTTTTCTTGTGTGAAATAGTGAATCTGAGCCTTCCAGTGGCCTTCCAAAGCAATCTGCCTAAACCTCGGAGAGTTCGACCATGGTATGTCTGCAGCAAGATCCGCTCAGAGCCGAAGACAGAGTTTTCGGTCGTTGGAAGGCATCCAAAAGCCATTTTTCAAAGCAGTGGGAGAGGGCAAGCTGGTGTGATGATCTGGCCTCATAGGGCCACTCGAGTCGGCTTGTCCTTGCTTGCCTGGATCCGCCGGACTAAATAGTAGCACACAGATCAAACGCGTCGGCGTCAATTTGGGGCTTGACTCGGAGCTGCCTCTCCCTCCCTTTCAAGTTTTTGGAGTGGAAAGTTGCAAAGACAGGACATGACCTTGACAATGCAGTCTCCTTTCTTATTCACCAATGATAGTGAAGAATGCTAGCGTCTACAAGCCCCCCTCAGTGAGCTCACGGCGAAGTTCAAGCGTAAGGGAGAGCCGAACAAGACTAGGGATTTGCAACACTCGACCCTTCATATTATTACCTCTGACATCGACAAAGAAGCCGCCAAGACGCGCTAAGTGGGGCGCACACCTGCTGTTCATTTGATATAAAAACTTGCGAGGCCCATGTCGTTTCCCACTACTCTCCGTCTTCCGTACCACCAAACTCTTTGACGACTCTCGTCCAAGAAACCCACACTCATTATGAAGTTCCTCACACTCATTATTGCCTTTGCTCTCACTGGTGCTCTTGCCCAGACTCTGCCGAACCTGCCTCTGACTGACTCGACCAAAGCTGTCACTGACAACGTTGAGAATGGCACCAAAGTTCCGACTACGCCCGCTGTCCCGACGGCGGACGACTCTACTATTGCACCTACCTGCGCTGTACTTGGAGACAGCTGTAGCGACGGCTCTAAAATTGTTTGTTGTGACGCTACTTCGGGCGCCGGAGCAACTGCCACGGAGAAGCTTGAATGTGTCAGGCAAAACCCTTTCATGGATACAAACAGGGTATGTATGGACTTCATTCTCCCAAAAGCTTAGCTGACCTGTTTCATTTCTCAGAGGTGTGGCTGCATTGTCAAGAGCGAGAACAACGACTCGTGCGGTGGTGCCGACGACAAGTATCCCTGCTGCCCAGACCAGCCCAAGTCTGATGAAAAGCCTTCCACAAAGGATGTTGCTTCCAAGGACACCGACGAGAAGACTGAGAAGATCAGTAAGAAGGAGACTGCTGAGAAGGATGACGGCGACAAGGATGAAGATGATGAGGATTGCGAGGACGGGGATGAAGACGATGAGGATGATGAGGACGACGAAGACCAGCACGATGATACCGATGCTGACCTCGACGAGGATGATAAGGATGATGGAGACCAGAATAAGAAGGGTGGGGATGAGGATGAGGATGCCGACGAGGATGATGAGGATAAGGATGATAGTGAGAAGGATGATGATAAAAACAACGAGGATGATGATGACGAGGAGTGAGGAGGAGGTGAAGGTTTGTCCATTTCTTCAAGTCGGCTTGAGGTAGTTGCTGATTTTGCTTCACCTAGTTGTGTCTTCGTCATCGCCTGTTGTTGTTCCCCAGGATCCTGTATTCTATGTTCACCACTAATCAATTTGTATACCCGGACGTTTCATTGCTAAGATTCCTCCGAAGACTATCTCTTCTGGCACCGGCTTGCTCTATTGCGACAATTTCCAGCACTTTCCTCCAGCTGGCGCTCACTGATACTTTAGTTTTGATGGCCGTGCTCGAAAAGGATAATCTTTGGATCATCTAATCTTTTTATCAGTAATCGCGCTTGATTGGGGATAATCCGGATTTTGTCATCATGAATTACCACCTGCAGCGACCAGCCCGTGAACATCTCTGCTGAACGGCTGAAAGCTGCATGGGTTTACTCACGATGAACGTCGAGACCATGTACCCTATCCATGCGCGGACTTGAAGTATCGGGAACGTTCGATGCAGCGCACCCTACTACATTACACAGTTTTTCCCAGTCATCAGAACCGGCTATAAGCACGCCATGAATAATCGAACGATCGGTACGTATTCCTGATTTCGTATATTCCAGTTCCTGTCGAGCAGTGCTGACCGTGTAACCTCATGACGCACAGATAATGTGGGATATAAAAGGGAGCTACTCGAATAGCTTCACTCTATCTGCATCATTCCCCATCAAAAAGAAGAATACCGAGACCCTTCGATCTACCCAATGGCACAAACCCAGAAAGCTCTTCACTTGACCTCCAAGCAAGGGTCTCTCGAACTGGCCTCTGGCCAGCTCATCCCCAAACCAGGCCCCGGCCTTGTTTCCGTCAAGATCCACGCTACCGCACTTAACCCGATCGACTGGAAGGTTCAAAAGCTTGGATTCTTCGTCGATTGGTTCCCGGCCGTTCTAGGAACTGATATCGCCGGTGAAGTCGTTGAAGTGGGAGAAAATGTAGACGGCTGGAAGCAGGGTGACAGAATGTGAGTATATGCGTCGTCTAAATTACGTTGCAGAGGATTGACAAGGTCTCTTTTTTCCGCGTAGTTTCTTCCAAGGCTCATGGGTCCCCGATAACTCTCGGGCAGGATTCCAACAATACACCCTAGCCGACCCTCAATTTGCGGCCCATATCCCCGCCAACGTCGCCTACGAACAGGCTGCATCTCTTCCAGTCGTCCTTGGCGCCTCCATCGTTGGACTATATGCGCCTTCCCCGGCCGGTGCAGGACTGACACCCCCATTCGTTGAAGGCGGACGTGGCAAATACAAGGACCAACCCCTCGTCGTCCTCGGCGGTGCCTCCTCTGTAGGCCAAATCGTCATCCAACTCGCCAAACTCTCCGGATTCAGCCCAATCATCACCACCGCCTCAGCTAAACACGAGTCTCACCTCAAATCCCTCGGCGCAACGCACGTCATTGATAGAAACGTTCCGCTTTCCGAGCTCGCTTCGACTGCGGGCTCTATCACCTCTACCCCCGTCAAGTTGGTCTTCGACGCGGTCACTTCGGCTGAGACGCAGAATGCTGGGTATAATCTGTTGGCTGAAGGTGGCCAGTTTGTCGTGACCATGAGCCGGGTCAACCTTGTGGAGAAGCCAGTTCCTGGAAAGGAGATCATTAGTGTTCTTGGGCTGTTTGGTGTTCCTTCGAATAGGGAGGTCGGGAAACAGCTGTACGCGAGCTTGGAGCAGTTGGTTGGGAAGGGAGAGTTGAAGGTATGATCTTCATCTGAGCCAGTAGCGGAAGTGAGAACTGATTCCGGCCGTTTAGCCTAATACCGTTGAGGTCCTTCCTGGCGGACTCAATGCTGTGGTTGGCGGATTGGAGAGGTTGCAGAAGGGACAGGTTTCGGGGCAGAAGTTGGTCGTGAGACCGCAGGAAACTGAGTAGGGGTCTAATGGTGTGAGCAAAAGAACTCTATTTTGTATTTTAATACCCGAGCGTTTGCATATTTGAAGCTATTTTTTATTCCATCGTGATGCCGTTTCTGCGACAGAACTTCTCTCCTTAGAGCTTGGACTCTATGGCACTCAGCCCAAAAAGGGTAATCGATCATCAACGACAGCAAAGACCCCGACAGGCTCACCCGTTGTAGCCTCAGGTCAAACCTCTGTCCGATCCTCCAACATCATGGAAACCAACCAGCCGTCCGTGAAGCAGCCTCGAGTCGAAACCTCAGCCATCCAACCGTCGACTTCTACCAGTGAGGCTCCAAATTCCTGTAAACGGCCTCGAGAAGAGGATCCAGCCCCCGTGCAGTCGAGCAGCAATAGCTCTGCGAATGAACCATCGTTGCCCAAGCGCAGTAGAGTGGAATTGGAGGAGCATGCAGCTGCAGGGTTCCAGGACGTGGCCAGCAGTGACGTTCTTCCGTCTTTGAATAAGAATCAGTTCGAAGAAGCCTTTGGCACCTATGCGGGCAAACAGGGTCTCATGTACGAACTTGGACTAACAAGGTTGCTGAACTTGGGGGATCAATACATTGATTTGCACGCACTACACGTTAATGTCATGCGAGAAGGCGGTGGGGACAAGGTTTGTGTTACTTGGGACTTCTCTGGCTTTGAATGAACAGATCTCATCGCTTTGTTCACAGGTGCACGATAGGGACCTGTGGAGCGTGATTGGTGGTTGTATGGGCTTTGTTATCTTTCCCGGAACGAATACACAACCCGCCAAGTCGGGGCCTGGTATAGCTCAACGGCTCGCACAGGTCTACAAGGAATATCTCGGTCCCTTTGATCGGTTCTGCATCGAATCTCTCATTGAAATTCGCAAGAGAGAGCAGGTCGTTAAGGCTGGCAGCGATCTTCCTTCGGACAGTCTAGGGGATAATGACAAACGACCTCGAGAAGACGACACCGAACGACTGCGCGGTGACTACGCCCAGGGCACGCTCGATGACCCCCTTCCTCCACCATTGGACCGGGCTAGATTCCAGGCTTCCTACAAAGACTATATTACCAAACAGGGCGTGAAACATGAAATGCGATTGATGTCTTTGGAAGGTCGAACCATCGACCTATATGCCCTACACGTCAATGTCATGCAGGAAGGCGGTCACCTCAAAGTGTGTTTTACCTCATTAGCGTCGAAATACCATCCTAACCTTCGTCCATAGGTGCATAACAAGGAGCTCTGGCCTGTCATTGGCGCTCGTATGGGCTATGCTAGCATTCCTGCCTCAGCCACGGAACCTGCAAAAGCCTCACCTAACGTAGCCCAACGCCTTGCTCAGGTCTACAAGGAATATGTCAGTGGCTTTGACCAGATGTATATCAACGCAGTGATAGAATCTCGCCGCAAGAAGAATCGTGCCGAGTAATAGAACCTCAACAACGACAACTTGGTCAGCCTGCCCGCCACAGCTTGGCTCCAGGAGCCCTGCACCTTTTGCCTGTACAGTCCCATGTAAATGGCAAGTTATTGCGGATGTCAACATCTGGCTGCTTATTCTCCCTGTCCCTTCTGGTTATGTTCCTCTCTTCACCTCTATACGCCTGGCTACCGGCCCCAACTTCTTTCTGCGACCTGCATCCCGCTCGCGGTAGAGTTATCACGGATCTAGAATAGTTGTATGGTCACTTTCTTGAGCACACTACTACGGAAGCAGCTACCGACAAGGCCTAGATTACGAGCGTATCTGAACATTTCCCGCCATTTTACCGTCTATTTGCACTCATATCATGGACATTTTCTCACCAGATCGTTTAGAGTTGTATTGGCTTGTGCTATATATGTATTTTCTTGCACAAGGTATTCAGGCATGAGTGCTTCAAGTTTCGACAATGAACGCTCTGTTTCTGGGCCCTTGGATGTCTGCAACCCGAACTTAGGAGACGGCTTCCAAGGTGTCCTCAACTCCAACGCTTTCCGTGCCTAGCACGTGCAGTGGTGGAGGCGTCTATCCAACATATTGGGCTTTGTACGGTGCACAGTGCACCTCACATATACTTGCCCTGTGGCGTTATACATCTTTCCTTCGCCCATTACGTCCCCCACATGGCGGCTCAAAATCAAGAGCACTGCGTCTACAATGTTCATGGGTCCATGACGAGCACCATAATCGCTGTGACCCAGGTCTGCTCCTTGGATGCGAGCCCTCTGCACTCCATATCTCCCGGCTGTTCAAACACGAGTACAGCTATCAATGGGAGGGGCCCTACTTGGGATATCCATGGCGAAGTTCGTCGAGTTCGAGAGGTTGCAGAGAAGGTCCTGGTTGTGTTAGATTGGACATTCGGTGGACTGGACAAGGTTCAGGATCTCGCTGAGAGCGTTACCGAACTTGTGATGAAAACGATTCCGCCGATTCTCAAGCTTGACGAACGGAATTGCAATCGACTCGACTCCATGGAAGTATCGAGGCTTTGCAGGGAAATGAAGCGCATGCGGTCGACCTTGGAGAGGATATCCCAAGCCGCGACGAGTTATTTTGCGGATATTGTTCCGAAAGAATCTTCGAGTAGGAAGTATCGTGCACTTCGGCTTGCTTGGACACGGATAAGGTGGGCCTCGTTCACGAAGGGGCAGGTGAGGGGAATCTGCAGGGAATTCATGGCATCCCATCAAACTATGCAGATACTTCTGTACGTTCGCCTTTCCATGGTGAGACAAATTCGTGGATTTATTGTCTCCTTTTAGCTTCAGAATCACTTCATCTCTCCATGGTTCTTCCGATATGCAGAGGAGGGTGATTTCTCATCACGTTCAGATTGAAGATTTCTTTGGAAAGACGTTCTGCCTTCCGTTGGACCTATGCAGAAGCTATGAGGTATGTGTACCTCCACGCCGTAATTACGAACACTTGCCTCAACTATTAAACCACAGAAGTTCCTAGGTGCACTGAGACTCCAATTCGCCGACGGACCCGCGATTAACATCATAAAGGTCCAACAATATGCGGTCCTTCTTTCCAATGGTCGGGAGGCATGTTCGACCCAGTTCGCTTTGCGACAACGACGCCGAGCTGCAACGAGGTTGCTTCGTTAACCTTCGCCTCCCATTCGTATGAGCGAACATGAAGCCCTCTGGCGCCGTGCGTTGTCCCCGCTGTCATTACAGTAATACCACCATTGAATCAGCGGACGGGTGGGTGGACTGGTGAGTGTGTTTGATCTGTCGTCAGCAGCTCAAAGGAATGATTTCGTTCAACCAGTTTCCGTTGCGATGCTCGGTGTAACGTCCGTGATAGCTTTCGGGATCCTGACAACCACCGCAATGTCGGGTTTTGGAGTCAAGGGTTGAGCAGAGGTGTCCATTTGATTGTGATGGGGTGACTTCATGCTTCACAGATGTGACTTACTTGCGAAAGCCCAACAACCCTTCAAGATATTTTCTATAAGATGTAGAGCTGCTCCACAATGCTGCCATTGCGGCTGGCGCGGCGTTCATGCTCGTGAATGCCCGTTCAATACGGACTTAGCCTTTCTGGACCGGACGTAATAAGGTGGACAACTTAAACATACTCATACCTGGAATATTAGGCCTTAGGTTTGTAGGAGAGGCAGACGTATGTAACTTGTTGGACGAACCAATGGATAGACATCGATAGACTCTCAAGGCGCGTCCACTATGAGCAATCATCACTAAATGAAAACGTCGTCGACGACAACCACCACAACTGCGTAACCTTACGTAACTTGTGGGGATGGCCAATGCTTCGCATGGCGGTTTACGAGTCTGGAGTTTACTTTATTATGGTGACCTCCTTTACCCGAGTTATCTATACTCTGAGATGCAATGAACCACAGCCTACTTGTGATTACTACATGTTCTCAAGTTTCTGTATGGGCGCGACATGTTGTCCATAGGCTCCGAAACCAACTGGGTGTCCGATAATGTTTGTAAAGGCTAACTTGAAGATGTACATTCGGCATTCATTGTACGAGAAGACAGGTCATTGACAGTGGTTTAACGTTTAACGTTCAGCGTCAACTTCAGAGGTGCAGTTGAGGACCAAAGGCATGGTACGGGCCGTACGGCAGGTATGGACGGCTATGGCCGCAGAGCGTGATGGCCATGTATTCGGCAGTGATAGTCGAGGAGGGGACCATGTGTTTGTATACCATACATGGGTCTATGACGCAATTTTTGTGGGGCATAAGCCCAAAGAGGCAATAGTGCATCAAGCGAACCAACCGCGGGGACGTAACCCATCACTGATGCGGACGGTCGCTTAGGACCCTCATAGGAAAAAGGGCTCGCTTCCGTAAACTCCAGACTCGTAACCAAATACCAAGCGCTTGGTTCGAATTCATCTTGCATTGCAGCTTTTCTGGTACAAACTATCGTTGCTCGAGATTACGGACTACTTTACCTGTTCCTATTTCTTTCGTCGTCTCGTCTGTGTCAGAATTTCTTTTTGAATTTTATGTGGGGAAAATGGTGAATCAAATTACACCCACTTTCGATTTTTGAGGTCCACTAAAACCTATTAATAATGAGATGATAGCGGGAATCCTGTTGAGCTCCTTCACCTCCGACTCCGAAGTCCAGTCCAGCCTCTATCAAGTCATCCAACACTATGGAAACCAATCAGCCGTCCGGAAAGCAACCTAGAGCAGAGACCTCAGCCATCCAACCCTCTCCTGCATCTGCTAGTAATACGGGACCTCGTACTGTGGCCAAAGAACCCTTGGCTTCCAAAAAACTGTATAAGCGATTTCGAGAGGAGAATCTAGCCTCTGAGCAGTCAAGTAGCCAAAGCTCTGCGAATGAACCATCGTCATCTAAGCGTGTCAAAATGGAATTGGAAGAGCCTCCTGTTGCAGAGCTCCGGGACAACAATGCCCTTCCTCCCCCATTGGACAAGGATAGATTCGAGGAGGAATACAAAACTTATACAGCTAAACAGGACATTGCGTATGAAATGGGATTGACACGTTTACTGAACGTTGAGGATCGATACATTGATATGCACGCACTACACGTCGATGTCATGCGAGAAGGCGGTTGGAACAAGGTGTGTGTTACTTTTCTGGCTTCGGATGGACGGATCTCATACGGATCTCATTGCTTTGTTCACAGGTGCATGATCAGGGCTTGTGGAGTGTGATCGGTGGTCGCATGGGCTTTGTTATCTTTCCGGGAACGAATACGCAACCCGCTAAATCGGGACCTGGCATAGCTCAACGCCTCGCTCAGGTTTACAAGGAATACCTTGCCCCCTTTGATAAGGTCTACATCGATTCTTTCATTGATAATCGCCAGAAAGATCTGGCCAGCAAGGCTGGTAGCGATCTTCCTTCCAATCGTTCCGTGGAAAGCAATAATCGATCTCGAGGAAACGACCCTGCTTCTGAGCAGACCACCGGCGACAGCTCCGCGATTGTAAACCAATCTTCGTTGCCCACCTGCCTTGAGAAGGAACGGGAAGTGCCGCACGATGAAGCCGTCCAGGGCAAGCTCGATAATTCCCTTCCTCCTCCATTGGAACGGAATAGATTTCAGGCCTCCTACAATACCTATGCGGACAAGCATGGCCTGAAACTGAATATGGGAGGTCAACAAATTGATTTGCATGCACTACATGTCAACGTCTTGCAGGAAGGCGGGTGGGTGAAGGTATGTCGACTTTATCGTGTCGAAACAAAGCCCGACTGAGATCGTTCTTTCATAGGTACTTGACAAGGAGCTCTGGCCTGTCATTGGAGCTCGTATGGGCTTCGTTACTATTCCTGCCTCGAGCACAGAACCTGCCAGGGCCGGACCCGGCACATCCCACCGCCTTGCTCAACTCTACAAAGAATCTCTTAGTGGCTTTGACCAGGTGTATATCAACTCGTGGATAGAATCTCGTCGCAAGATGAATCGTGCCTAGTAATAGGACCTCAATGGCGACAACTCGGTCAGGCCTTACCATGACTTAGCCCCAGTGGCCTTGATCAGGGTAACGTTTTCCCCTTGCGCAGCCCATGACCGCCTACTCTATTTCGCGTTCTGTCCAGCCAGCCTCCTCCATACGCCGGCTACTAGCCCTAACTTCATTCCTACCATCAGCTATCCTGCTCACCGCGCTAGAGACATTCTGGTTACCGAACAATTTCGTGTGGCTGCTTTCCTGAACCCATTGCTACATACACAGCTACCGACAACGCCTAGCAGTATGAATGTATCTGGACTAGTTTCGCTATTTCTACCGTATGTTCGCACTCATCTCCTTGTTATCTTTTCGGATTATTTAGGCTTGTAACATGAATTTTCGCCACTTTAGCACTATCACTCTACAAACTGTATTCCACTTCCAACAGCGTCCAAGGAAGTGCAGTATCGCGTCGCGAGTGCTCCGCACCCGGTGCATACCCTTTGGTGCTTTCAACAACGAATGGTTCGGTCCCCTCTCAACCTCCTGGTTTTTATGGATGATATAATGTGTCCTCAACTTTGCGCAAAATGCCGTTTCAAGTGGCGATCGGGAGAAGGCACTGTCTGAGCCGAGCTGCAGATGGCCCAAATGGCGGCGAGAAATCGATCATTCGAAGTCTAAAACCATTTCCGAGGAATAACCGGGTGTCCTCTTGGGTGTCCTTCGGTGTCAATTCAGACGAATCGATATCTGACAATTGAGCGTTCACCACACCTGCCGATCATGCAGCCCCGCGTTTATGGTCGTATGTGCCGGCATTATAAAATGGAGAATTGGATCTGGCAGGTGAACAGGCAGCCCGTGTGGAGGACATGTAAAGGAACTGAAGAAGGTTGGGCCAGGGATGCGGGACGGGCAACTCGGGTGGGGTTTTTCTGGCGGCGGTTGGACGGCCCGAACACGTGGTTGGAGAGATGATGACCTTCGCCCCTTGTGCTGATCGTCGCAGTCTCAGGCTTCAACGACGCGGTTTTCCTGCGACATGAACACCAACGAATTCACAGCACTGTCACTATTGAAGTGGGGCCAGTATTCATTTTATCCGAGGCTCTATCACCTGCCTTCAACTGGACGAGAGCAGCGTGGTTGCTCGTTGGACGAACCGGGTGGATCCTGTTGTACTTCAAGACATCTTCCTTTTGGCGGGTACCTAGCTCGAGATGCAACGAATGCAGTCGTTCCCAAGCCGCTGTTTTACCGTATCTTCCTCATGGGACGCTGGGCATCTGCTCAATTAACCTACCCGACCGAGGTTAAGTGGGTTTCTAGCGTGTAGTTAAATATCTACGTCCAGTCCCAGCTTCTTTCCCCAGCAAACATGCCCTCAAAGCAGCTAGCGGTTCTTGTCAGCCTCGTCTGCGCAGCTTCGGCTGCAACGAATCTCTCCCCTGAATGGGCTGCAGCTTACTCAAAGGTAAGGCCTTGTGGCCGAATATTCCCCAGTGACCGGCCCATAACTAACGTCTTTGGACAGGCCCAAGCAGCAGTTTCAAAGTTATCGTTGAACGACAAGGTCAATCTCGCCACGGGGCTTGGCTGGCAGAAGGGTAAAATCCTGTAGATTTTTGGTGGTGACCTCTGAATTAACGAGGTCCCCAGGACCATGTCTTGGAAACACTCCTGCTATTTCGTCCATCAACTTCCCTGGTCTCTGCTTACAAGGTATGTGTCATAGTCCAGATGTATCTTTGAACAATACTGACTATTCCTTTCAGACAGCCCCTTGGGCGTCAGACTTATTGACAATGCCTCGGCCTTCACAGCGTCAGTCATAGTCTCTCTTCTGTGCGGAAGGGCATTCAAACCCTGTTCATAGTGGAATAAATGTTGCTGCCACCTTCAATCGCACTCTCATGCAACAGAACGGTGCTGCAATGGGAGCAGAACACCGTGGAAAGGGTGTCAACGTCCAGCTTGGTCCCATGATGTAAGGAGAATATCTTCGTTTTTTGAGAACTCAGCTAACATATATACCAGGAACATCATGCGAGCACCGGCCGCGGGCCGAAACTGGGAAGGGTAAGCCACCCCTACTGCCTTATCAGCATAATTCTAACATTCGGAAACTAGCTTCGGTGGCGATCCATACCTCTCAGGCGAAGCAGCGTTCAGCGTTATCAATGGGATTCAATCACAAGGTGTTCAAGGTCAGCCTGCCTTTTGTTGGCCAGTCGGCCACGGCCGCTCACGAGAGTGTGTAGCCTGCGCGAAACACTACATCAACAATGAACAGGAACACGCTCGCGATTCGAGTTCGTCGAATGTGGATGACAGAACCGTAAGTGATGCAAACCGCGACTTGACGCCACATCACCGCTGACTGTCTTGACCAGAATCATGAAATCTATCTACCGCCTGTATGTATATCCATTGCAAAACCTAGAATCCCGAACTAATGCCCGCCAATACAGTTCCTTCGAAGCGTACAAGCTAATGTTGCCTCGGTGATGTGTAGCTACAGTAAGTTCGGTGGTTGGGCCCTAAATCCACCTTCTGAACATGTTTCGACTTTTACCAGATCAAAGTGAGGCTGGCATTGGCAGAACATTATAACGTACTCACACATGGTCCATTATCAGTCAACGGAAGCTATGCTTGCGAGAATGACAAGATGCTTAACGGCGTCTTGAAGGGCGAGTTTGGCTTCCCAGGCTGTACGTGTTCGTTTTATGCCGTGATAGCTTCCTGGGCTAACGCCTATGTCCTTAGATGTCATGTCCGGTCAGTCTCCCTCTCTTTAATCCTCTATCCCCTTACTGAAACTAAGTCGTAGACTGGCAAGCAACTGTGAGCGCATCTAGTTCACCTTAAACCACCCACCTAATACAGGTCTTTGTAGCACTCGACCCTATCCGTCAACAAGGGTCTCGATGTATGTTCAACTTTCGCATCTCACATGGTTCGTTCTGACACTCCCATTTGATAGATGACTATGCCTGGTAAGCTCAGATCAGTGACTATTTGTTTCTTCGATGCTCAACTTGCCCAGGCGATGTCACGTTCAACTCAGGTAGGCACCACTGAAGTCTGGTATCTGAGGCGTCCGTGGCCTAAACACAACCACAGGCACAACCTACTTTGGCCAGAACCTGGTCAACGCTGTCAACCAAGGCCAGGTTTCTCAAGCACGAATGACCGTACGCATTTTATTCCTAAGTTCACCCTTGCTTTGTCGAACCAGATGCTGTAGGATTTGGCCACTCGTATTCTTGCCGCTTGGTATCTGGTCAAGCAAGACACTGGATATCCTTCAGTTCAGTTCAACTCATGGAATATCAATGGCCCCGGCAACACGCACGTGAACGTTCAGGCCGATCACAAGAAGTGCGTCCACGGTGTCTACATTCATATTATGCGCCATCTAATATATTTGATGTTCCAGCTTGATTCGAACCATTGGAGCAGCCTCAACAGTCCTGTTGAAGAACGCTAAGAGCACCCTGCCAATCAAGTCACCCAAGACAATCGCTGTTATCGGTAACGCAGGTGGTCCTGGCTCGAAGGGTCCCAACGGGTGCGTACATATTTTACAACGGCCATCGTCTATCGCTCACCCCTTCTTCAGATACGCTGACCGCGCTGGAGTTGATGGAGTCCTTGCTATGGGTAAAGTGTCTCTTACGCATTGATTCCTTGTAAGACTAATTTCGTGCCTTAGGATGGGGCAGCGGAACCGCAGAGTTCCCATATCTGATTGATGTGGGTATAATTAAGTCCTGGTCCAGCGGAACTATGCTCACGGTCATCACCTTACAGCCGCTTTCTGCTATCAAGGCCAAGGCAACTGGGGCAACTGTCACTTCGTCCTTAAGTGACTCAAACCTCAACGCTGCCGCCAGTGCTGCTTCCGGAAAAGACGTCGCCTTTGTTTTCGTGACAGGTTGCTACTCCTACTCATTACTACGTTTGTTCGAGATGCTCAAATCGTCTTTTTAGCGGATTCCGGCGAGGGCTACCTTACAGTTGAGGGTAACTTTGGTGACAGAAATGACCTCAATGCGTGGCATGGAGGAGTAAGCATTCCATGTCCACGGTTTAGGGCCCATACTCACTCCGCCCTTTTAGGACGCTTTAATTGCGAAGGTTGCGAGTGTCAATGCAAACACGGTTGTTGTCGTTCAAAGTGTTGGACCAATCATCACGGAAGCATGGGTCAACCATCCCAATGGTACGCCCATAGCATCGCTTTTCTTGGCCCGTCATTCAGATCAAACCACAGTTACCGCAATCGTCTGGAGTGGACTTGGTGGGCAGGAAGCAGGGAACTCGCTTGTTGATGTTCTCTGGGGCGTATACAACCCAAGGTGATTTTACTCTCTGGATGTCATTACTCTCGTCACTGAGTGACCACTAGTGGTCGCCTTCCTTATACTATCGGCAAGAGCGTCAACGATTACCCCGCCAAGGTTAACTACGGCGGTGGAGGTCTCCAGATCCCGTACAGCGAGGGCATCTTTGTGGATTACCGCTACTTCGATAAGAACAACATTGCGCCGAGGTTTGAATTCGGCTATGGACTCTCATATACCACTTTCCAGTACTCCGGATTGACCGTTAGCGGCTCAACCCCGTCAGGTACAGCTCCCACAGGCTCTGCTCTGGATTCTTGGTGAGCTCAATCCGGCCCTTAAGGCAAAGACGCCCTTGACTCTGACACACGAATCAGGTTGCACCAGAAGGTTATCACCGTTTCCTTCACTATCAAAAATTCGGGCTCAGTAGCGGGGCATGAGGTGAATGCACTCTATATGTTCGGTCAACTATGACTGACTTTCTTCCCAGATTCCCCAATTGTATACTTCGCCTCCTGCGTCAACCAATTCCGCACCGAAGAACCTCAAAGGCTTTGATAGTGTCTATCTTGCACCTGGTCAAAGTAAGACGGTGACCTTGCAACTGTCTCGCTATGACCTATCGCAATGGAATGCTGGCAGTCAACGCTTCACAGTCCCGAGCGGAACGACGGGCGTGTCTATCGGCGCTAGCAGCAGGGATATTCGCCTGACAGGCTCAATTAACATCTAGACCTCAGGCTGAAACCCTGAGCCATCTATAAATATGTGTATTCATATGTAGTAGTCAACATGCGCACCTAAAAGAGAACTGAAATGTGACTCATGAGCTAGGAGAGGAGAAATAGAAGATTTTACACCCACACAGTGAAAGAGCTGATCGGCTTGTCAGGTTCGGCGGTCAAAGTCTCTGGCAAGTTTCCTTGACTCCGCTGCGGCGCATGGAAAAAAGCGACTACACTCGCTTGCCGAATAGCTGGCTCAAAGTCGACCCAAAGAGAATACCGATAGGCCATCTCACTCCGGGGATGGAAGCTACACATATACCTTTACGTCCACCGGTAGTTCGGACGTTTCTAAAGCGGTGCAGCCCACACGTGTTGAAGGCTTCAAACAAGCGCTGGTAGCTTCGGCTTCGACTCTACGACCAACATCCCTTTCACGACCTTCCGATATACCCTAATGGCTGCAGTTCAAACCCAAAAAGATTGCACCTATGCTGTTCAACTTGAAGGTCCGATGACGACCAACATGACGGTGGTTAATAGTACCACAAACAATGTCTATTCCTTGAGCTTGGGCGCGAATTCCCGTTCGCTGCTGAGTTCCAAGAGTCAAAACCAAGATGCAATTACGCCGGCTTCTAATGGCCCCCCAGCTATCATGAAGGAAGCTTACAATCTCCAGAAGGTTGGCCAGGACCTCGCTAAAGGGCTTCACCACGTCGCATGTACCCACTGGCAAAGCTCTTTCCCAAAGTTGCTAACGCGATTGTTGAGTTCCTGGAAACCACTATACCGGTTTA